>CANXME010000149.1:0-609306 GCA_948144175.1 Closterium sp. NIES-65
TTTGGTTCGGCTTACTTGATTGCGCAGATTCAGTTCTATCCAACTCGAAATTGTATTGTGTTGTTAGGTTGACTATAGTGTAGCAGGGCAGGCACTATAGGGGTACAATTTAGTGAAGGTTGGATGTTGTTTTTGTCTGTATCTGCATGCTACAGGGCCAGGGTAAACCAGCGGAACCAGCATTTGGCTGGTTGGCAAAGACAAAACTGTTGGTGTAAGGGCCTAATAAACTCAAGCTATTAAGACTTTATCACACTTAAAACCTCTCCTCGGGTCACCTCCAAGGTTCCTTGGTGCCTGGTCACAAGACCACCCCTATCCTCGGTCCGAGTTTGTAGAGAGAGGGATCAAGAGGGACTTAGTCAAAACAGCAAGAGTACCTTGAGCGTCGCGCAGCGTATCGTGCAGACCGTCGACCGGATTAAGCTGAGAATTTCCTATATCGAAGCTCACTCTAAGAGCTTTAAAATAAGCCAAGTTGCCTCGCGAAAAGTTCTGCCATTACGAAGTTATGGCTCGGACAGCGTTATCCTAGCGTTGGAGTGCTAGCGTACTAGCGTTGACTCGGGTAGCATTCCGCCGTCGCACCCGCGTAGAAAAGAAATTCCAGCAAGGAAGGAATTCGCTTGAATTAATTTTTACTAATCCAGGTACAAACAGAGAAGGAATAAATAGTTCTAGCTAGCAAGGACCTTGGGAATGAACCTGAGAACAACCAGGGATCATCCCAAATAATTCCAAGCAACAGAACCAACCTGGCTGGACAAAACAGCAGGTGGTAGGTTGGTAAACAACTCTGGTTCTGTTTTTCCAACCTGGAAAACAACAACCAGGTTCAGGTCCTAAAACAGAACCTGTTTTGTCTTTGCCCAACCAGCCAAATGCTGGTTCCGCTGGTTTCCCCTGGCCCTGTAGCATGCAGATACAGACAAACAACATCCAACCTTCACCTAAATTGTACCCTATAGTGCCTGCCCTGCTACACTATAGTCAACCAAACAAAACAGTACAATTTCGAGTTGGATAGAACTGAATCTGCGCAATCATGTAAGTTGAACCGCAAAGCTTCCATCTTGGTTTCCTTTGCGAGCTCGTCCTTTCTGCTTCTACTGTTCTAGCGCGTACAATGTTATGCCGAAGCGCACATTTTGCGAGTACCTGCAAATGCTTCAAGCGAAAATTGCGAAAGCAAACAAACACACAACATACCATTCACACGCAAATGCATTCGCACACGCATACTCGTACAAACAGACGGCAGGATGTCGTGCAATGTGAATTTGCACCCAACACACTCCCCCTCAGCCTGCCGGCTGCATCCCCATCATTCATACTAGTTCATGCTCATTCCACTCATGCGCACACAACGCCAATGAGGCTCATCCGCAAGCCTCTTGTGAGGAAGTCTGCTGGCTGCTGGTGAGTCTTGATGTAGATCGGATTCACCGTCCCCCCTCTTCACCTCCTTACGCAGCCAGTGCCACTTGATACGCATGTGCTTATTCAGCCCATGAAGCACAGCGTTCCTGGCCATCCCAAGAGCTCCCTTGCTATCACAAAACAGCGGCGTAGCAACCTTTTGCTCCTGGCCAATCTCCTCCAACAGCCTCCTCAGCCAAATCACCTCCTTCACCCCATGAACATCGCCATGTACTCTGATTCCACGGAAGAGAGTGCTGTCTCCGTCTGCTTCTTTGACCTCCAACTAACCGTCCTCCCCCAACTACGCAGATGTATCCTCCCACAGATGAGGAATCCTCCTTCTCAGAGGCCCACGTAGCATCAGTAAAGCAAGTAAGAAAAAGCTTGCCTTCTCCAAGCCTCTCCCCCTTCTCTTTCGCACCTCAACCCCTTTCTGCTTCACCTGTGCAGATGCGGAGTATTGAACTCCAATGCTTGGGTGAGGTTCAGATACTTCACCACACGCTCAGCTGCATCCACCTGCTCCTCTGATGGATTCTGCACTACCCTAGCCAGCTGCCCAACCGAGAAAGAGATGTCGGGTCTCGTGTGAACTGCTGCATACAAGAGGCTGCCCACCAAGGACTGAAATTGCTGCTGCTCCTCGCTTCAACCCCTTCATCCTCTGCAGCTTTCACAAGCTTGAATTCTGCTGGCAGGGGAGTTGCAACCTTGCGCTCATTCTCAATTCCGTACTTCTCCCCAAGCTCCTTGATGAACTTCTCCTGGTGCAGCTTCAACCACCTGTGATCCAGATCCCTCTCCACGTGCATCCCGAGGTAGTACTTTACCTCCCCAAGGTTCTTGCACTTGAAGTTCTCCATCAGCTGCTACTGCACCTTCTGGATCTCCTTCATGCTGCTGCTAAAGAGAAGAATGTCGTCCACATAGACCAAAAACAGCACCAGCTTTCTCCCCTCCCCCTTGAGAAAGAGGCTCTCATCACAGCTGCTGGTCCTGAATCCCATCTCCTCTAAAACAGCTGCCAACTTCTGGTACCAGCAGCGTGGCGCCTGCTTCAAGCCATAGATGGACTTTTTCAGCTTGCACACCCTGCCCGTACCATCCTCATACCCAGGTGGCTGCGTCATGAACACCTCCTCCTCTAAAATCCCGTTGAGAAATGCCGTTGATATGTCCATCTGGATAATGAACTTCCCACTAACGGCTGCATCTGCCAACAAGACACGAAGGGTAGGGGGTTTGGCAGTGGGAGCAAAGATCTCATTGAAGTCCCGCTTCTCCTTCTGCATAAACCCCTTAGCCACCAACCTACTCTTGTAGATGGTGACCTGCCCCTTGTCGTCAGTCTTGATCCTTAGCACCCACTTGCATTGTACCGCTTTCTTTCCCTCAGGCAGCACCACTAGTTCCCAAGTCCCATTCTCCAGCAGGCTCTGGTACTCAGCATCCCTGGAAGCTAGCCATTTGTCCCTATCTGGTCCAGCTAATGCCTCCTCCATGCTAGCTGGTTCCTCTGGTGGCAGGGGCAAGAAAACAGTACGCAGGTTGATCCTCCTCATCCGGGTCATAGCCATGCGGTTAGAATCAGCAATGCCTCCTCGGTCCCAAGCTGCTGCTCCGCTACATCAGCTCTTGCAGTCAGCTTCTTAGTAGCCATACGGGTACGTCCTGGCCTGGAGACGGGTGTCTCCCATCCCTTCATAACGACACCCTTCGGCTTCTTAGTTTTCCCCTGCTGCTGCTCTCCTCCCTCGGATCCAGCAGCTCCACTAGTGCTACCGCTAATCTCCACACCATCACCTCCACCAGCAGGTGCCTCCTGCACCTTCTCTTTATCACCACCCTCTGCAGCTGCCTCCTCTCCCTCCTCCCACACACTAGGAGTCAGGTCCAGCTGCATGGTAATCTGCTCCATCTGCTGGGACACCCTGGCCTCCGGCTGTTTTCTCCCAGCTCCCATACATCATGCCCTCAACAAACTTCACATCCCTGCTGTCAAACAACACACCCTTGGAAGGCTCCCACAGCAGCCATCCCTTGCTCTCAGCTGCCAGCCCCAAATGCACACACCAGATTGCACTTGCCCCCAACTTACTGCGGTAGGTCTTGGGGACGTGGGCGACTGCCATGCAACCGAACACCCTCAGCATGTCCACCGGCGGCTTCCTCCCAAGCCACCTCTCAACGGCACCCACGAGTCATCCCCAACCTTTGTGAGTACCCTGTTCCTAGCGACGGTAGCGTGCCGAACAGCATGGGGCCACATCAAGTTGCCCAGCCCAGATTCTATGAGCAGCGCCCTAGCTGTCTCCAGAATTGTCCGGTTCGCCCGTTCTGCTACACCGTTGGACTGTGGGGTGTAAGCCGTGGTCAGCTCCCTCTGGATGCCCTGCTTCTTGAGCCAGGCCGTCATCTCAGCTCCAAGGAACTCACCACCCCGATCTGTCCTAATCCGCTTCACCACACACTCCGCTTGCTTCTCCACGAACGGCAGCCAATCGTCCCGAATCGTGGAGGCGGCGTGATCTTTCCGCTTCAGCGGATACGCCCACATTAGCCTGCTCCAGTCATCCACTATGGTTAGGAAGTACCGCTCCCCCTTGTGCCCTTGCACCGGCAGCGGCCCCACCAAGTCCATGTGGACCAGCTCCAACGGCTTTTTGCTCCTGCCAGCCACACTATGGAAGGGGAAACGGGTGAACTTTGAAAAGGAGGCAAATTTCACAGTTATCATCGGGTGGTTGTCCGTTCAGCTTTAAGCCCTTAACGGCTCCATCCTTCTCCAGCTGCTTCAGCAAAGGCATTGCCACATGCCCCAAACGTCGGTGTGCAGTTGCCCAATCTGTCTCCCAGATCTGGCCGACACTTTCACACCAACCCCTCCAACGGCGTTGCACTCCCCCTGGGATGCAGACCCCTCTCTAGCCTGCCCCCCACCGTGCCACGCCAGCGCCGGCAGCTGCCACATAGATCTGTACACGTCCTTGCTCTCGTGCAGATCCCAAAGCACCCGATTGCCCAGCTTCCCCTTATAAGTGCGAGCCCCATCCGTGTTGGTGTTCACCCCAGCCTTGCCAAGCTTACGGAGGGAGATGAGGTTGGCCTTCAGGTCGGGGACGAGGAGAACGTCGTGCAGCACCACCGGCTTGCCATCCGCTCCCTTAAATGCAGCTCGTCCCGCACCAGCCACCTTCAACATGTGTCCAGAGGCAGAGCACACCTCATTAATCGGTGCAGCGCGTACGTCGTCCAGCAGGTCCTTGCGCGGCGTCATTGTCCAAGCAGCGCCTGTGTCCAACACCCAATAGTCCAGGGGGTGCAGCTCTGCTCCAGCCTTAGCAGATGCGTCTCCTTGCTCCCCCTTGTCTCCCATATGGAAGAATTGGCCCGCGGTGCGCTCCTTCTTCTTCTCCGCACCGCCGTTGCCCTTCGGGTTGTTGTCGGACGAATCAGCGACCATGTTGGCGCCGTTTTTCTGGTTCCTCCGCGCGCCGCCATCCTGGTGACGATTCTGGGGGGTCCATCCATCGGGTTTCTTATAGCACAAAAACCAGGGGTGCCCTTCCTTCTCACAATACCAGCAACTCCCTTTCATTTTGCCACCAGCACCCGACTTGCCCCCACGTCCAGATTTCGCACCGCGACCCCAACCGGTACCTCCTTGTTGGTCGTTGGAGTCGTCGTCTTTCTTTGCACCGCGTCCAGCACCACCGAAGCCACGTCCTTTGCCACGTCGGCTCCCTTGCATCCCGTAGCCGCTGCTGCCGTCGTCTCCACCCCTCAGTTGGCGGCGACGGAAGTCCTCCTCCAGAATCTTCGTCCGCACCCACTCGAGCGTCCACAAGCTCTGGTTCTGCGGCAGGCTCAATCCGCTCGTAAATTGAAGCCACGATTCCGGCAGCAGCGAGAGCATCTTCAAGCACTTTGTTTGCTCCGGGTAGGTGATTCCTGCGGTCGCCAACTTCGCGTAGAGGTCGCGCAATTTGTCCAGGACAGGTTGCACCGGCTCTCCCTCGCTCAGGCGCAACGCGGACAGCTCCCTCTCCAGCATCAATGTTGCAACAACGGAGGTCGGGGCGTGCAGCTCCTTCAACACCGTCCACGCCTTCGGACCGCACTCAACCTCCGGCAGCAGGTGCATGACGTGGTGACGCTGGTTCAGCTCCAAACTCTGCGACATCAAGTAGTAGCCAGCCGAGGCGCGCTCGTCCCAATCTTCCTGAAGGGCGGGGTCACTCGGTCTAGGCTCCTCCCCAATCATTAGTTTCAGCAATCCGATTTGACGGAAATAAAGTTGCATTTTCCAGGCCCAATCATCATAGCCCTCACCATTGAACTTCTCGACGGTGAAGTTTTTCAGCACCTCCTTGATCAGCGAGCCCTGGCTTGTTCGCGCTCCCCTTGGCGCAGAAACACCAGAATCATGGCTGCCGCTACGATCTTGGGCTGAAGATTCACCAGCTACCGCCGAGGTGTTGCCCGCCATAGCTACCTATATCGAGGATCACTATAACGCAGCTCTGATACCAGCTTGTTGGTGTAAGGGCCTAATAAACTCAAGCTATTAAGACTTTATCACACTTAAAACCTCTCCTCGGGGTCACCTCCAAGGGTCCTTGGGTGCCTGGTACAAGACCAGCCCCTATCCTCGGGTCCGAGTTTGTAGAGAGAGGGATCAAGAGGGACTTAGTCAAAACAGCAAGAGTACCTTGAGCGTCGCGCAGCGTATCGTGCAGACCGTCGACCGGATTAAGCTGAGAATTTCCTATATCGAAGCTCACTCTAAGAGCTTTAAAATAAGCCAAGTTGCCTCGCGAAAAGTTCTGCCATTACGAAGTTATGGCTCGGACAGCGTTAGCCTAGCGTTGGAGTGCTAGCGTACTAGCGTTGACTCGGGTAGCATTCCGCCGTCGCACCGCGTAGAAAAGAAATTCCAGCAAGGAAGGAATTCGCTTGAATCAATTTTACTATATCCAGGTACAAACAGAGAAGGAATAAATAGTTCTAGCTAGCAAGGACCTTGGGAATGAACCTGAGAACAACCAGGGATCATCCCAAATAATTCCAAGCAACAGAACCAACCTGGCTGGACAAAACAGCAGGTGGTAGGTTGGTAAACAACCTCTGGTTCTGTTTTTCCAACCTGGGAAAACAACAACCAGGTTCAGGTCCTAAAAACAGAACCTGTTTTGTCTTTGCCCAACCAGCCAAATGCTGGTTCCGCTGGTTTCCCCTGGCCCTGTAGCATGCAGATACAGACAAACAACATCCAACCTTCACCTAAATTGTACCCCTATAGTGCCTGCCCTGCTACACTATAGTCAACCAAACAAAACAGTACAATTTCGAGTTGGATAGAACTGAATCTGCGCAATCATGTAAGTTGAACCGCAAAGCTTCCATCTTGGGTTCCTTTGCGAGCTCGTCCTTTCTGCTTCTACTGTTCATAGCGCGTACAATGTTATGCCAAAGCGCACATTTTGCGAGTACCTGCAAATGCTTCAAGCGAAAATTGCGAAAGCAAACAAACACACAAACATACCATTCACACGCAAATGCATTCGCACACGCATACTCGTACAAACAGACGGCAGGATGTCGTGCAATGTGAATTTGCACCCAACAAAAACAGGTTCTGTTTTTTGGACCTGAACCTGGTTGTTGTTTTCCCAGGTTGGAAAAACAGAACCAGAGGTTGTTCACCAACCTACCACCTGCTATTTTGTCCAGCCAGGTTGGTTCTGTTGCTTGGAATTATTTGGGATCATCCCTGGTTGTTCCCAGGTTGATTCCCAAGGTCCTTGCTAGCTAGAGCTATTTATTCCTTCTCTGTTTGTACCTGAATATAGTGAAATTGATTCAAGCGAATTCCTTCCTTGCTGGAATTTCCTTTCTACGCGGTGCGACGGCGGAATGCTACCCGAGTCAACGCTAGTACGCTAGCACTCCAACGCTAGGCTAACGCTGTCCGAGCCATAACTTCGTAATGGCAGAACTTCTCGCGAGGCAACTTGGCTTATTTTAAAGCTCTTAGAGTGAGCTTCGATATAGGAAATTCTCAGCTTAATCCGATTGACGGTCTGCACGATACGCTGCGCGACGTTCAAGGTACTCTTGCTGTTTTGACTTAGTCCCTCTTGATCCCTCTCTCTACAAACTCGGACCCGAGGATAGGGGCTGGTCTTGTACCAGGCACCCAAGGACCCTTGGAGGTGACCCCGAGGAGAGGTTTTAAGTGTGATAAAGTCTTAATAGCTTGAGTTTATTAGGCCCTTACACCAACAAGCTGGTATCAGAGCTGCGTTATAGTGATCCTCGATATAGGTAGCTATGGCGGGGAACACCTTGGCGGTAGCTGGTGAATCTTTAGCCCAAGATCGTAGCGGCAGCCATGATTCTGGTGTTTCTGCGCCAAGGGGAGCGCGAACAAGCCAGGGCTCGCTGATCAAGGAGGTGCTGAAAAACTTCACCGTCGAGAAGTTCAATGGTGAGGGCTATGATGATTGGGCCTGGAAATGCAACTTTATTTCCGTCAGATCGATTTGCTGAAACTAATGATTGGGGAGGAGCCTAGACCGAGTGACCCCGCCCTTTAGGAAGATTGGGACGAGCGTGCCTCGGCTGGCTACTACTTGATGTCGCAGAGTTTGGAGCTGAACCAGCGTCACCACGTCATGCACCTGCTGCCGGAGGTTGAGTGCGGTCCGAAGGCGTGGACGGTGTTGAAGGAGCTGCACGCCCCTACCTCCGTCGCTGCGACGCTCATGATGGAGAGGGAGCTGTCCGCGTTGCGCCTAAGCGAGGGAGAGCCGGTGCAACCTCTCCTGGACAAGATGCGTTATCTCTACGCGAAGTTGGCGACCGCGGAAATCACCTACCCGGAACAGACCAAGTGCCTGAAGATACTCTCGCTGCTCCCGGAATCGTGGCTTCAATTCACGAGCGGATTGAGCCTGCCGCAGAACCATAGCTTGTGGACGCTCGAGTGAGTGCGGACGAAGATTCTGGAGGAGGACTTCCGTCGCCGCCAACTGAGGGGTGGAGACGACGGCAGCAGCGGCTACGGGATGCAAGGGAGCCGACGTGCCAAAGGACGTGGCTTCGTATTGGGTGCAAATTCACATTGCACGACATCCTGCCGTCTGTTTGTACGAGTATACGTGTGCGAATGCATTTGGGTATAAATGGAATGTTCGTGTGTTTGTTTGTTTCGCAATTTTCGCTTGAAGCATTTGCAGGTACTCGCGCATTATGCGCTTCGGCATAACATTGTACACGCTATGAACAGTACAAGCAGAAAGTACGAGCTCGGAAAGGAACCCAAGATGGAAGCTTTGTGGTTCGGCTTACTTGATTGCGCAGATTCAGTTCTATCCAACTCGAAATTGTACTCTTTTGTTTGGTTGACTATAGTGTAGCAGGGCAGGCACTATAGGGGTACAATTTAGGTGAAGGTTGGATGTTGTTTGTCTGTATCTGCATGCTACAGGGCCAGGGGAAACCAGCGGAACCAGCATTTGGCTGGTTGGGCAAAGACAAAACAGGTTCTGTTTTTAGGACCTGAACCTGGTTGTTGTTTTCCCAGGTTGGAAAAACAGAACCAGAGGTTGTTTACCAACCTACTACCTGCTGTTTTGTCCAGCCAGGTTGGTTCTGTTGCTTGGAATTATTTGGGATCATCCCTAGTTGTTCCCAGGTTTATTCCCAAGGTCCATGCTAGCTAGAACTATATATTCCTTCTCTGTTTGTACCTGAATATAGTGAAATTGATTCAAGCGAATTCCTTCCTTGCTGGAATTTCCTTTCTACGCGGTGCGACGGCGGAATGGTACCCGAGTCAACGCTAGTACGCTAGCACTCCAACGCTAGGCTAACGCTGTCCGAGCCATAACTTCGTAATGGCAGAACTTTTCGCGAGGCAACTTGGCTTATTTTAATGCTCTTAGAGTGAGCTTCGATATAGGAAATTCTCAGCTTAATCCGATCGACGGTCTGCACGATACGCTGCGCGACGTTCAAGGTACTCTTGCTGTTTTGACTTAGTCCCTCTTGATCCCTCTCTCTACAAACTCGGACCCGAGGATAGGGGCTGGTCTTGTACCAGGCACCAAGGACCCTTGGAGGTGACCCCGAGGAGAGGTTTTAAGTTTGATAAAGTCTTAATAGCTTGAGTTTATTAGGCCCTTACACCAACAAGCTGGTATCAGAGCTGCGTTATACTGATCCTCGTTATAGGTAGCTATGGCGGGCAACACCTCGGCGGTAGCTGGTGAATCTTCAGCCCAAGATCGTAGCGGCAGCCAAGATTCTGGTGTTTCTGCGCCAAGGGGAGCGCGAACAAGCCAGGGCTCGCTGATCAAGGAGGTGCTGAAAAACTTCACCGTCGAGAAGTTCAATGGTGAGGGCTATGATGATTGGGCCTGGAAAATGCAACTCTATTTCCGTCAGATCGGATTGCTGAAACTAATGATTGGGGAGGAGCCTAGACCGAGTGACCCCGCCCTTCAGAAAGATTGGGACGAGCGCGCCTCGGCTGGCTACTATTTGATGTCGCAGAGTTTGGAGCTGAACCAGCGTCACCACGTCATGCACCTGCTGCCGGAGGTTGAGTGCGGTCCGAAGGCGTGGACCGTGTTGAAGGAGCTGCACGCCCCGACCTCCGTTGTTGCAACATTGATGCTGGAGAGGGAGCTGTCTGCGTTGCGCCTGAGCGAGGGAGAGCCGGTGCAACCTGTGCTGGACAAATTGCGCGACCTCTACGCGAAGTTGGCGACCGCGGGAATCACCTACTCGGAGCAGACCAAGTGCATGAAGATGCTCTCGCTGCTGCCAGAATCGTGGCTTCAATTCACGAGCGGATTAAGCCTGCCGCAGAACCAGAGCTCGTGGACACTCGAGTGGGTGCGGACAAAGATTCTAGAGGAGGACTTCCGTCGCCGTCAACTGAGGGGTGGAGACGACGGCAGCAGCGGCTACGGGATGCAATGGAGACGACGTGCCAAAGGACGTGGCTTCGGTGGTGCTGGACGCAGTGCAAAGAAAGACGACGACTCCAACGACCAACAAGGAGGTACCGGTTGGGGTCGCGGTGCGAAATCTGGACGTGGGGGCAAGTCGGGTGCTGGTGGCAAAATGAAAGGGAGTTGCTGGTATTGTGAGAAGGAAGGGCACCCCTGGTTTTTGTGCTATAAGAAACCCGATGGATGGACCCCCCAGAATCGTCACCAGGATGGCGGCGCGCGGAGGAACCAGAAAAACGGCGCCAACATGGTCGCTGATTCGTCCGACAACAACCCGAAGGGCAACGGCGGTGCGGAAAAGAAGAAGGAGCGCACCGCGGGCCAATTCTTCCATATGGGAGACAAGGGGGAGCAAGGAGACGCCTCTGCCAAGGTTGGAGCAGAGCTGCACCCCCTGGATTATTGTGTGTTGGACACGGGCGCTGCTTGGACGATGACGCCGCGAAAAGATCTACTGGACCACGTACAAGCTGCACCGATCAATGAGGTGTGCTCCGCCTTTGGACACGCGCTGAAGGTGGCTGGTGCGGGACGAGCTGCGTTTAAGGGAGCGGATGGCAAGCCGGTGGTGCTGCACGACGTTCTCCTTGTTCCTGAACTCAAGGCCAACCTCATCTCCCTCCGTAAGCTTGGCAAGGCTGGGGTGAACACCAACACGGATGGGGCTCGCACTTATAAGGGGAAGCTGGGCAATCGGGTGCTTTGGGATCTGCACGAGAGCAAGGACGTGTACAGATCTATGTGGCAGCTGCCAGCGCTGGCGTGGCACAGTGGGGGGCAGGCTGGAGAGGGGTCTGCATCCCAGGGGGAGTGCAACGCCGTTGGAGGGGTTGGTGTGAAAGTGTCGGCCAGATCTGGGGAGACGGATTGGGCAACGGCACACCGACGTTTGGGGCATGTGGCAATGCCTTTGCTGAAGCAGCTGGAGAAGGATGGAGCCGTTAAGGGCTTGAAGCTGAACGGACAACCACCCGATGATAACTGTGAAATTTGCCTCCTTTCAAAGTTCACCCGTTTCCCCTTCCATAGTGTGGCTGGCAGGAGCAAAAAGCTGTTGGAGCTGGTCCACATGGACTTGGTGGGACCGCTGCCGGTGCAAGGGCACAAGGGGGAGCGGTACTTCCTAACCATAGTGGATGACTGGAGCAGGCTAATGTGGGCGTATCCGCTGAAGCAGAAAGATCACGCCGCCTCCACGATTCGGGACGATTGGCTGCCGTTCGTGGAGAAGCAAGCGGAGTGTGTGGTGAAGCGGATTAGGACAGATCGGGGTGGTGAGTTCCTTGGAGCTGAGATGACGGCCTGGCTCAAGAAGCAGGGCATCCAGAGGGAGCTGACCACGGCTTACACCCCACAGTCCAACGGTGTAGCAGAACGGGCGAATCGGACAATTCTGGAGACAGCTAGGGCGCTGCTCATAGAATCTGGGCTGGGCAACTTGATGTGGCCCCATGCTGTTCGGCACGCTACCGTCGCTAGAAAAAGGGTACTCACAAAGGTTGGGGATGACTCGTGGGTGCCGTTGGAGAGGTGGCTTGGGAGGAAGCCGCCGATAGACATGCTGAGGGTGTTCGGTTGCATGGCAGTCGCCCACGTCCCCAAGACCTACCGCAGTAAGTTGGGGGCGAGTGCAATCTGGTGTGTGCATTTGGGGCTGGCTGCTGAGAGCAAGGGATGGCTGCTGTGGGAGCCTTCCAAGGGTGTGTTGTTTGACAGCAGGGATGTGAAGTTTGTTGAGGGCATGATGTATGGGAGCTGGGAGAAACAGCCGGAGGCCAGGGTGTCCCAGCAGATGGAGCAGATCACCATGCAGCTGGACCTGACTCCTAGTGTGAGGGAGGAGGAAGAGGAGGCAGCTGCAGAGGGTGGTGATAAAGAGAAGGTGCAGGAGGCACCTGCTGGTGGAGGTGATGGTGTGGAGACTAGCGGTAGCACTAGTGGAGCTGCTGGATCCGAGGGAGGAGAGCAGCAGCAGGGAAAAACTAAGCAGCCGAAGGGTGTCGTTATGAAGGGATGGGAGACACCCGTCTCCAGGCCAGGACGTACCCGTATGGCTACTAAGAAGCTGACTGCAGGAGCTGATGTAGCGGAGCAGCAGCTTGGGACCGAGGAGGCATTGCTGATTCTACCGCATGGCTATGACCCGGATGAGGAGGATGAGCCTGCGTACTGTTTTCTTGCCCCTGCACCAGAGGAACCAGCTAGCATGGAGGAGGCATTAGCTGGACCAGATAGGGACAAATGGCTAGCTTCTAGGGACGCTGAGTACCAGAGCCTGCTGGAGAATGGGACTTGGGAACTAGTGGTGCTGCCTGAGGGAAAGAAAGCGGTATAATGCAAGTGGGTGCTAAGGATGAAGACTGACGACAAGGGGCAGGTCACCATCTACAAAAGTAGGTTGGTGGCTAAGGGGTTTATGCAGAAGGAAAAGCGGGACTTCAATGAGATCTTTGCTCCCACTGCCAAACCCCCTACCCTTCGTATCTTGTTGGCAGATGCAGCCGTTAGTGGGAAGTTCATTATCCAGATGGACATATCAACGGCATTTCTCAACGGGATTTTAGAGGAGGAGGTGTTCATGACGCAGCCACCTGGGTATGAGGATGGTACGGGCAGGGTGTGCAAGCTGAAAAAGTCCATCTACGGCTTGAAGCAGGCGCCACGCTGCTGGTACCAGAAGTTGGCAGCTGTTTTAGAGGAGATGGGATTCAGGACCAGCAGCTGTGATGAGAGCCTCTTTCTCAAGGGGGAGGGGGAGAAGCTGGTGCTGTTTCTGGTCTATGTGGACGACATTCTTCTCTTTAGCAGCAGCATGAAGGAGATCCAGAAGGTGCAGCAGCAGCTGATGGAGAACTTCAAGTGCAAGAACCTTGGGGAGGTAAAGTACTACCTCGGGATGCACGTGGAGAGGGATCTGGATCACAGGTGGTTGAAACTGCACCAGGAGAAGTTCATCAAGGAGCTTGGGGAGAAGTACGGAATTGTGAAAGCAGCAGAGGATGAAGGGGTTGAAGCCGAGGAGCAGAAGCAAATTTCGCTTGTTTGTACGAGTATGCGTGTGCGAATGCATTTGCGCGTGAATGGTATGTTCGTGTGTTTGTTTGCTTTCGCAATTTTCGCTTGAAGCATTTGCAGGTACTCGCACAATGTGCGCTTCGGCATAACATGGTACGCGCTATGAACAGTACAAGCAGAAAGGACGAGCTCGCAAAGGAACCCAAGATGGAAGCTTTGTGGTTCGGCTTACTTGATTGCGCAAATTCAGTTCTATCCAACTCGAAATTGTACTGTTTTGTATGGTTGACTATAGTGTAGCAGGGCAGGCACTATAGGGGTACAATTTAGGTGAAGGTTGGATGTTGTTTGTCTGTATCTGCATGCTACAGGGCCAGGGGAAACCAGCGGAACCAGCATTTGGCTGGTTGGGCAAAGACAAAACAGGTTCTGTTTTTGGACCTGAACCTGGTTGTTGTTTTCCCAGGTTGGAAAAACAGAACCAGAGGTTGTTCACCAACCTACCACCTGCTATTTTGTCCAGCCAGGTTGGTTCTATTGCTTGGAATTATTTGGGATCATCCCTGGTTGTTCCCAGGTTGATTCCCAAGGTCCTTGCTAGCTAGAGCTATTTATTCCTTCTCTGTTTGTACCTGAATATAGTGAAATTGATTCAAGCGAATTCCTTCCTTGCTGGAATTTCCTTTCTACGCGGAGCGACGGCGGAATGCTACCCGAGTCAACGCTAGTACGCTAGCACTCCAACGCTAGGCTAACGCTGTCCGAGCCATAACTTCGTAATGGCAGAACTTTTCGCGAGGCAACTTGGCTTATTTTAAAGCTCTTAGAGTGAGCTTCGATATAGGAAATTCTCAGCTTAATCCGATTGACGGTCTGCACGATACGCTGCGCGACGTTCAAGGTACTCTTGCTGTTTTGACTAAGCCCCTCTTGATCCCTCTCTCTACAAACTCGGACCCGAGGATAGGGGCTGGTCTTGTACCAGGCACCCAAGGACCCTTGGAGGTGACCCCGAGGAGAGGTTTTAAGTGTGATAAAGTCTTAATAGCTTGAGTTTATTAGGCCCTTACACCAACAGATAATATCTCAAAATGAGATAGAATTCCCAAAGCTTGGAAATCTTGTAACTTGGGCGATCTTGGTCGGAATAAGGCGATCTTGGTATCGTTGGAAAGCTCTGGATTTCTCCTGCATGATCAAGTATGTAGACTTGGAGAAAAACACAGATGTGGTAATATCCAACAGCCATGCACAATGACATACGCTCATGCAAATCATGCAAGAACAAATAGCACGAGCACTCGGCAGGACGTTAGGAAGACATGCAATCAGAATGACGTGCATCCAACAAACTCCCCCTCAGACTAATGGACTGCATGCACACACACTCACACAAATGCAAACTCTCATGCACACAATCACACATGCACTCATGACACTGCTGCCGACACTAGTGCAATGTCATGCCGCACATCTTAGCACACTTCCAATGTGCGCTCTTGGGAAGTCTTTTAGTGAGAAAATCTGCCGCCTGCTTGCTAGCCTTCACATGGTGAAGCTCAACAGCTCCCTCCTTCACCATCTGCCTCACCCAGTGCCAATTAATCTTCATGTGCTTGTTCAGCCCATTCAGGATAGGATTATTGGCCATGCCAATAGCAGCCTCGCTGTCGGAGAAAAGTGGTGTAGGTCCCTGCTGTTCAGCTCCCAGGTCCTCCAGCAGCTTCTTCAGGAGCACAATCTCCTTGATGGCATGGTACGTCGCCATGCACTCTGCCTCTCCGGAAGACTGAGCAATCTCACTCTGCTTCTTGGACCTCCAGCTCACTGGTCCACCTCCGACCATGCACACAAAGCCGGCAACCGATGACTGATCTGTTGGGTGCAAATTCACATTGCACGACATCCTGCCGTCTGTTTGTACGAGTATGCGTGTGCAAATGCATTTGCGTGTGAATGGTATGTTCGTGTGTTTGTTTGCTTTCGTAATTTTCGCTTAAAGCATTTGCAGGTACTCGCGCATTGTGCGCTTCAGCATAACATTGTACGCGCTATGAACAGTACAAGCAGAAAGGACGAGCTCGCAAAGGAACCCAAGATGGAAGCTTTGTGGTTCGGCTTACTTGATTGCGCAGATTCAGTTCTATCCAACTCGAAATTGTACTGTGTTGTTTGGTTGACTATAGTGTAGCAGGGCAGGCACTATAGGGGTACAATTTAGGTGAAGGTTGGATGTTGTTTGTCTGTATCTGCATGCTACAGGGCCAGGGGAAACCAGCGGAACCAGCATTTGGCTGGTTGGGGAAAGACAAAACAGGTTCTATTTTTAGGACCTGAACCTGGTTGTTGTTTTTCCAGGTTGGAAAAACAGAACCAGAGGTTGTTCACCAACCTACCACCTGCTATTTTGTCCAGCCAGGTTGGTTCTGTTGCTTGGAATTATTTAGGATCATCCCTGGTTGTTCCCAGGTTGATTCCCAAGGCCCTTGCTAGCTAGAGCTATTTATTCCTTCTCTGTTTGTACCTGAATATAGTGAAATTGATTCAAGCGAATTCCTCCCTTCCTGGAATTTCATCTTCTACGCGGTGCGACGGCGGAATGCTACCCGAGTCAACGCTAGTACGCTAGCACTCCAACGCTAGGCTAACGCTGTCTGAGCCATAACTTCGTAATGGCAAAACTTTTCGCGATGCAACTTGGCTTATTTTAAAGCTCTTAGAGTGAGCTTTGATATACTAAATTCTCAGCTTACTCCGATCTACGGTCTGCACGATACGCTGCGCGACGTTCAAGGTACTCTTGCTGTTTTGATTTAGTCCCTCTTGATCCCTCTCTCTACAAACTCGGACCCGAGGATAGGGGCTGGTCTAGTACCAGGCACCCAAGGACCCTTGGAGGTGACCCCGAGGAGAGGTTTTAAGTTTGATAAAGTCTTAATAGCTTGAGTTTATTAGGTCCTGCATTTGGGTGTTGGTGTCTTTTTGTCTTTGCCCAACCAGCCAAATGCTTGGGTGAGAATAATAACAACCAGGTTCAGGTCCTAAAAACAGAATCTGTTTTGTCTTTCCCCAACCAGCCAAATGCTGGTTCCGCTGGTTTCCCCTGGCCCTGTAGCATGCAGATACAGACAAACAACATCCAACCTTCACCTAAATTGTACCCCTATAGTGCCTGCCCTGCTACACTATAGTCAACCAAACAAAACAGGACAATTTCGAGTTGGATAGAACTGAATCTGCGCAATCAAGTAAGCCGAACCACAAAGCTTCCATCTTGGGTTCCTTTGCGAGCTCGTCCTTTCTGCTTGTACTGTTCATAGCGCGTACAATGTTATGCCGAAGCGCACATTGTGCGAGTACCTGCAAATCCTCCAAGCGAAAATTGCGAAAGCAAACAAACACACGAACATACCATTCACACGCAAATGCATTCGCACACGCATACTCGTACAAACAAACGGCAGGATGTCGGGCAATGTGAATTTGCACCCAACATGGGGCTGGCTGCTGAGAGCAAGGGATGGCTGCTGTTGGAACCTTCCAAGGGTGTGTTGTTTGACAGCAGGGATGTGAAGTTTGTTGAGGGCATGATGTATGGAAGCTGGGAGAAACAGCCGGAGGCCAGGGTGTCCCAGCAGATGGAGCAGATCACCATGCAGCTGGACCTGACTCCTAGTGTGTGGGAGGAAGGAGAGGAGGCAGCTGCAGAGGGTGGTGATAAAGAGAAGGTGCAGGAGGCACCTGCTGGTGGAGGTGATGGTGTGGAGACTAGCGGTAGCACTAGTGGAGCTGCTGGATCCGAGGGAGGAGAGCAGCAGCAGGGAAAAACTAAGAAGCCGAAGGGTGTCGTTATGAAGGGATGGGAGACACCCGTCTCCAGGCCAGGACGTACCCGTATGGCTACTAAGAAGCTCACTGCAGGAGCTGATGTAGCGGAGCAGCAGCTTGGGACTGAGGAGGCATTGCTGATTCTACTGCATGGCTATGACCCGGATGAGGAGGATGAGCCTGCGTACTGTTTTCTTGCCCCTGCACCAGAGGAACCAGCTAGCATGGAGGAGGCATTAGCTGGACCAGATAGGGACAAATGGCTAGCTTCTAGGGACGCTGAGTACCAGAGCCTGCTGGAGAATGGGACTTGGGAACTAGTGGTGCTGCCTGAGGGAAAGAAAGCGGTACAATGCAAGTGGGTGCTAAGGATCAAGACTGACGACAAGGGGCAGGTCACCATCTACAAAAGTAGGTTGGTGGCTAAGGGGTTTATGCAGAAGGAGAAGCGGGACTTCAATGAGATCTTTGCTCCCACTGCCAAACCCCCTACCCTCCGTGTCTTGTTGGCAGATGCAACCGTTAGTGGGAAATTCATCATTCAGATGGATATATCAACGGCATTCCTCAATGGGATTTCAGAGGAGGATGTGTACATGACGCAGCCACCTGGGTATGAGGATGGTACGGGCAGGGTGTGCAAGCTGAAAAAGTCCATCCACGGCTTGAAGCAGGCGCCACGCTGCTGGTACCAGAAGTTGGCAGCTGTTTTAGAAGAGATGGGATTCAGGACCAGCAGCTGTAATGAGAGCCTCTTTCTCAAGGGGGGAGGGGAGAAGCTAGTGCTGTTTCTGGTCTATGTGGACGACATTCTTCTCTTTAGCAGCAACATGAAGGAGATCCAGAAGGTGCAGCAGCAGCTGATGGAGAACTTCAAGTGCAAGAACCTTGGGGAGGTAAAGTACTACCTCGGGATGCACGTGGAGAGGGATCTGGATCACAGGTGGTTGAAGCTGCACCAGGAGAAGTTCATCAAGGAGCTTGGGGAGAAGTACGGAATTGAGAATGAGCGCAAGGTTGCAACTCCCCTGCCAGCAGAATTCAAGCTTGTGAAAGCTGCAGAGGATGAAGGGGTTGAAGCCGAGGAGCAGCAGCAATTTCAGTCCTTGGTGGGCAGCCTCTTGTATGCAGCAGTTCACACGAGGCCCGACATCTCTTTCTCGGTTTGGCAGCTGGTTAGGGTGGTGCAGAATCCATCAGAGGAGCAGGTGGATGCAGCTGAGCGTGTGGTGAAGTATCTAAACTCTCACCCAAGCATTGGAGTTCAATACTCCGCATCTGCACAGGTGAAGCAGAAAGGGGTTGAGGTGCTGAAAGAGAAGGGGGAGAGGCTTGGAGAAGGCAAGCTCTTTCTCACTTGCTTTACTGATGCTACGTGGGCCTCTGAGAAAGAGGATTCCTCATCTGTAGGAGGATACATCTGGGTAGTTGGAGGAGGACCGGTTAGTTGGAGGTCAAAGAAGCAGACGGAGACAGCACTCTCTTCCGTGGAGTCAGAGTACATGGCAATGTTTCATGGGGTGAAGGAGGTGATTTGGCTGAGGAGGCTGTTGGAGGAGATTGGCCAGGAGCAAAAGGTTGCTACGCCGCTGTTTTGTGATAGCGAGGGAGCTCTTGGGATGGCCAGGAACGCGGTGCTTCATGGGCTCAATAAGCACATGTGTATCAAGTGGCACTGGCTGCGTAAGGAGGTGAAGAGGGGGACGGTGACTCCGATCTACATCAAGACTCACCAGCAGCCAGCAGACTTCCTCACCAAGAGGCTTGCGGATGAGCCTTATTGGCGTTGTGTGCGCATGAGTGGAATGAGCATGAACTAGTATGGAATGATGGGGATGCAGCCGGCAGGCTAAGGGGGAGTGTGTTGGGTGCAAATTCACATTGCACGACATCCTGCCGTCTGTTTGTACGAGTATGCGTGTGCGAATGCATTTGCGTGTGAATGGTATGTTCGTGTGTTTGTTTGCTTTCGTAATTTTCGCTTGAAGCATTTGCAGGTACTTGCACAATGTGCGCTTCGGCATAACATTGTACGCGCTATGAACAGTACAAGCAGAAAGGACGAGCTCGCAAAGGAACCCAAGATGGAAGCTTTGTGGTTCGGCTTACTTGATTGTGCAGATTCAGTTCTATCCAACTCGAAATTGTACTGTTTTGTTTGGTTGACTATAGTGTAGCAGGGCAAGCACTATAGGGGTACAATTTAGGTGAAGGTTGGATGTTGTTTGTCTGTATCTGCATGCTATAGGGCCAGGGGAAACCAGCGGAACCAGCATTTGGCTGGTTGGGCAAAGACAAAACAGGTTCTGTTTTTAGGACCTGAACCTGGTTGTTGTTTTCCCAGGTTGGAAAAACAGAACCAGAGGTTGTTCACCAACCTACCACCTGCTATTTTGTCCAGCCAGGTTGGTTCTGTTGCTTGGAATTATTTGGGATCATCCCTGGTTGTTCCCAGGTTGATTCCCAAGGTCCTTGCTAGCTAGAGCTATTTATTCCTTCTCTGTTTGTACCTGAATATAGTGAAATTGATTCAAGCGAATTCCTCCCTTCCTGGAATTTCATTTTCTACGCGGTGCGACGGCGGAATGCTACCCGAGTCAACGCTAGTACGCTAGCACTCCAACGCTAGGCTAACGCTGTCTGAGCCATAACTTCGTAATGGCAAAACTTTTCGCGATGCAACTTGGCTTATTTTAAAGCTCTTAGAGTGAGCTTTGATATACTAAATTCTCAGCTTACTCCGATCTACGGTCTGCACGATACGCTGCGCGACGTTCAAGGTACTCTTGCTGTTTTGATTTAGTCCCTCTTGATCCCTCTCTCTACAAACTCAGACCCGAGGATAGGGGCTGGTCTGGTACCAGGCACCCAAGGACCCTTGGAGGTGACCCCGAGGAGAGGTTTTAAGTTTGATAAAGTCTTAATAGCTTGAGTTTATTAGGCCCTTACACCAACATGATCCTCATCCTCTGAAGCCCATGTGGCGTTGGTGAAACACGACACCTTCAAGGTTCCAGGCGTGACCCCATCTGCTCCAATCTGTTTAGCTGGCCGCCAGCTGAAAACTGAACACCAGCAGATGCCGTTGATCCGAGGTAGCGCACCAAGCGCTTTGCCACCTCCAACTGCTCCACAGTGGGCCGTTGCACAACTCTGGCCAGCTGCCTCACTCCGAATGAAGCATCAGGTCGCGTATGCACAGCTGCATACATCACACTCCCAATGAGTGACTGGTACTCATTCTGCTGCCCATCCTCAAGTACATCATCCTCCTCAGCTGCCTTCTTCAGTTTGAAGCCCGCAGGAAACGGTGTCCTAACAGTGCGACCCCCAGTCACACCATACCGCTCCATGATACCAGAGATGTAGTGTGACTGATGCACCTTCAGCCACCTCCTCTCAACATCCCTCTCAATCTGCAGCCCTAAGTAGTAGTGGACATCCCCCAGCATCTTGCACTTGAAGTTGTCCATTAGCAGCTTCTGTGTCCTCTCAATCTGCTCCATGGAAGGTGAGAACAGCAGTATGTCGTCGACATACACCAGCAGCAAGAGCAGCTGCTCCCCCTCTCCAAGCAGAAATAAGCTGTGATCCGCCGGGGACGTCTTGAAGCCTCCACTCAGCAGCAGCTCCTCCAGCTTCTCGTTCCAGCACCTGGGCGCTTGTTTAAGGCCATAGATAGCCTTCTTGAGCTTGCACACCCGGCTGGTCCCATCCTCATAGCCGTCGGGCTGTGCCATGTAGATATCCTCCAGCAGTATTCCATTGAGGAACGCAGTGGTGATATCCATTTGCTTCACGTGCCATCCCTTCACAGCTGCGCCAGCCATCAAAGTCCTCAGTGTCACTGGCTTAGCAACGGGAGCGAAGATCTCCCCAAAGTCGACCTTCTCTTTCTGCTGAAACCCCTTCGCGACCAAACGGCTCTTGAACCGCTCCAACGCACCATCAGTTCCACTCTTCACCTTGAAGACCCACTTGCTGCTAATCGGCCCTCGCCCCTTGGGTAACTCAACAAGCTCCCAAGTCCCATTCTAAATGAGACTGTTGAACTCCGCATCCATGGTAGCCTTCCACTCCTCCTTTTGGGGTCCACTCAGTGCCACCCCTTCGAGTCAGGAGCCATCTCAAGATGGTGGACAGTGGTGCGTCCCACTCGTCGTGCGACTGCGGGACGTTGGAAAAAATTGGAGAGTCATCGGAGGAGACCCAATTTACAACAACAATGGTGGACGGTACGAAGCTTCTCATCCACGGCGAGGCATCACTACAGCTGCAGATAGGAGGGTTAAGGTGCAAGCCGACGTTGCGGATCACGAACATCAAGGGATTAGATTTCATCCTCGGGCGTGATTTTCTGAAGCGGTTCGACCCCGAGATCGTCCGGGTCACAGCAGCAACTTCCAGCTTGTGCCTCTGCCCCTTAGGCACCATCACAAGCCCCATGCAGCCCCACACCCACAGCATGTGAATGGATGGCTTCTTCCCAAGCCAACGCTCGTACGGCACCCAATGCTTGTCGCCAACATGAGTCAAGACCCTGTTCTTGACCGTGATGACATGGCGAACGGCATCAGGCCAGAACTTGTAGGGCATCCCAGCAGCCCCCAACAATGTCTTAGCCGCCTCGCCAATGGTCAGGTTGGCACGCTCTGCAATGCCGTTCTGCTGCGGTGTTCCAAGGCAGGTCAGCTGATGTCGGATGCCATTTCTCTTGAGGAACTTGGTGAATTCCGCTCCAAGGAACTCTCCACCTCGGTTGCTCCTCAGCACCTTCACCAGCCGGATCGCTTGCCGCTCCACCATCGGCAATCAATCCTCCTTGATGGCCGCTGCAGCATCACTCTTCTTGGACAAGGGACGCGCCCACGTGAAACGGCTCGATTCGTCCACCAGGGTAAGGAAGTACAGCACTCCCCCAGTCCCCTCAGTCCTCGTAGGACCCACCAGGTCCATGTGCACCACCTCCAATGGTGCCTTCGCTGATCCCTCCGCTCCTGGGAACGGGAACCGCGCAAACTTGTTTTGCATGCACGCCTCGCAGCTGCCATAGTGAGTGCCATCTCCTTGCAGTTGCAGCCCATGCACGCACTTCTCCTTGTGCATCACCTCCAGTGTTGAAACAGCCACGTATGCGAGTCGCCGATGCCAAGTCTCCCCATCCGCTTGGCCGAGGTAGCCGACGCCTTCACCGCCGCGCTTCCTCCAATCAGCTCCTCTCCTTGCACACCTTGCTGCTCCTCCTCGGTGACGCTCTCCTGCATAGATGCCGCCGCTGCCGCCTTGCCCGATTTCCGCCAAGGGAGGACTGGGATCTGCCACATCCGCTTGTGGACATCCCCTTTCCACTACAGGTCCCAAATCAGACGGTCATCGTTGTAGGCACGATAGCGCTCCGAGCCAATCGTCTCAGTGTTCACACCCGCATCTCCCAATTGGCCGGTAGAAATCAGGTTCGCGCACAAGTCTGGCACCCACAGCACATTCTTCAGCCCCACGAGCTCTCCATCCGCTCCCATGAACTTGGCGCATCCCATGCCCATGACCTTGGCCTTGGCACCCGTCGCGGATGTGACTGTAGAGATGGGTGCGGGCTGAATCTCATCAAATAGGTCCGCACGAGGAGTCATGTGCCAAGAGCTCCCGGAGTCAATCACCCAATGGGTAAAGGGGTGTAGGAGAACCTAGGCAGCTATAGCGTGGCCGGTTGCGCCTTCGTTCACGAAGAAGAAGAACCCGGCCTTCCGCTCCTCAGATTTACCGCCTTTCTCCTCATCCTTCTCCTCTCCACTAGCTCCCATGACTCCCCCACTCCTCGTGCCACCATGCTGGTTGCTTGATGAAGGCGGGGTCCAATCCTTGGGTCATTGGTAACACTTCCGCCAACGATGTCCGTGCTTCTTGCAGTAGAAGCACACCTCCCCTTGACCCCCGCCGCCATCCTCCTTAGGGTTATCCTTGTTCTTGCCCTTCCACTTCTTCTTGAAGCCACTTTTTCCACCTCCAACTCCATAGCCAGCCCCCTCCTCCGAGCGCTCCACACTCCGCCGCCGCAAGTCCTCCTCTAGGATGCGCGCGCGAATGTAATCCACGCTCCATTGGGGTTGTTGGGAGTTGAGGTTGATCGCTAGGGCAGACCATGACTCCGGCAGCCGTATCACGATCTCCACGCATTGCACGAGCTCCGGGTACACCACACCGCCTCCTTGGAGCTTCGTGAAGATGTCGCGCATCTCATCCAACACCGGTTGCATCGGCTCTCCATCAACGAACTTGATGTCGCGCAGCCGCCGCGCAAGTAGCACGATGCCGGTAGCATGTGTCGGTGAGTGCACATCCAGAAGCTTCCTCCAAGCCTTGGGGCCACACTCTGGATCACCCAAAAGGTCCTTGATGTGGTCAAGTTGTCGCCCGCCAACCGCTTGCACCATGAGCATGTACGCGTCGAACGATCGCTTCATCCATGCTCCTTTCAACTCCGCGGCCTCCGGCATTTTCTCCTTCCCCTCCACCAGATCCAATAGCTTGTATTGGGTGTACATCAGCCTCATACGGAAGCTCCAGTGCTCGTAGTCCTCCCCCATGAATTTCTCAATAGAGAAAGCTTTCACTGGATCCACGGAAGTAGGAGATGGTGTAGAAGAAGTAGGTAGCGTAGGGTTGGTTGGTTGGTGAGTCCCCACTCCTCCACCAGCAACTCCCCCCTGCTCTCCAGCCTCTCTTCTTCTTTCCATCTCACCACTAGCACCTCCGAAGTTCGTAACAACCATATTGAGGCCTTAAGAACGGTGGAAACTTGAGAAATCGTTTGGAGAGAATTCTGTCAGAACATTTCGATTCTACGAAAATCGCCGTCGCGGACTGTATTCTTCGAACTAGAACGCGGTTCGACCACCAATCGAACGTTCGCAAGCAGAGCTACTACAAAATGGTCCCACTTGACAACATTGGTTGAGAATTCACGATGATTCGTTGTCTCAAAGCTGACTACCCGCTCTGATTCCACTTGTTGTTCAGGATCCGTCACTTAGAGAGCTTACGACGAAATCATTAGTCAACTAAACGCAAATCTGCTCGGTAGGAAGTTGCGCCTTAGGCTTATCTACCATCTCCAAGTTGAATCAGTTGTTAAGATGGTCTGTAGAGTGAGAACCATATGAAAACGTCCAGCAGCCGCATGACTAGAATGGTAGAGGAAGTACAAGCACTAGAGCATAGGAAGTTGGAGTTGGGGACTCCAAGAGAACCATGAGAGGGAAGGGGTTCTCCAAGAGCTAGGGAAGGATGGTATGAACCTTCCTAGCAGCAAGGATGCAACCCTCATCATGAGATCCTTGAGGTGTCACATGCAAAATCCAATCTAGTTGGATTTTGCCTAGGTGTTGCAACATTTGCAACCCATGCTAGAAACTTCTAGCCACCCCAATCCAAAAAGTCAAAGTTGCTTTCCTAACAACCCAACCAAAGTTCCTTTTTAGTCATGTCCCAATAATTTTCCACTGTAGATAATATCTCAAAATGAGATAGAATTCCCAAAACTTGGAAATCTTGTAACTTGGGCGATCTTGGTCGGAATAAGGCGATCTTGGTATCGTTGGAAAGCTCTGGATTTCTCCTGCATGATCAAGCATGTAGACTTGGAGAAAAACACAGATGTGGTAATATCCAACAGCCATGCATAATGACATACGCTCATGCAAATCATGCAATAACAAATAGCACGAGCACTCGGCAGGACGTTAGGATGACATGCAATTAGAATGACGTGCATCCAACAGCATTTTCCTAGGGGTGGTGGAGAGAAGCAAGACTTGGATATTGTGGAGTGTGGCGGATCTGTGGGTGGTGGAAAACTGGGACGTCGTTTTCCATGAGAGGCTGAGCTACAATGGGTGGAAGGAGCATGGTTATGAGAGTACGACGGCTTATGCTGGCTCTGCTAGCTTGCCTGGACTTTATTATGCTATTACTAGCTTGGGTTTATTCTATCATGCATAGTTATGCTTGATTTCCTATGTTAGGTTCATTCCTATATTTTATTACAATTATAGCACCGAACCAGGTTATGTGAGCCTAATTCAAGCCTATTCGGTCTCCACCAAATTGCTTTCTACTAAGTTCGGGAAGGTTCTATTCGGGTCGCTTGGCGACCCTTAGAGCATTCGCGTAACACCCGGTTAACTGGCCTTCTGTCGAGACTATATATAGCCTCGTGTTGTACCTAGGTGAATCATGCAATTCAAACTCTTTTTCATGAGGGAGTTCCCTCCAGGATCCCTACACTTCTTCCATCTTTGAGGGGGCTCTGGAGGACCCTGGAGAGGAGGTAGTTGAGCAGCAAGAGGAAAAAAAGGCAGCTGCACATCGCTATGAGGAGTCTTAACTGCTGATTCCACCCCTGATCCAAACACACCAGCCCATCACCCGAAGCAGCCACATGAGCAGCAGCAGCAACAAGTGAAGCCGCATCAATCACCATAGCAGCATACACCACCTGTTCCTGTGGGTAGGTGGTAGCAACTACTGCAGCAGCAGCTGTCCAAGTCACCACGGTCACCAATGAAGTGAGTGACTTGGGAAGAGAAGCTGCAAAGTTTTGAGCAGCGGGAGGCATCACCTCTGTGCTGCAACATCCGCATCTACTGGCCACCTGAAAGGTTCGAACCAAGTGCATAGTATGCTTATATGCATGATCATGAGGTGCTTGATTGGGAGGAGTGCATGCTTGTGGATGCTGATGGGGGCCAGATGGGGCTTGATTTTTGGCTTATGGGTCATCTTCCTTCTCTTTGAGCGATACCCCTCAGAATATCCCGCCGCAGTTAGATTGCGATAGCAATCAGCCAGATCTTGGTTGAAAGTGTGCGTTACCATTCTGGAAATTAGATATTAAGACCTATCTAACACGTACCTGCTCTTATTTTTAGGTTACGTGAGCTGCACGCGAAGATCTGTCGAAGTCGGCGGACTTAGTCGCATACTTCACTCTCCAGATTCGCACGCTTTCTATCACGGGCGACGGCTGTGATGCCTCCGTCGAAGGGAAACCGGTGGCCTAGTTTGACAAGGGAGGTCGACGAAGCAGTTCGTCAAATTATGCGCAGAACTTGCGAGGGGCCGTCGAGTACGGGAGCTCGACGGCAGCAGCTGACCGAGTTGGTCCATGGAGGGGTCTGTCGACCGGCGTGATCCGCGACGGGAGTAGTGGTCGACGAGGGAGGTCATTGACCAGGGCGCTGGGTGCTCGACCTGGTCGATCAGGTTACCTGGTTGACAAGGTTCTGTAAAGGCAGACGAGGCTCATCAAGGCTACGAAGGCGAAGGCGACCTCGGGCTAGTACCCCGAGGTCGACGTGGAGCATCAAGCGTGATTGTCGGTACGTGGTAACTTGTCAACTACGTGGCGGTAGAAAACGTGCTCGACCATCGCTGCGCACATGCAAAGTAGGTGCACACATGTGCGACTATCACCTGCGGGTTCAATGCCGGTAGACCACTCTATTATAGTGTTGGCACACCGCCACGGTGCAACATTGGCAAGCCGCGAACTTGCTCTGTTGGCAGGTCGCCTTTCTACAACGCTGGCAAGGTGCCTCTATGCAACGCTGACAGACTGACGACTGTGCTGCACTTGTGGTTGACCAGTTTGTCTGAAGGGTTGCTAGGCTGTGATGTAGCCATTCTTACCATTGTGATTGTAATTATTCTGTAATCCTGGTTTTGCTAGTGAAACTATTGCCATTTGTTTCCGTGAATGTGTGCATATAGAGAACACAAGCAAACGATATGATCAGTCCTAGAACCCTTGCATTTCCCATAGTTCAGCTCTTGGTGTAGAGTGATTCTGCACATGGTGTGGTGAGCGTAGACAGCCCCACATATTACCTTCGGGTAGGATCCGACTTTTGCACTACCTAAGTTGTTCGTAGCCCGACAGCCCGTGCAGACCATGACAACTATCCCGGCAACGGCCAGTGCGGTTGGGAACACCTTGGAGGCACGCTTGGCTGATGCAAAGAGACGCCATGGAGATGGCGAGTTTGGGCCGGTGCTCTTCTTAGAGGTGGTTCTCCTACGGATCTGTGCGCAACGGAACACCCTTCTTGACCTACTTCTATTTGACTGGTGCGAAACAAAGGTGGCATCGCCGAGGAGGTCGACGATGGTGAACAAGTTGGGGGCAGTGAGGGCACAAAAGGAGAGGTATGATCAGGGCCAACGGTGGCGTCGGCAAGAGCCAGGTGCAAGTGCAGCGGTCGACGGCTCGCATGTCGACATTGACGGGCGACGACACTCTCCTCAGCGAAACAGTGGGAGGCCCTCGTCAATGACTCATGTGAAGGCGGGCGGGATCGCGCTAGCGTAAGGCTACTTCAAGCTTTTCCTAGGCAAGATCGTTGTGCCTGCGCCGCTGCAAGGTCGATGAGGCCTAATTATACGGAGTGCTTGTTGACCTTCATGGTCATCTTGAGGTGCTGCTTGTCGATGGTGCAGATAGCTCAGAAGCAGTGTTGACTTTGACTGGATGCCGGCCACCATGCTTGGCGGTTCATCGTGTCGAAGTACTCGGCGACGGACGACATGTACATCGGGCAGCTGGAGGAGCAGCTGACCCACCTCTAGATGGGAAAGCAAGTGTTGGCGAATGACTACTACAACCGAGCTCGACGAATCTTCGCCATCATGGAAATGGCTGGCATTGACTAATCCATGGTGTCTGTTGGGGTAAGGGCCTAATAAACTCAAGCTATTAAGACTTTATAAAACTTAAAACCTCTCCTCTAGGTCACCTCCAAGGGTCCTTGGGTGCCTGGTACAAGACCAGCCCCTATCCTCGGGTCCGAGTTTGTAGAGAGAGGGATCAAGAGGGACTTAGTCAAAACAGCAAAAGTACCTTGAACGTCGCCCAGCGTATCGTGCAGACCGTAGATCGGATTAAGCTGAGATTTCACTATATCGAAGCTCACTCTAAGAGCTTTAAAATAAGCCAAGTTGCCTCGCGAAAAGTTCTGCCATTACGAAGTTATGGCTCGGACAGCGTTAGCCTAGCGTTGGAGTGCTAGCGTACTAGCGTTGACTCGGGTAGCATTCCGCCGTCGCACCGCGTAGAAAATGAAATTCCAGGAAGGGAGGAATTCGCTTGAATCAATTTCACTA
Organism: Closterium sp. NIES-65; assembly: GCA_948144175.1. NCBI lineage: Eukaryota > Viridiplantae > Streptophyta > Zygnematophyceae > Desmidiales > Closteriaceae > Closterium > Closterium sp. NIES-65. Next base: position 28,446 of record CANXME010000149.1, read on the forward strand.
TATTCAGGTACAAACAGAGAAGGAATAAATAGCTCTAGCTAGCAAGGACCTTGGGAATCAACCTGGGAACAACCAGGGATGATCCCAAATAATTCCAAGCAACAGAACCAACCTGGCTGGACAAAATAGCAGGTGGTAGGTTGGTGAACAACCTCTGGTTCTGTTTTTCCAACCTGGGAAAACAACCAGGTTCAGGTCCTAAAAACAGAACCTGTTTTGTCTTTGCCCAACCAGCCAAATGCTGGTTCCGCTGGTTTCCCCTGGCCCTGTAGCATGGAGATACAGACAAACAACATCCAACCTTCACCTAAATTGTACCCCTATAGTGCCTGCCCTGCTACACTATAGTCAACCAAACAAAACAGTACAATTTCGAGTTGGATAAAACTGAATCTGCGCAATCAAGTAAGCCGAACAACAAAGCTTCCATCTTGGGTTCCTTTGCGAGCTCGTCCTTTCTGCTTGTACTGTTCATAGCGCATACAATGTTATGCCGAAGCGCACATTGTGCGAGTACCTGCAAATGCTTCAAGCAAAAATTACGAAAGCAAACAAACACACGAACATACCATTCACACGCAAATGCATTCGCACACGCATACTCGTACAAACAGACGGCAGGATGTCGTGCAATGTGAATTTGCACCCAACACATTCCCCTTCAGCCTGCCGGCTGCATCCCCATCATTCCATACTAGTTCATGCTCATTCCAGTCATGCGCACACAACGCCAATGAGGCTCATCCGCAAGCCTCTTGGTGAGGAAGTCTGCTGGCTGCTGGTGAGTCTTGACGTAGATCGGATTCACCGTCCTGTTGGTGAAAGGGCCTAATAAACTCAAGCTATTAAGACTTTATCACATTTAAACCTCTCCTCGGGGTCACCTCTAAGGGTCCTTGGGTGCCTGGTACAAATCCAGCCCCTATCCTCGGGTCCGAGTTTGTAGAGAGAGGGATCAAGAGGGACTTAGTCAAAACAGCAAGAGTACCTTGAACGTCGCGCAGCGTATCGTGTAGACCGTTGATCGGATTAAGCTGAGACTTTACTATATCGAAGGTCGCTCTAAGAGCTTAAAATAAGCCAAGTTGCCTCGCGAAAAGTTCTGCCATTACGAAGTTATAGCTCTGAGAGCGTTTGCCTAGCGTTGGAGTGCTAGCGTACTAGCGTTGACTTGGGTAGCATTCCGCCGTCGCACCGCGTAGAAACGAAATTCCAAGAAGGGAGGAATTTGCTTGAATCAATTTCACTATATTCAGGTACAAACAGAGAAGGAATATATAGTTCTAGCTAGCAAGGACCTTGGGAATCAACCTGGGAACAACCAGGGATGATCCCAAATAATTCCAAGCAACAGAACCAACCTGGCTGGACAAAATAGCAGGTGGTAGGTTGGTGAACAACCTCTGGTTCTGTTTTTCCAACCTGGGAAAACAACAACCAGGTTCAGGTCCTAAAAACAGAACCTGTTTTGTCTTTGCCCAACCAGCCAAATGCTGGTTCCGCTGGTTTCCCCTGGCCCTGTAGCATGCAGATACAGACAAACAACATCCAACCTTCACCTAAATTGTACCCCTATAGTGCCTGCCCTGCTACACTATAGTCAACCAAACAAAACAGTACAATTTCGAGTTGGATAGAACTGAAACTGCGCAATCAAGTAAGCCGAACCACAAAGCTTCCATCTTGGGTTCCTTTGCGAGCTCGTCCTTTCTGCTTGTATTGTTCATAGCGCGTACAATGTTATGCCGAAGCGCACATTGTGCAAGTACCTGCAAATGCTTCAAGCGAAAATTGCGAAAGCAAACAAACACACGAACATACCATTCACACGCAAATGCATTTGCACACGCATACTCGTACAAACAGACGGCAGGATGTCGTGCAATGTGAATTTGCACCCAACAGTGTCGTACATTACACACATCATCAAATGTTTGCTGAGCGACTACAATCTCATGCGCCGAATAATGGCGATGCCTGGTGTCAAACATTGTATGATGTGCTTGTTTAGGCTACAGTAGGTTAGCCTATAGTGGGTACACATTTCTAGGGTTAGGTTTGACCTATTTGTACCCAACACTCATTCTAGTCATCCATTCTCGTTTCTGACTCTGACATGGTATTACGAGCCTAGGTTCCACCTAGGACCGAAACGATAGGGCCCACCGTTTCCGCTAGCCGCGCCCTCGTGCGCCGCCTTTTTTCCTGCGCCTCGAGCGCCTCGTTCTTAAGGCCCCCTAAGGCCCTCTCGCGTCGCCCCTTAAGGCCCCTCACGGCCCCTCGCGTCGCCCTCTTAAGGCCCTTTACGGCCCGGCGCTAGCCTCTCAAGGCCCCGTGTGGCCCCGCGCTAGCCTCTCACGGCCCCCGATCGGCCCCGCGCTAGCCTCCTAAGGCCCCCGTCGGCCCCGCGCTAGCCCCGCGCTAGCCTCCTAAGGCCCCCGATCGGCCCCGCGCTAGCCTCCTAAGGCCCCCGTCGGCCCCGCGCTAGCCCCTCGCTAGCCTCCTAAGGCCCCCGATCGGCCCCGCGCTAGCCTTCTAAGGCCCCCGTCGGCCCCGCGCTAGCCCCCTAAGGTCCCCGTCGGCCCCGCGCTAGCCTCTCACGGCCTCGCCCTCGCCCTGGACGGCCCCGCGCTCTCACTTAGCAGCCCCACCCGGCCCCGCGCTCGCCCCTCTAGGACCGAGCCGAACCGCGCGACCCGACCGAGCCGCGCGACCCGGCCGAGCCGCGCCGCCCTAGCCGAGCCGCGCCGCCCTAGCCGAGCCGCGCCGCTCTACTGCTACTACCACTGCAGCTACTGCTACTCCTGCTACTACTACTGCTGCCACTGCTACTGCTTCAGCTATGGCTAGCCCTACAGTTCTCTCGTTCGATACTGAGGGACGCCTGATTAAGTTTGATACCTGGCTCGATGATCTGCACCTGTTCCTCCAGCTCACTGCCAGAGAGTATATCTCGCTGTACGATCACGCACTAGGCACAGTCCCTGCTCCTGCTACTACTGCTATCGTTACTGCTCGCTCGCAGTGGCAGACTCGCGATGCCCACGCCCGCTTTGCCATTCGCAACTCCCTGCCAGTCGATCAGCGTGAGCACTTCGGCCAGTATCAGACTGCGCAGGCCCTGTACACTGCTGTAGTTGCGCGCTACTCCTCCCCGGCCTCAGCTGCACTAGGCCGTCTCTCCCTTCCCTACCTGTTCCCCGACCTGTCCGCTTTCCAGACAGTCGCTGACCTCATCACTCACCTCCGTACTAGTGATGCCCGCTTCCGTGCAGCCATGCCCGCTGAGTTTCTTGCCTCCAACCCTCCCCCGCTCTGGCTCACTCTCTACCACCTAGTCACCCGCCTCCCTGACACTCTGCGTACAGTCAGGGACCACTTCCTAGCTCGCTGCCCCACTGAGCTCACCATTGCCGCCCTAGAGAAGGAACTTCTTGCAGCTGAGAAGAGTATTGTAGCTGTAGGTGCCTCTCGTGGCGAACCCCGCACCCCTTTCTTCGAGGGGTGTTCCCCCTCCCCCCTCCTCCCCTCTGTCGCCTCTGCTGCTGCTGTCGACCTTCTTGGTGCTGAGCAGGTCGGCTCTGCGTCCGCTCCCAGCGGGCGCCGCAGCGGCAAGGGCAGGGGAGGCAAGGGCGGTGGGGGTGACGGCGGGGGAGGCGGTGGTGGGGGTGGTGGCAGCGGCGGGGGTGGTGGCGGGGCTGGAGGGGCTAGTGGCAGCGGTGGGGGTAGTGGAGGCAGCGGCGACGGCGGTGGCCGGGGTGGGGGCGGTGGTGGTGGCGGCAGTGGACGTGGCGGCGGCAGGGGCGGTGGTGGTCGTGGTGGAGGCGGCGGTGGTGGTCGTGGAGGCTCTAGCACTGGCCAGAGTGCGCAGCACCCTCAGTCCTCCCAGGAGCTTCGTGAGTGGTACTTACAGCACGGGGGTGGGGGGGGTAGCCTTAGCTGCACGTACGTCATCCGCACTGGTCGCCGCAAGGGACAGACGTGCGGGAGGGCGCACACTGCGCAGCGCTGCTTCTCTCGCCTAGATGATGCTTGGCGTGCTCAGTTTCCTGACGCTCCTGAGCTCCCTCAGTGGGCTGATCTCCTCAAGAAGGATATCGATATCTATGCTCTTGATTTTGATGTTATTCTCAAAGCAATGTATGCATTGACTATTAGTGGAGAGGAGGACCAGTACCTGAGTGTTCCGCCTGACCCAGGCATCCGCACGAGTGAGGCTGCCGCCCTAGGTGCTTGCGTGTCTGCTACCCCAGGTACTGGTGAGGCTACTGCTCTAGGTGCTTGTGTGTCCGCCACCCCAGGTACTACTGAGTCCACTGAGGCACTGCACACCTTCACTCTAGACTCAGGCGCTTCGCGCTGTTTCTTTCGTGACCGCACTGCTCTTGAGCCCCTTGCTCGACCAGTCGCTGTCTCGCTCGCTGACCCCTCTGGGGGTCCGGTTATTGCGACCTCCTCCACCCTCCTTCCTTGTCCTGCTGTCCCGTCGGGCACACTGTCAGGTCTTCATCTCCCCTCGTTCTCTACGAACTTGGTGGCGGGTTGTGCGCTTCAGGATGGGGGTGTTCACCAGTTCACCCCTGCCTACGAGCGCGTGACACACTGCACGTGTGCTCGGACGGGCCGTCACCTGGCTACCTTCACTCGGCAGCCGGGGTCGGACCTGTACACACTGACCACTGAGTCCCCTCAGGTAGCGGCGTTTGCGTCTGCGTCTGCGTCAGAACAGCTGTCTGCCCCCTGCTCGTGTCGCTCTCTAGCGCACAAGACTTTCCTCTGGCACCACCGACTTGGTCACCCGTCAGTGCAGCGCCTTCGGGGCATGCACGCCCGGTACCTTGTCTCTGGTCTTCCTCGGGTACTCCCTCCCCTCCCTCCCTCCCTTGCTCCTCCTTGTCTTCCCTGTGTCGAGGGGCGGCAGCGCGCTGCCCCTCACTCCTCCTCGTTCCCCCCGACGACTGCTCCTTTGCAGACGCTCCACATGGACGTGTGGGGCCCAGCCCGCGTCCGTGGTCAGGGCCAGGAGAGGTACTTCTTGATCGTCGTTGACGACTACTCGCGCTACACCACGGTCTTCCCCTTGCGCACCAAGGGTGAAGTCCCTGATGTCCTGATCCCTTGGATCAGCAGAGCACGTCTTCAGCTGCGAGAGCGTTTTCGCTCGGAGTTTCCTGTCTTGCGCTTGCACTCTGACAGAGGTGGCGAGTTCTCCTCCGACCTCTTGGCAGCCTACTGTGCTGAGCACGGCATTCGCCAGTCGTTCACGCTTCCGGCCTCTCCACAGCAGAATGGGGTTGCTGAGCGCCGCATTGGCTTGGTCATGGAGGTCGCCCGTACCTCCTTAGTCCACGCGGCTGCCCCCCACTTTCTGTGGCCGTTTGCGGTCCGGTACGCTGCGCATCAGCTCAACCTCTGGCCCCGTGTCTCCGCTCCGGAGACCTCGCCCACACTGCTGTGGACGGGGGAGGTTGGCGATGCATCACGCTTCCGTGTCTGGGGATCCCGAGCTTTTGTTTGCGACACGTCTGCGGACAAGCTCTCCTCCCGCACTGCTCCCTGTGTCTTTCTTGGCTTTGCCCCGGATGCGTCTGGCTGGCAGTTTTACCACCCCGCCTCGCACCGCGTCTTCCCCTCTCAGGACGTCACTTTTGACGAGTCCGTGCCCTTCTACCGCCTCTTCCCCTACCGCACTGCCCCGCTCCCTCCCCCGCCTCTCTTCCTCGCGCCAGGTGCTGCAGTGGTAGACCCCCTCCCCCTCAGGGTGCCGCTCCCTCAGGTGTCTCTCAGGTAGACCCGGTTGAGCCTGCCGAGGTAGCTGTCGACTCGCGTCCTGCTAGAGGTGCTGAGCCTGAGCGTGCGGAGCCTGAGCGTGCGGAGCCTGAGCGGGCGGAGCCTGGGGGTGCTGAGCCTGGGGGTGTTGAGACTGGGGGTGCTGAGCCTGGGGGTGCTGAGTCTGGAGGTACTGAGACTGGGGGTGCTGAGCCTGGGGGTGCTGGGTCTGAGGGTACTGAGCCTGGCGTTGCTGAGTCTGGGGGTACTGAGCCTGGTTGTGTTGCAGTTGACTGTGAGGCGCCTGGAGGACCTCCCTCTTCGCAGCAGCTCCGTGAGTGGTACTCACGGTACTGTAGCCTCCGGCGGGGTGCGTATTGGGCTCGTGGTGCTACTGGAGTTGGTACTCGTGTTTCCCCACCACGGCGGGAGCCGCTCTCTTCCCCACAGCTTCGAGAGTGGTACGCTCGGCACATCAGTCTCCGGAGTGGAGCTGCTGGTGCTGGGGTCCCCGGAGTTGACGCTGCTGCGGGTGCTGCGGACCCTGGTGCTGGAGGTGTTGCTGCTGCTGGCGGTGCTGCTAGAGGTGCTGCTCGTACTGAGGACCCTGGTGCTGGAGGTGCTGCTGCTGCTGGTGGTGCTGCTGCTGGAGGTGCTGCTGCTGCTGCTGGAGTGGAGGACCCGGAGGGTGGAGCTTCTGCTGGTGCTGAGGACCCTGCCGCTGGAGCTTCTGCTGGTTCGAGAGTTGCTGCACGGCCACGGCCGTACTTCGTTCCGCTCCTTCAGCAGGTTCTTAGTCAGTGTCCTCCTCTCGCCTTAGAGTGTCCTCCGTCTGTCCAGTCACAGCCACAGTTACCGACTGCCTCCCCACTCCCTGTGCCTACTCCGTACACTTGTCCGACTGGAGGTCTAGCTGAGAGACGTGAGCCTGCTTCACGTCCTGTGTCCCCTGCGTCTCGTCGAGCGTCGCCTGTTCGTGTTGCTACCACTGCTAGTCGTGTCCAGCGTCAGCGTCCTACTGCTGTCCCAGGCACTCACCAGATGGCGCTTCGTCAGTCCACTGCTCCGCAGCGTGTCGCTCTCCCGTCGCCTCCTGCGTCCTCTCTTCCTGCGCTTGCTGACCCGGAGTCAGACACCCTTCGCGCTGCCAGTCCTACTGTCACACGTCTCCTCGCTACGATTGTCACTGACCCTTCCTTTGAGTCCGCTGCTGCGTCTGCCTTAGTCACTGAGCTTGTCGACTTTGCAGCTGCGTGTCGTCTAGACTACGCTGCGAGTCTTGTTGCTGAGTCTGAGTCTGTCTGTCCTCCGTCCGTCGGGGGTGAGTGTGCTCTTGGCACGGACGTTCTTGAGGACAGGCAGGAGGAGGTTGGTTGCCTTGCCGCTGCTTTGCCCCATCTCGTGTCCATGCTCGTTGCCCCTGAGGGAGACCCGGATGCACCAGACATCCCGACCCCACGGTCTTACGCAGAGGCGATGGCCGGTCCCTACTCCTCTCAGTGGCAGTCAGCCATGGACACAGAGATGGCTTCCTGGAAGTCCACTGGCACCTACGTCGACGAGGTTCCCCCACCTGGGGCGAACATCGTCAGTGGCATGTGAATTTTCAGGGTGAAGCGGCCGCCGGGCTCTCCGCCTGTCTTCAAGGCGCGTTACGTTGCACGAGGCTTCAGTCAGCGAGAGGGAGTTGACTTCTTCCAGACCTTCTCCCCGACCCCGAAGATGACCACTCTTCGGGTTCTGCTACACGTCGCCGCTCAGCGTGACTACGAGCTCCACTCTCTAGACTTCAGCACAGCTTTCTTGCAGGGCAGCCTGCACGAGGAGATTTGGCTGCGCCGCCCACCTGGCTTCACTGGGTCGTTCCCTCCTGGTACCCAGTGGAGCCTCCGGCGGCCAGTCTACGGTCTCCGCCAGGCGCCACGTGAGTGGCACGACACACTGAGGACTACATTTGCGGCTCTTGGGTTCGCTCCTTCTACTGCTGACCCGTCGCTGTTTCTAAGCACCGACCCCTCGCTGCCGCCGTTCTACATCCTTGTGTACGTCGACGACTTGGTCTTTGCCACTTCTGACACAGTTGGTCTCGCTCACGTGAAGTCCGAGCTGCAGAAGAGACACACGTGCACAGACCTGGGTGAACTGACAAGCTATCGTGGCTTGCGGATCACCCGGGACAGAGCACGGCGCACCATCACCTTGACTCAGTCACACATGGTGCAGCAGGTCCTTCAGCGCTTCGGGTTCAGGTACTCCTCGCCTCAGTCCACTCCTCTGCCTACGGGACACTCGCTCTCAGCTCTGCCTTCGGATGAGTCCGTAGAGCCGAGTGGTCCGTATCCAGAGCTTGTGGGCTGCCTCATGTACCTGATGACCTGCACTCGACCTGACCTTGCATACCCTCTCAGCATCTTAGTACGCTATGTCGCTACCGGCCGTCACCGGAAGGAGCACATGGATGCAGCTAAGAGGGTGTTGCGCTACTTGTGCAGTACGTCGGGCATGGGGCTAGTGCTTGGAGGGCGAGACCGGCCTGTTCTCACTGGGCACTCAGACGCTTCCTGGGCAGACGACCAGGCTACTCAGCGGTCGTCCCAGGGTTACACCTTCAGTCTTGGCTCTGGCTCTGTCTCTTGGCGTTCTACTCGCTCTTCTTCTGTTCTCAGCTCCAGCTGTGAGGCTGAGATCTACGCCACGGCCATGGCTGCCCAGGAGCTTCGCTGGCTCACCTACCTGCTGACTGACCTTGGAGAGCAGCCTCGTTCTCCTCCAGTGCTGTACGTCGACAACAAGGCCACCATTGCCTTGTGTGGGGAGCACAGACTGGAGCACAGGACGAAGCACATTGCTCTGCGCTACTTTCTTGCTCGAGAGCTGCAGCAGCGAGGTCAGCTTTGTCTGCGTTACGTGGCCACTCGGGCCAACACTGCTGACGTGTTCACCAAGGCGCTTCAGCCTTGTGACCATCAGCGCTTCTGTACTGTTCTAGGCCTCGTGCCTACTGTCCCTCATTTGCTCACTTCTTGACTTTGCTTGTACAGTGATCTCTATATATATATACCTGCATGCTTACTCTTGCTAGGTTGTGATTACTCTATCTCTTGTTCTTTTATAAATCTGCATGTGAACTGGTCTTGTGACCGCTTGCTTGTGCTCGGAACTTGTGTGGTATCCTTGAGATCCACCCTGAGCTTTGTTTTGCTTTGACTGGTCTTGTGACCCCTTGTTCTCCCCCACTTTGCCTATGGGGGTGTGTCAAACATTGTATGATGTGCTTGTTTAGGCTACAGTGGGTTAGCCTATAGTGGGTACACATTTGTAGGGTTAGGTTTGACCTATTTGTACCCAACACTCATTCTAGTCATCCATTCTCGTTTCTGACTCTGACACCTGGCATGCAGGAGTCACTCGATCAGGACATCCTCACCAGCTACATCATCAAGGATGAAGCGATGTAGGAGTTAGAACGGCCCACAGAGCTCTCTCCGTAGACAAACTACTCTGCCCCAATGAAGTAGAGTCGTTATCAAGGGTAGTGCGAAAAGCCGAGCGGAGGTGGTAACGGAGGTGGGAGGTTGACGAAGGACGTTGACTTGGCGAAATCGACATGGGGTAAGGGTGGCGGCGGCGGTGGTCGACGACGAGAGTGCTGGGTCTGTAGCTACCCAGAACACATCTCCTACGAGTGTCCCGGTCGTGACGACTCCGACAACGACAACCACAAGGAGGGCGACGGGAGGTTGGCCAACGGTCGTCGAGGGCCGCGGCACCGTTGTTCTGCAAGGGCAGGCCGAAGAACAGGTTCTCGTCTATGATGTGCTCTACGTTCCGGGCGTGTAGGCAAGCCTGCTGTTAGCCGGCCCTTTGCACGAGAGCGGTGTGAAATTGCAGGACGATAGCAACAAGATGCTGCTTGCATCCTTTGCACCAACCTTTGCCCTTGCTCAACAAAGTTGTCGCTAAAGTCGAACGAGGTGGTACGCCCGTTAGGTGGCAAGTGAGGCTCGTGCACGTCGGCGTCGACGCGATCAAGAATTTGACGAAGCATGAAGTCACCACCGTCCTCGAAATCAACCCGTCAACCGAGGCCGACTTGCTGTGTGTTTCATGCATCGGCGGGAAGATGGCGCGGCACACCTTTCCCGACAAAGGCTCGGACACAGAGGAGGCATTTGCTATCGTGCAGATCGAATTGTGCGGGCCCTTTCTGGTGGCTACCAAGAATGACAGCCTGTACCTCCTGGTGCTGAAGGACCGCCACACTAGGTATGTGCCGGTGTTCGAGAAGTGGCTGCTCGTCGTAAACCAACAGACAAATAGGATGGTGCCAATGTTTCGCTGCGACCGCAGAGGAGAGTTCCTCGGGCGGGAGTTCACCGACTTTGTCGATGGGAATTGTCTATGACTTGACCAACCTGTACGGCATGGCTGAGCAGGAGATGGGGATGATTGTCGAGTCTGTGCAGACGATGCTGCTGCAAATGGGCGTGCAACACCACTGGTTGCACCTCGCCTTGTGGCAAGCCATCTGGGTGCGCAACTGTTTGGAGCGGTCGACGCTGACGCTGAGGACGACGCCTTACAAGCTGCTAAAGGGCAAGAAGACTGACCTCATGCTGGCACGGGTGTGAGGCTGCATAGTGCAGTTCATGGTCCCGGAGCAGCATTGCAATGGTAAGCTTGCGCCGAAGGCTCGCTGGGGATTTTATCTGGAGGTATAGCCGGAGAGCAAGGGCTGGGAAGTGCTTGACTTGACCGACAACAAGGTGGTCATGGCGGTTGAGGTCATCTTCTACAAGACACTGTCGCTGGAGGTGTGGAAGGTGAAGTATGGGCTGGCGCTAGGTCAGATGCAGGCACATCCGCCAACAAAGACCTCGACGGCGACGTTTCCGTTGCTCGCTGAAGTCGACAAGCCTGTTGATGAAGACGTTGAGGAGGTTCAGCCCTCTCTTCCTCCTCCTGTTCCTGCCTCTCTACTAATTGTTTTTGCCCTACCTGCCCCGACACTGGCATCGCCGGCGGGCAAGAAGATGACAAGCTTGTCAATGAGGGTGTGCAGCCATCAACGAAGGGGGAGTGGCAAACACGGGAGATAGTAGTGAAGGAGGCAGCAGCAAAAGTGCTGCCGATAGGGAGCAGTAGACGGGGGAGTTGATAGGGGAGTTGTCAACAAAAGTGAAGTCGGTAAGCGGGCCAACGAGAGAGGAGCAGCCGGTCGAGGGGCCAACTCCGGCGAAGCAGCTCGTCGACGACGAAGGGGAGCTGTCGGCAGGAGAGGAGTTTACCGACAGCGACGTGATGGAGGTTCCAGACGAGAAGCCTGAACTGCGATGTTCAGGTCAAGCTCGGAAGCTGCTGGAGTGGCTAAGCTTTAACCCTTGTCTACTCCCAGCCACCTTCACTACGCTGTTCAATAACGCAGAGGTCGATGATGACCTGCCTGAACTCCACCTGGACATGCACGCCGACCTCGAACACCGCTGGGACCTTGCGTTAACGACGGTGAAGGAGGCACTGGTAGACGCGTGGGGCATTGGGGGTAGCAATGGCAGTGAGGACCAGTGAGTGGGGCGGCAATAGCGAAAGAAAGAAGTAGTAACAAACTTGGGAGTGGATCGGGAGGAGCTGAGACCGGTGAGGGGGGATGAGGATTGGTTTGAAGAGGGGGAGGTGGACGTGTTGCTGGTGGACGAGGGACGGGTCCTGTTTTCCTGCCTTTGGGTCAGAGACTGGCGACCGTGGCAAAATCGAACAACGGGGGAGGGAACGTGGATGCTCGTACGCATCCGCATCTCCCCCCCTCCCATACAGCGGTCCCTTCCATTACGCTGCCCTGTGCCGTCCGCTAAGCTAGCAGTAGGAACGCCGTCGTTTGCTCTGCAGCGGAGGCTTTCGACGCACAGGCAGGCAGGAGACGCGACGGCAGCGATGGTAATGGAAGCGATAGCAGCACCAAAAAGGGTGAGCGACCCATCCTGCTTCGCTAAGAGGGCGTCGGGGAGAGCAGCCGCGTGCACCCGTTCGACCCCAACGAGTACCTCCCCATACCCCCTGCACCCGCAGCACAAGCAAACGCCGGAGCAGCAACTGCTCTAACAGCGAGCGAGTATCACTCTGCCAGTCTAGGTGTGAGTGCAAGTGCACCCACAGCAGGCACAGCAGGCGGTGCAGCCACCGTGCTTGAGAGTCGTGAGACTGCGGCGCAGGGAGGCGCGAAGGCATGCCAAGGGAACGATGCAGTGTTGACGTCAGCAACGGCGAAAAAGAGCTGGTGGCAGTTTGGCAGGGCTGATAAGAGTGCCAACAACAAGCAGGGCGGCAGGCGGACGAGCAAAGGCAGTGGAATGAGCAGCGCAGTGAATTGGAGGCGGCCGCGACTAGTGGGACACCCACCCACGCCCCAAAGCCCTGATGACAACGATGACGCACACATAGAAAGCCACAATTTGCACTCGATATCCCCGCCGGCCCTCCCCTCACGCGAGTCAGCAGCGTCCCCATACCTACCGCTCTCCTCATGCCTCCCACCCTCCCCACGCCTACCACCGGCCCCTGGTCTAATAAGGCAGCGGTCCTTCGCTGCCTCACTTGCTGCGGTTGAGGCGAGTCATCGGCAAAGTGAGAGATAGGCTGACACGTGAGGGGCACAGGAGGAGCCCGGGTAAGCAGCGGTGATTTTCCACAAGAGCACCAATACTGACAGCAGTGGGGGAGGAGACGTCAATTGCACCAGCAATGGCAGCAGCCAAAACGACAGTGCTACTGCCTAGCCCAAGCACATAGCCCATAGTGTGACCTACCACCCTACAGGCAACACAAAAACTAGCGTGGCCACTTCTGGCAGCAGCACTCGCAGCCGCACCCCGCCCTCCTCCTCCACCTCTCACCCATCTCCCCGACTCCCTTTGTCACCGCCACCAGCGTCCGTTGTCCCTCTCCCTTTACCCCCATCCCTTGCCACTCGCCCCTTGCTCTCGCTCTCTTTCTCAGCTTCGGCTTCAGGCTCGGTCAAGCCTAGGCCTTTGAGCCGAGCCAACTCCGCTGCCCCGGCTCTGCTACACCCGCAGCCCATCTTGTTGGCTGGTGGGAAGCGATTCAGCTCCCGCTGCCCTGCCGCTACGGCCGCAGCTGCCGCCGCTACTGCGGTTGCTCCAAACGGCGGTAGTGCTAGTGCTGCTGCTGCTGCAGCAGCGGCTGCCAATGGTGCTGGCGGTGTTGCTGCTGCCAATAGCGGTGTTGGTGGTGGTGCTGCTCTAGTTGCTGCTGCGACTGGAGAAGCAAGTGCAGGGAGAGCAGCAAAGGCAACATGGATAGGAGAAAGGAAGGGAGCAGTGGGCGTCATCGCCAGCGACCAAGTCGGCAGCAGTTCCGGTGGCACGTCGAGGCAGAGAGGGGTATTCTGGACAGCCAAAGGTGAAGTCAGAAGTGTTCAAGTGCGAGGGCTGCAATCGTTGGTGGTTGCTGGCTCCTTGCAAGGAGACATCGGTGGACGTCGAGGCAACGTTACGCCAGCGTCGGCGACCCATGTGATTGCGAGCGAGATAGTGCCGACCTACAGCTACTTCAAATTGACGCCGGACAAGATCGCGGTCAACCCCCTGCTGGTCAGCCGCCACGATTTCCTCACATGGAAGGAGGCCATCAAGCCCCAACTGGAGATGGCCGGGCTGATGTGCTTCGCCAACGACTTCGTGGAGACGCCGCCGGAGAGCAACCCTGAGCTGCGTGCAGAGTTTCGCGCTATGTACCTGCTAACCTTCACAGCCATCTCGCGCTGCTGCTCGCCCGTAGTGCAAATTGCCGTGAAGTCGTGTCAGAGTCATGTGGACGGCGGGCACCGAGCATCGCATTTCATCACGACGACATATCAGATCACAGACGACCTATACATCAGCGAGATGGAGGAGCAGATGATGCATCTGTGGATGGGCAAGCAAGAGACAGCAAATGATTACTGCAATCGAGCTCGGGGTCTTCCTCCCTGCATGCAGATGGCCTGCGTCAAGTAATTGACAGCGTCGTACATCACACACGTCATCAAGGGCTTCCTGAGCGGCTACAACCTGATGAAGCGGATGATGGTGGTTTTGGGCACAAGGGAGTCACTCAATGAGGACCAACTGACCTCGTACATCCTCAGGGACGAGGCAATGCAGGAGGCCAAGAAGTCCACAGACCTTTTGCCGCAGGCAAACTACGTCGTCCCAACGAAGCAAGGTGGCCGACCGGGGCAGCGCGGCAAGCATGGCGGCAGTGGTAGCGGAGGTGGGAAGCCAGCCAAGAACGCCGACAAGGGGAAGCCGGGAAGGACAACAGTCATGGAGGAGGAGGACGACGCCGGTAATGCTGGCTGTGCGGCGACCCCAACCACCTCTCCTTCGAGTGCCTGTTGGTGTAAGGGCCTAATAAACTCAAGCTATTAAGACTTTATCAAACTTAAAACCTCTCCTCACGGTCACCTCCAAGGTGCCTGGTACAAGACCAGCCCCTATCCTCGGGTCCGAGTTTGTAGAGAGAGGGATCAAGAGGGACTTAGTCAAAACAGCAAGAGTACCTTGAACGTCGCGCAGCGTATCGTGCAGACCGTAGATCGGATTAAGCTGAGAATTTACTATATCGAAGCTCACTCTAAGAGCTTTAAAATAAGCCAAGTTGCCTCGCGAAAAGTTTTGCCATTACGAAGTTATGGCTCGGACAGCGTTAGCCTAGCGTTGGAGTGCTAGCGTACTTGCGTTTGACTCGGGTAGCATTCCGCCGTCGCACCGCGTAGAAAGAAAATTCCAGCAAGGAAGGAATTCGCTTGAATCAATTTCACTATATTCAGGTACAAACAGAGAAAGAATAAATAGCTCTAGCTAGCAAGGACCTTGGGAATCAACCTGGGAACAACCAGGGATGATCCCAAATAATTCCAAACAACAGAACCAACCTGGCTGGACAAAATAGCAGGTGGTAGGTTGGTGAACAACCTCTGGTTCTGTTTTTCCAACCTGGGAAAAACAACAACCAGGTTCAGGTCCAAAAAACAGAACCTGTTTTGTCTTTGCCCAACCAGCCAAATGCTGGTTCCGCTGGTTTCCCCTGGCCCTGTAGCATGCAGATACAGACAAACAACATCCAACCTTCACCTAAATTGTACCCCTATAGTGCCTGCCCTGCTACACTATAGTCAACCAAACAAAAGAGTACAATTTCGAGTTGGATAGAACTGAATCTGCGCAATCAAGTAAGCCGAACCACAAAGCTTCCATCTTGGGTTCCGTTGCGAGCTCGTCCTTTCTGCTTGTACTGTTCATAGCGCGTACAATGTTATGCCGAAGCGCACATTGTGCGAGTACCTGCAAATGCTTCAAGCGAAAATTGCGAAAGCAAACAAACACACGAACATACCATTCACACGCAAATGCATTCGCACACGCATACTCGTACAAACAGACGGCAGGATGTCGTGCAATGTGGATTTGCACCCAACACACTCCCCCTCAGCCTGCCGGCTGCATCCCCATCATTCCATACTAGTTCATGCTCATTCCACTCCTGCGCACACAACGCCAATGAGGCTCATCCGCAAGCCTCTTGGTGAGGAAGTCTGCTGGCTGCTGGTGAGTCTTGATGTAGATCGGATTCACCGTCCCCCTCTTCACCTCCTTACGCAGCCAGTGCCACTTGATACGCATGTGCTTATTGAGCCCATGAAGCACAGCGTTCCTGGCCATCCCAAGAGCTCCCTTGCTATCACAAAACAGCGGCGTAGCAACCTTTTGCTCCTGGCCAATCTCCTCTAACAGCCTCCTCAGCCAAATCACCTCCTTCACCCCATAAAACATCGCCATGTACTCTGATTCCACGGAAGAGAGTGCTGTCTCCGTCTGCTTCTTTGACCTCCAACTAACCGGTCCTCCCCCAACTACGCAGATGTACCCTCCCACAGATGAGGAATCCTCATTCTCAGAGGCCCACGTAGCATCGGTAAAGCAAGTGAGAAAGAGCTTGCCTTCTCCAAGCCTCTCCCCCTTCTCTTTCAGCACCTCAACCCCTTTCTGCTTCACCTGTGCAGATGCGGAGTATTGAACTCCAATACTTGGGTGAGAGTTTAGATACTTCACCACACGCTCAGCTGCATCCACCTGCTCCTCTGATGGATTCTGCACCACCCTAGCCAGTTGCCCAGCCGAGAAAGAGATGTCGGGCCTCGTGCGAACTGCTGCATACAAGAGGCTGCCCACCAAGGACTGAAATTGCTGCTGCTCCTCGGCTTCAACCCCTTCATCCTCTGCAGATTTCACAAGCTTGAATTCTGCTGGCAGGGGAGTTGCAACCTTGCGGTCATTCTCAATTCCGTACTTCTCCCCAAGCTCCTTGATGAACTTCTCCTGGTGCAGCTTCAACCACCTGTGATCCAGATCCCTCTCCACGTGCATCCCGAGGTAGTACTTTACCTCCCCAAGGTTCTTGCACTTGAAGTTCTCCATCAGCTGCTGCTGCACCTTCTGGATCTCCTTCATGCTGCTGCTAAAGAGAAGAATGTCGTCCACATAGACCAGAAACAGCACCAGCTTCTCCCCCTCCCCCTTGAGAAAGAGGCTCTCATCACAGCTGCTGGTCCTGAATCCCATCTCCTCTAAAACAGCTGCCAACTTCTGGTACCAGCAGCGTGGCGCCTGCTTCAAGCCGTAGATGGACTTTTTCAGCTTGCACACCCTGCCCGTACCATCCTCATACCCAGGTGGCTGCGTCATGTACACATCTTCCTCTAAAATCCCATTGAGGAATGCCGTTGATATATCCATCTGAATGATAAATTTCCCACTAACGGTTGCATCTGCCAACAAGACACGGAGGGTAGGAGGTTTGGCAGTGGGAGCAAAGATCTCATTGAAGTCCCGCTTCTCCTTCTGCATAAATCCCTTAGCCACCAGCCTACTCTTGTACATGGTGACCTGTCCCTTGTCATCGGTCTTGATCCTTAGCACCCACTTGCATTGTACCGCTTTCTTTCCCTCAGGCAGCACCACTAGTTCCCAAGTCCCATTCTCCAGCAGGCTCTGGTACTCAGCATCCCTAGAAGCTAGCCATTTGTCCCTATCTGGTCCAGCTAATGCCTCCTCCATGCTAGCTGGTTCCTCTGGTGCAGGGGCAAGAAAACAGTACGCAGGTTCATCCTCCTCATCCGGATCATAGCCATGCGGTAGAATCAGCAATGCCTCCTCAGTCCCAAGCTGCTGCTCCGCTACATCAGCTCCTGCAATCAGCTTCTTAGTAGCCATACGGGTACGTCCTGGCCTGGAGACGGGTGTCTCCCATCCCTTCATAACGACACCCTTCGGCTTCTTAGTTTTTCCCTGCTGCTGCTCTCCTCCCTCGGATCCAGCAGCTCCACTAGTGCTACCGCTAATCTCCACACCATCACCTCCACCAGCAGGTGCCTCCTGCACCTTCTCTTTATCACTACCCTCTGCAGCTGCCTCCTCTCCCTCCTCCCACACACTAGGAGTCAGGTCTAGCTGCATGGTGATCTGCTCCATCTGCTGGGACACCCTGGCCTCCGGCTGTTTCTCCCAGCTCCCATACATCATGCCCTCAACAAACTTCACATCCCTGCTGTCAAACAACACACCCTTGGAAGGCTCCCACAGCAGCCATCCCTTGCTCTCAGCAGCCAGCCCCAAATGCACACACCAGATTGCACTCGCCCCCAACTTACTGCGGTAGGTCTTGGGGACGTGGGCGACTGCCATGCAACCGAACACCCTCAGCATGTCCACCGGCCGCTTCCTCCCAAGCCACCTCTCCAACGGCACCCACGAGTCATCCCCAACCTTTGTGAGTACCCTGTTTCTACCAACGGTAGCGTGCCGAACAGCATGGGGCCACATCAAGTTGCTCAGCCCAGATTTTATGAGCAGCGCCCTAGCTGTCTCCAGAATTGTCCGGTTCGCCCGTTCTGCTACACCGTTAGACTGTGGGGTGTAAGCCGTGGCCAGCTCCCTCTGGATGCCCTGCTTCTTGAGCCAGGCCGTCATCTCAGCTCCAAGAAACTCACCACCCCGATCTGTCCTAATCCGCTTCACCACACACTCCGCTTGCTTCTCCACAAATGGCAGCCAATCGTCTCGAATCGTGGAGGCGGCGTGATCTTTCTGCTTCAGCGGATACGCCCTCATTAGCCTGCTCCAGTCATCCACTATGGTTAGGAAGTACCGCTCCCCCTTGTGCCCTTGCACCGGCAGCGGCCCCACCAAGTCCATGTGGACCAGCTCCAACGGCTTTTTGCTCCTGCCAGCCACACTATGGAAGGGGAAACGGGTGAACTTTGAAAGGAGGCAAATTTCACAGTTATCATCGGGTGGTTGTCCGTTCAGCTTCAAGCCCTTAACGGCTCCATCCTTCTCTAGCTGCTTCAGCAAAGGCATTGCCACATGCCCCAAACGTCGGTGTGCAGTTGCCCAATCTGTCTCCCCAGATCTGGCCGACACTTTCACACCAACCCCTCCAACGGCGTTGCACTCCCCCTGGGATGCAGACCCCTCTCTAGCCTGCCTCCCACCGTGCCACGCCAGCGCCGGCAGCTGCCACATAGATCTGTACACGTCCTTGCTCTCGTGCAGATCCCAAAGCACCCGATTGCCCAGCTTCCCCTTATAAGTGCGTGCCCCATCCGTGCTAGTGCTCACCCCAGACTTGCCAAGCTTACGGAGGGAGATGAGGTTGGCCTTGAGTTCAGGAACAAGAAGAACGTCGTGCAGCACCACCGGCTTGCCATCCGCTCCCTTAAACACAGCTCGTCCCGCACCAGCCACCTTCAGCGCGTGTCCAGAGGCGGAGCACACCTCGTTGATCAGAGCAGCGCGTACGTCGTCCAGCAGGTCCTTGCGCGGCGTCATTGTCCAAGCAGCGCCTGTGTCCAACACCCAATAGTCCAGGGGGTGCAGCTCTGCTCCAACCTTACCAGATGCGTCTCCTTGCTCCCCCTTGTCTCCCATATGGAAGAATTGGCCCGCGGTGCGCTCCTTCTTCTTCTCCGCACCGCCGTTGCCCTTCGGGTTGTTGTCGGACGAATCAGTGACCATGTTGGCGCCGTTTTTCTGGTTCCTCCGCGCGCCGCCATCCTGGTGACGATTCTGGGGGGTCCATCCATCGGGTTTCTTATAGCACAAAAACCAGGGGTGCCCTTCCTTCTCACAATACCAGCAACTCCCTTTCATTTTGCCACCAGCACTGACTTGTCCCCACGTCCAGATTTCGCACCGCGACCCTAACCGGTACCTCCTTGTTGGTTGTTGGAGTCGTCGTCTTTCTTTGCACCGCGTCGAGCACCACCGAAGCCACGTCCTCTGCCACGTCGGCTCCCTTGCATCCCGTAGCCGCTACTGCCGTCGTCTCCACCCCTCAGTTGGCGGCGACGGAAGTCCTCCTCCAGAATCTTCGTCCGCACCCACTCGAGCGTCCACAAGCTCTGGTTCTGCGGCAGGCTCAATCCGCTCGTGAATTGAAGCCACGATTCCGGGAGCAGCGAGAGCATCTTCAGGCACTTGGTCTGCTCCGGGTAGGTGATTCCCGCGGTCGCCAACTTCGCGTAGAGATCACGCATCTTGTCCAGGATAGGTTGCATCGGCTCTCCCTCGCTTAGGCGCAACGCGGACAGCTCCCTCTCCAGCATCAATGTTGCAACAACGGAGGTCGGGGCGTGCAGCTCCTTCAACACGGTCCACGCCTTCGGACCGCACTCAACCACCGGCAGCAGGTGCATGACGTGGAGACGCTGGTTCAGCTCCAAACTCTGTGACATCAAATAGTAACCAGCCGAGGAGTGCTCGTCCCAATCTTCCTGAAGGGCGGGGTCACTCGGTCTAGGCTCCTCCCCAATCATTAGTTTAAGCAAACCGATCTGACGGAAATAAAGTTGCATTTTCCAGGCCCAATCATCATAGCCCTCACCATTGAACTTCTCGACGGTGAAGTTTTTCAGCACCTCCTTGATCAGCGAGCCCTGGCTTGTTCGCGCTCCCCTTGGCGCAGAAACGCCAGAATCTTGGCTGCCGCTACGATCTTGGGCTGAAGATTCACCAGCTACCGCCGAGGTGTTGCCCGCCATAGCTACCTATATCGAGGATCACTAAAACGCAGCTCTGATACCAGCTTGTTGGTGTAAGGGCCTAATAAACTCAAGCTATGAAGACTTTATCAAACTTAAAACCTCTCCTCGGGGTCACCTCCAAGGGTCCTTGGGTGCCTGGTACAAGACCAGCCCCTATCCTCGGGTCCGAGTTTGTAGAGAGAGGGATCAAGAGGGACTTAGTCAAAACAGCAAGAGTACCTTGAACGTCGCGCAGCGTATCGTGCAGACCGTAGATCGGATTAAGCTGAGAATTTACTATATCGAAGCTCACTCTAAAAGCTTTAAAATAAGCCAAGTTGCCTCGCGAAAAGTTCTGCCATTACGAAGTTATGGCTCGGACAGCGTTAGCCTAGCGTTGGAGTGCTAGCGTACTTGCGTTTGACTCGGGTAGCATTCCGCCGTCGCACCGCGTAGAAAGGAAATTCCAGCAAGGAAGGAATTCGCTTGAATCAATTTCACTATATTCAGGTACAAACAGAGAAGGAATAAATAGCTCTAGCTAGCAAGGACCTTGGGAATCAACCTGGGAACAACCAGGGATGATCCCAAATAATTCCAAGCAACAGAACCAACCTGGCTGGACAAAAAAGCAGGTGGTAGGTTGGTGAACAACCTCTGGTTCCGTTTTTCCAACCTGGGAAAAACAACAACCAGGTTCAGGTCCAAAAAACAGAACCTGTTTTGTCTTTGCCCAACCAGCCAAATGCTGGTTCCGCTGGTTTCCCCTGGCCCTGTAGCATGCAGATACAGACAAACAACATCCAACCTTCACCTAAATTGTACCCCTATAGTTCCTGCCCTGCTACACTATAGTCAACCAAACAAAACAGTACAATTTCGAGTTGGATAGAACTGAATCTGCGCAATCAAGTAAGCCGAACCACAAAGCTTCCATCTTGGGTTCCTTTGCGAGCTCGTCCTTTCTGCTTGTACTGTTCATAGCGCGTACAATGTTATGCCGAAGCGCACATTGTGCGAGTACCTGCAAATGCTTCAAGCGAAAATTGCGAAAGCAAACAAACACACGAACATACCATTCACACGCAAATGCATTCGCACACGCATACTCGTACAAACAGACGGCAGGATGTCGTGCAATGTGAATTTGCACCCAACAGTGCCCCGACCGCAGTAACTCCGACGACGACACTAAGGGAGGCCGCAGGAGGTCGGCCAGCCGTCGTCCACATTAGGAAAGCAAGCCGTGAAAAGAGAAGCAGTCGAACAATTCGACCTCGGCGAAGGATGCCGACTCCTCCATAGGTGGCAAGCGTCATGCTCGCTGGTCAGCGTCGTAGAGCTGACTGTCTCGCTGACGCCAGAGGCCGGCGAGGACTTCCAGGAGGTGGCGGTAGCTGTGCAAGCAAACTCGGTAGTGGTCCTACGCGACAGCGGCTGCTCGCACCACCTGATGGGGAAGAAGGAGGCCTTCGTTGACTTGGAGCTGAGCCGCGACGTCAAGCATGTGCCGCGACAGGATGTTCACGGCCGTGGCACCGTCGCTCTACAAATAAAAATAGGAAACAAGTGCTCATTTCCAAGGTTCTCTACGTCTTGGGCGTGCGGGCGAATGTGTTGTAAGCCGATCAGCTGAAGAAGAGCAGCGTCAAGCTGCAGGACGATGGCGACGGGATGCTGCTCATCTCAGCGGCAGAGGACGTGCTTAATCGGGCGACGTACACCAGCCGAATCCTCTGCACCGACCTTCGACTCTGCTCGGCGAAGACGACGACAGTCACAATGGAGGTGGTGGCTTTGCGGACAATAGTCTCAGCAATGAAGTTGACGCCGGCCAGGTGGCACGCCAAGCTTACGGAAGTCGGTATCGACACCATCACGAGCTCGACAAAGCACGATGTTTCCACCGGCCTTGACATCAAGCCGTCGGCCGGCACCGACTCTCTTTGTGTTTCGTGCGTCGGTGGGAAGCTGGCGCGGCACACCTTCCCGGACAAGGGCTCTGACGTTGATGACGCCTTGGCCGTCGTGCACATCAACCTCTGCAGACCGTTTCGGGTGGCTGCCAAGGACGGCAGCTTGTACTTCCTGCTGCTGAAGGATTGCAAGACCCGCTACGTATGGGTGGGGTCAGTCGCCAAGAAGTCCGACGTATTGCGGAAGTTCGAGCAGAGGCTGGTGGTGGCTGAGCGGCAGAAAAAGAAGTCGGTGTTGATGCTTCGCTTTGATCGGTGTTATAGTCACAGTAGGCTTCAATGTGCCTATCCACCTTGGGCTTCTTTCCAATCCACTCCACATAGGGCACCTATTTATCTGCTCCCACATGAGTCAAGGCTTTGTTCTTGGCCACACATGCACCCGGCACTGCATCAGGCCAGAAATAGTCGGGTAGCCCGGTTTCAATGAGCAACCCGCGTACCGTCTCCGTAATTGTGCGATTCTCTCGCTCGGCGATGCCGTTCATTGCAGGGGAGTATGGCATGGTGAGGGAGTGCCTTATCCCATTCTTCTTCAGCCACAATCCAAACTCCTTGCTCAGGAGATCTCCCCCTCGATCGGTGCGGATTGACTTGACTAGCCGGTCTTGTTGCCGCTCTACCATCGGCAACCAATCGGCCTTCAGCGTTTCAGCCACGTCGCTTTTCTTGGACAGCACGTACACCCAGGTCATGCGGATGTAGACATCCACAATGGTGAAAAAAGATTCATCTCCAGCAGCCCCAAGCTTTAGGGGGCCCGCCACGTCTATTACCACCTCATCAAGTGGTGCCTTTGCCGTTGCTTCCGAACTAGGGAACAGAAACTGGGTGAACTTGGCTTGAATGCACGTCGGGCAGCCAAGCACCTCATCAGGCTCCCCCTTCACACGTATGCCAGCAACCATCTGGTTCTTCACTAGCTGCTGCAAGATAGGCAGGGCCACGTGCCCCATTTGCCGATGCAAGGTGAGCCAATCACCCTCCCCCGTAGCCGAAGTTGGGTTGGAGAATGCTGCGCTCGCAATTGCGCCCCACATGCTCTCTCCGTAGTCCTCGTCCGCTGCTGCCTCGGGGTTCTCCTCACCCTTTTGCTGCTTACTTGCTGCTGCACCACTCTCCTTAGGTTCACACTGCTTGCTGGTCCCACCAAGATTCGGCTTGTTGGACTCATTCTCCTTGACACGACCGTTCGCACCATCGCTGCTACCAGCCACTTCACCCTTGATGCCGACGCTTGCTGCCACTTGCCTCTCCTTAGGCATGGGAACCACAGGGATCTGCCATATCTCGTTGTAGACGTCCCTATCCTTGTGAAGGTCCCATAGAATTTGCTCGCCAAGCCTCTCGGTGTAGGTCTTGGCTCCCTTCGAGTTCGTGTCCATGCCGGCCTTTGCCAATCGCCGCACGGAAATCAGGTTGGCTGCAAGGCTGGGCACCCAAAGCACGTCCTTGAGGCCCACCATCTTCCCATCAGCACCCTTGAACATGGCTTTGCCCATGCCTTTCACCTCTTCTCGCTGCCCCAAAGCCGATGTGACATGCTCCACCGGTGACGGCTCAAGTTCGGTGAGCAAGTCCGCGCGAGGTGTCATGGTATAGGTAGCGCCACTATCGATCCCCCAATAGTCTAAGAGGTGTAGGGTCACCTTTCCCACAGCTGCAGGCTCTTCAAAGTCTTCATCCTTCTCTGGTGCAGCCGGTGCTTGCGTTGACACAAAGTAGAATTGACCCGGGTACCGATCGCCGCTCGGGTCCTTGTCGTTATCTTCGCTCTTCATGTTTGCAGCTCCACTTCCGCGACCGCCATGGCCTCCATGGCCTCTTCCTCTCCCTTCTCCTGCTTCCTCTTGGCCTTGAGCAGGGGTCCATCCTTCAGGGAGCTTGTAGCAATCGCGCCACATGTGTTCGCTCTTGTGGGAATAATGACACTCACCGTCGAATCGGCCGCGACTGCGTCCGTAGCCCTTTTCGTTGCGGCCGTATCCGCCACCCCCGCGGCCTCCACTGCAGTTGTTGCAGCCAAATCTGCCCCCCCTCGCCCTCTACCCCTTCCATAGCCGTACCCCCGGCCGATGCTTGCTGCCCCGGTGCCATCCGCACTCGCCAACTCATGGCGGCGGAAATCCTCTTGAAGGATTGCTCGCTTCACATCTTCGAGCGAGAGGCCGGGCAGATCTCGGTTGAGGTTGATGATGAGCAAGGACCATGACTCTGGAAGTAAGGCCAGCAACTTGGTCTAGGGAAATGAAGTAGTCTCGAACAGCACGAAGTGAGTAAAGGAGGCGGGTTGTGAGGAAGTAGAGAGTGATGTACATTGGTGGTGGGGGTCTCAGCTAGAAATGCTGGCTCGAGAGCAGCACGGTAGCGAGTGTCAAGGGAGCGGAGGTGAGTTATAAGATCATCGACACTGGGGAAGTTCAAGAGCTCGGGAAAGAGAAACGGCAGCAGAAGTTGGCCTAGGGTGGCTGAAGATGGGGAGGAATAGCGCTTGACTACAACGTCATAGAGTGCTTTGGCCATTTTAGCTGGTGAAAGTGGGGTCGCTGGTTTAGTGGGAGGTGGTTGCGGACAACAAGCTGGGCAGTAGTGTCACGCGAGAGCCAATATGAACCAGCTGCAGGGGAAGGAAGGGAGCCTGACGTGTGCTTATAAAGTGAGTCATTATCTTGGTGATACTCTGTAGGCATAGGTGAAGGTGATCCAACCAGGACTCATACTCGATCGGGCGGCCTTCCGCATCGAAGGTCAGTACCGTAATGGTCACCATGGTAGGCAATGTTGCAGTGCGACGCTCAGGAAGCAGTAGCTGTGCATTAGGAGGGGCAGTGGCAAAGGCGATGACGGAAGCTGCGGTAGTATAGTAAGGATTGAGGCGACAGCAGCTGTAGCAGTAGCGGCTATGACAGCATCAGTAGTAACAACAAGGGCAGAGGTGGCTATGGCTGCTATAATGACGGCTGTGGCTCCAAAGGCTGCGGCTGTGGCAGCAACAGTGGCGGCTGTGGCTGTTTTAGGGGCAGTTGTGGCTTAAGCGATGGCTGTAGCAGTGGGGGCGACAATAGTGGCGGCTGTGGCACGGGGCTGCAGCAATGGCAGAAATAGGAGCGGCTGCGGCAGCTTTGGGAGGAGGGGGGGCACTAGGGGCTGTAGCGGTGGTTGCAGCGGCGGCTGTAGTAGCGACTGTAGCTGTGGCTGCAGGGGCGGCAAAAGCAATCGCAGTGACGGTTGAGGCAGGGGCAGTGGCTGCAGCAGCGGCTGCAGCAATGACAAAAACAGCAGCAACTGCAGCTGCAGCAGAGGCAGCATAAGCGACTGTAGTTGCGGCTGCAGCTGCGGGTATAGCGGCGGTTGCATGGGCGGCTGTAGCTGCGGCTGCAGGTGCGGCAACGGAGGTTGCAGTGGCAGCTGTAGCTGCGGCTGCGGTTGCAACTGTGGCGGTGGCTGCAGCTGTTGTAGTAGTGGCCGCGGCAGTAGAGAAGTAGAGGGAGCGCAATAGCAAAGCGCCGCGCGCGGGGCAGCAGTGGGGCAGCGAGGCGGCGGCGCAGCGGGGCGCACGTCGCGCAACACCGCGGGCAGCGGGGGCCGTAGGGCGCGCGTCGCGCAAGATAGCAGGGGGCGCGGGGCGCGCGACGTATAGAACCGCGGGGCTGCGGGGCGTGCTTCGCACAGGACAGCAGGGCAAGGTGGCGCTAGTGCAGGGGAGAGTAACGCTAAGGCGCAAGGCAGCAAGGCGCGCGGGACAAGGGCACGCGCGGGGGAGTAAAAAAAAAATTGAGGGGCAGCTAAGGGCCTGCCCTGAAACGATGGGAAAAAATGAAGTGGTTGGAAATGAGTTCACTTTGGAACAAAGGAGAAACAAGTATCAACCTTGAAAAGGTTGTACCCCATATGGGCTACCACGTTATAGCCTAAACACTTACAATTGTATATAATTTGATAGTATGTGAAACAGTAAACCATAGTAAGGAAGAAGGGCGTTTTGGCGGGTGATGTCTGTCATGGCAGCAACAAAAGGCTGGAAATGGCTGACGTAGAACGCATCGTGCACACGCAGGCAGCAAGAGTTCAGCTGTGACCGGGATGATCATCTTGATAAAACTAAAAGGTCCACAATGTCACGGGCAAAGTTTCGGACCATGGGAAAAAAAAAAAAAACAAGGTCCTAGCAAACTAACCACTCTGAAACGATGTCAAAATGAAGTGGTTGGAAATGAGTTCACTTTGGAACAAAGGAGAAACAAGTATCAACCTTGAAAAGGTCCTAGCAAACTAACAGAGGGACCATGGGAAAAAAAAAAAAACAAGGTCCTAGCAAACTAACCACTCTGAAACGATGTCAAAATGAAGTGGTTGGAAATGAGTTCACTTTGGAACAAAGGAGAAACAAGTATCAACCTTGAAAAGGTTGTACCCCATATGGGCTACCACGTTATAGCCTAAACACTTACAATTGTATATAATTTGATAGTATGTGAAACAGTAAACCATAGTAAGGAAGAAGGGCGTTTTGGCAGGTGATGTCTGTCATGGCAGCAACAAAAGGCTGGAAATGGCTGACGTAGAACGCATCGTGCACACGCAGGCAGCAAGAGTTCAGCTGTGACCGGGATGATCATCTTGATAAAACTAAAAGGTCCACAATGTCACGGGCAAAGTTTCGGCGAGACGGGCAGTCAAAGGTTCTTTGTGTCGAGAAGAACTAGTTGCCCAGCAACCATAGTAATTTCCCGGCGTAGCAAAATCTCAGTATTTGTGGGCAGTTGCATTAGCTTTCCTAATGGGTTCGACGGCTTTCTCATGGATTACCTCAAGTTCCGTCACCAAATGTTGTGATCGTGGTACCAGATTCTCAAGGTCATTGTTGTGGGTACTACAGGATCCATTTCGTAGTTGAGGAAGAATCGGGGGTAGTTGTTTGTGCTGGATGGGGCGTTGTTGTACACAAATTTCAGCATCGAGAGAGAAATTTCTCATCGAGCGGGGTCGGGCCAGTTTGTGTAGATGAGTTGCTCGACGTTAGATTGGTCCGCTCAGTCTGCCCGTCGGAATGGGTGCTAGGCCAATGAGAAATGTAGCCTTGTGCCGTACTGCGCCCACAGCTCTTTCCAAAATTTCGATGTGAACTTTGGTCCCTATCGCTGACGATCGCAAAAGGGTACCATGAATACGAACGATGGTCAAGATAAAGAGGCGCGTAGTTTCTTCGGTTGTGATTGTTGTGCGACATAGAGCAAAGTGTGCCATTTTCTTAAGGCAATCAACGACGACAAACACTGCATGGTTGCTGGACACGCCAGCTGGCAGCGCCATTGTCACCTATTGCCCCGGTCGCTCGGGTGGCTCAAGGGATTGTAGTAGGCCGGCCAATCGCTGACTTGTTGATTGTTGGTGTAAGGGCCTAATAAACTCAAGCTATTAAGACTTTATCACACTTAAAACCTCTCCTCGGGGTCACCTCCAAGGGTCCTTGGGTGCCTGGTACAAGACCAGCCCCTATCCTCGGGTCCGAGTTTGTAGAGAGAGGGATCAAGAGGGACTTAGTCAAAACAGCAAGAGTACCTTGAACGTCGCGCAGCGTATCGTGCAGACCGTAGATCGGATTAAGCTGAGAATTTACTATATCGAAGCTCACTCTAAGAGCTTTAAAATAAGCCAAGTTGCCTCGCGAAAAGTTTGCCATTACGAAGTTATGGCTCGGACAGCGTTAGCCTAGCGTTGGAGTGCTAGCGTACTAGCGTTTACTCGGGTAGCATTCCGCCGTCGCACCGCGTAGAAACGAAATTCCAGGAAGGGAGGAATTCGCTTGAATCAATTTCACTATATTCAGGAAGAGAGTGCTGTCTCCGTCTGCTTCTTTGACCTCCAACTAACAGGTCCTCCTCCAACTACACAGATGTATCCTCCCACAGATGAGGAATCCTCCTTCTCAGAGGCCCACGTAGCATCAGTAAAGCAAGTGAGAAAGAGCTTGCCTTCTCCAAGCCTCTCCCCCTTCTCTTTCAGCACCTCAACCCCTTTCTGCTTCACCTGTGCAGATGCGGAGTATTGAACTCCAATGCTTGGGTGAGAGTTCAGATACTTCACCACACGCTCAGCTGCATCCACCTGCTCCTCTGATGGATTCTGCACCACCCTAGCCAGGTGCCCAACCGAGAAAGAGATGTCGGGCCTCGTGTGAACTGCTGCATACAAGAGGCTGCCCACCAAAGACTGAAATTGCTGCTGCTCCTCGGCTTCAACCCCTTCATCCTCTGCAGCTTTCACAAGCTTGAATTCTGCTGGCAGGGGAGTTGCAACCTTGCGCTCATTCTCAATCCCGTACTTCTCCCCAAGCTCCTTGATGAACTTTTCCTGGTGCAGCTTCAACCACCTGTGATCCAGATCCCTCTCCACGTGCATCCCGAGGTAGTACTTTACCTCCCCAAGGTTCTTGCACTTGAAGTTCTCCATCAGCTGCTGCTGCACCTTCTGGATCTCCTTCATGCTGCTGCTAAAGAGAAGAATGTCATCCACATAGACCAGAAACAGCACCAGCTTCTCCCCCTCCCCCTTGAGAAAGAGGCTCTCATCACAGCTGCTGGTCCTGAATCCCATCTCCTCTAAAACAGCTGCCAACTTATGGTACCAGCAGCGTGGCGCCTGCTTCAAGCCGTAGATGGACTTTTTCAGCTTGCACACACTGCCCGTACCATCCTCATACCCAGGTGGCTGCGTCATGTACACATCCTCCTCTAAAATCCCATTGAGGAATGCCGTTGATATATCCATCTGAATGATGAATTTCCCACTAACGGTTGCATCTGCCAACAAGACACGGAGGGTAGGAGGTTTGGCAGTGGGAGCAAAGATCTCATTGAAGTCCCGCTTCTCCTTCTGCATAAACCCCTTAGCCACCAGCCTACTCTTGTAGATGGTGACCTGTCCCTTCTCATCGGTCTTGATCCTTAGCACCCACTTGCATTGTACCGCTTTCTTTCCCTCAGGCAGCACCACTAGTTCCCAAGTCCCATTCTCCAGCAGGCTCTGGTACTCAGCATCCCTAGAAGCTAGCCATTTCTCCCTATCTGGTCCAGCTAATGCCTCCTCCATGCTAGCTGGTTCCTCTGGTGCAGGGGCAAGAAAACAGTAGGCAGGTTCATCCTCCTCATCCGGATCATAGCCATGCGGTAGAATCAGCAATGCCTCCTCAGTCCCAAGCTGCTGCTCCGCTACATCAGCTCCTGCAATCAGCTTCTTAGTAGCCATACGGGTACGTCCTGGCCTGGAGACGGGTGTCTCCCATCCCTTCATAACGACACCCTTCGGCTTCTTAGTTTTTCCCTGCTGCTGCTCTCCTCCCTCGGATCCAGCAGCTCCACTAGTGCTACCGCTAGTCTCCACACCATCACCTCCACCAGCAGGTGCCTCCTGCACCTTCTCTTTATGACCACCCTCTGCAGCTGCCTCCTCTCCCTCCTCCCACACACTAGGAGTCAGGTCCAGCTGCATGGTGATCTGCTCCATCTGCTGGGACACCCTGGCCTCCGGCTGTTTCTCCCAGCTCCCATACATCATGCCCTCAACAAACTTCACATCCCTGCTGTCAAACAACACACCCTTGGAAGGCTCCCACAGCAGCCATCCCTTGCTCTCAGCAGCCAGCCCCAAATGCACACACCAGATTGCACTCGCCCCCAACTTACTGCGGTAGGTCTTGGGGACGTGGGCGACTGCCATGCAACCGAACACCCTCAGCATGTCCACCGGCGGCTTCCTCCCAAGCCACCTCTCCAACGGCACCCACGAGTCATCCCCAACCTTTGTGAGTACCCTGTTTCTAGCGACGGTAGCGTGCCGAACAGCATGGGGCCACATCAAGTTGCCCAGCCCAGATTCTATGAGCAGCGCCCTAGCTGTCTCCAGAATTGTCCGGTTCGCCCGTTCTGCTACACCGTTGGACTGTGGGGTGTAAGCCGTGGTCAGCTCCCTCTGGATGCCCTGCTTCTTGAGCCAGGCCGTCATCTCAGCTCCAAGGAACTCACCACCCCGATCTGTCCTAATCCGCTTCACCACACATTCCGCTTGCTTCTCCACGAATGGCAGCCAATCGTCCCGAATCGTGGAGGCGGCGTGATCTTTCTGCTTCAGCGGATACGCCCACATTAGCCTGCTCCAGTCATCCACTATGGTTAGGAAGTACCGCTCCCCCTTGTGCCCTTGCACCGGCAGCGGCCCCACCAAGTCCATGTGGACCAGCTCCAATAGCTTTTTGCTCCTGCCAGCCACACTATGGAATAGGAAACGGGTAAACTTTGAGAGCAAACAGATTTCACAATTATCATCGGGTGGTTGTCCGTTCAGCTTCAAGCCCTTAACGGCTCCATCCTTCTCCAGCTGCTTCAGCAAAGGCATTGCTACATGCCCCAAGCGTCGGTGTGCAGTTGCCCAATCCGTCTCCCCAGATCTGGCCGACACTTTCACACCAACCCCTCCAACGGCATTGCACTCCCCCTGGGATGCAGACCCCTCTCCAGCCTGCCCCCCACCATGCCACACCAGCGCCGGCAGCTGCCACATAGATCTGTACACGTCCTTGCTCTCGTGCAGATCCCAAAGCACCCGATTGCCCAGCTTCCCCTTATAAGTGCGAGCCCCATCCGCCTTGGTGTTCACCCCAGCCTTGCCAAGCTTACGGAGGGAGATAAGGTTGGCCTTCAGGTCGGGGACGAGGAGAACGTCGTGCAGCACCACCGGCTTGCCATCCGCTCCCTTAAACGCAGCTCGTCCCGCACCAGCCACCTTCAACATGTGTCCAGAGGCAGAGCACACCTCATTAATCGGTGCAGCGCGTACGTCGTCCAGCAGGTCCTTGCGCGGCGTCATTGTCCAAGCAGCGCCTGTGTCCAACACCCAATAGTCCAAGGGGTGCAGCTCTGCTCCAACCTTAGCAGATGCGTCTCCTTGCTCCCCCTTGTCTCCCACATGGAAGAATTGGCCCGCGGTGCGCTCCTTCTTCTTCTCCGCCCCGCCGTTGCCCTTAGAGTTGTTGTCGGACGAATCAGCGACCATGTTGGCGCCGTTTTTCTGGTTCCTCCGCGCGCCGCCATCCTGGTGACGATTCTGGGGGGTCCATCCATCGGGTTTCTTATAGCACAAAAACCAGGGGTGCCCTTCTTTCTCACAATACCAGCAACTCCCTTTTATTTTGCCACCAGCACCCGACTTGCCCCCACGTCCAGATTTCGAACCGCGACCCCAACCGGTACCTCCTTGTTGGTCGTTGGAGTCGTCGTCTTTCTTTGCACCGCGTCCAGCACCACCGAAGCCACGTCCTCTGCCACGTCGGCTCCCTTGCATCCCGTAGTCGCTGCTGCCGTCGTCTCCACCCCTCAGTTGGCGGCGACGGAAGTCCTCCTCCAGAATCTTCGTCCGCACCCACTCGAGCGTCCACAAGCTCTGGTTCTGCGGCAGGCTCAATCCGCTCGTGAATTGAAGCCACGATTCCGGCAGCAGCGAGAGCATCTTCAGGCACTTAGTCTGCTCCGGGTAGGTGATTCCCGCGGTCGCCAACTTCGCGTAGAGGTCGCGCAATTTGTCCAGGACAGGTTGCACCGGCTCTCCCTCGCTCAGGCGCAACGCGGACATCTCCCTCTCCAGCATCAATGTTGCAACAATGGAGGTCGGGGCGTGCAGCTCCTTCAACACGGTCCACGCCTTCGGACCGCACTCAACCTCCGGCAGCAGGTGCATGACGTGGTGACGCTGGTTCAGCTCCAAACTCTGCGACATCAAGTAGTAGCCAGCCGAGGCGCGCTCGTCCCAATCTTCCTGAAGGGCGGGGTCACTCGGTCTAGGCTCCTCCCCAATCATTAGTTTCAGCAATCCGATCTGACGGAAATAGAGTTGCATTTTCCAGGCCCAATCATCATAGCCCTCACCATTGAACTTCTCGACGGTGAAGTTTTTCAGCACCTCCTTGATCAGCGAGCCCTGGCTTGTTCGCGCTCCCCTTGGCGCAGAAACACCAGAATCATGGCTGCCGCTACGATCTTGGGCTGAAGATTCACCAGCTCCCGCCGAGGTGTTCCCCGCCATAGCTACCTATATCCAGGATCACTATAACGCAGCTCTGATACCAGCTTGTTGGTGAAAGGGCCTAATAAACTCAAGCTATTAAGACTTTATCACACTTAAAACCTCTCCTCAGGGTCACATCCAAGGGTCCTTGGGTGCCTGGTACAAGACCAGCCCCTATCCTCGGGTCCGAGTTTGTAGAGAGAGGGATCAAGAGGGACTTAGTCAAAACAGCAAGAGTACCTTGAACGTCGCGCAGCGTATCGTGCAGACCGTAGATCGGATTAAGCTGAGAATTTACTATATCGAAGCTCACTCTAAGAGCTTTAAAATAAGCCAAGTTGCCTCGCGAAAAGTTTTGCCATTACGAAGTTATGGCTCGGACAGCGTTAGCCTAGCGTTGGAGTCCTAGCGTACTAGCGTTGACTCGGGTAGCATTCCGCCGTCGCACCGCGTAGAAACGAAATTCCAGGAAGGGAGGAATACGCTTGAATCAATTTCACTATATTCAGGTACAAACAGAGAAGGAATAAATAGCTCTAGCTAGCAAGGACCTTGGGAATCAACCTGGGAACAACCAGGGATGATCCCAAATAATTCCAAGCAACAGAACCAACCTGGCTGGACAAAATAGCAGGTGGTAGGTTGGTGAACAACCTCTGGTTCTGTTTTTCCAACCTGGGAAAACAACAACCAGGTTCAGGTCCTAAAAACAGAACCTGTTTTGTCTTTGCCCAACCAGCCAAATGCTGGTTCCGCTGGTTTCCCCTGGCCCTGTAGCATGCAGATATAGACAAACAACATCCAACCTTCACCTAAATTGTACAGGGGTACACTATAGTGCCTGCCCTGCTACACTATAGTCAACCAAACAAAACAGTACAATTTCGAGTTGGATAGAACTGAATCTGCGCAATCAACTAAGCCGAACCACAAAGCTTCCATCTTGGGTTCCTTTGCGAGCTTGTCCTTTCTGCTTGTACTGTTCATAGCGCGTACAATGTTATGCCGAAGCGCACATTGTGCGAGTACCTGCAAATGCTTCAAGCGAAAATTGCGAAAGCAAACAAACACACGAACATACCATTCACACGCAAATGCATTCGCACACGCATACTCGTACAAACAGACGGCAGGATGTCGTGCAATGTGAATTTGCACCCAACATTGATTTCATTCCCTAGCATGCCCTGCATGAAGACACATAAGGCTGCATGTCAGAGCTAGCATCGGGCCAATAGTACTGACGGTGCATATAATTTTGCATCTTGTGAACTCCAAAATGTCTGGAGTGTCAAACTTATATGCTTTAGTCTGTGTAGGCTGTAGTGTGGTAGACAATATGGGGTACAACACTTCTAGGTTTTCCTACTTGTACCCACCTGTTTCCTAGTGCATTCATTCCTCGTTCTTTAACATTGTATGGAGCAGGTTCCCTAGTGGGAACGTTTCCTAGGGCCCACCAAAAATCGATTTTTTTTTTCCTGCCCGTAGCGCGCTTCGCCCCTGCCCGAGTCGTGCCCCGTGTGCCTGCCCTCCCGTCGCGTCCCCTGCCCTTAGCGGCCCGTCCCGCTCTCTTACTGCCCCGTAGCGGCCCCTCTCACGGCCCCTCACGGCCCCTCTCACGGCCCTTCGCGGCCCCTTCAGTGTTGGATGCAAATTCACATTGCACTACATCCTGCCATCTGTTTGTACGAGTATACAAGTGCGAATGCATTTGGGTATGAATGGAATGTTCGTGTGTTTGTTTGCTTTCGCAGTTTTCACTTGATGCATTTGCAGGTACTCGTCCAATGTGCGCTTCGGCACAACATTATACGCGCTATGAACAGTACAAGCAGAAAGGACGAGCTTGCAAAGGATCCCAAGATGGAAGCTTTGCGGTTCAACTTACTTGATTGCGCAGATTAAGTTCTATCCAACTCGAAATTGTACTGTTTTGTTTGGTTGACTATAGTGTAGCAGAGCAGGCACTATAGAGGTACAATTTAGGTGAAGGTTGGATGTTGTTTGTCTGTATCTGCTTGCTACAGGGCCAGGGGAAACCAGCGGAACCAGCATTTGGCTGGTTGGGGAAAGACAAAACAGGTTCTGTTTTTAGGACCTGAACCTGGTTGTTGTTTTCCCAGGTTGGAAAAACAGAACCAGAGGTTATTTACCAACCTACCACCTGCTGTTTTGTCCAGCCAAGTTGGTTCTGTTGCTTGGAAATATTTGGGATCATCCTTGGTTGTTCCCAGATTTATTCCCAAGGTCCTTGCTAGCTAGAACTATTTATTCTTTCTCTGTTAGTACCAATATATAGTCAATTTGATTCAAGCGAATTTCTCCCTTTCTGGAATTTCGTTTCTATGCGGTGCGACGGCGGAATGCTACCCGAGTCAACGCTAGTACGCTAGCACTCCAACACTAGGAAAACGCTGTCCGAACCCCTTCTGGAAATCTCGCCCTAAGATGAAATCTAAACCCTTGATGTTTGTGATCAGCAATGTTGGCTTCCACCTCAGCGCCCCTATGTGCAGTTGCATTAATGCTTCGCCGTGGATGGGAAATTTTGTACCGTCCACCATCGTTGCCGTGAACTTGGTCTCCTCCGAAGGTTCTCCAATCTTCCCCAACGTCCCGTGGTTGCACACGGAGTGGGACGCACCACTGTCCACCTGTGTCTGTTGCAGATCACCTCAAGTAGTAGTGGCTGTTGCTGCTCCGAATAACCGTAGATCGTCTCGATTATAGGATCGTAAGGTATGTCGAATAGATCATCCCTCAGTCCTGCACTCAAAGCTGCTGACTCCATATCAGTTTTCAAAAGAGCAGGGATAGAATATTTTATCCGAGGTTGATTCAGCTTGATCTTGGCCTGGAATCTTCCCGTAAGCCTTTGGAGCTGTGTAGGCTTTACTTGCGGGCAATTGGGAGCCTTAACACTGTGCTGCGGGGAGAGAATATTATCTCTTTGAAACGTACGACCATTTTCAACGCCTCTGAGTGGTTTTTCCAACCCTAAACCCTTTTCAACGCTCCGGAGTGGCTTTTTCTGAACCTAAAAATCTCCCCTGAATTTGTTTAAGGCTTGAAAACCTCGAGAGGAAATATTCTTACTCTCGAGGGTCGGCTGGAGTTTCCCGGTCGAGTGCAGAGTCTTCTTTCGCGGAGCCTCCATTTGTCTCGGCAATTTCCCCACTTGCCGAGCGGTCGTGCCATCATGATCTCTTTTTTTCGCCCCATCAGAAGTCGCCACGTCCTCACCTTTTCACCTTTTTCTATATCTTTTCTTGATCGTGTTGGTGTAAGGGCCAAATAAACTCAAGCTATTAAGACTTTATCAAACTTAAAACCTCTCCTCGGGATCACCTCCAAGGGTCGTTGGGTGCCTGGTACAAGACCAGCCCCTATCCTCGGGTCCGAGTTTGTAGAGAGAGGGATCAAGAGGGACTTAGTCAAAACAGCAAGAGTACCTTGAACGTCGTGCAGCATATCGTGCAAACCGTCGATCGGATTAAACTGAGAATTTCCTATATCGAAGCTCGCTCCAAGAGCTTTAAAATGAACCAAGTTGCCTCGCGAAAAGTTTCGAAAGCAAACAAACACACGAACATTCCATTCATACCCAAATACATTCGCACACGCATACTCGTACAAAGAGACGGCAGGATGTCGTGCAATGTAATTTTGCACCCAAGACACTCCCCCTCAGCCTGTCGGTTGCATCCTCATCATTCCATACTAGTTCATGCTCATTCCACTCATGCGCACACACCGCCAATGAGGCTCATATGCAAGCCTCTTGGTGAGGAAGTCTGCTGGCTGCTGGTGAGTCTTGATGTAGATCGGATTCACTGTCCCCCTCTTCACCTCCTTACGCAGCCAGTGCCACTTGATACGCATGAACTTATTGGGCCCATCAAGCACAGCGTTCTTGGCCATTCCGAGAGCTCCCTTGCTATCACAATTCAGCGGCGTAGCAACCTTTTGCTCCTGGCCAATCTCCTCCAACAGCCTCCTCAGTTAAATCACCTCCTTCACCCCATGAAACATTGCCATGTACTCTGACTCCACGGAAGAGAGTGCTGTCTCCGTCTGCTTCTTTGACCTCCAACTAACCAGTCCTCCTCCAACTACGCAGATGTATCTTCCCACAGATGAGGAATCCTCCTTCTCAGAGGCCCACGTAGCATCAGTAAAGCAAGTATAAAAAGCTTGCCTTCTCCAAGCCTCTCCCCCTTCTCTTTCAGAACCTCAACTCCTTTCTGCTTCACCTGTGCAGATGCGGAGTATTGAACTCCAATGCTTGGGTGTGTTGGTGTAAGGGCCTAATAAACTCAAGCTATTAAGACTTTATCAAAATTAAAACCTCTCCTCGGGGTCACCTCCAAGGGTCCTTGGGTGCCTGGTACAAGACCAGCCCCTATCCTCGGGTCCGAGTTTGTAGAGAGAGGGATCAAGAGGGACTAAGTCAAAACAGCAAGAGTACCTTGAACGTCGCTCAGCGTATCGTGCAGACCGTTGATCGGATTAAGCTGAGAATTTCCTATACCGAAGCTCACTCTAAGAGCTTAAAAATAAGCCAAGTTGCCTCGCGAAAAGTTCTGCCATTACGAAGTTATGGCTCGGACAGCGTTAGCCTAGCGTTGGAGTGCTAGCGTACTAGCGTTGACTCGGGTAGCATTCCGCCGTCGCACCGCGTAGAAAGGAAATTCCAGCAAGGAAGGAATTCGCTTGAATCAATTTCACTATATTCAGGTACAAACAGAGAAGGAATATATAGTTCTAGCTAGCATGGACCTTGGGAATAAACCTGGGAACAACCAGGGATGATCCCAAATAATTCCAAGCAACAGAACCAACCTGGCTGGACAAAATAGCAGGTGGTAGGTTGGTGAACAACCTCTGGTTCTGTTTTTCCAACCTGGGAAAACAACAACCAGGTTCAGGTCCTAAAAACAGAACCTGTTTTGTCTTTGCCCAACCAGCCAAATGCTGGTTCCGCTGGTTTCCCCTGGCCCTGTAGCATGCAGATACAGACAAACAACATCCAACCTTCACCTAAATTGTACCCCTATAGTGCCTGCCCTGCTACACTATAGTCAACCAAACAAAACAGTACAATTTCGAGTTGGATAGAACTGAATCTGCGCAATCAAGTAAGTTGAACCGCAAAGCTTCCATCTTGGGTTCCTTTGCGAGCTCGTCCTTTCTGCTTGTACTGTTCATAGCGCGTACAATGTTAAGCCGAAGCGCACATTGTGCGAGTACCTGCAAATGCTTCAAGCGAAAATTGCGAAAGCAAACAAACACACGAACATACCATTCACGCGCAAATGCATTCGCACACGCATACTCGTACAAACAGACGGCAGGATGTCGTGCAATGTGAATTTGCACCCAACACACTCCCCCTCAGCCTGCCGGGTGCAACCCCATCATTCCATACTAGTTCATGCTCATTCCACTCATGCGCACACAGCGCCAATGAGGCTCATCTGCAAGCCTCTTGGTGAGGAAGTCTGCTGGCTGCTGGTGAGTCTTGATGTAGATCGGATTCACCGTCCCCCTCTTCACCTCCTTACGCAGCCAGTGCCACTTGATACGCATGTGCTTATTGAGCCCATGAAGCACAGCGTTCCTGGCCATCCCAAGAGCTCCTTTGCTACCACAAAACAGCGGCGTAGCAACCTTTTGCTCCTGGCCAATCTCCTCTAACAGCTTTCTCAGCCAAATCACCTCCTTCACCCCATGGAACATCGCCATGTACTCTGATTCCACAGAAGAGAGTGCTGTCTCTGTCTGCTTCTTTGACCTCCAACTAACCAGTCCTCCTCCAACTACGCAGATGTATCCTCCCACAGATGAGGAATCCTCCTTCTCAGAGGCCCACGTAGCATCAGTAAAGCAAGTGAGAAAAAGCTTGCCTTCTCCAAGCCTCTCCCCCTTCTCTTTCAGCACCTCAACCCCTTTCTGCTTCACCTGTGCAGATGCGGAGTATTGAACTCCAATGCTTGGGTGAGAATTCAGATACTTCACCACACGCTCAGCTGCATCCACCTGCTTCTCTGATGGATTCTGCACCACCCTAGCCAGCTGCCCAACCGAGAAAGAGATGTCGGGCCTCGTGTGAACTGCTGCATACAAGAGGCTGCCGACCAAGGACTGAAATTGCTGCTGCTCCTCGGCTTCAACCACTTCATCCTCTGCAGCTTTCACAAGCTTGAATTCTGCTGGCAGGGGAGTTGCAACCTTGCGCTCATTCTCAATTCCGTACTTCTCCCCAAGCTCCTTGATGAACTTCTCCTGGTGCAGCTTCAACCACCTGTGATCCAGATCCCTCTCCACGTGCATCCCGATGTAGTACTTTACCTCCCCAAGGTTCTTGCACTTGAAGTTCTCCATCAGCTGCTGCTGCACCTTCTGGATCTCCTTCATGCTGCTGCTAAAGAGAAGAATGTCGTCCACATAGACCAGAAACAGCACCAGCTTCTCCCCCTCCCCCTTGAGAAAGAGGCTCTCATCACAGCTGCTGGTCCTGAATCCCATCTCCTCTAAAACAGCTGCCAGCTTCTGGTACCAGCAGCGTGGCGCCTGCTTCAAGCCGTAGATGGACTTTTTAAGCTTGCACACCCTGCCCGTACCATCCTCATACCTAGGTGGCTGCGTCATGAACACCTCCTCCTCTAAAAACCCGTTGAGAAATGCCGTTGATATGTCCATCTGGATAATGAACTTCCCACTAACGGCTGCATCTGCCAACAAGACACGAAGGGTAGGGGGTTTGGCAGTGGGAGCAAAGATCTCATTGAAGTCCCGCTTCTCCTTCTGCATAAACCCCTTAGCCACCAACCTACTCTTGTAGATGGTGACCTGCCCCTTGTCGTCAGTCTTGATCCTTAGCACCCATTTGCATTGTACCGCTTTCTTTCCCTCAGGCAGCACCACTAGTTCCCAAGTCCCATTCTCCAGCAGGCTCTGGTACTCAGCATCCCTAGAAGCTAGCCATTTGTCCCTATCTGGTCCAGCTAATGCCTCCTCCATGCTAGCTGGTTCCTCTAGTGCAGGGGCAAGAAAATAGTAGGCAGGTTCATCCTCCTCATCCGGATCATAGCCATGCGGTAGAATCAGCAATGCCTCCTCGGTCCCAAGCTGCTGCTCTGCTACATCAGCTCCTGCAGTCAGCTTCTTAGTAGCCATACGGGTATGTCCTGGCCTGGAGACGGGTGTCTCCCATCCCTTCATAACGACACCCTTCGGCTTCTTAGTTTTCCCCTGCTGCTGCTCTTTCCCCTCAGATCCAGCAGCTCCACTAGTGCCAGTCTCCACATCATTTTTTCCACCAGCAGGTGCCTCCTGTACCTTCTTTCCATCACCACCCTCTGCAGCTGCCTCCTCTCCCTCCTCCCACATACTAGGAGTCAGGTCCAGCTGCATGGTGATCTGCTCCATTTGCTGGGACACCCTGGCCTCTGGCTGTTTCTCCCAGCTCCCATATTTCATGCCCTCAACAAACTTTACATCCCTGCTGTCAAACAATACACCCTTGGAAGGCTCCCACAGCAGCCATCCCTTGCTCTTAGCAGCCAGCCCCAAATGCACACACCAGATTGCACTCGCCCCCAACTTACTGCGGTAGGTCTTGTGGACGTGGGCGACTGCCATGCAACCGAACACCCTCAGCAACGGCACCCACGAGTCATCCCCAACCTTTGTGAGTACCCTGTTCCTAGCGACGGTAGCGTGCCGAACAGCATGGGGCCACATCAAGTTGCCACATCAGATTCTATGAGCAGCGCCCTAGCTGTCTCCAGAATTGTCCGGTTCGCCCCTTCTGCTACACCGTTGGACTGTGGGGTGTAAGCCGTGGTCAGCTCCCTCTGGATGCCCTGCTTCTTGAGCCAGGCCGTCATCTCAGCTCCAAGGAACTCACCACCCCGATCTGTCCTAATCCGCTTCACCACACACTCCGCTTGCTTCTCCACAAATGGCAGCCAATCGTCCCGAATCATCGAGGCGGCGTGATCTTTCTGCTTCAACGGATACGCCCACATTAGCCTGCTCCAGTCATCCACAATGGTTAGGAAGTACCGCTCCCCCTTGTGCCCTTGCACCGGCAGCGGCCCCACCAAGTCCATGTGGACCAGCTCCAACGGCTTTTTGCTCCTGCCAGCCACACTATGGAAGGGGAAACGGGTGAACTTTGAAAGGAGGCAAATTTCACAGTTATCATCGGGTGGTTGTCCGTTCAGCTTCAAGCCCTTAACAGCTCCATCCTTCTCCAGCTGCTTCAGCAAAGGCATTGCCATATGCCCCAAACGTCGGTGTGCAGTTGCCCAATCTGTCTCCCCAGATCTGGCCGACACTTTCACACCAACCCCTCCAACGGCGTTGCACTCCCCCTGGGATGCAGACCCCTCTCCAGCCTGCCCCCCACCATGCCACGCCAACGCCGGCAGCTGCCACATGGATCTGTAAACGTACGTACTCTCGTGCAGATCCCAAAGCACCCGATTGCCCAGCTGCCCCTTGTAAGTGCGTGCCCCATCCGTGCTAGTGCTCACCCCAGCCTTGCCAAGCTTACGGAGGGAGATGAGGTTGGCCTTGAGTTCAGGAACAAGAAGAACGTCGTGCAGCACCACCGGCTTGCCATCCGCTCCCTTCAACGCAGCTCGTCCCGCACCAGCCACCTTCAGCGCGTGTCCAGAGGCGGAGCACACCTCGTTGATTGGAGCAGCTCGTACGTCGTCCAGCAGGTCCTTGCGCGGCGTCATTGTCCAAGCAGCGCCTGTGTCCAACACCCAATAATCCAAGGGGTGCAGCTCTGCTCCAGCCTTAGCAGATGCATCTCCTTGCTCCCCCTTGTCTCCCATATGGAAGAATTAGCCCGCGGTGCGCTCCTTCTTCTTTTCCGCACCGCCGTTGCCCTTCGGGTTGTTGTCGGACGAATCAGCGACCATGTTGGCGCCGTTTTTCAGGTTCCTCCGCGCGCCGCCATCCTGGTGACGATTCTGGGGGGTCCATCCATCGGGTTTCTTATAGCACAAAAACCAGAGGTGCCCTTCCTTCTCACAATACCAGCAACTTCCTTTCATTTTGCCACCAGCACCCGACTTGCCCCCACGTCCAGATTTCGCACCGCGACCCCAACCGATACCTCCTTGTTGGTCGTTGGAGTCGTCGTCTTTCTTTGCACCGCGTCCAGCACCACCGAAGCCACGTCCTTTGCGACGTCGGCTCCTTTGCATCCCGTAGCCGCTGCTGCCGTCGTCTCCACCCCTCAGTTGGCGGCGACGGAAGTCCTCCTCCAGAATCTTCGTCCGCACCCACTCGAGCGTCCACAAGCTCTGGTTCTGCGGCATGCTCAATCCGCTCGTGAATTGAAACCACGATTCCGGCAGCACCGAGAGCATCTTCAGGAACTTGGTCTGTTCCGGGTAGGTGATTCCCGCGGTCGCCAACTTCGCGTAGAGATCACGCATCTTGTCCAGGATAGGTTGCACCGGCTCTCCCTCGCTTAGGCGCAACGCCGACAGCTCCCTCTCCATCATGAGCGTCGCAGCGACGGAGGTAGGGGCGTGCAGCTTCTTCAACACCGTCCACGCCTTCGGACCGCACTCAACCTCCGGCAGCAGGTGCATGACGTGGTGACGCTCGTTCAGCTCCAAACTCTGCGACATCAAGTAGTAGCCAGCCGAGGCGCGCTCGTCCCAATCTTCCTGAAGGGCGGGGTCACTCGGTCTAGGCTCCTCCCCAATCATTAGTTTCAGCAAACCGATCTGACGGAAACAAAGTTGCATTTTCCAGGCCCAATCATCATAGCCCTCACCATTGAACTTCTCGACGGTGAAGTTTTTCAGCACCTCCTTGATCAGCGAGCCCTGGCTTGTTCGCGCTCCCCTTGGCGCAGAAACACCAGAATCATGGCTGCCGCTACGATCTTGGGCTGAAGATTCACCAGCTACCGCCGAGGTGTTCCCCGCCATAGCTACCTATATCGAGGATCACTATAACGCAGCTCTGATACCAGCTTGTTGGTGTAAGGGCCTAATAAACTCAAGCTATTAAGACTTTATCAAACTTAAAACCTCTCCTCGGGGTCACCTCCAAGGGTCCTTGGGTGCCTGGTACAAGACCAGCCCCTATCCTCGGGTCCGAGTTTGTAGAGAGAGGGATCAAGAGGGACTTAGTCAAAACAGCAAGAGTACCTTCAAAGTCGCGCAGCGTATCGTGCAGACCGTCGATCGGATTAAGCTGAGAATTTCCTATATCAAAGCTCACTCTAAGAGCTTTAAAATAAGCCAAGTTGCCTCGCGATAAGTTCTGCCATTACGAAGTTATGGCTCGGACAGCGTTAGCCTAGCGTTGGAGTGCTAGCGTACTAGCGTTGACTCGGGTAGCATTCCGCCGTCGCACCGCGTAGAAAGGAAATTCCAGCAAGGAAGGAATTCGCTTGAATCAATTTCACTATATTCAGGTACAAACAGAGAAGGAATATATAGTTCTAGCTAGCATGGACCTTGGGAATAAACCTGGGAACAACCAGGGATCATCCCAAATAATTCCAAGCAACAGAACCAACCTGGCTGGACAAAATAGCAGGTGGTAGGTTGGTGAACAACCTCTGGTTCTGTTTTTCCAACCTGGGAAAACAATAACCAGGTTCAGGTCCTAAAAACAGAACCTGTTTTGTCTTTGCCCAACCAGCCAAATGCTGGTTCC
This sequence comes from Closterium sp. NIES-65, assembly GCA_948144175.1. NCBI lineage: Eukaryota > Viridiplantae > Streptophyta > Zygnematophyceae > Desmidiales > Closteriaceae > Closterium > Closterium sp. NIES-65. The sequence goes on from CANXME010000149.1 coordinate 71,034, forward strand.
GCTGGTTTCCCCTGGCCCTGTAGCATGCAGATACAGACAAACAACATCCAAACTTCACCTAAATTGTACCCCTATAGTGCCTGCCCTGCTACACTATAGTCAACCAAACAAAACAGTACAATTTCGAGTTGGATAGAACTGAATCTGCGCAATCAAATAAGCCGAACCGCAAAGCTTCCATCTTGGGTTCCTTTGCGAGCGCGTCCTTTCTGCTTGTACTGTTCATAGCGCGTACAATGTTATGCCGAAGCGCACATTGTGCGAGTACCTGCAAATGCTTCAAGCGAAAATTGTGAAAGCAAACAAACACACGAACATACCATTCACGCGCAAATGCATTCGCACACGCATACTCGTACAAACATACGGCAGGATGTCGTACAATGTGAATTTGCACCCAACAGGGTGAGAGTTCAGATACTTCACCACACGCTCAGCTGCATCCACCTACTCCTCTGATGGATTCTGCACCACCCTGGCCAGCTGCCCAACCGAAAAAGAGATGTCGGGCCTCGTTTGAACTGCTGCATACAAGAGGCTGCCCACCAAGGACTGAAATTGCTGCTGCTCCTCGGCTTCAACCCCTTCATCCTCTGCAGCTTTCACAAGCTTGAATTCTGCTGGCAGGGGAGTTGCAACCTTGCGCTCATTCTCAATCCTGTACTTCTCCCCCAGCTCCTTGATGAACTTCTCCTGGTGCAGCTTCAACCACCTGTGATCCAGATCCCTCTCCACGTGCATCCGGAGGTAGTATTTACCTCCCCAATGTTCTTGCACTTGAAGTTCTCCATCAGCTGCTGCTGCACCTTCTGGATCTCCTTCATGCTGCTGCTAAAGAGAATAATGTCGTCCACATAGACCAGAAACAGCACCAGCTTCTCCCCCTCCCCCTTGAGAAAGAGGCTCTCATCACAGCTACTGGTCCTGAATCCCATCTCCTCTAAAACAGCTGCCAACTTCTGGTACCAGCAGCGTGGCGCCTGCTTCAAGCCGTAGATGGACTTTTTCAGCTTGCACACCCTGCCCGTACCATCCTCCTACCCAAGTGCCTGTATCATGTACACATCCTCCTCTAAAATCCCATTGACGATTGCCGTTGATATATACATCTGAATGATGAATTTCCTGTTGGTGTAAGGGCCTAATAAACTCAAGCTATTAAGACTTTATCAAACTTAATACCTCTCCTCGGGGTCACCTCCAAGGGTCCTTGGGTGCCTGTTACAAGACCAGCCCCTATCCTCGGGTCCGAGTTTGTAGAGAGAGGGATCAAGAGGGACTTAGTCAAAACAGCAAGAGTACCTCGTGCAGCGTATCGTGCAAAGCGTCGATCGGATTAAGCTGAGAATTTCCTATATCGAAGCTCGCTCCAAGAGCTTTAAAATGAACCAAGTTGCTTCGCGAAAAGTTTTGCCATTACGAAGTTATGGCTCGGACAGCGTTAGCCTAGCGTTGGAGTGCTAGCGTACTAGCGTTCAGTCGGGTAGCATTCCGCCGTCGCACCGCGTAGAAAGGAAATTCCAGCAAGGAAGGAATTAGCTTGAATCAATTTCTGTATATTCAGGTACAAACAGAGAAGGAATAAATAGCTCTAGCTAGCAAGGACCTTGGGAATCAACCTGGGAACAACCAAGGATGATCCCAAATAATTCCAAGCAACAGAACCAACCTGGCTGGACAAAACAGCAATGGTAGGTTGGTAAACAACCTCTGGTTCTGTTTTTCCAACCTGGGAAAAACAACAACCAGGTTCAGGTCCTAAAAACAGAACCTGTTTTGTCTTTGCCCAACCAGCCAAATGCTGGTTCCGCTGGTTTCCCCTGGCCCTGTAGCATGCACATACAGACAAACAACACAATGCGTGAGTACCTGCAAATGCTTCAAGCGAAAATTGCGAAAGCAAACAAACACACGAATATTCCATTCATACCCAAATGCATTCGCACACGCATACTCGTAGAAACAGACGGCAGGATGTCGTGCAATGTGAATTTGCACCCAACAGATCGCCAAGTTGATCCGCAACTACAGGCGATTCCCTTTTTGACTTCAGGGGTGCCGCACTATTGTTGCACTACAGCTCCGTTCGTGCCTTCTTCATTTTCCAACATGCCAAGAATCGATATCCTGCTGTGCCACAAAATTTGCAGTTCTCATATTTTGTCGGCCGCTGCTTTGCGTCGATCTTGTCAATATTTATCGGGTCAGCGGTCGTGGGTGGTGCCGATCGCTCCGTGCTGAATGATCTGTTCGTCGTGTTTTGGGTTGACCTCGATTCAGCGCTTCGAATCTCTCTGCAGCACTCACCATGTCGCGATAGTTGTTCTATTTTGCGGCAATTACCTGTCAACGGACTTCCATTTTTAGCCCCACAGTATACGTTTGGATTTTTTTCCCCTTCGGTTTGGACAGTAATTCCGCTGAAGAGGCTTTTCATCTGCTGCGTATACTGTGTTACACTGTCGAACTATTTATGCCAATGAATCTGCTGGCGCGCCATGTAGCTTGAATAAATCGATTCGAAACGTTGAATTAATGCTGCTCGAAGCTGCATCCATGACCCTTTGCCTCGGACCTCGTTGCTATTGTAAATCCACTCAAGCGCCGGGCCTCGTAACTGTGTCGCTGCGAGCCGAATCCACATTGCATCCACATTTACCGCGGACCAGGTGCGTTTGTACAACAACCCAAAGGATATCGCGGACCCAGGAAACAAGCAGAAGCTACGAGATGATGTGGCAGCCAGATTCACCGATTTCCGAACACCCCAGCGGAATTCGGTCGACAGAACAGATTTGCCAGTGTCGTCGAGGGGGGTCGTCGGAGCGAGGCCTGACGAGGCGGGGGACTGACGCGCGTGCGGGCCCGCCAGCCTGGCCCAGGGCTGGGCCGACTGCACGACCGCCGCCGCGCAGCCCCGCTCCGAAACTGAACAGCGACCCACGTTACCGGGTGGGTTCGGCGAACTGGCGACCCCTCGCGCGACGGAAAGTAACCCTCGCGCGAAGGCAGCCCAACCGTGCCACCTGCCCGCGACGTCCTAGTAACCCATCGCGACCTGCCCGGACGGGCAGGCGAGGGCCTGGCGAAAATTCGGGCCCCCCCTCGGGACACTCGACAACTTCGCGACCCGATGCGGTGACGACACGTTTTCGCCCGCCCTTTCGCATCGGGCGCATGCGGAATTTCGGACGTAGCGAAATCGAGATTTCAATCGCTTTGCGGCGCACATTTTTCGCGATCCGATGCGCAATCGACACGTGTCAGACGAAACGACGCACCGCGCGCATGCGAAATTGCGTCCCATGGCCGACCGAGGCCAGGGGACGTGACATTGACTTGCTGGCTCGACGGCGAACGAGAAATTGTCCCACTTGTGCACGAGCCCGTCAAACCCTGCCGAGCCAGGCACCACGAGCCCTGGGCGATGCCTCAACCTCCCTGTGGGGCACCACCGACTCCCTTTTCTTTGTGGAAGGAGGGATCGCTCCTGATTTTCGTCTTTTCGTTTCTCGTTTTACAAGATTGTCCATCTCTGCACCTTACTTCCACAGTCTCCTCCCTTAGTCTGTAGTCACCTCCTCACCTCGCCATGGCGGCCGAAGCGGCGCCGACTTCGCAGGACTTTCCGCTGTGTCTCGACCTGGGTAGTGGGCTCACTTCCAAACTTTTTGAACACGACTTCGCCGTCCTCGCAGACCATAGGCTAGAATTCACCGCACGTTGCTTGGGATTCGGCCTCAAGTGAGTCGCTGTATAGGGTGGATGTCAGTGTCGTCCTATACGTCTTAGGTCACCCTTGCTTGTAATACCTAGATCGTCGACGCAGCGTAGACGCCGACTTAAGGTGCCAGTGATATCTCGATCTTGATCCTTGATTACACCGACACGTCGGTGTCGGCACCTGGTTGTGCCGGCATCACTAGTCTAGATTGACTATGACGGCGTTAGGGGGGTTCACCGTCATTTTATCGCCGTTAGCTGTTCTTTTTACCCCCCAACTCACCCCTGATAACCATGTGTGCGTGCAGGCGATCATGGAATATCGCGACGTTGGGCAAGATGCGATTGTGGTCGATAGGAATCGGCCGGCTTTGGGCGGCGATTGGTCGGGACGACCACAAATGCTTCGCGACGGTTTTCGACGCCGACGTAGCGGTTATCCCACTGCACTCCGGGTGAGCTTGTTTAACGAGTCGTAATGCGGTGCCATGCATGTAGGTTAGTTGTTCTGATCGACGTCGTCGTGCCTTGCCTGTGCAGCATCATGCCGCTTCCAGGATCTCATTGCAGCGTCGTTGTCATCATATACCCCGGCGATTTGTTGAAGGCCGGAGGGGAGAAGATCAGGACCTCGATCAGACACGTCGACCCGCATACAGCGAAGATGTGGCACCGCGACGAGGCGATCCCCGTGATGAAATAAGCTCGATAGAGTAGTCGACGACGCCGGCCATTTCGTTTTCGTCACGCATTGCTTACCGACTATGTATGCCATGTTTCTCCAGGTTTTTTCGGGCGGCAGTTCTGGCAGAGATGGGCCGCGATGGTAGGAAGTGGGAGTGGCCGAAGCCTGCCGACGAAGAGGTCACCGACAGGCTCGCCGACTGCGATTCACCCCTTCGAGATGTGAGTCATGATCGACAGGGAGTCCTTCAGTGTGTCCCTATTGCGCCATGCACTTGCCTAACGCGGAGCTCACGCGTTCTCTCTGCTTTGTTGTATGGAGAAAGTGCCCGACGTTGTCCGGAACGAGCATACGGGCTCCGGCCTGCTAGCAATGAGCGGATTGTACAAGGTGGTGAGGAGGCTGGAACGTCTGACCGGCGACCTCCGTCGCAGTGACACCAGCATGGACAAGGTCAACGTTACGGGGTTGAAGGCGCTGCGGAATGAGATGATAACGTTCGTCAAGGGGGAAGTCGACAGGAAACGGGCGGGCCATGTCGGTATTGCGGCCGACGACTGTGACGACCACGGCGACGATCCCCCTTCGGCATCCCAAGCTGTAGGTGTCGCCCACACCGTCGACGATGCGCGGGGGACTCCACAAGGAGAGCCAGGAGCCGACGTCGACAGGATGGATGAGGGGGCAGGAAGGGCGGTGACTGGGACCGCAGAGGAGCACCAGGACGACAACGGGGATCGGGAAGAGGAGGCGGATGATGAGGGTCAGGAATATGAGGAAGAGAAAGAGGAGGAGGAGTAGGAAAATGAGGAAGAGGAAAAGGAGGAGGAGGAAGTGGAAGAGGAGGAGGAGGAGGACGACGACGACGAGGAGGAGGAAGATGAGGAGGAGGCGGCGATTGTCGGGGAGGCGGAGAAGCAGCAAGAGGGGGAGGAAGAGGAACTGGTCGAGCTAGAGATAATTGAAGGGGTGGTGGAGTGCGACGACGGAGCGGAGAAACTGGGTGGGAGGACGGCGGATGTTGTGAACGGGGGTGTGGATGAGGCCGACGACGCCTGCGTGGGGGCGGCACCCGGGCGGGGCGAGAAGGTCGTGGTCGGCGATGTGGCTGGCGTCATAAAGGAAGTCGTCGACCCCGAGGCCGGTGTAGGCGGGGATACCGCAGCGGCAACGACGCGGACGGGAATGGATGGGCCTACCGAGGCCAAGGCGGTGGGGGAGAGGTCAAGGAAGAACAAGGCGGCGCGTGGTCACCCCGGTCCCGCGGCATCCGGTCGGCGGGCACCGGTGGACGTAGTCGAGCTGTTGCGAGCGGAGAACACGAGGTTGCGGGCCGACAACGCACGCCTGCAGGAGTCGCTCAATGACCAGACGGGACGGGTCGACATCTTGGCGAAGGCGGTAGCTGGACTCCTCAACAAGCTCACGGCGTTGACCGCACAGGTCGCCGCAACCGAGCAGAAAGCTTCAAAACGTATCGAAGACGCCACTTCGGCCATGTCGACCACTCTTGCCGACGAGATCACTGACAACATCGCGGACGCCATCGACGCTACGAAGGTGGTGTCGCGATTTGTGGTGGACTGGTTGAAGGAAATGAGTGGTCCCCAAAGAACGATCGCAGTCGAACGCGCATCAGCGGTAACCTGTGTGGTCGAGCACCAGAATGCAGTTTGGAAAGGCCTGGAGGAGACCATCATCAGCTACATCGGCGCCGCACAAACCAACATTGCCGCCGCGGTTTCTCGCCCCATCGTCCTGCCGACGCCGCCACCTCCTCCTCCCGCCCCAACTCAAGCCATACCGGAAGAGTTCCTTCAGTCGTTCAAGGCCGACGTGCTGAAAGCGGTGACGGAGGTCACATAGCAGTCGTTTGTTGCGTCCGAGATGAAGGCATTAACTGAGATGATCAGCAATGCGGCGCCTGGTCGACGCGAGTCGTCGCCGTCGGCCAACGACACCGGCCAGGCGCAACAACAGGATGCTCAGAAACAAGGTCGGAAGAGGCCTGCCGAAGGCGGAAGGGGAGACGGGGTCGATTCAGCAAGTACTAAGCAGAGCAAGGGGGGAGATGGGAGCCACGGCGTTGGCGCGGTGGGTCCTGGCGGCTCGCGGACTCAAGGTCAGAGCGTGGTCGACCAGCTCAAGAAAAAAGGGGCAGAGGTGATAAGGTTGCACCGCAAGGGCGATGGGATCTGCAGTGCAGATGGGGGCCCTGCCGATGGGGTTGCCGCTCCAAACGCTGTACCAACAGCCCCGCCCTTGGTCCCCGACCAGGAGACCCCCACACCTCACGCGGCGGGAGATGGCGGCGCCAGAGCCGTCAAGGGTCCGTCAGTTGGGGTGGCGGGGACGACGTCGACTCCCCTTGACCCCCCTGGGGCCAGCAGGGGGCCGGTCGGCCACTCGGCCGACAACAAAGTTAGGCCGGAGATTGCGCTGACTCCTGCTCCAGCAGTCCGGACTGCCGCCACGGGCGACGCGAAGGACGCTGCGGCTAACCGCGATGCTTCGGCCACCAGAAAGCCGGATGCGCTCAGGGAACTGCTCCACCGCATGGACACCCATCGCAAGGACGTGCAACAGCCTCTCTCGGTTGATGCTGCCCCTCTCGAAACAGCGCATCTCTCGGTTGCTCCGCAAGTCGCCGCCGCTGTGTCCAACGCCCCACCTACCGCGCCTCAGGTCGCCGCCCGTCCTCCCGCGGACCCAAAGTCCGCATTGCTTCGCGCCCGGTTAGGCGCACGTAGTGCGGCTGCACCAACACGTACTCGGCTGGCAGCCGGCTCAGGCGCAAAGCAGACGTCGGCAGGCGTGGCTGATCCCATACCCGGTGCAGCTGTTGTCGATGCGGCGGCGGAGAAGGGCGTGAGTGCAGCCCTAGCCACCGGTGGCGGAGGCGGTGACCCTGCACAGGCGGCGAAAGGCCACAATGACGCTGACCTCGCCGCCATCCAGAACCTGTTGGAAGCGGTACATCGCCCCGCCCCCCCCCCCCCCCCCGGCGCTGGCCATCTCAGACACGGCGCATGTGGGGACCGCGGCGTGTCCCCCTGGTGGTTCAGCGGTGCCAAAGACGTCCAGTGGGACTATCGGTGACGGAAAGGCGAAGCGGAATGGGAAGGCCGACACAGGGACAGGGAGGGCGAGCTCGCAGAGGATCACACGGGCGAACTCAGCTGCGGAGCAGAATCAGGAAGAGAAGTCGGTCGGCAAGGGTACGTCGGCGAAGAAAGGGAAGGAGAAGGCCGCGGTCGGCGAGGGTAGGCCGGTGAAAAAGGGGAAGGAGAAGGAGAAGAAGAAGGAGCAGGCGGAGAAGGAGGCGGAGGAGAAGGAGAAGGGTCAGAAGGGTCATGGCATGGGCGACGGGTTAGGGTCGGTGGGCGAGATTAAAGTGTTCAATCACAATCGGTACATCGGCAAGTCACGCGTCAAGATGGAACTGGCGTACCTGCACTCGATTGCGTTCATGGTCTATGACGGTTACGTCAGCAAGGTCCTCATGGACGAACTCACCGGCTTGAAGGACGCCGAGATGGAGGATTGGAGGAGGGTGTGGGAGGAGGTCAGGATCCTGCCGACAGGGATGTGGACGGTGATATGGGCACGGGGCGCGTACCTTCCACGAAAACGGTAAGTCGGCGTCCCTTAGGTCGAGTGCTGTTGACGATGTCGTAGTCCCTAACGGTAGAACCGTTTCATGTGTTTGCGTGACAGGTTCGATGACATCCTCGACAAGTATCGAGCGTATAAGAGCTCAGGCGATGCGCACCACGACGCGATCTTGCCGGCGATCTGGTTCCCCATCGATGCCGACACGAAGGAAGGCCAATAGAAGGCGAATGCTGCGATGTCGGCCCTGATTAGTCGCGTGTCCATGTGCGCGGCGTAAGGGAAGGTCGCTGTGAGCGTCGTGGAGAAGACTGAGCTGGTGGCACAGGCATGGGCGGCATCGGCTTCTGCCTTGTGGTGCTTAGTCGAGAACGATGACGCCTTCGTGGACGATGCTGTGAGAGAGGGGAAGGCGGCGGCGATGGTGGTCGGTGCAAGCGAGACGACCGCAGACGTCTTCAAAAAAATCATGAAGGCGGTGATTCCGGCCGAGATCGAGAGGGAGCAACCCCTCGGGGAGGTTGCGCACAACGTCGCGCCGGCGCTGCAGAGTGCCGCTCTGCAAAAGCTATATCCGGGGAGGGATGCAGAAGTTGAAGCCGTCGTGGTCGCTAGAGCGATGGTGGAGACCATGGCATTTTGGGGAATGTGCCCCGTCGCCGGGCCGAAACTCGAGGAGGTCGGCATCGTTGTGCCTTGTGACGCGCAGATGGAGCAAGATTTTAAAGAGAGGGGAAAGAAGGGGCAGAGGAGAAAGAAGGGGCAGAGGGGCAAGCAAGGCAAGGACAGCACGGAGAAGACGAAGGGGAAGAAGGGCAGGAAGGGCAAGGACAACACGGATGCGTAGTCGACGCGCGGAGGGAGCGCATTTGATTGCTAGGTTGTATTCTGGTTTAGGATTTTCAGCTACGGGAGTGCATGTAACTTTTTGGTAATGCATGTCACCTTTCGGGAGTGCTTGTGACTCTGTGGTAGTGTAAGTGATTTTTTGGTTGTGCAGTCGGCGTTGTCGACCTTGGCGATGAACCATGTCGCCGTTGTATGAAATTATAGGCGGGTAGTTCGATGGTCGGTGTTGTTTATCAGCAGTACATTTCAAATTCGTCAGTGCCGGGGGGCTTTATACACCGCCGTCGACCACAATGCGTAGTCGGCACACGGAGGGAGTGCTTGGTGGTATGCTTGCTAGGTGATAACTAATTGTACGTGCAGTCGGCGATGTCGACCTGAATGAGACACAATGAATTGCACTCGCATGCTACTCGGGGATGTACCATGTCGGCGCTTATGTCAGATGTAAGGCCGCATCTACAATTGTTGGATCATGTATGTTCGTGTTCTTTCACCATGAACAACCTGAACGATAACAGGAATAAGGTTTGATATAGTCGACCACAATGAGGGCATCATCAACCTACGATAACACATTCATGCCGACTTCTTGCGCTTTGTTGGAGGACGCTGCGCAGGTGCGGTCTGCTTGGCCAAGTCGGCCACGGTCTTCGGCATCTGCACCTCCCAGGTGTCTGGAAACAGGCGGTCGACCCACGTCCTCGGCTTCAGCTCGAGCGCCACCAGCGCACAGGCGAGGCGTAGCTTCGAGACCACCTTGGGGGCAAGCCCCTTGACGCCCATGCCAGGCTCCTTGGACATCGTCGGTGCCGTCTCCGGGTTGAGCACCGTGAGGGCATCGCAGAAGGTCCCAATGCCCGGTGCCGCGATCGTGTTCAGTGCATCGACCACGGCTTCGGTGTCGGCATCGCCGTCGCTCGCGCGTAGCTGGCGCACCACATCCATGGCCTTCAGCATGCGGCGCACCCTCACGCTGAGTGCACCCTGTGTCGCGCCTTTGAGGAGGGTGTGGCGGTCGATAAACCCCGGCTCGGCGACCCTGTCGCAAAGACGACGGGTGTCATTGGTGGTGGCGGAGTTCCAGAAGCGCCAAGCGTCCCGCACGGTCTTTGCCTCCCGCCAAGGTTGCACGACGTTGAGCTCGTAACTGGCCTCCTCTGCCGTCTGGGGGGGTGGCGGGGGTTTCCCATCATCTCTCTTGGCTCCGGTCCCCGTGTTGGCCAAATCCGCGGAGCCACCCTTGCTCGATGCTTGCTCGGTCGCCGACGGCGGCGCCGCCGGCATCCTCCGGGCTTCTGACACACGGAGTGCCTCGGTGACTCGAGCAAGCTCGGCGGTGAGCGACGCGATGGTGTCGTTTTGCATTTCGAACATCTCCTGAAGGCCTAGCTTCTCGAGCGCCGAGCGCTCGACCTCCTTTTTCAGCGCCTCCTTGAGGGACATGTTGTGATACTGGGTGTCCATGCGGACAGAGATTTCCTGCAATGTTGAGTGTGCAGAAAGGCGACAAGAGGTTAGAATTCACCGGTATTCGAACGACGCCGGCATGGTCGGCAACTCATCTCCGGCTGAATCTGAGTCGGGTCCCGGCACTTTTTGATCGTATCGGTGTCGACCGACTCAACCCTTTTTGCCCAGTGCTGGAAGAGGGCAATCTTGCAGAGCTTGGAACCTTGGACGTACGGGTGCCACGGTGTGCGGACGAGCTTCACTGCGAGGTCCTCGGCGACGATGCATCGGAACATCACGAGGGTGCGCAAGAAGTGCACTGCGGCTTTGTCGGCGTCGCTCCCGTTCATGGCACGCGTCTCCGCCTGCAAGTCGGAAGGTGGTGTGGGTTAGTAGGGAGTTGGGCAGCCAACTAGGCCACGACGACTGAAAAACATTGTCGGCGTCGCGTGACATACATCGCGCAGCATAGCATCCACGCCGGGGAAGAAGTGCTCGGCGAGGAGGTCCAGGAGTTTGTCGGAGGGCTCGACCCTGCTGCGCCCCAAGAAGTAGTCTTGCTTGAGTCCCGAGTAGCCGGCCTTCCGCATCACCACCCCAACGGGAATGGCCGTGATGTACGCACGCGTCATCTTGTCGAGAGCCTAGTGTCCCAGCTCGGCGATCTCGACGCGCGGCGTCCCTCCGATGGCTAGCTTCTGCGCACCTCCGGCGCGGGCGGCGTGCACGTTCCTTTTGCAGAACACCTTGTTGCTCGTCCACATCTGCCGAGTCCAACGTTGGTGGGTGGCGGCGGGGAGCTCCTCCTGCTCCTTTTCGTTTTTGGCGAAGAAGAGATGCTTCTTGTACCAGCGTTCACGTTCAGTGGTGTCAAGCGGCGGAAGGAAGTCGGTGCCGGAGAACTGACCGATCTGGTCAAGGATGAAGTGCAGCCACAGGCCGGTCTCACCGACGGCGCGCAGCTCCGCTTCCAGGTGTCGTACCGCGTAGCTCTGCTGAAGACGGGCATCCTTGGAAGTCTTTGAGATACGCGCGGCGATCACCATGACGACCGGCTAACTATCCAGGTTCACCTCCGAGGTGCTCGCCAGGTGGTACAAGAAGACGTCGGGGAGCGTGATCTCGCGGAAGCTGGCGCCGCGCAGGAGAGTGGTGGGAGAGTAGCGTGAGCACCTTGACGAGCAGGAATCGCCACAGCGTCTGCGACGGAGTGGTTGCCCGCGGGTTCCACGCCGCCGCCGCCCATGTCGGCAGCACCCTCATCATGATCTGGCGGAACTGCTCGGCGGTGTAGGTATCGCCGATGGTGTCGCGTCGACGGTCGGCGCAGTTCCTGAACGCAAATCGACAGGGAAAATCTGTTAAACTGCGTCGACTTCACAGTGCACAGTGATAAAGAATAAGGTTGTCGACCAACTTACTTGATGTCCCTCTCGTTCTTGTGGCGGACGTTGAACCGCACCTCCGATCTGACCACCGAGATCTCCCTCATGATGCCCAGCTCCTTCTCTCAGTACAGCGTCGCCTCCACCCTCGCCGCCATCTGGCATGCCTTTATGCGCCCGAGAATCGTGTGCACAGTTGTCGACCTCACAGGCCCGGTTCGTGTGGCATTGTTTTCCTCCCCGGGCTGGTCAACAACGAGGTTACACTCACAGCTCATTTGCTTCACGTAGGCGCGCAGCTGGGTTTCGGTAACCCTAGGGCCGTGCAGCCAGATATACTGTCGGCGGACCACTTTCTCGTTGCACCAATCCTTTTTCTTGTTGTCGCGGATGTAGTGGCCGATCTCGTCGACGTGCCTAAGTCGTTGCTCATGGGGTAGCTTGTCGCGTATCTGCTTCAGCATCTTCGCCGCCCACTTCTTCTAGTGGTAGATGAACGCCGTGTACAGCGTGAGCGTGCTATCCTTCTCCAAGCATTGTAGGTGGCGTAGGGCGTCAATGACGAGCACGTCGATGCTGGAGTACACCATGTCGTCCACTACAAAGTCTGTCGCCTTCCAGTCTTCCCGCGGCACCGCCATGTTCTGATTGTCCTCCTTCTCGTCCTGTTCGAGCATGTCACGTATGTATTCAAATTCCTGCCTAAGGCGTTCTTCCAAGGTGCGCGGATTCGTGCTACGCGGAGGACGCTCGTCGACTTCGTCGTCGCTCTCTTCCTCGTCCTCGTCGTCGTCATCGCCGGCGTTTTCCGAGCTAGCCGGCACCGACGAAGGTCCAGGCTGCCCATCTGGCGTCGGCGTCGACTTCTTAATAAACTCCCCTATTGGCGGTTTCGGTATGTCCTTGGTGTACTCCCCTTCGGAAATCTAAGTCAGTTTTTCAAGATCGTAAAGCAACTTCAGCGTCTCTTTGGGGGCAGACGACGGACTGTGGTCGGTTGGAGTACCGACGTCGGGCATGTCGACGTCGTCCAAGACCGCTCGTATGTTGCTCTACCGCCGGCCGTGGAAGAGAGAAAGATTGGTAAACTAGAGACGGTACTGATTCACGGGTGCGGTGTACACCCTAATCGTCCTGCGGCGGTCTTCCTCGAATTCCCTCTCAAGTGCTTCTAACTCAGCGTCCACCTCGAGTCGTTCCTGTTGGTGTAAGGGCCTAATAAACTCAACCTATTAAGACTTTATCAAACTTAAAACCTCTCCTCGGGGTCACCTCCAAGGGTCCTTGGGTGCCTGGTACAAGACCAGCCCCTATCCTCGGGTCCGAGTTTGTAGAGAGAGGGATCAAGAGGGACTTAGTCAAAACAGCAAGAGTACCTTGAACGTCGCGCAGCGTATCGTGCAGACCGTAGATCGGATTAAGCTGAGAATTTACTATATCCAAGCTTACTCTAAGAGCTTTAAAATAAGCCAAGTTTCCTCGCGAAAAGTTTTGCCATTACAAAGTTAGCCTAGCGTTGGAGTGCTAGCGTACTAGCGTTGACTTGGGTAGCATTCCGCTGTCGCACCGCGTAGAAACGAATTTCCAGGAAGGGAGGAATTCGCTTGAATCAATTTCACTATATTCAGGTACAAACAGAGAAGGAATATATAGTTCTAGCTAGGATGGACCTTGGGAATCAACCTGGGAACAACTAGGGATGATCCCAAATAATTCCAAGCAACAGAACCAACCTGGCTGGACAAAAAAGCAGGTGGTAGGTTGGTGAACAACCTCTGGTTCTGTTTTTCGAACCTCGAAAAACAACAACCAGGTTCAGGTCCTAAAAACAGAACCTGTTTTGTCTTTGCCCAACCAGCCAAATGCTGGTTCCGCTGGTTTCCCCTGGCCCTGTAGCATGCAGATACAGACAAACAACATCCAACCTTCACCTAAATTGTACCCCTATAGTGCCTGCCCTGCTACACTAGAGTCAACCAAACAAAACAGTACAATTTCGAGTTGGATAGAACTGAATCTGCGCAATCAAGTAAGTTGAACCGCAAAGCTTCCATCTTGGGTTCCTTTGCGAGCTCGTCCTTTCTGCTTGTACTGTTCATAGCGCGTACAATGTTATGCCGAAGCGCACATTGTGCGAGTACCTGCAAATGCTTTAAGCGAAAATTGCGAAAGCAAACAAATACACGAACATACCATTCACACGCAAATGCATTCGCACACGCATACTCGTACAAACAGACGGCAGGATGTTGTGCAATGTGAATTTGCACCCAACACACTCCCCCTCAGCCTGCCGGCTGCATCCCCATCATTCCATACTAGTTCATGCTCATTCCACTCATACGCACACAACGCCAATGAGGCTCATCCGCAAGCCTCTTGGTGAGGAAGTCTGCTGGCTGCTGGTGAGTCTTGATGTAGATCGGATTCACCGTCCCCCTCTTCACCTCCTTACGCAGCCAGTGCCACTTGATACGCATGTGCTTATTGAGCCCATGAAGCACAGCGTTCCTGGCCATCCCAAGAGCTCCCTTGCTATCACAAAACAGCGGCGTAGCAACCTTTTGCTCCTGGCCAATCTCCTCTAACAGCCTCCTCAGCCAAATCACCTCCTTCACCCCATGGAACATCGCCATGTACTCTGATTCCACAGAAGAGAGTGCTGTCTCCGTCTGCTTCTTTGACCTCCAACTAACAGGTCCTCCTCCAACTACACAGATGTATCCTCCCACAGATGAGGAATCCTCCTTCTCAGAGGCCTACGTAGCATCAGTAAAGCAAGTGAGAAAGAGCTTGCCTTCTCCAAGCCTCTCCCCCTTCTCTTTCAGCACCTCAACCACTTTCTGCTTCACCTGTGCAGATGCGGAGTATTGAACTCCAATGCTTGGGTGAGAGTTCAGATACTTCACCACACGCTCAGCTGCATCCACCTGCTCCTCTGATGGATTCTGCACCACCCTAGCCAGCTGCCCAACCGAGAAAGAGATGTTGGGCCTCGTGTGAACTGCTGCATACAAGAGGCTGTCCTCCAAGGACTGAAATTGCTGCTGCTCCTCGGCTTCAACCCCTTCATCCTCTGCAGCTTTCACAAGCTTGAATTCTTCTGGCAGGGGAGTCGGAACCTTGCGCTCATTCTCAATTCCGTACTTCTCCCCAAGCTCCTTGATGAACTTCTCCTGGTGCAGCTTCAACCACCTGTGATCCAGATCCCTCTCCACGTGCATCCCGAGGTAGTACTTTACCTCCCCAAGGTTCTTGCACTTGAAGTTCTCCATCAGCTGCTGCTGCACCTTCTGGATCTCCTTCATGCTGCTGCTAAAGAGAAGAATGTCGTCCACATAGACCAGAAACAGCACCAGCTTCTCCCCCTCCCCCTTGAGAAAGAGGCTCTCATCACAGCTGCTGGTCCTGAATCCCATCTCCTCTAAAACAGCTGCCAACTTCTGGTACCAGCAGCGTGGCGCCTGCTTCAAGCCGTAGATGGACTTTTTCAGCTTGCACACCCTGCCCGTACCATCCTCATACCCAGGTGGCTGCGTCATGAACACCTCCTCCTCTAAAATCCCGTTGAGGAATGCCGTTGATATATCCATCTGAATGATGAATTTCCCACTAACGGTTGCATCTGCCAACAAGACACGAAGGGTAGGGGGTTTGGCAGTGGGAGCAAAGATCTCATTGAAGTCCCGCTTCTCCTTCTGCATAAACCCCTTAGCCACCAACCTACTCTTGTAGATGGTGACCTGCCCCTTGTTGTCAGTCTTGATCTTTAGCACCCATTTGCATTGTACCGCTTTCTTTCCCTCAGGCAGCACCACCAGCTCCCATGTCCCATTCTCTAGCAGGCTCTGGTACTCAGCATCCCTGGAAACCAGCCACTTCTCTCTATCTGGTCCAGCTAATGCCTCCTCCATGCTAGCTGGTTCCTCTGGTGCAGGGGCAAGAAAACAGTAGGCAGGTTCATCCTCCTCATCCGGATCATAGCCATGCGGTAGAATCAGCAATGCCTCCTCGGTCCCAAGCTGCTGCTCTGCTACATCAGCTCCTGCAGTCAGCTTCTTAGTAGCCATACGGGTACGTCCTGGCCTGGAGACGGGTGTCTCCCATCCCTTCATAACGACACCCTTCGGCTTCTTAGTTTTCCCCTGCTGCTGCTCTTTCCCCTCAGATCCAGCAGCTCCACTAGTGCCAGTCTCCACATCATTTTCTCCACCAGCAGGTACCTCTTGTACCTTCTTTCCATCACCACCCTCTGCAGCTGCCTCCTCTCCCTCCTCCCACACACTAGGAGTCAGGTCCAGCTGCATGGTGATCTGCTCCATCTGCTGGGACACCCTGGCCCCCGGCTGTTTCTCCCAGCTCCCATACATCATGCCCTCAACAAACTTCACATCCCTGCTGTCAAACAACACACCCTTGGAAGGCTCCCACAGCAGCCATCCCTTGCTCTCAGCAGCCAGCCCCAAATGCACACACCAGATTGCACTCGCCCCCAACTTACTGCGGTAGGTCTTGGGGACGTGGGCGACTGCCATGCAACCGAACACCCTCAGCATGTGCACCGGCGGCTTCCTCCCAAGCCACCTCTCCAACGGCACCCACGAGTCATCCCCAACCTTTGTGAGTACCCTGTTTCTAGCGACGGTAGCGTGCCGAACAGCATGGGGCCACATCAAGTTGCCCAGCCCAGATTCTATGAGCAGCGCCCTAGCTGTCTCCAGAATTGTCCGGTTCGCCCGTTCTGCTACACCGTTGGACTGTGGGGTGTAAGCCGTGGTCAGCTACCTCTGGATGCCCTGCTTCTTGAGCCAGGCCGTCATCTCAGCTCCAAGGAACTCACCATCCCGATCTGTCCTAATCCGCTTCACCACACACTCCGCTTGCTTCTCCACAAATGGCAGCCAATCGTCCCGAATCGTGGAGGCGGCGTGATCTTTCTGCTTCAGCGGATACGCCCACATTAGCCTGCTCCAGTCATCCACTATGGTTAGGAAGTACCGCTCCCCCTTGTGTCCTTGCACCGGCAGCGGCCCCACCAAGTCCATGTGGACCAGCTCCAACGGCTTTTTGCTCCTGCCAGCCACACTATGGAAGGGGAAACGGGTGAACTTTGAAAGGAGGCAAATTTCACAGTTATCATCGGGTGGTTGTCCGTTCAGCTTCAAGCCCTTAACGGCTCCATCCTTCTCTAGCTGCTTCAGCAAAGGCATTGCCACATGCCCCAAACGTCGGTGTGCAGTTGCCCAATCCGTCTCCCCAGATCTGGCCGACACTTTCACACCAACCCCTCCAACGGCGTTGCACTCCCCCTGGGATGCAGACCCCTCTCCAGCCTGCCCCCCACCGTGCCACGCCAGCGCCGGCAGCTGCCACATAGATCTGTACACTGTCCTTGCTCTCGCGCAGACCCCAAAGCACCCGATTGCCCAGCTTCCCCTTATAAGTGCGAGCCCCATCCGTGTTGGTGTTCACCCCAGCCTTGCCAAGCTTACGGAGGGAGATGAGGTTGGCCTTCAGGTCGGGGACGAGGAGAACGTCGTGCAGCACCACCGGCTTGCCATCCGCTCCCTTAAATGCAGCTCGTCCCGCACCAGCCACCTTCAACATGTGTCCAGAGGCAGAGCACACCTCATTAATCGGTGCAGCGCGTACGTCGTCCAGCAGGTCCTTGCGCGGCGTCATTGTCCAAGCAGCGCCTGTGTCCAACACCCAATAGTCCAGGGGGTGCAGCTCTGCTCCAGCCTTAGCAGATGCGTCTCCTTGCTCCCCCTTGTCTCCCATATGGAAGAATTGGCCCGCGGTGCGCTCCTTCTTCTTCTCCGCACCGCCGTTGCCCTTCGGGTTGTTGTCGGACGAATCAGCGACCATGTTGGCGCCGTTTTTCTGGTTCCTCCGCGCGCCGCCATCCTGGTGATGATTCTGGGGGGTCCATCCATCGGGTTTCTTATAGCACAAAAACCAGGGGTGCCCTTCCTTCTCACAATACCAGCAACTCCCTTTCATTTTGCCACCAGCACCCGACTTGCCCCTACGTCCAGATTTCGCACCGCGACCCCAACCGGTACCTCCTTGTTGGTCGTTGGAGTCGTCGTCTTTCTTTGCACCGCGTCCAGCACCACCGAAGCCACGTCCTCTGCCACGTCGGCTCCCTTGCATCCCGTAGCCGCTGCTGCCGTCGTCTCCACCCCTCAGTTGGCGGCGACGGAAGTCCTCCTCCAGAATCTTCGTCCGCACCCACTCGAGCGTCCACAAGCTCTGGTTCTGCGGCAGGCTCAATCCGCTCGTGAATTGAAGCCACGATTCCGGCAGCAGCGAGAGCATCTTCAGGCACTTGGTCTGCTCCGGGTAGGTGATTCCCGCGGTCGCCAACTTCGCGTAGAGGTCGCGCAATTTGTCCAGGACAGGTTGCACCGGCTCTCCCTCGCTCAGGCGCAACGCGGACAGCTCCCTCTCCAGCATCAATGTTGCAACAACGGAGGTCGGGGCGTGCAGCTCCTTCAACACCGTCCACGCCTTCGGACCACTCTCAACCTCCGGCAGCAGGTGCATGACGTGGTGACGCTGGTTCAGCTCCAAACTCTGCGACATCAAGTAGTAGCCAGCCGAGGCGCGCTCGTCCCAATCTTCCTGAAGGGCGGGGTCACTCGGTCTAGGCTCCTCCCCAATCATTAGTTTCAGCAATCCGATCTGACGGAAATAAAGTTGCATTTTCCAGGCCCAATCATCATAGCCCTCACCATTGAACTTCTCGACGGTGAAATTCTTCAGCACCTCCTTGACCAGCGAGCCCTGGTTTGTTCGCGCTCCCCTTGGCGCTGAAACACCAGAATCATGGCTGCCGCTACGATCTTGGGCTGAAGATTCACCAGCTACCGCCGAGGTGTTCCCCGCCATAGCTACCTATATCGAGGATCACTATAACGCAGCTCTGATACCAGCTTGTTGGTGTAAAGGCCTAATAAACTCAAGCTATTAAGACTTTATCAAACTTAAAACCTCTCCTCGGGGTCACCTCCAAGGGTCCTTGGGTGCCTGGTACAAGACCAGCCCCTATCCTCGGGTCCGAGTTTGTAGAGAGAGGGATCAAGAGGGACTTAGTCAAAACAGCAAGAGTACCTTGAACGTCGCGCAGCGTATCGTGCAGACCGTAGATCGGATTAAGCTGAGAATTTACTATATCCAAGCTCACTCTAAGAGCTTTAAAATAAGCCAAGTTGCATCGCGAAAAGTTTTGCCATTACGAAGTTATGGATCGGACAGTGTAGCGTAGTGTTGGAGTGCTAGCGTTGACTCGGGTAGCATTCCGCTGTCGCACCGCGTAGAAACGAATTTCCAGGAAGGGAGGAATTCGCTTGAATCAATTTCACTATATTCAGGTACAAACAGAGAAGGAATAAATAGCTCTAGCTAGCAAGGACCTTGGGAATCAACCTGGGAACAACCAGGGATGATCCCAAATAATTCCAAGCAACAGAACCAACCTGGCTGGACAAAATAGCAGGTGGTAGGTTGGTGAACAACCTCTGGTTCTGTTTTTCCAACCTGGGAAAACAACAACCAGGTTCAGGTCCTAAAAACAGAACCTGTTTTGTCTTTGCCCAACCAGCCAAATGCTGGTTCCGCTGGTTTCCCCTGGCCCTGTAGCATGCAGATACAGACAAACAACATCCAACCTTCACCTAAATTGTACCCCTATAGTGCCTGCCCTGCTACACTAGAGTCAACCAAACAAAACAGTACAATTTCGAGTTGGATAGAACTGAATCTGCGCAATCAAGTAAGTTGAACCGCAAAGCTTCCATCTTGTGTTCCTTTGCGAGCTCGTCCTTTCTGCTTGTACTGTTCATAGCGCGTACAATGTTATGCCGAAGCGCACATTGTGCGAGTACCTGCAAATGCTTCAAGCGAAAATTGCGAAAGCAAACAAACACACGAACATACCATTCACACGCAAATGCATTCGCACACGCATACTCGTACAAACAGACGGCAGGATGTCGTGCAATGTGAATTTGCACCCAACAGTTCCAGTTGCGCTTTGATGTCAGTGTCTACCGAATCGGCGGGGGGTGGGATAAGTTGCGGCTGTTGGGCACTAGGCCTTCCTCTGGCCATGCGTAGCCGACTCAATAAGATTGGGATATGCTATCATCGCCCTGATCTATCGTCGCCGACTTTCCTAGATGACAACCTAGAACCTACTAAGGCGAAGTCGACGACCGGTGGTCGATCCCAACACCGACCTAGTCAGTCTATTCCAGGTCGGCGCCTGTGTGCCGCCGCTCGGTCGTCTCGGCGGTCGAGTAACCTACACCCGCAGAGATAGCGAGGGTCCTGTCAAGAAAACGAAGTGCCAGATGGCGCACAGGAGCATGAGAGAAACACGAAGCTGAACCGGCAGAATGAGAGCGTTGTGCGCGGTCAAGGACGGGTATGGTTGCGAGCCACTGCGCACCTGCCGCGCTCTACGCAGCCCTCTTTGCAAGCGCCGCTGTGCACGTGCATGACGTGTCACGATCGATGCATGTCTAGTGTCACGCCGCTCTGCGCTCAACGGCACTCCCGCCGGTGCCTTGCCACGGTGGAATTCACATGCGCCACGTGCAATTGGCCAATCACCTAGTTCCACTTACCTGAAATGCCGTAGCGTCCTGCTCTCCCGCGCAAACCTCATCGACCTGAGAGTAGGCACGTGGCAGGAGGGTTGATCGACGCCGACATTCCCTGAGTCTGGGGCTCTCTTTGCCTATGCATGGTTTGGTCTGCTCAAATTACTCCGCGTGGGTTGTGCTGCTGCGGTTGGATATTCGGGCGACACCGACATCTCAATATCCCGCGTTCTCTGGCTATCTAGGTGGTCGACACATATACATGCCATAGCCAGTCGTCTTTCGCCGCATGGACAATGGTGACATTTTTCATTGGCGCGCCAAGTTTCGCGCGCAGCGAAATATACCCGGTGGTGCGAAGCGCGGCCACGTCGGCGCCGTCGTGGCACCTCCCGATTGTCAGGCTCGATCTCGGCCGTCCCTACTAGGCCACGTGGCCGTAATCGCGGCTCGGCGCACGACGTGTCGAGCTGTGGTTCAGGGTCCGCTGAGATATCCTTCTCGGGTTTCTCTCAGCGAAACCCGAGGTCGTCAGATTGTCGACAATCCCGAGGGGTTCAGGGCCCCGGAGGACTGCCAGCTCGCCCCAGTTTGCCACTCGGGGGTCGTCAGGAGCTCGTCAAACCCGAGAGGGGCCCTTGTCCCATTTCAACCGCGAAATTGGGCGGCGTTTTTCTTCGGCTGAGCCGATCAAGCCTCCCCTGTGAGGCATCGTCAAGTTTGCCATGCCACAGTAAACTCCTGTGTTCCTCCGTATGTGTACTAGTACAACAACTCCGCCAAACCTGCCCGCTTTCTCCCGAAAGCCGAGGTCCCACAAAACCTCATGATACAGCTCAGCCGACAAGCGACTGCGTCCGTAGGAGCTCGATGCCCGCGGGCAAAAAAAAAAAACTCATTCGGGGCATGCATCTGATCAGGGAGGCATCAACCCTAAATGCAGGGAGGCATGTGTTACCTCGGATGGCATGCCACCCAAATCAGCCACATGCGACCACACCCGCCAGTTCCCCTGCCTCCGAACCCACCGCCCTTCCTAGAAAGAATGAACATCGTGGCATGTGTTACCAGTCGAGCTCCTACCATCCAAGCGCCTACCAGTCGAGCACCTACTAGTCGAGCGCCTTCCAGTCACCAGTCGAGCTCCACCGGTCGAACGCCAGTCGAGCTCCACCACTCGAGCTCCTACCAGGCGAGCTCCTACCAGGCGAGCTCCTACCAGTCAAGCTCCTATCAGTTGAGCTCCTACCAGTCAAGCTCCTACCACTCGAGCTCCTACATCCCAAAAATGGTGAGGGGTGTGACGTAGGCTCTGAAAAGCCTACATCCGCAACCCAAATCAATGGCGCAGGTTGAGGAAGGTCGAGCGTAGGTGCGGGGTATGTTGAGAGCATGTTGCGCGCAGGTTGAACGGAGGTTTTGAAGCTGACGCGCAAGCAGCCCAAGGTTCGAGCTTGAAGTTGCGCGACGTAGGTTTCCAGTTAGCCAATCCAAACCTCCCGAGCCTTTCTGAGCCAAGCTTCGAACCAGCCTCGTGAATCATTTGTAGGATGCTATACAACTTGTTAAATTAGTATTTGCCATCTGTATACCGTGTTGTTTACTGAACTCACTTGATACCTTTTGTCAATCAATGATTTGCCAGATTAATTTCAATTACTTGTGGTCCAGTCACACAATGGTTGTTAGGAATAGTAAATAGAACTGTGCATTCCCATTGTATAGGCGTATCTATGTGATTGTTATAAAAATCGGTCATTTTATATTGACTCTGACCTGAGGTCAAAAGGGCTGTGAACGAGGTCAAACTAGTTCCTATGGCTAGGAAATACGATGTACTAGAGATATGTGCGAAGAAATAGAGGTAGAAACAACACCCGGACGTTGAAACAGTGACATGTTGCGCGCAGGCCTATCCTTGCACAGTTTCAGGCCAGCAGATGCACAAACAGGCGTCACCTGCTGCGTAGTTGTGCGAACGAGGTCAAACCAGTTCCTATGGCTAGGTTATAGGATGTAGTAGGGAACTATGTGAAGAGATATTTGTAAAAATGGCATCCAAACGTTGGCGAGCTGACATGTTGCGCACAGGCCTATCCTTGCACAGCAACACTAATTTAACGCACAAACACGTGCCACGTGCTGCATAGTTGTGCGAACGAGGTCAATCCAGTTCCTATGGCTGGGTAATATAATGTAGTAGGGAACTGTGTGAAGAAATATTGGTAGAAAAAGCATCAAGACGTTGGCCAGCTGACATGTTGCGCACAGGCCTATCCTTGCACAGATTCAGGCTAGGAAACGCATAAACATGTGCCAGGAGCTGCGTAGTTGTGCTAACGAGGTGATATCAGTTCCTATGGCTAGGGAATAGGATGTAGTAGAGAACTTTGTGAAGAAATAGTGGCAAAAAAGGCATTCGTACGTTGGCGCAATGACATGTTGCGCACAGGCCTATCCTTGCACAGATTCAGGCCAGCAAACGCACAAACATTGTTAGAATGAACAAGAGTGATTGCACTAGAAAAGAGTTGGGTACAGGTAGGAAACCCTAAACTTACTGTACCCCATAGTAACTACCCCATTACAGCCTAAAAAAATTGTAGCAGACAGAACATTCGACACACCCCCATAGGCAAAGTGGGGGAGAGCAAGGGGTCACAAGACCAGTCAAGAAAGGCAAAGAAAGCTCAGGGTGGATCACAACGTCGCCACACACTCTGAGCACAAGCAAAGGGCCACAAGGCCAGTTCACATGCAGAGGCATATATGGAACACAAACAGCACTGTGATCTCTACCTAGCAAAGCAAGCATGCAGATATATATATATATATATATATATATATATATATATATATATCACAGTACAAGCAAAGCCTACAGCAAGTGAGGAAAAGTGGGCACAAGCCCTAGCAAAGTGCAGAAACGCTGATGATCACCAGACTAAAGTGCCTTGGTGAATATATCAGCAGTGTTGGCCTGAATGGTCACGTAACGCAGACGAAGCTGACCACGCTGCTGCAACTCTCGAGCCAGGGAGTAACGTAAAGCGATGTGCTTCGTTCTGTGCTCCAGTCTGTGCTCCTTATACAAGACAATGGCAGCCTTGTTGTCGACGTACAGCACTGGAGGAGAACGAGGCCGCTCTCCCAGGTGGGTCAGAAGGTAGGTGAGCCAGCGTAACTCCTGTGCTGCCATGGCTGTGGCGTAGATCTCAGCCTCACAACTGGAGCTGAGATCTGAAGACGAACGTGTAGAACGCCAGGAAACTGAGCCGGAGCCAAGGCTGTAGGTGTAACCCTGTGACGACCGCTGAGTAGCCTAGTCATCAACCTAAGAAGCGTCTGAGTGCCCAGTGAGAACAACCGAGCTCCTCCCTCCAAGCACAAGCCCCATGTCCGATGTACTACACAAATTGCGCAATACCCTCTTTGCAGCATCCCAGTGCACCTTTCGGTGCCTGCCAGGAGCCACGTACCGGGCCAGAAGGCCAAGAGGGTATGCTAGGTCGGGACGAGTGCATGTCATCAGGTACATGAGGCAGCCAACTAGCTCTAGGTAAGGACCACTCGGCTCTACGGACTCATCCGAAGGCAGAGCTGAGAGCGAGTGACCTGTAGCCAGAGGAGTGGCCTCTGAGGACCAGGTGAAGCCGAAGCGCTGAAGGACCTGCTGCACCATGTGTGACTGAGTCAGTGTGATGGTGCGGCGTGCTCTATCCCGGGTGATCTGCAAGCCAAGGTAGCTGCGCAGTTCTCCCAGGTCTGTGCACGTGTGTCTCTTTTGTAGCTCCGACTTCACGTCCAGAACCAGCAGAGACCGCACCAGAACCTCCAGCAGCAGCTCCAACTCCTGCAGCACCACCAGCAGCTCCAGTACCTCCAGTAGCACCAGCAGCATCTCCAGCAGGACCAGCACCAGCAGCACCTCCAGCAGCACCAGTACCTCCAGCAGCACTAGCAGCACCTCTAGCAGGACCAGCTCCAGTAGCACCCCCAGTCCCAGCAGCTCCTGTACCGCCAGTACGAGCACCTCCAGGACCAGTGGCTCCAGCAACTCCAGCGCCAACCCCATGGTCAGCAGCAACACCAACTCCAGTAGGCTCAGCGCCCTCAGTTCCAGCTCCAGTAGCACCTCCAGCTCCCATAGCACCAAGGCGGCGGCAGTATCAAGAGTACCACTTACGCAGCTGCTTGGAAGAGAGAACGCCCCCAGGCGCAGCAGCCCCAGGCTCAGGGCCTCCAGACTCAGCACCCCCAGGGACAGCACCCCCAGTCTCAGCACCCCCAGGCTCAGCACCCGCAATCTCCGCACCCCCAGGCTCAGCACCCCCAGTCTCCGCACCCCCAGGCTCAGCACCCCGAGTCGCAGTACCCCCAGACCCAGCACCACCAGGCTCAGCACGTTCAGGCTCAGCACGCTCAGTACCTCGCGCAGGACCAGAGTCGACAGCTACCTCGACAGGCTCGACTGGGTCTACCTGGGAAACACCTGAGGGAGCAGGACCCTGGGGAGGCAGGGGGTCTACCAAAGCAGCACCTGGCGTGAGGAAGAGCAGCAGAGGTGGGAGCGGGATAGTCCGGTAGGGGAAGAGACGGTAAAAAGGGACCGACCCGTCAAACGTGACGTCTTGAGAGGGGAAGACACGGCGCGAGGTGGGGTGGTAAAACTGCCAGCCAGGCGCGTCCGGGACAAAGCCCAGGAAGACACAAGGAACGGCACGGGAGGAGAGCTTGTCCGCGGATCCAAGGGATCAAGTTGTTGGTGTAAGGGCCTAAAAAACTCAAGCTATTAAGACTTTATCACACTTAAAAACCTCTCCTCGGGGTCACCTCCAAGGGTCCTTGGGTGCCTGGTACAAGACCAGCCCCTATCCTCGGGTCCGAGTTTGTAGAGAGAGGGATCAAGAGGGACTTAGTCAAAACAGCAAGAGTACCTTGAACGTCGCGCAGCGTATCGTGCACACCGTAGATCGGATTAAGCTGAGAATTTACTATATCGAAGCTCACTCTAAGAGCTTTAAAATAAGCCAAGTTGCCTCGCGCAAAGTTTTGCCATTACGAAGTTATGGCTCGGACAGCGTTAGCCTAGCGTTGGAGTGCTAGCGTACTAGCGTTGACTCGGGTAGCATTCCGCCGTCGCACCGCGTAGAAACGAAATTCCAGGAAGGGAGGAATTCGCTTGATTCAATTTCACTATATTCAGGTACAAACAGAGAAGGAATAAATAGCTCTAGCTAGCAAGGACCTTGGGAATCAACCTGGGAACAACCAGGGATGATCCCAAATAATTCCAAGCAACAGAACCAACCTGGCTGGACAAAATAGCAGGTGGTAGGTTGGTGAACAACCTCTGGTTCTGTTTTTCCAACCTGGGAAAACAACAACCAGGTTCAGGTCCTAAAAACAGAACCTGTTTTGTCTTTGCCCAACCAGCCAAATGCTGGTTCCGCTGGTTTTTTTGGACCTGTAGCATGCAGATACAGACAAACAACATCCAAACTTCACCTAAATTGTACCCCTATAGTGCCTGCCCTGCTACACTATAGTCAACCAAACAAAAAAGTACAATTTCGAGTTGGATAGAACTGAATCTGCGCAATCAAGTAAGCCGAACCACAAAGCTTCCATCTTGGGTTCCTTTGCGAGCTCGTCCTTTCTGCTTGTACTGTTCATAGCGCGTACAATGTTACGCCGAAGCGCACATTGTGCGAGTACCTGCAAATGCTTCAAGCGAAAATTGCGAAAGCAAACAAACACACGAACATACCATTCACACGCAAATGCATTCGCACACGCATACTCGTACAAACAGACGGCAGGATGTCGTGCAATGTGAATTTGCACCCAACACAAGTGCGCAAGGGGAAGACCGTGGTGTAACGCGTATAGTCGTCAACTACCAGCAGGAAGTAGCGCTCTCCACCCTATCCACGGACGCGGGCTGGGCCCCACACGTCCATATGAAGGGTCTGCAGAGGAGCCTCCGTCAGGGGGAACTCAAAGGAGTCAGGAGTGGCACGCAGCCACCCCTCGAGACAGGGAAGGCAAGGAGGGGCAGGGGACGGTGGCAGGGAAGGCAATGACCTGGGGAGACCCGAGACAAGGAAACGAGAGTGCATGCCACGAGGGCGCTGCATCGAAGGGTGACCAAGCCGGTGGTGCCAGAGGTCCGTCCGGTGCGACAGGGTGCGACACGAGCAGGGGGCGGACAACTGACCTGACGCAGACGCAGATGCCGCTACCTGAGGGGACTCAGTGGTCAGTGTGTACAAGTCCGACCCCGGCTGCCTAGTGAAGGTAGCCAGGTGACGACCGGTCTGGGCACACGTGCAGTGTGTCACACGATCGTAGGCAGGGGTGAACTGGTGAACACCCGCGTCCTGGAGCGCAGAACCCGCCACCAAGTTTGTAGAGAACGAGGGGAGGTAAAGGCCCGAGAGTGTGCCGGACGGGACAGCAGGACAAGGGAGGGCAGTGGTGGAGGTCGCAAGGACCGGACCCCCTGAGGGGTCAGCCAGGGAGACAGCAACCGGCCTAGGGAGCCGCTCGAGGGCAGTGCGGTCGCGAAAGAAACAGAGAGAAGCACCTGAGTCCAGTGTGAAGGTGTGCAGTGCCGCAGTAGACTCAGTACCAGAAGGCGCAGACTCACAAGCACCTGAAGCAGCAGACACACCTGCACATAGAGCAGCAGCCTCACCAGGACCAGCGGCAGCAGACGCACTAGCACCTAGAGCGGCAGCCTCACCGGCACCTGGAGCAGCAGACTGGATACCGGGGTCAGGCGGCACACACAGGTGACAGGCTCCGTCGGCACTAGTAGACAATGCATACATTGTTGTGAGAAGAGCATCATAGTCAAGAGCAAAGATATCTACCCTCTGCCTAAGCAGCTCCATCCAGTCGGGGAGCTCAGCGTCGTCGCCAAACTCTGTACGCCGAGCGTCGCTTAGACGGGCGAAGCAACGGGACTCTGTGTGACCACGCGTCCCGCAAGGCTGACCAGTCCGGACACCCGTGCTAATAACGTACGGGCAGCGAGCTGTACTCAGCGACCCTCGACTCTGAGCGTACCACTCTCGAAGCTGCTGGGGCGAAAGAGTCTCGTGCGGACGACGCTGTTGCTGCACCGGGCCACTACAAGAAGCCCCCGAACTACCCACTCCAGGACGACTCCCACTACGGCCACCCCGACAACCCCAACTAGCATACCTCTCACGAAGCTGCGGGGGCGTGAGGGACACACGCGGACGGCCCTGGAGCTGCATCTGGCCACGCCAGCAGTAGAAGCAGTAGCAGCAGGAGCAGCGTGGGCCCCGCAGGGGCGTCGCGACGAGCGCGGGCGACGCCCGGGTCCCGCTGGGGCGGCGCGACGCGCAGGAGCCGCGCCTCGTGGGTCCTGCAGGGGCGTCGCGAAGAGACAGGGGCGATACGCGGGTCCTGCAAGGGCGTCGCGAAGAGGTGGGGGCGACACGCGGGTCCTGTAGAGGCGTCGCGAAGAGGCAGGGGGCGACGCGCGCGGGTCCCGGCGTGCAGCAGCCGCGGTGCGCGGGTTACGGCCTGCGCACGAGCGGCCTACGAGCGGCGTACGGGCCGCCTACGAGCTGCCTACGGGCCGCCCAAGGGCTGCCTACGGGCTGCCTACGGGCGGCAGCGCCCTAAGGGCGGCGTACGGGCTGCCTACGGGCGGCAGCTGCCTACAGGCGGCGTACGCGCGGCGTACGGGCGGCCTACGGGCAGCGTAAGGGCGGCCTACGGGCGACGGCGGGCGACGGGCAGCCTACGGGCGGCGGCCTACGTGCAGGCAGGTCACGAGCGGCTCGAGGGGCCGCGCGAGGCCGGTACGAACAGCGTGGGCGGCTAGCGGGCTGCGTGCGCACGGGCAGAACGAAGGGCGGGGCGCACGAGCAGAGAAAGGCGCACGTGGGCGCACGAAAGGTAGGGCGCACGAGGGCGCGTCTAGCGGAATAGTGGGCCCGTAGTAGTAAGCGGTCCTAGGTGGCTAACCTAGGCTCGTGATACCATGTTAGAATGAACAAGAGTTATTGCACTAGGAAAGAGTTGGGTACAAGTAGGAAACTCTAAACTTACTGTACCCCATAGTAACTACCCCACTACAACCTAAACAAACTGTAGCAGACAGGATATTCGACAAACATGCGCCACGAGCTGCTCAGTTGTGCTAACGAGATGAAATCAGTTCCTATGGCTAGGGAATAGGATGTAGTAGAGAACCGTGTGAAGAAATAGTGGTAAAAAAGGCTTTCTAACGTTGACGCAGTTGCATGTTGCGCTCATGCCTATCTTTGCACAGATTCAGGCTAGCAAACGCACAAACATGCGCCACGAGCTGCGTAGTTGTGCTAATGAGATGAAACCAGTTCCTATGGCTAGGGAATAGGATGTAGTAGAGAACTGTGTGAAGAAATAGTGGTAAAAAAGGCATTCTAACGTTGACGCAGTTGCATGTTGCGCTCGGGCCTATCCTTGCACGGATTCAGGCCAGCAAACGCACAAACATGCGCCACGAGCTGCGTAGTTGTGCTAACGAGATGAAACCAGTTCCTATGGATAGGGAATAGGATATAGTAGAGAACTGTGTCAAGAAATAGTGGTAAAAAAAGCATTCAGACGTTGGCGCAATGACATGTTACACACAGGCCTATCCTTGCACAGATTCAGGCCAGCAAACGCACAAACATGCGCAACGAGCTGCGTAGCTGTGCTAACGAGGTGAAATTAGTTCCTATGGCTAGGGAATAGGATCTAGTAGAGAAATGTGTGAATAAATAGTGGTAGAAAAGGCATTCGAATGTTAACGCAGTTGCATGTTGCGCAGAGGCCTATCCTTGCACAGATTCAGGCCAGCAAACGCAGAAATATGCGCCACGAGCTGCGTAGTTGTGCTAACGAGATGAAATTAATTCCTATGGCTAGGGAATAGGATCTAGTAGAGAACTGTGTGAAGAAATAGTGGCAAAAAGGGCATTCAGACGTTGGCGCAGTGACATGTTGCGCACAGGCCTATCCTTGCACAGATTCGGGTCAGCAAACGCACAAACATGCGCCACGAGCTGCGTAGTTGTGCTAACAAGGTGAAATCAGTTCCTAAGGCTAGGGAATAGGATGTAGTAGAGAACTGTGGGAAGAAATAGTGGTAAAAAAAGCATTCAAACGTTGACGCAGTGGCATGTTGCGCACAGGCCTATCCTTGCACAGATTCAGGCCA
Organism: Closterium sp. NIES-65; assembly: GCA_948144175.1. Taxonomy (NCBI): domain Eukaryota; kingdom Viridiplantae; phylum Streptophyta; class Zygnematophyceae; order Desmidiales; family Closteriaceae; genus Closterium; species Closterium sp. NIES-65. The sequence goes on from CANXME010000149.1 coordinate 100,578, forward strand.
GCAAACGCACAAACATGCGCCACGAGCTGCGTAGTTGTGCTAACGAGATGAAATCAGTTTCTATGGCTAAGGAATAGGATGTAGTAGAGAACTGTGTGAAGAAATAGTGGCAAAAAAGGCATTCAGACGTTGGCGCAGTGACATGTTGCGCACAGGCCTATCCTTGCAGAGATTTAGGCCAGCAATCGTACAAATATGCACCACGAGCTGCTTGGTTGTGCTAACGTGATGAAATCAGTTCCTTCGGCTAGGGAATAGGATGTAGTAGAGAGGGGTGGTGGTAAATTACTAGAAATGCGTTCGACAATCTGTAGGAATAATCCGAGCGCATTGGATGGTTAACTGCCTAGATGCAGGGTGAAGCGAATGTCACCTCATCAACCATCGAAAACCACCAGCCTCCCAACTCGAAAAAGGAACCCCCCTCCTCCCCCCCCCCCCCCCCCAAATATCCAGCCGTTTCACATCTTTCTGATGTAGTTATGTCCACCTTACATACTTATGATAACAATCATATATATGTAAATTATGATATACAATACTATTAAAGATCACTCTGAGTATTCTATTTAATGTATTTTCTACAAATATGGATAATACCTTATGAAACTCCCCAAGCGTAGGCATTTTCTTGCCTGTGATCCGATATGGCCTTTTTTTGTTACAATTCGTGAAAATCTGTTTGTTTCAATTTTGAGTATTGAAAATGTGTCTCGGAAAAAGTTGGGCTTGTATGTGGTCTTGTTTTCGGCTCGTATAATGTGTACTGTTGGTACCCTAAACTGCCATGCTGTAACAAACCCCATACGTGCCGAGCTGGCAGCAGCACAGCACGCCAGTGTGATTGGCGAGCAGCGCGCTGCTGTTCGCCCAAAATGTTTTTTTCTGGCCAATCGTTGCTGAAGCAGGTGACAGCGCTGCTGATTGTCATCTTCAATCAGCCGCAGACACAAAGCCAGGTGAGCAAGGACAGTTTTGCCGAGGCTGAGCCACGTTGAGTCAGCAATTGCGAAGCCACATCGCTCCAGCATACCTTGCAGAAATCCCCGTGCTACTATCAATGGCTTTTCCTAACCTCACTTCCTTCTCGTCACCCAGGGGTCTAATGGGCTTGGCGCATTTCACAGGGGACTTGTCCACCCTGCACGTTCTTTCTCGCCTGAGTAACCTTCAGCAGCTGTAAGCATCGTCGCCATACAAGAACGTATTTTTTTGGCATCCTCTTCCTATTCTCAATCTGCATACAAGAACATACGGTATGGTGGTGTCTCCTCGTTCCTTCTTTTAATCTTCATGTCACCGTGTGACTTGGTCCATACCAGCTCGCAATTGGCCATGGTAGTTCACTCATTATTGCTGATTACATGTGCATGAGCGCAGGAAAGTCAGTAAGCTCAACAACGCAACAGGGGAGATACCCAGAGAGTTTCAGTACATGACTGCCCTCACTGCACTGTAAGCTCCACTCAGGACTTATTGGACAGGTAAAACAAGTTGATTCATGTGCGCGATTAACACCTCTCCATTCCCTTGTTGGCATATCTGCAGCTCTATTGGCGTGTATACGTGACAAGCTCTTGCTTTTCTGCCTGCAGGGACCTCTTTTAGACAGGAGATGCTCTTGCCTTGCCTTCCTCCCTGCTGCAGGGATCTATCCTATCTTCGTGCTTTTGAGGCGCCTCAAAAGACAAGACATGCTCTTGCCTTCCCCCCTGCTGCAGGGATCTATCCTATCTTCGTGCCGTGGAGTTTCCGGGTTGGGTTACTCAACTCTCCAACCTTCAGTATCTGTGAGCTCCTCCTGCTTTAATCTCGTTCTCCACCATTGCCGCAAGCCACATTCCCCACGAGAATTGGGCAACCATATGTGCAACGGTTGTGATTGGGCTTGTCTCAGTGCGCTGACTCTTGCCGGCCATTTCTTGTGTGCAGGAACCTCAATGCAGACGGTTCATTCCGGCAAGGACGATTGCTGAATGATGACATCTCTCAGCTCGCAAAACTCACCAGCTTGTGGGTTAGTGTGTTTGGGTGTGCAGCGAGCATGCTTGCTTGGAATGTGGCCCATGAGCTTCTATATTTAAGCGGCTTAGGTTTCCAACTTGCTTGTGAGTGAAGTAGCGCTGTTGAGGTGCTGGAAAAGTAGATGACATGTACAAGTGCGTCTCGTTGAAGTGACTCGCTCTCACAGTCTCTGTCTTTGTGCGTCTCGTTCAAATAGATAAACGTACCATGGCGTGGCCCGCTCACACTGTCTGTGTCGCTGCATCGCTGTCTCTGGTAGGGTGGGAAAAAGCACTCGTAATTCCTGCCCTTATTTCTCAAGCATCCATTTGTTGCCTGCTCCCACACTCTGCAGGTCTGTTACCGGAAACAACCTGGAAGGCTATCTGACCAATAGCTGGGTGAATCTGATCCATCTACAAGAGCTGTGAGTTACTGTTTTGCCATACCATCCTGCCATCCTGCCATGCTGCCACGCTGCCATGCTGCCATACAGTTTCTTTATACCATAGCTTCATGCTGGCCCACTGCTGTGCTGTTGGCAGCAGCATGAACCCCATGGCTGTTGCCATATATGCCCAAGCGTATCATGTCAATACCATCAACACACTGTTATATATACTGATATTCTAACTGAACGTGTTCGGTTTGGTTCGGCTGTGAATGCCTTGCCGCATTGAACATAAACATGTTCGCGCTCAAGATTAGTGACACCATCGCTGTCTCTGATATTAACAGCCGTTGCAACAGTGTTTTCTTATTTGCACAGTGCACACCCCCCAAACCATTCAGGGTGTAACGGACTCAAATACATTGCAATAGCGAAATGCGCCCTCTAGGCGAACACAAACATTTCTGCCCAAAACGTTCAACAATTATTGACATCAATCAAAAGCTCCTGACGAGTGCCTCTGCTCAACAGATCAGTAGAGGCACTCGTCCTTCGAGCCCCACAAACCTCCTGCGCCGTGTTTGCGGAAACCAGCGAGTTCATGACGTCTTTTTCCAACTCATCGAGTAAAACTCGCTGCGAGTTGAGCACTCGTCACTCGTCCGCAGACGAGCCCAGAGACGAGTCATGGTAAAAAACTCGTCCAGATACACATATATGGCGAGGTTGAGAAATGCTAACCGCAGCATGAGAATTATTGCCAGAAAAAAAAAAGAGCTCAGACGTGATAATTCGATTTTTGAGTCGATTCAAAAACCGAAAAATCACCTTAACGAGTCGAGGTAAAAATCTCGCCGAGATGCACGTGTACAGTGAGGTTGAGAAATGCTAATTTGCAACCTGAGGATTGCTGGCAGAAAAAAGAAAAGAATTTAGTTCAGCAGCCTTTTCGAATGTTGCAAATTTTCTGCGCTGAATCTTGTTAAATATTTCTTTCGAGCCCGCCTGGGGCCTGTTGAGAAGCCTTAAGATCGATGGTCCTGTTGGCGGCTCGTTAGATATGCATTGTAGAGTGCCAATGAGCTGGTAACTTGACAATCCAGCTTGGCTCAAGCCTAAAGATCCGAAATATTGAAAAGTGGCGGTTCGACTCGATTGAAATTACTTCTGAGAATTCTCAAAAGGGACTCCAGCATCTGAAGTATGCAAAAACGGCGGATCGGCTCAACGAAATGACTTGCCCAAGTCAAGACACGAGCTGAGCCTACGGCTTGGACTTCTGGTTGTGCCTCACCTGCAGCAGTTCCTTCATCTCTGAACACAAGCTTGAGAAAGTAACGAGTCGAAGTCAAACTGTCGAACCGAATTTGGCAGCCACACGTTTTGTGTTTGAGTCGCACGTTAACAAGTTCGAGTTCTGTTTGATCCAACATTCGTTATAGTCACATCAATTTCTTTAACGAGGTGTTTCTTCTGCGGTTTGTTGGGCAAATTATGGAGGGTGGGGTGTCATTGGGTCACAATAGTGGTATGAAGTTCTATGAACATTCATGAGCTCTGACAAGGGAACTTCAGAAGCACTGAGAGACATTAGTTGCTAACACATCTAACGAGTATAGGTTCAGGGCAAGTAAGCAAATGAAGGAAGGCCAAAAGGATCCAAGTACATAAAGTACATCTACTTACAATCGGCATGGGGAAATGTCTAGTCTAGCTTTACTCGACTTGCCTTTGAGAGTCGAGTCGAGCATAACTGGTGGAGTTTTCCCTTCTCAAGAGGGTTCGTAAACCCAGACATTTTGACGAGTTCTTTAAAGCTCGTCCAAAACAAAAGAAAAAAGTAAAACTCCACTTGAGTCTTGAGCTGCAAACCACCCTCCTCCTCTCCCACCCCCCTCTCCAAACCACACTGTTAAAAAACATATGCATCCAAAGTGCACAACCGTTCACAGATCTTCATCCAATACAACCCCAAGGTTCTTATCCACCCAGGTTACCTTCTCAGCCCTATGAAAAATGCAGTCATTTGTATTCCCTTCTTATCAGAAATTTGGGAGCCAACAAATTTGAAGGAACAACCGCCCTAACAGAGCTAACTTCAATGTAGGCTTCCTGTGACCTCCCACTTCTTTCCTATTGTCCTTGTCTATATCCCCCGCATGCCTTCCCCACTCAGTACACCACTTGTTTCCCCCCCTCTACTGCAGAGGCCTGTCTTGGAATCTACTGTTTGGCACAATACCCCCTGCATTTGCCACCAGCATCCAGTCAATGTATGTTTCTCTTCCCACCGTCTACTGCCCCAGCTTCACAAGTCTAACCCCAGCACATTCTACTTCCTGTACTTTCATGATCAGTACATTTGCATGATTCAGCTTCTATCTTTTCCTTCATGCTGCTTTTGCATAAGGCAGCAGCCTCTGGCGGCACTGCCACTGTTAGCCTTGATGCCTTCAGCCAATCGTGTAGAAAGCCATCATATGGAGCTGCACGTTGTTATGGTACCCATGCACTTCTTTAGAAGGAGGTGTTGGTGTAAGGGCCTAATAAACTCAAGCTATTAAGACTTTATCACACTTAAAACCTCTCCTCGGGGTCACCTCCAAGGGTCCTTGGGTGCCTGGTACAAGACCAGCCCCTATCCTCGGGTCCGAGTTTGTAGAGAGAGGGATCAAGAGGGACTTAGTCAAAACAGCAAGAGTACCTTGAACGTCGCGCAGCGTATCGTGCAGACCGTTGATCGGATTAAGCTGAGAATTTACTATATCGAAGCTAACTCTAAGAGCTTTAAAATAAGCCAAGTTGCCTCGCGAAAAGTTCTGCCATTACGAAGTTATGGCTCGGACAGCGTTAGCTTAGCGTTGGAGTACTAGCGTACTAGCGTTGACTCGGGTAGCATTCCGCCGTCGCACCGCGTAGAAACGAAATTCCAGCAAGGAAGGAATTCGCTTGAATCAATTTCACTATATTCAGGTACAAACAGAGAAGGAATAAATAGCTCTAGCTAGCAAAGACCTTGGGAATCAACCTGGGAACAACCAGGGATGATCCCAAATAATTCCAAGCAACAGAACCAACCTGGCTGGACAAAATAGCAGGTGGTAGGTTGGTGAACAACCTCTGGTTCTGTTTTTCCAACCTGGGAAAACAACAACCAGGTTCAGGTCCTAAAAAGAGAACCTGTTTTGTCTTTGCCCAACCAGCCAAATACTGGTTCCGATGGTTTCCCCTGGCCCTGTAGCATGCAGATACAGACAAACAACATCCAACCTTCACCTAAATTGTACCCCTATAGTGCCTGCCCTGCTACACTATAGTCAACCAAACAAAACAGTACAATTTCGAGTTGGATCGAACTGAATCTGCGCAATCAAGTAAGTTGAACCGCAAAGCTTCCATCTTGGGTTCCTTTGCGAGCTCGTCCTTTCTGCTTGTACTGTTCATAGCGCGTACAATGTTATGCCGAAGCGCACATTGTGCGAGTACCTGCAAATGCTTCAAGCGAAAATTGCGAAAGCAAACAAACACACGAACATACCATTCACGCGCAAATGCATTCGCACACGCATACTCGTACAAACAGACGGCAGGATGTCGTGCAATGTGAATTTGCACCCAACACACTCCCCCTCAGCCTGCCGGCTGCATCCCCATCATTCTATACTAGTTCATGCTCATTCCACTCATGCGCACACAACGCCAATGAGGCTCAACCGCAAGCCTCTTGGTGAGGAAGTCTGCTGGCTGCTGGTGAGTCTTGATGTAGATCGGATTCACCGTCCCCCTCTTCACCTCCTTACGCAGCCAGTGCCACTTGATACGCATGTGCTTATTCAGCCCATGAAGCAAAGCGTTCCTGGCCATCCCAAGAGCTCCCGTGCTATCACAAAACAGCGGCGTAACAACCTTTTGCTCCTGGCCAATCTCCTCTAACAGCCTCCTCAGCCAAATTACCTCCTTCACCCCATGAAACATTGCCATGTACTCAGACTCTACGGACGAGAGTGCTGTCTCCGTCTGCTTCTTTGACCTCCAACTAACCGGTCCTCCCCCAACTACGCAGATGTATCCTCCTACAGATGAGGAATCCTCCTTCTCAGAGGCCCACGTAGCATCAGTAAAGCAAGTGAGAAAGAGCTTGCCTTCTCCAAGCCTCTCCCCTTTCTCTTTCAGCACCTCAACCCCTTTCTGCTTCACCTGTGCAGATGCGGAGTATTGAACTCCAATGCTTGGGTGAGAGTTCAGATACTTCACCACACGCTCAGCTGCATCCACCTGCTCCTCTGATGGATTCTGCACCACCCTAGCCAGTTGCCCAACCGAGAAAGAGATGTCGGGCCTCGTGTGAACTGCTGCATACAAGAGGCTGCCCACCAAGGACTGAAATTGGTGCTGCTCCTCAGCTTCGACCCCTTCATCCTCTGCAGCTTTCACAAGCTTGAATTCTGCTGGCAGGGGAGTTGCAACCTTGCGCTCATTCTCAATTCCGTACTTCTCCCCAAGCTCCTTGATGAACTTCTCCTGGTGCAGCTTCAACCACCTGTGATCCAGATCCCTCTCCATGTGCATCCCGAGGTAGTACTTTACCTCCCCAAGGTTCTTGCACTTGAAGTTCTCCATCAGCTGCTGCTGCACCTTCTGGATCTCCTTCATGCTGCTGCTAAAGAGAAGAATGTCGTCCACATAGACCAGAAACAGCACCAGCTTCTCCCCCTCCCCCTTGAGAAAGAGGCTCTCATCACAGCTGCTGGTCCTGAATCCCATCTCCTCTAAAACAGCTGCCAACTTCTGGTACCAGCAGCGTGGCGCCTGCTTCAAGCCGTAGATGGACTTTTTCAGCTTGCACACCCTGCCCGTACCATCCTCATACCCAGGTGGCTGCGTCATGTACACATCCTCCTCTAAAATCCCGTTGAGGAATGCCGTTGATATGTCCATCTGGATAATGAACTTCCCACTAACGGCTGCATCTGCCAACAAGACACGAAGGGTAGGGGGTTTGGCAGTGGGAGCAAAGATCTCATTGAAGTCCCGCTTCTCCTTCTGCATAAACCCCTTAGCCACCAACCTACTCTTGTAGATGGTGACCTGCCCCTTGTCGTCAGTCTTGATCCTTAGCACCCACTTGCATTGTACCGCTTTCTTTCCCTCAGGCAGCACCACTAGTTCCCAAGTCCCATTCTCCAGCAGGCTCTGGTACTCAGCATCCCTAGAAGCTAGCCATTTGTCCCTATCTGGTCCAGCTAATGCCTCCTCCATGCTAGCTGGTTCCTCTGGTGCAGGGGCAAGAAAACATTACGCAGGCTCATCCTCCTGATCCGGATCATAGCCATGCGGTAGAATCAGCAATGCCTCCTCAGTCCCCAGCTGCTGCTCAGCTACATCAGCTCCTGCAGTCAGCTTCTTAGTAGCCATACGGGTACGTCCTGGTCTGGAGACGGGTGTCTCCCATCCCTTCATAACGACACCCTTCGGCTTCTTAGTTTTCCCCTGCTGCTGCTCTTTCCCCTCAGATCCAGCAGCTCCACTAGTGCCAGTCTCCACATCATTTTCTCCACCAGCAGGTGCCTCCTGTACCTTCTTTCCATCACCAACCTCTGCAGCTGCCTCCTCTCCCTCCTCCCACACACTAGGAGTCAGGTCCAGCTGCATGGTGATCTGCTCCATTTGCTGGGACACCCTGGCCTCCGGCTGTTTCTCCCAGCTCCCATACATCATGCCCTCAACAAACTTCACATCCCTGCTGTCAAACAACACACCCTTGGAAGGTTCCCACAGCAGCCATCCCTTGCTCTCAGCAGCCAGCCCCAAATGCACACACCAGATTGCACTCGCCCCCAACTTACTGCGGTAGGTCTTGGGGACGTGGGCGACTGCCATGCAACCGAACACCCTCAGCATGTCCACCGGCGGCTTCCTCCCAAGCCATCTCTCCAACGGCACCCACGAGTCATCCCCAACATTTGTGAGTACCCTGTTCCTAGCGACAGTTGCGTGCCGAACAGCATGGGGCCACATCAAGTTGCCCAGCCCAGATTCTATGAGCAGCGCCCTAGCTGTCTCCAGAATTGTCCGGTTCGCCCGTTCTGCTACACCGTTGGACTGTGGGGTGTAAGCCGTGGTCAGCTCCCTCTGGATGCCCTGCTTCTTGAGCCAGGCCGTCATCTCAGCTCCAAGGAACTCACCACCCCGATCTGTCCTAATCCGCTTCACCACACACTCCGCTTGCTTCTCCACGAATGGCAGCCAATCGTCCCGAATCGTGGAGGCGGCGTGATATTTCTGCTTCAGCGGATACGCCCACATTAGCCTGCTCCAGTCATCCACTATGGTTAGGAAGTACCGCTCCCCCTTGTGCCCTTGCACCGGCAGCGGCCCCACCAAGTCCATGTGGACCAGCTCCAACGGCTTTTTGCTCCTGCCAGCCACACTATGGAAGGGGAAACGGGTGAACTTTGAAAGGAGGCAAATTTCACAGTTATCGTCGGGTGGTTGTCTGTTCAGCTTCAAGCCCTTAACGGCTCCATCCTTCTCCAGCTGCTTCAGCAAAGGCATTGCCACATGCCCCAAACGTCGGTGTGCAGTTGCCCAATCCGTCTCACCAGATCTGGCTGACACTTTCACACCAACCCCTCCAACGGCGTTGCACTCCCCCTGGGATGCAGACCCCTCTCCAGCCTGCCCCCCACCATGCCACGCCAACGCCGGCAGCTGCCACATGGATCTGTACACGTCTGTACTCTCGTGCAGATCCCAAAGCACCCGATTGCCCAGCTGCCCCTTGTAAGTGCGTGCCCCATCCGTGCTAGTGCTCACCCCAGACTTGCCAAGCTTACGGAGGGAGATGAGGTTGGCCTTGAGTTCAGGAACAAGAAGAACGTCGTGCAGCACCACCGGCTTGCCATCCGCTCCCTTAAACGCAGCTCGTCCCGCACCAGCCACCATCAGCGCGTGTCCAGAGGCGGAGCACACCTCGTTGATTGGAGCAGCTCGTACGTCGTTCAGCAGGTCCTTGCGCAGCGTCATTGTCCAAGCAGCGCCCATGTCCAACACCCAATAATCCAGGGGGTGCAGCTCTGCTCCAACCTTGGCAGAGGCGTCTCCTTGCTCCCCCTTGTCTCCCATATGGAAGAATTGGCCCGCGGTGCGCTCCTTCTTCTTTTCCGCACCGCCGTTGCCCTTCGGGTTGTTGTCGGACGAATCAGCGACCATGTTGGCGCCGTTTTTCTGGTTCCTCCGCGCGCCGCCATCCTGGTGACGATTCTGGGGGGTCCATCCATCGGGTTTCTTATAGCACAAAAACCAGGGGTGCCCTTCCTTCTCACAATACCCCTTTCATTTTGCCACCAGCACCCGACTTGCCCCCACGTCCAGATTTCGCACCGCGACCCCAACCGGTACCTCCTTGTTGGTCGTTGGAGTCGTCGTCTTTCTTTGCACCGCGTCCAGCACCACCGAAGCCACGTCCTTTGGCACGTCGGCTCCCTTGTATCCCGTAGCCGCTGCTGCCGTCGTCTCCACCCCTCAGTTGACGGCGACGGAAGTCCTCCTCTAGAATCTTCGTCCGCACCCACTCGAGCGTCCACAAGCTCTGGTTCTGCGGCAGGCTCAATCCGCTCGTGAATTGAAGCCACGATTCCGGCAGCAGCGAGAGCATCTTCAGGCACTTGGTCTGCTCCGGGTAGGTGATTCCCGCGGCCGCCAACTTCGCGTAGAGATCACGCAATTTGTCCAGGACAGGTTGCACCGGCTCTCCCTCGCTCAGGCGCAACGCGGACAGCTCCCTCTCTAGCATCAATGTTGCAACAACAGAGGTAGGGGCGTGCAGCTTTTTCAACACCGTCCACGCCTTCGGACCGCACTCAACCTCCGGCAGCAGGTGCATGACGTGGTGACGCTGGTTCAGCTCCAAACTCTGCGACATCAAGTAGTAGCCAGCCGAGGCGCGCTCGTCCCAATCTTTCTGAAGGGCGGGATCACTCGGTCTAGGCTCCTCCCCAATCATTAGTTTCAGCAATCCGATTTGACGGAAATAAAGTTGCATTTTCCAGGCCCAATCATCATAGCCCTCACCATTGAACTTCTCGACGGTGAAGTTTTTCAGCACCTCCTTGATCAGCGAACCCTGGCTTGTTCGCGCTCCCCTTGACGTAGAAACGCCAGAATCTTGGTTGCCGCTATGATCTTGGGCTGAAGATTCACCAGCTACCGCCGAGGTGTCCCCCGCCATAGCTACCTATATCGAGGATCACTATAACGCAGCTCTGATACCAGCTTGTTGGTGTAAGGGCCTAAAAAACTCAAGCTATTAAGACTTTATCACACTTAAAACCTCTCCTCGGGGTCACCTCCAAGGGTCCTTGGGTGCCTGGTACAAGACCAGCCCCTATCCTCGGGTCCGAGTTTGTAGAGAGAGGGATCAAGAGGGACTTAGTCAAAACAGCAAGAGTACCTTGAACGTCGCGCAGCGTATCGTGCAGACCGTTGATCGGATTAAGCTGAGAATTTACTACATTGTTATACTCTCTACATCGTTTTCACTTTCACTGCCCTTCTCTTTCCTTCATCCCACCCACTACACTCTTGCATTCTTCTCTCCTGTCCTGATTTCACTATTAGCTTCCTCATCCCTCCCCCCCCTTCTTGCCCTGCTTATCCTCGTGGCCTCGCATCCTTTGGTCTAAACTTCCCCTTTTTTCCAAACATCACATCGCACCTCTCTTTAGGAGTGACAACAAAATGTCAAAATATTTGTCTGCCTACCTGTCATGTCCTGTCTGCCTATCCAGAATGCTCGGCTACAATAGCTTTAGTGGCCCCAATCCTGTTGGGTGCAAATTCACATTCCACGACATCCTGCCGTCTGTCTGTACGAGTATGCGTGTGCGAATGCATTTGCGCGTGAATGGTATGTTCGTGTGTTTGTTTGCTTTCGCAATTTTCGCTTGAAGCATTTGCAGGTACTCGCACAATGTGCGCTTCGGCATAACATTGTACGCGCTATGAACAGTACAAGCAGAAAGGACGAGCTCGCAAAGGAACCCAAGATGGAAGCTTTGCGGTTCAACTTACTTGATTGCGCAGATTCAGTTCTATCCAACTCGAAATTGTACTGTTTTGTTTGGTTGACTATAGTGTAGCAGGGCAGGCACTATAGGGGTACAATTTAGGTGAAGGTTGGATGTTGTTTGTCTGTATCTGCATGCTACAGGGCCAGGGGAAACCAGCGGAACCAGCATTTGGCTGGTTGGGCAAAGTCAAAACAGGTTCTGTTTTTAGGACCTGAACCTGGTTGTTGTTTTCCTAGGTTGGAAAAACAGAACCAGAGGTTGTTCACCAACCTACCACCTGCTATTTTGTCCAGCCAGGTTGGTTCTGTTGCTTGGAATTATTTGGGATCATCCCTGGTTGTTCCCAGGTTGATTCCCAAGGTCCTTGCTAGCTAGAGCTATTTATTCCTTCTCTGTTTGTACCTGAATATAGTCAAATTGATTCAAGCGAATTCCTTCCTTGCTGGAATTTCCTCTCACGCGGTGCGACGGCGGAATCCTACCCGAGTCAACGCTAGTACGCTAGCACTCCAACGCTAGGCTAACGCTGTCCGAGCCATAACTTCGTAATGGCAAAACTTTTCGCGAGGCAACTTGGCTTATTTTAAAGCTCTTAGAGTGAGCTTCGATATAGGAAATTCTCAGCTTAATCCGATCAACGGTCTGCACGATACGCTGCGCGACGTTCAAGGTACTCTTGCTGTTTTGACTAAGTCCCTCTTGATCCCTCTCTCTACAAACTCGGACCCGAGGATAGGGGCTGGTCTTGTACCGGGCACCCAAGGACCCTTGGAGGTGACCCCGAGGAGAGGTTTTAAGTTTGATAAAGTCTTAATAGCTTGAGTTTATTAGGCCCTTACACCAAGAAATCCACCACAACTGGGGGAACTGCCCAACCTTACGGACCTGTGAGACACCCTAGTGTTTGCCCATTTTTTTAAAACTCATTTTAAGCTTCGATGTCTATTCGCCACCTGCACTATCTCTCTAGCCCCCAACAAAAATCTTGTGTCACTCCCTTACTAATCTGCAATGATTCCTGTACGACTGCTCTGGCTGCAGTCAACTATCCCACAATCTGTTCACAGGAGCCATCCCCAGCACCTTCACTCGCCTCACTGGGATGAATCGTCTGTATGTCTCTTCCCCAAGCTGAGCTCCCCTCCTATACCTCTCCTTGCCCCCACTATATGAAACTATTGCATGAACAATTAATTGAATTGATCTGCTTCGTTTGACCTTAGTTGCATGTGTGTGTGTGTGTGTGTGTGTGTATGTGTAAATGTGTGTGTCTATGTGCGCGCGCGCGTATGTGCGCGCGCGCGCGCGTGCACGTGCCCGGGCTCCACTTGACAGGGACATTTCTTCCAACAATATAAGCTCATGCCTTGGCGTGGTAGCTCAGATGACATGGCTCCAAGAGATGTGAGTGCTCTCCCCTCTTCAGCTCCTCATCTGGCCCTCCCCTCTCCTTGCTTTCCATCGCTTCGCTTGGTCCATTTTGGCTGCCTGCAACATCTGAGCTAGGACTCTCTCGCCAATACTGGCTATGCAGATCGATCGATTACAACTTCTCTGGTGTGCTTCCCGCGTTCTTTACAGCAATCAATGACCTCCTCAGCCTGTGAGTTTACTAAATCCATCTCTCAACTTATCAATGCAACAACCCCCCTTTTCATGGAACCTAATCGGGTGGGTGGAATGCAGCAACAGTAAGCGTTGTGACTGCCCGTGTTTTAAGTTTACCTGAGTATGTGTGTGTCTGCGCTTCTGTTATCAATTCACGCAGCCTTGTATTCGTCCAATTCATGCTGGATGAGCGCTTGCTGTATCCATAAGGGCGTATAAAATTCCCGCAAATATGTCAAATCTGCTTTTGGCCGGTTCTACGTAGACCAGGTGGTCGACATTTCTTTCGCGAAAGTCGACGGATTGGTCGACTTCGTGTCGTCACATTTACAGCAACTAATTGCAGATTTGCAAAATTTACATGTTTGAGGGTCGAATTCCAGGCCAGTTTCAAAAAGTTGTAAAATTTGCAGTTGCTACAGTAGGAACGTATGTGCGACGGGGTCGCACATTTGACGGCGAAAACTCTGATTGGACAGGACAAATATTTCAGTCGTTCTGCGAGACCGTGCGGCGTCGTACGTGACAGTCGCTTATGGTGTCGACTACTTGGCCGAATTGGAGTCGACATGGTGTCGGATATGAGTCGACTTTCAAAACGGCCATCAATTTCATTTTTCATTGGCCAAATTAACGACGGTCGCGAGCGTCTTTGTAATTTTTGCAAACGGGTTACATTCGCCGATTCGGCCATTTGGCTAGTAGCCTAATTTTTAGGTGCAGCGATTTTACAAGCCCTAAGTGTATGCACTTGAAAAAACTTATATCTTCACAACTATATGCATGAGCGACGCACGAATCCGAGCACGTTTGACTCGAAGCTTTCCGCACATGTCAGATTTACCGAACAATATTGCAGAAAATGCATGTTTGAGAGTTTGCCTTCAGAGCCGAACACTCAGATGTTCTCCTGAACATTTCAAGGCTCATCACGAACTTAATATGTTTCTGCTACCAAATTTACTAGAATATTTACTGTTGACACATCCTGGGGGGTTTCCGCTACCAAATTTTTGCGCTTCACTGTTTCGATTCTATCGTAACATCTTTTTGCAATTTTCGCCCAGCCAACCCATCCCACCCAAAACCCACCGTACCACAATGCACCTCTCAAACCCAACCAGGCCAGCTGACTCAAGCAAACACACACTCAGTTCACACGCTACCTCCCACAACTACGATAAACCCAATCCGCGCACATCATGGCGCTAAACCTAATCTGCGCATATCATGGCGCTAAACCTAATCTGCGCACATCATGGCACTAAACCTAATCTGCGCACATCATGGCGCTAAACCTAATCTGCGCACATCATGGCGCTAAACCTAATCTGCGCACATCATGGCGCTAAACCTAATCTGCGCACTTCATGAGGCTAAACCTAATCTGCGCACATCTTGGCGCTAAACTTAATCTGCGCACTTCATGGCGCTAAACCTAATCTACGCACTTCATGGCGCTAAACCTAATCTGCGCACATCATGGCGCTAAACCTAATCTGCGCACTTCATGGCGCTAAACCTAATCCACGCACTTCATGGCGTATGTAAGTGGCTACGTAGTGCCTAAGCTATTACTCACCATTAGCTAGAGTGATTGAGATTGAAATTATCTCAATCTAATTTCTGTTACCCGAATCATGGCTGCAATTCACGACTGGGCTGAGCCTCCCACTAAACCAGGAGCTATGGACTCTCGAATGGGTCAGGAGCAAGATCATGGAGGAGGATTTTCGAAGGCCTCAGATGAACAATATGGATGACGGCATCGGTGGCCTCGGCATGCAGGGAAGCGGTTGGAAAAACAAGCGGAACGAGTCCAAGAGCATGCACGGTGATAAGCGTTACGGCAACATGACTAGACAACGGGAGTTTGATGAAGAAAAACCACGAAGCGGACATGACAAGTTCATTGGGAACGGGAACACTGCTCGCAATAACGAGAGCTAGAACAGTGAAGCTGCACGAGAAGGTTGTTGGTGTAAGGGCCTAATATACTCAAGCTATTAAGACTTTATCAAACTTAAAACCTCTCCTCGGGGTCACCTCCAAGGGTCCTTGGGTGCTTGGTACAAGACCAGCCCCTATCCTCGGGTCCGAGTTTGTAGAGAGAGGGATCAAGAGGGACTTAGTCAAAACAGCAAGAGTACCTTGAACGTCGCGCAGCGTATCGTGCAGACCGTCGATCGGATTAAGCTGAGAATTTCCTGTATCGAAGCTCGCTCCAAGAGCTTTAAAATGAACCAAGATGCCTTGCGAAAAGTTTTGCCATTACGAAGTTATGGCTCGGACAGCGTTTGCCTATTGCTCGAGTGCTATCGTACTAGCGTTGACTCGGGTAGCATTCCGCCGTCGCACCGCGTAGAAACGAAATTCCAGGAAGGGAGGAATTCTCTTGAATCAAATTGACTATATCCAGGTACAAACAGAGAAAGAATAAATAGTTCTAGCTAGCAAGGACCTTGGGAATAAACCTGGGAACAACCAAGGATGATCCCAAATAATTCCAAGCAACAGAACCAACCTGGCTGGACAAAACAGCAGGTGGTAGGTTGGTAAACAACCTCTGGTTCTGTTTTTCCAACCTGGGAAAAACAACAACCAGGTTCAGGTCCTAAAAACAGAACCTGTTTTGTCTTTGCCCAACCAGCCAAATGCTGGTTCCGCTGGTTTCCCCTGGCCCTGTAGCATGCAGATACAGACAAACAACATCCAACCTTCACCTATATTGTACCCCTATAGTGCCTGCCCTGCTACACTATAGTCAACCAAACAAAACAGTACAATTTCGAGTTGGATAGAACTGAATCTGCGCAATCAAGTAAGTTGAACCGCAAAGCTTCCATCTTGGGTTCCTTTACGAGCTTGTCCTTTCTGCTTGTACTGTTCATAGCGCGTACAATGTTATGCCGAAGCGCACAATGAAAGTTGCTGCTAGGTCTGGTCTTCACAAGAGCAATGGGCTGGTCAAGATAACCACATGTACCAAGAGTGCAGAAAACTCCAAGGACAACCTGAAGCTGAATGATACTGTTGTCAAGGAGCGGTTTCAGAGTCGTCTGGGGCAAGAAGAAACTGTCCGTGGAAATATTCGCGTTGTTGGCAAGGTTGACACAGGAAAGGCGAGCGGCACGATTCAAGCCGTGGGGAACCAGGATGCATCGGCATTGATCACTGTATTCAAGGAGCTGGTGCAGTGGATGCGAGAAATGGTGGGAGGTAATGTTGGACTTGCACCGCCGACGATAGAGGAACGAGGGAAGCAGTAATACTGCTAAGCTTGAGTCAAGTGAAAGTGATGCACCACAAGGTGTGACAACAACAACAAGAAGTTTCGGAGATGCTCGACGTGGGATGAAGCTGAAAGGGGTTATCCATTGGCAGAAGCCGACTATAAAAAACAGTAGGAGGGAAGTCAGGGATCGGTGAAGCAGCAATGATTATCGGGTCGACAGTGAAAGAAAATGAAGAAGCCTGTGCGGAAAGCGGTAGGTGACAGACAAGGCAGTGTTATTCATCGGTTGGGGAAACGGACAAGTCAGCAACAGAGTGTGCGTGGAGTAAAATCGACAGATTGAGGGGGAGTTTTTCAATCTGCCGATTTGAGGTTATGGTTCAGGTTTTTTTAGCTGCATTTGATTCGACTGGCAGGTCTGGTAAAATCAAGGTAAAGTCAAGGCTGGTCTGGACCAATAGGAGTGGCTGGTGGTGTTCAAAAGAGTGAGTTTTACCTTTTTGTTTTTGAGCGATATGTTTTGGTGGTTCTTAGTGGTTGCTGTTCGAGATAGCAGTTGCTCATGAGTTCGAGTGAGTAGCTGCTCGCACCGCCACTGTTCGAGGAGCGAGATTGGTCCTTGTTTGTTATCTTGTTCGTTAGCGAGTTCGTGAGTGCGTTCATCAGTGTGTTCGTTAGCGTGTTCGTGAGCGTGTTCATCAGCGTGCTCGTTAGCGTGTTCGTGAGTGTATTCATTAGCGTGTTAATTAGCGTGCTGAGTAAAGCGGGCGAATCGTTTTTCAGCGCAGGTTGCGTGATCAGCGAGATGTTTGAGTGAGTTCTGCTATTCACGTTTTTTAACAGGTCTGACAATTCGGATCAACGGTGCGTTCGAAACGAGACGCACGTGGCGAGTAGCAGTTGCGTGATAAAATATTTTGCTGATCGCCACCAACATTTCCCTTCGTGCGAAATTCGAACGGTCTTCATCGCAACTGTACGCAGATGGCGCGAAGAGTAAAATTAGAATTGGCACCATTGGAATTCTTCGCGCTCGACTTTCGAATTGTTTCAGCGACGAATCGCGAGCCCGCCAAGTTACAAAACAGAAAAAGGGAGGGAAACGCGAGAGTGCTCGCGCTACGAGAAACGAGACTGCAAACGTGAAGAAAGGAATTAGGTAGCAATAGAGCTAATATATTATTGTGTGTTCTTGCTATTTTAAGTATATAAATTGAGTAAAGGATTTCTCCTGTGCCTGCTGCAAGAACGCTGCTATAGTTAATTCCTTCTCACTCACCATTAGCTAGAGTAATTGAGATCGTAATTATCTCAATCTAATTTCTGCAACCCTAAATTGCAAACCAGCGCAGCCAATGCGCGCTGGTTTTAATCGCGAACACATTGAAGTTCGCGCAGGTCGTTTTCGAACTCGAACATGTTCGAGGTTCAAGGCGGCACGTCAGAAAAGACCATCCAAATCGAACATGTTCGGCCCGAACTCGAACACGTTCGGGTTGAACACTTTCAGCAAAAAATTTCGAGCCGAACCGAACAGGTGTTCAAAAATTTGCTCACTATTCACAACTGTTTTCCTGCATTCCTGTGCAAGTGCCGGAGCACACATGCAGTGGCCTGTACATGAGCAAATGAATGCGTGCTTTCCTATGTTTTTGTTTTAGTATTCCCATGCCATGCCCTATGCCTCATTCAGGAATGTTGGAAACAACCATTTCACAGGAACCTTCCCAGATTTTATTCTGCGCCAGGAGTTCCTTTCTATCCTGTAATACATCCACTCGTGGCCTTGAACAAAAGCGAGGTGCACAAAAGGAGCAAAAACACAAGCAAAACAAAGTGCCGTGCCGAGCCGGCACGCTGTCGTTGTCAGAATGTTATTATCTAGCCTGTACTGGGGTGCTCTATAGCGAGTACAACCCTGTTAGGGTTTGCTATATGTATCCCAACTGCTGCTAGTGAAACTCCTTTGTTATTTTCTCTCTTGCCTAGCTAGCTAAGCCCTAGCTATGGCTCCTTACTCTACCTACTATTCTCATAGTCCTTTGGATTGAATCCAGCCGAACTGCACAGAGGAGCCTTTTATTCATGCCTGTGATCCATCCATGCGCGACCTCACTCAAACAGAGGCAGGTTGCACTGATGAAGTAACTGCTGCCATTTCTTGCAGTACTTCCAACAGCAACTACCTGAACAACTCGAATGGCAATCGCAGTCAAAATGGCCATGGCATGGCAGGAACTTGGCCAACAACAGTTTCACAGGGACTATCTCCCGCGAACTGACCAAGCTTGTCTACCTGAGTGGCATGTAAGTTGCACTGCTGCAAACTGTAGCAGGATGGAGGATCTGTTAAGCCTTGTGCTTGAATATCTGAGGTAAAATTGAGTCTCTTGATACCATTGTGCAGTGTCTCAACAGCAACAATTTCCATGGAACCATCCCATCCGGCCTACTTCGGCTACCCAACTTGTACTGGCGGTAAGTAGCCCCAGTACACCTGTTTCAGAAGATTCTTTTCATTCCACCTTGTCTTTCTCTCAATGAAAGAAAGGGTGAAGGTCTGAGTATGGATACAAAAGTAAATACTATTATCCCTGATATGTCAAATGGTATTTTGCAAGTACTGTGCTCTACTGCCAGACACCATATCAGGAGGTTGCATGCTACCTGCTTTGGATGTTTCTACCTGCACCTCTCAAGCATCCCTCAAGATTGTTGTCGGCCTAGCCGATGCCACGATGCATTCATGCGTGATGAGTCGAATTTTGAGTGCCAAAGCACATGAATGAATGCATTTGAGTTGACTCATAAGCCGTTTTGTGGAGGCCACAATGTATTCACGTGCTTTGGTTGGCAGTATGCTTGGTTTTCCAACTGCTGCATCCAGCCTTCCCTTTAATTTCCGAACGCAGGGATCTATTCAACAACTCTCTTTCTGGGGAACTCCCACGGACTCTCACAGTCTCACATTCCTTTCGTATGCTGTAAGAAGAACCACTGTATGTGTCGCCAGCATTGTGTGTGCCTCGTGCATTACTGTCTCTTCGTGGTTAACTTTCATGCCCCAGGAATCTTCGTCTCCCTTTGAATTGGGCAGTGGTCTGGGAGGAAATGACTTCACGGGCTCCTTACCAGACTTCTCAAATTGGAACATCAGCTGTGAACAGATGTAAATAAGCCTTCTCACGCTCTTTTCCTCCTTTTCCCACTCTAAACAACGCTTGCTCAATCTTGGCCTTAGCACCACCAGGGAGCAAATTTGTGCCGTTTTATTTCGTATTTTGGGCGAAAAAATCACGTACGATGATTCACCCACCTTTTGATAATTTTGGTCTGGAAAAGTATTGTATCTTGGTAAAAAACTGTCAAACTTATATGCTATAGTCTGTGTAGGCTGTAGTGGGGTAGACAATATGGGGTACAACATTCTAGGTATTCCTACTTGTACCCACCTGCTTGCTAGTTCATTCATTCCTCATTTCTTCACATGGTATAGAGCAGGTTCCCTAATGGGAACGCTTCCTTGGGCCCACCACTGAGATTTTTTTTCTGACCAGAGCGCTAGTCGCTCCTGCCCGAGGCGCGCCCCGTGGGCTGCCCTTCTGTCGAGCCCTCTTAGAGGCCCCTCTCACGGCCCCTCGCGCCACCCTTAGCGGCCCCGTCGCCGCCCCTAGCGGCCCCGTCGCCGCCCTTCCAGGCCCATCGCGGCCCCTACGCGGCCCTGTCACCGCCCCTCGCGGCCTCGTCACCGCCCCTACCGGCCCCGTTGCCGCCCCTACGCGGCCCCGTCACCGCCTCTAGCAGCCCCGTCGCCGCCCCTACGCGGCCCTTTCGCCGCCCCTAGGCGGCCCCCTCGCCGCCCCTACGCGGCCCCGTCGTCGCCCCTACGCGGCCCTGTCGCCGCCCCTACGCGGCCCCGTCGCCGCCCCTAGCGACCCCGTCGCCGCCCCTACGCGGCCCCGTCGCCGCCCCTAACGGCCCCGTCGCCGCCCCTCGCGGCCCAGTCGCCGCCCCTCGCGGCCCCGTCGCCGCCACTCGCAGCCACGTCGCCGCCTCCACCGGCCCCGTCGCCGCCCCTACCGGCCCCGTCGCCACCCCTACCGAGCAGCCGAGCCGCCCAGCAGCCGAGTCGCCGAGCCGCCCAGCAGCCGAGCCGCCGAGCCGCCATGCCGCCGAGCCGCCCAGCAGCCGAGCGGCCGAGCCGCCCAGCAGCCGAGCCGCCGAGGCCGCCGTCGAGCCGCCGCTACCGAGCCACTGCCGAGCCGCTGCTATCGCGGTTGCCGCCCTGTTCCTTCCAGCGCGCCCCGGCCCTGCCCACCCGGACTGGTGAGAGCACCCCCTACTTGACCACTGCTGTCATGGCTACCCACAGTGTCCTTACCTTTGATGCTGAGGGTTGTGCTGTTGACTTCGAGGTCTGGGTAGATGACCAACAGCTTTTTCTGCAGTGCGATAGGGCAGACATACTCTCCCTGTTCGATCTCACCTCTGGTGCCTCTCCTGCCCCGCCTGCTGATGCTGACAGCACTGTTCGCTCACAGTGGGCCACCCGCGATGCTGCTGCCCGTATTCCTATGTGACGCCACTTACCGACCGCTGAGCGTGCGGACTTTAGTCAGTAAATGAGTGCTAAGACCTTGTACGACGCTGTAGTTGCACGCTACTCTTCCCGTGCCACTGCTGCTCTTAGCCGCCTCATACTGCCGTACCTGTTTCCTGACCTCGCCGCCTTTCCCACTGTCGCTCACCTCGTTACGCACCTCCGCACTAATGACACCCGCTACCGCGCTGCGCTTCCTGCTGAGTTTTGCGCCAAGAACCCCCCCCCCCCCCCCCCCCCATGTACATCACCCTCTACTACATAGTCACCCGGCTCCTTGACTCCCTTCGCTCGGTCAGGGACCACGTCCTCTCTGTTTTCCCCACCACACTCACCATTGACCTCCTCGAGGAGCGCCTCCTGGCAGCTGAGAAGAGTAAAGTCGCTGTAGGAGCCTCTAGAGGTGACCCGCGTGCCCTCGTCTTTGAGGGGTACTCCCCCTCCCCCCTTTTGCCCTCTGTTGCCTCTGCTGCTGCCGTCGACTTCGTTGGCACCGAGTCGGTCGGCGCTGCGTCTGCCCCTAGTGGGCGATGCCGCACCGGCAAGGGCAAGGGAGGCAAGGGCGCTGGAGGGGCTGGCGGGGGCGGTGGAGGTGGAGGTGGAGGAGGCCGAGGGAGTGGGGGTGGTGGTGGAAGTGGTGGCGGGGGTGGGGGCTTCGGTGGCGGCGGTGGTGGCGGAGGCGGCGGCGGAGGTGGCGGTGGAAGCGCAGGAGGAGGCGGTGGCGGCGGAGGAGGTGAAGCTAGTCGGGGTGGCTCTGCACAGAGGGGCGGCTTAGGTGGTGGTCAGCGCCAGCAGCAGCGCACTTGTGAGACCCCGTCCCCCCAGCAGCTTCGTGAGTGGTACGCTCGGCGTCAGCGAGGTGGGGGTACTGGCCCCTGTACCTACGTCCTCCGTACCGGCGACCGCGCGGGTGAGCAGTGCGGGGGCCCGCACTCCACCCAGCGCTGCTTCAGCCGCATGACGGACGCTTGGCGTCACCAGTTCCCTGACGCCACTGAGATCCCTTGCTGGGGAGAGCTATCTAGGGCGGGAGTTGTTATCTTTGATCTTGACTAAGATGCTATTCTTGCTGCCATATATGCTGTGTCTACTAGTGATGAGGGTGACTGTTACCTGTGTGTTCCGCCTGACCCGCACATTGAGGCTGCTGCTCTAGGTGCTGGTGAGGCTGCTGCTCTAGGTGCTAGTGCGTCTACTGCCCCAGGTGCTGGTGAGTCTGCTCTCTCAGGTACCACGTCGGCTCAGGCCTTACACACCATCACCCTTGACTCAGGTGCTTCCCGCTCCTTCTTTCGAGACCGCACCACGCTTACGCCGCATAGTCGGCCGGTTGCGGTCTCCCTGGCGGACCCCTCTGGGGGTCCTGTCCTTGCCCACTTCTCCACTGTCTTACCGTGTCCGGCAGCCCCCTCTGGCACCCTGTCTGGTCTCTACCTCCCCTCATTCTCTACAAACTTGGTGAGTGGTGCGGATCTACAGGATCAGGGGGTTGACCAGTTCACTCCTGCGAGTCAGCGGGTGACCGACTGTACGTGTGCTCGGAAGGGCCGACACTAGGCCACGTTTACCCGTCGGCCGGGGTCGAGCATGTACACACTGACTATTGAGTCTCCTCCGGTTGCTGAGTCTGGTCAGGTAGCTGCGTCGAGTCAGGTGTTTGCTGCAGCGTCCAGGTCTGGTCCTGAGTCTGCTCCCTGCTCGTATCGTCTCCTGTCCCACCAGACTCTCCTTTGGCACCACCGCCTTGGTCACCCCTCCCTGCCTCGTCTCCGAAGCATGGCCTCCCGTGTCCTTGTCTCTGGTCTCCCCCCGTCTTTCCCTCCCCTACCTCCGGGGCCTGCCCCTACCTGCGTTCCCTGCGTCGAGGGGCGGCAGCGCGCCGCCCCTCATGTTGGTGTAAGGGCCTAATAAACTCAAGCTATTAAGACTTTATCAAACTTAAAACCTCTCCTCGGGGTCACCTCCAAGGGTCCTTGGGTGCCTGGTACAAGACCAGCCCCTATCCTCGGGTCCGAGTTTGTAGAGAGAGGGATCAAGAGGGACTTAGTCAAAACAGCAAGAGTATCTTGAACGTCGCGCAGCGTATCGTGCAGACCATTGATCGGATTAAGCTGAGATTTTCCTATATCGAAGCTCACTCTAAGAGCTTCAAAATAAGCCAAGTTGCCTCGCGAAAAGTTTTGCCATTACGAAATTATGGCTCGGACAGCGTTAGCCTAGCGTTGGAGTGCTAGCGTACTAGCGTTGACTCGGGTAGCATTCCGCCGTCGCACCGCGTAGAAAGGAAATTCCAGCAAGGAAGGAATTCGCTTGAATCAATTTCACTATATTCAGGTACAAACAGAGAAGGAATAAATAGCTCTAGCTAGCAAGGACCTTGGGAATCAACCTGGGAACAACCAGGGAGTATCCCAAAAAATTCCAATCTGCGCAATCAAGTAAGTTGAACCGCAAAGCTTCCATCTTGGGTTCCTTTGCGAGCTCGTCCTTTCTGCTTGTACTGTTCATAGCGCGTACAATGTTATGCCGAAGCGCACATTGTGCGAGTACCTGCAAATGCTTCAAACGAAAATTGCGAAAGCAAGCAAACACACGAACATACCATTTACGCGCAAATGCATTCGCACACGCATACTCGTACAAACAGACGGCAGGATGTCGTGCAATGTGAATTTGCACCCAACACACTCTCCCTCAGCTTGCCGGCTGCATCCCCATCATTCCATACTAGTTCATGCTCATTCCACTCATGTGCACACAACGCCAATGAGGCTCATCCGCAAGCCTCTTGGTGAGGAAGTCTGCTGGCTGCTGGTGAGTCTTGATATAGATCGGATTCACCGTCCCCCTCTTCACCTCTTTACGCAGCCAGTGCCACTTTATACGCATGTGCTTATTGAGCCCATGAAGCACAGCGTTCCTGGCCATCCCAAGAGCTCCCTTGCTATCACAAAACAGCGGCGTAGCAACCTTTTGCTCCTGGCCAATCTCCTCCAACAGCCTCCTCAGCCAAATCACATCCTTCACCCCATGGAACATCGCCATGTACTCTGATTCCACGGAAGAGAGTGCTGTCTCCGTCTGCTTCTTTGACCTCCAACTAACCGGTCCTCCCCCAACTACGCAGATGTATCCTCCCACAGATGAGGAATCCTCCTTCTCAGAGGCCCACGTAGCATCGGTAAAGCAAGTGAGAAAAAGCTTGCCTTCTCGAAGCCTCTCCCCCTTCTCTTTCAGCACCTCAACCCCTTTCTGCTTCACCTGTGCAGATGCGGAGTATTGAACTCCAATGCTTGGGTGAGAGTTCAGATACTTCACCACACGCTCAGCTGCATCCACCTGCTCCTCTGATGGATTCTGCACCACCCTAGCCAGCTGCCCAACCGAGAAAGAGATGTCGGGCCTCGTGTGAACTGCTGCATACAAGAGGCTGCCCACCAAGGACTGAAATTGCTGCTGCTCCTCGGCTTCAACCCCTTCATCCTCTGCAGCTTTCACAAGCTTGAATTCTGCTGGCAGGGGAGTTGCAACCTTGCGCTCATTCTCAATCCCGTACTTCTCCCCAACCTCCTTGATGAACTTCTCCTGGTGCAGCTTCAACCACCTGTGATCCAGATCCCTCTCCACGTGCATCCCGAGGTAGTACTTTACCTCCCCAAGGTTCTTGCACTTGAAGTTCTCCATCAGCTGCTGCTGCACCTTCTGGATCTCCTTCATGTTGCTGCTAAAGAGAAGAATGTCGTCCACATAGACCAGAAACAGCACCAGCTTCTCCCCCTCCCCCTTGAGAAAGAGGCTCTCATCACAGCTGCTGGTCCTGAATCCCATCTCCTCTAAAACAGCTGCCAACTTCTGGTACCAGCAGCGTGGCGCCTGCTTCAAGCCGTAGATGGACTTTTTCAGCTTGAACACTCTGCCCGTACCATCCTCATACCCATGTGGCTGCGTCATGAACACCTCCTCCTCTAAAATCCCGTTGAGGAATGCCGTTGATATGTCCATCTGGATAATGAATTTCCCACTAACAGCTGCATCTGCCAACAAGACACGAAGGGTGGGGGTTTTGGCAGTGGGAGCAAAGATCTCATTGAAGTCCCGCTTCTCCTTCTGCATAAACCCCTTAGCCACCAACCTACTCTTGTAGATGGTGACCTGCCCCTTGTTGTCAGTCTTGATCCTTAGCACCCACTTGCATTGTACCGCTTTCTTTCCCTTAGGCAGCACCACTAGTTCCCAAGTCCCATTCTCCAGCAGGCTGTGGTACTCAGCATCCCTACAAGCTAGCCATTTGTCCCTATCTGGTCCAGCCAATGCCTCCTCCATGCTAGCTGGTTCCTCTGGTGCAGGGGCAAGAAAACAGTACGCAGGTTCATCCTCCTCATCCGGGTCATAGCCATGCGGTAGAATCAGCAATGCCTCCTCAGTCCCAAGCTGCATCAGCTCCTGCTACATCAGCTCCTGCAGTCAGCTTCTTAGTAGCCATACGGGTACGTCCTGGCCTGGAGACGGGTGTCTCCCATCCCTTCATAACGACACCCTTCGGCTTCTTAGTTTTCCCCTGCTGCTGCTCTTTCCCCTCAGATCCAGCAGCTCCACTAGTGCCAGTCTCCACATCATTTTCTCCACCAGCAGGTGCCTCCT
This sequence comes from Closterium sp. NIES-65, assembly GCA_948144175.1. NCBI lineage: Eukaryota > Viridiplantae > Streptophyta > Zygnematophyceae > Desmidiales > Closteriaceae > Closterium > Closterium sp. NIES-65. The sequence continues at coordinate 126,128 of CANXME010000149.1, forward strand.
GTACCTTCTTTCCATCACCACCCTCTGCAGCTGCCTCCTCTCCCTCCTCCCACACACTAGGAGTCAGGTCCAGCTGCATGGTGATCTGCTCCGTTTGCTGGGACACCCTGGCCTCCGGCTGTTTCTCCCAGCTCCCATACATCATGCCCTCAACAAACTTCACATCCCTGCTGTCAAACAACACACCCTTGGAAGGTTCCCACAGCAGCCATCCCTTGCTCTCAGCAGCCAGCCCCAAATGCACACACCAGATTGCACTCGCCCCCAACTTACTGCGGTAGGTCTTGGGGACGTGGGCGACTGCCATGCAACCGAACACCCTCAGCATGTCCACCGGCGGCTTCCTCCCAAGCCACCTCTCCAACGGCACCCACGAGTCATCCCCAACCTTTGTGAGTACCCTGTTCCTAGCGACGGTAGCGTGCCGAACAGCATGGGGCCACATCAAGTTGCCCAGCCCAGATTCTATGAGCAGCGCCCTAGCTGTCTCCAGAATTGTCCGGTTCGCCCGTTCTGCTACACCGTTAGACTGTGGGGTGTAAGCCGTGGTCAGCTCCCTCTAGATGCCCTGCTTCTTGAGCCAGGCCGTCATCTCAGCTCCAAGGAACTCATCACCCCGATATGTCCTAATCCGCTTCACCACACACTCCGCTTGCTTCTCCACGAACGGCAGCCAATCGTCCCGAATCGTGGAGGCGGCGTGATCTTTCTGCTTCAGCGGATACGCCCACATTAGCCTGCTCCAGTCATCCACTATGGTTAGGAAGTACCGCTTCCCCTTGTGCCCTTGCACCGGCAGCGGCCCCACCAAGTCCATGTGGACCAGCTCCAACGGCTTTTTGCTCCTGCCAGCCACACTATGGAAGGGGAAACGGGTGAAATTTGAAAGGAGGCAAATTTCACAGTTATCATCGGGTGGTTGTCCGTTCAGCTTCAAGCCCTTAACGGCTCCATCCTTCTCCAGCTGCTTCAGCAAAGGCATTGCCACATGCCCCAAACGTCGGTGTGCAGTTGCCCAATCCGTCTCCCCAGATCTGGCCGACACTTTCACACCAACCCCTCCAACGGCGTTGCACTCCCCCTGGGATGCAGACCCCTCTCCAACCTGCCCCCCACCGTGCCACGCCAGCGCCGGCAGCTGCCACATAGATCTGTACACGTCCTTGCTCTCGTGCAGATCCCAAAGCACCCGATTGCCCAGCTTCCCCTTATAAGTGCGAGCCCCATCCGTGTTGGTGTTCACCCCAGCCTTGCCAAGATTACGGAGGGAGATGAGGTTGGCCTTCAGGTCGGGGACGAGGAGAACGTCGTGCAGCACCACCGGCTTGCCATCCGCTCCCTTAAACGCAGCTCGTCCCGCACCAGCCACCTTCAACATGTGTCCAGAGGCAGAGCACACCTCATTAATCGGTGCAGCGCGTACGTCGTCCAGCAGGTCCTTGCGCGGCGTCATTGTCCAAGCAGCGCCTGTGTCCAACACCCAATAGTCCACGGGGTGCAGCTCTGCTCCAACCTTACCAGATGCGTCTCCTTGCTCCCCCTTGTCTCCCATATGGAAGAATTGGCCCGCGGTGCGCTCCTTCTTCTTCTCCGCACCGCCGTTGCCCTTCGGGTTGTTGTCGGACGAATCAGCGACCATGTTGGCGCCGTTTTTCTGGTTCCTCCGCGCGCCGCCATCCTGGTGACGATTCTGGGGGGTCCATCCATCGGGTTTCTTATAGCACAAAAACCAGGGGTGCCCTTCCTTCTCACAATACCAGCAACTCCCTTTCATTTTGCCACCAGCACCCGACTTGCCCCCACGTCCAGATTTCGCACCGCGACCCCAACCGGTACCTCCTTGTTGGTCGTTGGAGTCGTCGTCTTTCTTTGCACCGCGTCCAGCACCACCGAAGCCACGTCCTCTGCCACGTCGGCTCCCTTGCATCCCGTAGCCGCTGCTGCCGTCGTCTCCACCTCTCAGTTGACGGCGACGGAAGTCCTCCTCTAGAAACTTTGTCCGCACCCACTCGAGTGTCCACGAACTCTGGTTCTGCGGCAAGCTCAATCCGCTCGTGAATTGAAGCCACGATTCCGGCAGCAGCGAAAGCATCTTCAGGCACTTAGTCTGCTCCGGGTAGGTGATTCCCGCGGTCCCCAACTTCGCGTAGAGGTCGCGCAATTTGTCCAGGACAGGTTGCACCGGCTCTCCCTCGCTCAGGCGCAACGCGGACAGCTCCCTCTCCAGCATCAATGTTGCAACAACGGAGGTCGGGGCATGCAGCTCCTTCAACACCGTCCACGCCTTCGGACCGCACTCAACCTCCGGCAGCAGGTGCATGACGTGGTGACGCTGGTTCAGCTCCAAACTCTGCGACATCAAGTAGTAGCCAGCCGAGGCGCGCTCGTCCCAATCTTCCTGAAGGGCGGGGTCACTCGGTCTAGGCTCCTCCCCAATCATTAGTTTCAGCAAACCGATCTGACGGAAATAAAGTTGCATTTTCCAGGCCCAATCATCATAGCCCTCACCATTGAACTTCTCGACGGTGAAGTTTTTCAGCACCTCCTTGATCAGCGAGCCCTGGCTTGTTCGCGCTCCCCTTGGCGCAGAAACACCAGAATCATGGCTGCCGCTACGATCTTGGGCTGAAGATTCACCAGCTACCGCCGAGGTGTTCCCCGCCATAGCTACCTATATCGAGGATCACTATAACGCAGCTCTGATACCAGCTTGTTGGTGTAAGGGCCTAATAAACTCAAGCTATTAAGACTTTATCAAACTTAAAACCTCTCCTCGGGGTCACCTCCAAGGGTCCTTGGGTGCCTGGTGCAAGACCAGCCCCTATCCTCGGGTCCGAGTTTGTAGAGAGAGGGATCAAGAGGGACTTAGTCAAAACAGCAAGAGTACCTTGAACGCCGCGCAGCGTATCGTGCAGACCGTTGATAGGATTAAGCTGAGATTTTCCTATATCGAAGCTCACTCTAAGAGCTTTAAAATAAGCCAAGTTGCCTCGCGAAAAGTTCTGCCATTACGAAGTTATGGCTCGGACAGCGTTAGCCTAGCGTTGGAGTGCTAGCGTACTAGCGTTGACTCGGGTAGCATTCCGCCGTCGCACCGCGTAGAAAGGAAATTCCAGCAAGGAAGGAATTCGCTTGAATCAATTTCACTATATTCAGGTACAAACAGAGAAGGAATAAATAGCTCTAGCTAGCAAGGACCTTGGGAATCAACCTGGGAACAACCAGGGATGATCCCAAATAATTCCAAGCAACAGAACCAGCCTGGCTGGACAAAATAGCAGGTGGTAGGTTGGTGAACAACCTCTGGTTCTGTTTTTCCAACCTGGGAAAACAACAACCTGGTTCAGGTCCTAAAAACAGAACCTGTTTTGTCCTTGCCCAACCAGCCAAATGCTGGTTCCGCTGGTTTCCCCTGGCCCTGTAGCATGCAGATACAGACAAACAACATCCAAACTTCACCTAAATTGTACCCCTATAGTGCCTGCCCTGCTACACTATACTCAACCAAACAAAACAGTACAATTTCGAGTTGGATAGAACTGAATCTGCGCAATCAAGTAAGTTGAACCGCAAAGCTTCCATCTTGGGTTCCTTTGCGAGCTCGTCCTTTCTGCTTGTACTGTTCATAGCGCGTACAATGTTATGCCGAAGCGCACATTGTGCGAGTACCTGCAAATGCTTCAAGCAAAAATTGCGAAACAAACAAACAGACGAACATACTATTCACGCGCAAATGCAATCGCACACGCATACTCGTACAAACAGACGGCAGGATGTCGTGCAATGTCAATTTGCACCCAACACCTCACTCCTCCGAGTTTCCTCCGACGGAGGCTCCGTTGCAGACTCTTCACATGGACGTGTGGGGCCCCGCCCGCGTCCGTGGCCAGGGTCACGAGCGTTACTTCCTGTTGGTGGTTGACGACTACTCGCGTTACACTACAGTGTTCCCCTTGCGCAGCAAGAGGGACGTCACTGAGGTGTGTGAGAATAAGCAAACAGGAATGAAAATGACTAAGTCAGGGTTGGGTACAAATACAACCCTAGAAAGCTGTACCCCATATGTGCTACCCCACTATAGCCTACAAACATGCATCAGCTATAGTAATCTGACACACCCCCATAGGCAAAGTGGGGGAGAACAAGGGGTCACAAGACCAGTCAAGCAAAGCAAGCTCAGGGTGGATCACAAAGTCACCACACAGTCCGAGCACAAGAGCAGGGCCAGAGGCCAGTTCTCAAGCAAGAGTACAGACATATATAGAAGACTAGACAAGCAAGAGCAGGTATATATATGTCACAGTACAAGTAAAGTCAAGAGGAGAGCAAGTGAGGCAAGACAGGCACAAGACCCAGCTGGGTGCAGAAGCGCTGATGGTCACAAGGCGCGAGTGCCTTGGTGAACACATCAGCAGTGTTGGCCTCAGAGGCCACGTACGCAAGTCGCAACTGACCACGCTGCTGCAGCTCACGAGCAAGGAAGTAGCGGAGAGCAATGTGCTTCGTTCTGTGCTCCAAGCGCTGCTCTCGACACAAGGCCAGCATGGCCTTGTTGTCTACGTACAGCACTGGAGGAGAACGAGGCGGCTCTCCAAGGTCAGTCAGCAGGTAGGTGAGACAGCGAAGCTCCTGTGCAGCCATGGCCCCGGCGTAGATCTCAGCATCACAACTGGAGCTGAGAACCGAAGACGAACGAGTAGACCGCCACGAGACAGAGCCGGAACCAAGACTGAAGGTGTAACCCTGTGACGACCGCTGCGTAGCCTGGTCGTCAGCCCAAGAAGCGTCCGCGTGGCCTGTAAGGACCACTGGACTCCGCCCTCCAAGCACTAGCCCCATGCCCGACGTACTGCACAGGTAGCGCAATACCCTCTTCGCTGCAGCCATGTGCTCTGGTCGGTGTCTCCCAGGAGCAACATAGCGTGCAAGAATGCTCAGAGGGTATGCAAGGTCAGGTCGAGTGCAGGTCATCAGGTACATGAGGCAGCCAACAAGCTCTGGGTACGGGCCACTCGACTCTACGGACTCATCCGAAGGCAGAGCTGAGAGCGAGTGGCGAGTAGACAGAGGAGTGGCCTGAGGCGAGGAGTACGTGAAGTCGAAGCGCTGAAGGACCTGCTGCACCATGTGTGACTGAGTCAAGGTGATGGTGCGGCGTGCTCTGTCCCGAGTGATCTGCAAGCCAAGGTAGCTGCGCAGTTCACCCAGGTCTGTGCACGTGTGTCTCTTCAGCAGCTCGGACTTCACGTAGGCGAGTCCAGCAGTGTCCGCTGTGGCAAAGACCAAGTCGTCGACGTACACGAGGATGTAGAACGGCGGCAGTGAAGTGTCGGTGCGCAGAAACAGCGACGGGTCAGCAGTAGACGGAGCAAACCCAAGAGCCGCAAGCGTAGTCCTCAGTGTGTCGTGCCACTCACGCGGTGCCTGGCGGAGACTGTAGACTGGCCGTCGGAGGCTCCACTGGGTGCCAGGAGGGAAAGTCCCAGTGAAGCCAGGTGGACGGCGCAGCCAGATCTCCTCGTGCAGGCTACCCTGCAGGAACGCAGTGCTGAAGTCGAGAGAGTGAAGCTCGTAGTCGCGCTGAGCGGCTATGTGCAGTAGCACACGAAGAGTGGTCATCTTCGGGGTGGGAGAGAAGGTCTGAAAGTAGTCAACTCCCTGGCGCTGACTGAAGCCACGAGCAACGTACCGCGCCTTGAAGACAGGTGGAGAGCCCGGCGGCCGCTTCACCCGGAAGATCCACATGCCACTGACGATGTTCGCCCCAGGAGGGGGAACTGCGTCAACGTAGGTGCCTGTGGACTTCCAGGAAGCCATCTCTGCATCCATAGCTGCCTGCCACTGAGAGGAGTAGGGACCCTCTACGGCCTCCGCGTAAGAGCGCGGAGTCGGGATGTCTAGTGCATCCGGGTCTCCCTCAGGAGCAAGCAGTACAGACGCGAGATGAGGTGAAGCAGCAGCCAGACACTGTAACTCCTCCTGCCTGTCCTCTAGGACTTCCGTGCCAAGAGCACACTCACCCCCGACGGACGGAGGACAGACAGACGCAGACTCAGCAACAAGACTAGCAGCGTAGTCTAGACGACAGCGAGCAGCAAAGTCGACGAGTTCAGCGACAAGAGCAGACGCAGCAGTGGACTCAAAAGAGGGGTCAGCGACGACAGTAGCAAGCAGACGCGTGACAGTAGGACTGGCAGCACGAAGAGAGTCCGACTCAGGGTCGGCAAGCGCAGGAAGAGAGGACTCAGGAGGAGAAGGCAAAGGGGCACGCAGAGGAGCAGTGGACGGACGCAGAGACATCCGGTGCGTGCCAGGGACAGGAGGAGGACGCTGACGCGAGCCGCGACCACTAGCACGAGCAGCACGAACAGGCGACGCGGGACGAGACGCAGGCTCACGACGCTCAGCAGGACCTCCAGTAGGACCAGTGTAAGGAGAGGGAGCAGGCAGAGGAGAGGAAGGCTCCAACAGTGACTGCGACTGGACAGGCTGTGGACACTCTACCGAAGGAGAAAGACCAAGAACCTGCTGTAGGAGCGGAACGAGGTACGGCCGAGGCCGCGCGACAGCTCCAGACTCAGCAGGGACAGCACCAGCACCCTCAGCGACAGCACCAGCGCCACCAACACCTCCAGCGGCAGGACCTCCAGCAGCACCAGCAGCAGAACCACCACCAGGACAGACAGCAGTAGTCTCAGCACCAACACCCGCAGCAGCTCCAGCTCCAGTAGGACCCGCAGGCCCAGCAGCTCCGGGACCGGCAGCACCAGCACCCTCGACGGTCGACGAAGCTCCAGCTCCAGCAGCACTCCTCCAGCGGCGAGCAAACCACTCGCGCAGCTCTTGTGGAGAGAGGGGCTCCCGGCGAGACGCAGCAGCAGGGTAAACCCCAGGCTCAGCAGCTCCAGACTCAGCACCCCCAGGCACAGCAGCTCCAGACGTAGCACCCCCAGGCTCAGCAGCTCCAGACTCAGCACCCCCAGACTCAGTAGCTCCAGCTCCAGTAGGACCTGCAGGCCCAGCAGCTCCGGGACCGACAGCACCAGCACCCTCAGCAGGCGAAGAAGCTCCAGCTCCAGCAGCACGCCTCCAGCGGCGAGCAAACCACTCGCTCAGCTCCTGTGGAGAGAGCGGCTCCCGCCGAGACTGAAGAACCGGAGAGCCCCCAGGTCCAGCAGGCGCAGGCTCCGCACCTCCAGGCCCAGCACCCCCAGGCTCAGAAGCTCCTGACGTAGCACCCTCCGGCTCAGCACCCCCCGGCTCAGCACCCCCAGACTCAGCACCCCCCGGCCTCGCACCCCCAGGCTCAGCACCCCCAGCAGCAGCACCCCCAGGCTCAGCACCCGCAGCAGGACCAGACACAGCAGCAACCTCGACTGGCCCGACCGTGTCTACCTGGGACACACCTGAAGGGGCAGGAACCTGAGGGGGGAGGGGGTCTACCGGGGGGGGAACTGGTACCAGGAAGTCCGGTGGGGGGGGGAGGGAAGGAGTACGGTAGGGGAAGAGGCGGTAGAAGGGGACTGACTCGTCGAACGTGACGTCCTGGGAGGACAGAACACGACGAGAGGAGGGGTGGTAGAACTGCCACCCTGGAGCGTCAGGGGGGAAGCCAAGGAAGACACAGGGAGCAGCACGGGGGGACAGCTTGTCCGCAGACAAGTCGCGGACAAACGCCCGAGATCCCCAGACACGGAACGCAGACGCATCGCCGACCTTCCCCGTCCACAGTAACACTGGGGACATCGCGGGCCGAGAGACCCTGGGGTGAAGGTTGAGCTGATGCGCCGCGTACCGAACCGCAAACGGCCACAGAAAATGGGGGGCAGCCGCATGCATCATGGACGTACGAGCGACATCCATGACCATGCCAATGCAGCGCTCAGCAATCCCATTTTGCTGTGGAGAGTCCGGAAGCGTAAAGGTCTGGCGGATCCCCTGTGCACGACAGTAGGCTCGCAGAAGGCCAGAGGAGAACTCCCCACCGCGGTCAGAGTGCAGACGCAGAACAGAAAAGTCCGAGCCGAAGCTCCTCCTGAGCTGGAGACGAGCCTCGCGGATCCAGTCGATCAGCACCTCAGTGACAGCACCCTTGCTGCGCAAGGGGAAGACTGAGGTGTAACGCGAGTAGTCGTCAACCACCAACAGGAAGTAGCGCTCGTGACCCTGCCCACGGACGGGGGCCGGGCCCCACACGTCCATGTGAAGCGTCTGCAGAGGAGCCTCTGTCGGGGGAAACTGGGAGGAGTGAGGAGCAGCCCTGAGGCGCCCCTCGACACAGGGGACACAGGAAGGTCCTGGTCCCGAAGGAAGGGGGGGGAGAGACTGGGGAAGACCAGAGACAAGGACATGGGAAGCCATGCCCCGAAGACGGGGCAAGGAGGGGTGGCCTAGACGGTGGTGCCACAGAAGAGTCTCGTGAGACAGGAGGCGACACGAACAGGGGGCAGACTCAGGACCAGACCTGGACGCAGCAGCAAACACCTGACCCGACGCTGCTACCTGACCGGACGCGGGGACAGGAGGAGACTTAGTGGTCAGGGTGTAGAGGCTCGACCCCGGCCGACGCAAGAACGTGGCCAGGTGCCGGCCTGTGCATGCGTCCGTGCAGTGGGTCACCCGCTGACTCGCAGGAGTGAACTGGTGAACCCCCGCATCCTGTAGGTCTGCACAACTCACCAAGTTCGTCGAGAACGAGGGGAGGTACAGGCCAGACAGGGTGCCCGAGGGGGCAGCCGGACACGGGAGGACAGTGGAAAAGTGAGTGAGGACAGGACCCCCAGAGGGGTCAGCCAGGGAGAGTGCAACCGGCCGACCAAGCGGCGTGAGTGTGGTGCGGTCCCGAAAGAAGGAGCGAGAAGCCCCAGAGTCAAGTGTAAAGGTGAGGGAGGCCGAAGCCAACGCAGTACCTAAGAGCGCAGCCTCACCCGCACCTGAGGAAGCAGACTCACTAGCACCTAGAGCAGCAGCCACACCTGTACCTGGAGCAGGAGACTCACGAGCACCCAGAGCAGCAGCCTCACCAGTAGCTAGAGCAGCAGGTCCTATACATGGGTCAGGCGGGACGCACAGGTGACCGGCACGGTCAGCACTAGTAGGCAATGCATACATGGCAGTGAGAATAGCATCATAGTCAAGAGCATATATATCGACCCTCTGCCTAAGCAACTCCACCCAGTCGGGAAGCTCAGCCTCGTCGCCAAACACGGTACGCCAGGCGTCGCTCAGACGGGCGAAGCAGCGGGACGGTGTATGACTACGTGTCCCACAAGGCTGACCAGTCCGAGTACCAGTGCGTATCACGTAAGAGCAGCGAACAGCACTGAGAGACCCTCCACTCTGAGCGTACCACTCACGAAGCTGGCGAGGCGTGAGAGACACGCGAGAGGGTCGCGGGAGCTGCATCTGGCCGCCACCACGAGTAGAAGCAGCAGGAGTGGTAGGAGGAGGAGCGCCGCCACCCCTACAGCCCCAACCAGCGTACCACTCACGCAGCTGCTGCGGCGTGAGGGACTCACGCAGGCGTCGCTGGGGCTGCATCCGGCTCCGCAAGTAGAAGCAGGAGCAGGACTAGCAGCAGGAAGGCAGGCAGCCAGGCAAGCCAAAAGGCAGGCAGGCAGGCAAGCAGGCGACGCGCAGCGTGCTAGCAGGGCAAGAGCTCACCAGTGGTGGGAAGAGTAGGCTCGGCGACTCAGCGGCTCGGCAGCTTGGCGGCTCGGCGGCTCGGGCGACTCAAGCGGCTCGGCGGCAAGGCGGCTCGACAGCAACTGCAGCTCAGCAGCTCGGTGACTCGGCGGCTCGGCGGCAGTGCGGCTCGGCAGCAACTGCAGCTCAGCAGCTCAGCGACCCGGTGGCTCGGCGGCAGGGCGGCTCGGCTGCTGGGCGGCTCGGGTGCAGGGCGGCTCGGCGGTGGGGCGGCTCGGCTGCTGCAGGTGAGCGGCTCGGCTGCTGCAGTGGGAGATGAAGGAGGAGGAGAAGCAGGGGAGGCCACACACCTGACACCCCTCTGCTGGCGGCCCCCTCAGGTCGCCTCGACAGGCGACGGGAAAAGGGGGGGGGGGGGGTGGTGGGGGCCGGTAGGTGCAGCGGCGGGGCCAGCAGGTGCAGTTGCGGGGCCGGTAGAAGGGGACGGCAGGAGCCGTCAGGAGGGGACGGCGGGGCCGTCAGGAAGGGACGGCGGGGCCGTCACGAAGGGACGGCGGGGCCGTCAGGAGGCGACCGGGCCGCGAAGGGGCGGCTGGGCCGGGATGGGGCGTGGCCGCGACGGAGGCAGGCGGCGGGGCCGCGTAAGGGCCTGGGCGGGGCCGCGACAGAGCCGTCAGCGGGGCCGCGTGAAAGCCGGGGCGGGGCCGCGTAGAAGCCGGGGCGGGGCCGCGCGAGAGCAGGCGGCGGGGCCGCGAAGGAGCCGGGGCGGGGCCGCGTGAGAGCAGGCGGCGGGGCCGAGTAAGGGCCTGGGCGGGGCCGCGACAAAGCCGTCGGCGGGGCCGCGTGAAAGTCGGGGCGGGGCCGCGTAGAGGCCGGGGCGGGGCCGCGCGAGAGCAGGCGGCGGGGTCGCGGAGGAGCCAGGGCGGGGCCGCGTGAGAGCAGGCGGCGGGGCCGCGTAAAGGCCGGGGCGGGGCCGCGACAGAGCCGGCGGCGGGGCCGCGTGAAAGCCGGCGACGGGGCCGCGTAAGGGCCGGCGGCGGGGCCGCGTCAGTGAAGGCGGCGGGGCCGCAGGGGAAATGGCGACCCGAGGGGTCGCTAAAAAAAATCGCGCCTCGGGGGGCGCTTCGGTGGGCCCAAAAAAAACGGTCCTTAGAAGGACCTGCTCTATACCATGTGAGAATAAGCAAACAGGAATGAAAATGACTAAGTCAGGGTTGGGTACAAATACAACCCTAGAAAGCTGTACCCCATATGTGCTACCCCACTATAGCCTACAAACATGCATCAGCTATAGTAATCTGACAAGGTGTTGATCGAGTGGATATGCGCAGCTCGTCTCCAGCTCAAAGAGAGTTTCGGCTCGGACTTTCCTGTTCTGCGTCTGCACTCTGACAGAGGCAGGGAGTTTTCCTCTGCCCGTCGGGGAGCCTTCTGTGGTGCACAGGGCATCCGCCAGACCTTCACGCTTCCCGCCTCTCCACAGCAAAATGGGATTGCTGAGCGCCGCATTGGCATGGTCATGGACGTCGCTCGTACGTCCATGATCCATGCGGCTGCCCCCCATTTTCTATGGCCGTTTGCGGTTCAGTACGCAGCGCATCAGCTCAACCTTCAGCCCCGGGTCTCCTTGCCAGAGACCTCTCCCACTTTGCGGTGGATGGGGAAGGTTGGCGATGCGTCTGCGTTTCAGGTCTGGGGATCTCGGGCGTTTGTCCGCGACTTGTCTGCGGACAAGCTTTCCCCCCGTGTTGTTCCCTGCGTCTTCGTTGGCTTCCCCCTGGTTGGCAGTTTTACCACCCCACTTCGCACCGTGTTCTGTCCTCCCACAACGTCACCTTTGACGAGTCGGTGCCTTACTACTGTCTCTTCCCCTACCGCACTGCGCCCCTCCCCCCGCCGCCGCTCTTCCTTGCGCCAGGTCCTCTCCCGGTAGACCCCCTCCCCCCTTAGGTTCCTGCCCTGTCGGGTGTGTCCCAGGTAGACGCAGTCGAGCCTGTCAAGGTAGCTGTTGACTCTGGTGCTGCTAGAGGTGCTGAGCCTGCGAGTGCCGGGTCTGGAGGTGCTGAGCCTGAGGGTGCGGAGCCTGGGGCTACTGAGTCCAGGGGTGCGGAGCCTGGGGGTGATGAGCCTGGGGGGGCTGAGTCTGGGGGTGCTGAGCCTGGGGGTGCTGAGCCTGGGGGTGCTAAGCCTTGGGGTGCGGAGCCTGGGGGTGCTGGGTCTGCTCGTGTGGCCTCTCGCGGTGCTTCGTCGAGGCGGGAGCCACTCTCTCCGCAGGAGCTGTACGAGTGGTTTGCCCGGCGCTGGAGCCGTGCTGCTAGAGCTGGAGGTGCTCGTACTGGCGGTACTGGAGCTGCTGGGATCGGGGGAACTGCTGGGGCAGCTGGAGTTGGTGCTGCTGGCGGTACAGGGGCTGACCGTCCTGCTGGAGCTGGAGCTGCTAGAGCTGGAGCAGCTGGGGGTGTTGGCGCTGGAGGTGCTGCTAGCGCTGGTGCTTCTCAGGGTGCTGGAGTTGGCGCTGTTGGAACTGGAGGTGCTGCTGGTGCTGGTGCTGCCGCTGGGGGTACTGGTGCTGTCCCTGCTGGTTCTGGAGGCGCTGCACGGCCACAGCCGTACTTCGTTCCGCTCCTTGAGCAGGTTCTTGGTCTCCCGCCCTCTTCTAGTCCTGCTCCTCCCTCAGAGTGTCCACAGCCTGTCCAGTCGTGGTCACAGTTACAGCTACCTGCTCCTTCTCCCTACTCTGGTCCCACTGGAGGTCTCGCTGAGCGTCGTAAGCCTGCGTCCCGTCCTGCGTCGCCTGTTCGTGCTGCTCAAACTAGTGGTCGTGCTCCGCGTCCGCGTCCTCCAGCGGTCCCAGGCACACACCAGATTGCACTGCGTCCTTCCACTGCTCTTCTGCGTGTCCCGTTGTCGTCTCCTCCAGAGTCCTCTCTTCCTGTCCTTGCTGACCCGGAGTCTGACTCTCTTCGTGCTGCCAGTCCTACTGTCACGCGTCTCCTAGCTACTGTTGTCACTGACCGTTCCTTTGAGTCCGTTGCTGCGTCTGCCTTAGTTGCTGAGCTTGTCGACTTTGCTGCTCGCTGTCGTCTAGAATACGCTGCGAGTCTTGTTGCTGAGTCTGAGTCTGTCTCTCCTCCGTCCGTCGGGGGTGAGTGTGCTCTTAGCACGGACGTCCTTGAGGACAGGCAGGAGGATTTCCGGTGTTTTGCTGCTGCTTTGCCTCATCTCGTGTCCACGCTGATTGCCCCTGAGGGAGACCCGAATGCACCAGACATCCCGACTCCTCGATTGTACACTGAGGCGATCGAGGGTCCCTACTCCCCACAGTGGCAGTCAGCCATGGACGCAGAGATGGCTTCCTGGAAGTCCACAGGCACCTACGTCGACAAGGTTCCCCCACCTGGGGCAAACATCGTCAGTGGCATGTGGATTTTCAGGGTGAACCGGCCGCCTTGTTCTCCGCCTCTCTTCAAGGCGCATTACGTGGCTCGAGGCTTCAGTCAGCGGCAGGGAGTTGACTACTTTCAGACCTTCTCTCCCACCCCGAAGATGACCACTCTTGAGGTGCTGCTGCACATAGCCGCTCAGCGCGACTACGAGCTTCACTCTCTTGACTTCAGCACAGCTTTCCTGCAGGGCAGCCTGCACGAGGAGATCTGGCTGCGCCGCCCACCTGGCTTCACTGGGTCTTTTCCCCCTGGTACCCAGTAGAGCCTCCGGCGGCCAGTCTACGGTCTCCGCCAGGCGCCCCGGAAGTGGCACGACACACTGAGGACTACACTTGCGGCTCTTGGGTTTGCTCCCTCTACTGCCGACCCGTCGCTGTTTCTGCGCACCGACACCTCTTTGCCGCCGTTCTACATCCTCGTGTACGTCGACGACTTTGTCTTTGCCACAGCTGACACTGCTGGACTAGCCCACGTGAAGTCTGAGCTGCAGAAGAGACACACGTGCACAGACCTGGGTGAACCGCGCAGCTACCTTGGCTTGCAGATCTTCCGGGACAGAGCACAACGCACCATTACCCTGACGCAGTCACACATGGTGCAGCAGGTCCTTCAGCGCTTCGACTTCACGTACTCCTCGCCTCAGGCCACTCCTCTGTCTACTCGCCACTCGCTCTCAGCTCTGCCTTCGGATGAGTCCGTAGAGCCGAGTGGCCCGTACCCAGAGCTTGTTGACTGCCTCATGTACCTGATGACCTGCACACGACCTGACCTTGCATACCCTCTTAGCATATTGGCACGCTATGTTGCTCCTAGGAGACACCGACCAGAGCACATGGCTGCAGCAAAGAGGGTGTTGCGCTACTTGTGCAGTACATCGGGCATGGGGCTAGTGCGTGGAGGGCGACGTCAAGTGGTCCTCACAGGTCACGCAGACGCTTCTTGGGCTGACGACCAGGCTACGCAGCGGTCGTCACAGGGTTACACCTTCAGCCTTGGCTCCGGCTCTGTTTCGTGGCGGTCTACCCGTTCGTCTTCTGTTCTCGGCTCCAGCTGTGAGGCTGAGATCTACGCGGGGGCCATGGCTGCACAACAGCTACGCTGGCTCACCTACTTGCTGTCTGACCTAGGAGAGCCGCCTCGTTCTCCTCCAGTTCTGTACGTAGACAACAAGGCCATGCTGGCCTTGTGTCGGGAGCACAGAACGAAGCACATTGCTCTTCGCTACTTCCTTGCTTGTAAGCTGCAGCAGCGTGGTCAGCTCCGCCTTGGTTACGTGGCCTCTGAGGCCAACCCTCTTGATATCTTTACCAAGGCACTTCCGCCTTGTGATCATCAGCGCTTCTGTACGATGCTAGGTCTTGTGCCTACTTGGCCTTACTTGCTCACTTCTTGACCTTGCTTGTACTGTAATCTTTCTATACCTGCATTTGCTTGTTTACCTTTATATATGATCTTGCATGTGAACTGGCCTTGTGGCCTTGGTCTTGTGCTCGGACTGTGTGGTGATGTTGTGATCTAACCTGAGCTTGCTTTGCTTTGCTTGACTCGTCTTGTGACCTCTTGTTCTCCCCCACTTTGCCTATGGGGGTGTGTCAAACTTATATGCTAGTCTGTGTAGGCTGTAGTGGGGTAGACAATATGGGGTACAACATTCTAGGTTTTCCTACTTGTACCCACCTGCTTGCTAGTTCATTCATTCCTGATTTCTTCACAAAACCTTTGACTGAAATTTTCAAATAATAATAATATAAAAAACAGGATATATATTGTCAAAAGTCGATGGATGCAAATCATACTCGCATTCCGTTGCCAGATCCGTGCAGAGCGTGGGTGAAAGCAGGTTTCTGTATCTGACCCGTGGGCTTGCCAGGCTTGTCTCAGTCCTTTGGGTCGGGTTTTTGGAAACCCTAACCCGGGAAGAATGGAGCTGACTCGACCCAGTACCCGCCCGGCTGGCCCAAATCGGGCCAGGTCGGGTTGGTTCAAATGCTCATTTTCACATATAGTGCATTGCACCCATAGTAAGCTGTTGTGTTCATCCCATTCACGAGAGGCTATCTTGCTGCTGCCTCGCCTGTGTTGTGGCGCAGAAATCTCAGCGGCAACAACTTCACAAGGTCAATCCCCGACTCCATCTCCACCCTCACCAACCTCATTGGCATGTGAGGCTTCTCTTCTTGTGCCACAACAAGCCATAATGCCTTCCATGAGCACATACTCATGGAGCTATTCCCATCTGAACAAGGTGGGATGTCGTGTACAAAAGTCACCGTCGAACCTTTGTAGTGGCACGCAGCCAATGGCAGGAGAAAGGTAGCAGTGGCAGCCTATGCGCACACGCATCTACATATGCTTGATTTGCACTTCCAACCAATGTACCCCGTTGCTATTCCCTGCTCTGCAGTTTTCTCAACAACAACCTGCTAACTAGCACTATCCCTTCAGCCATCTTCACCATGAGGAATTTGACATACATGTAAGCCTCATGTGATTAGGGATCCCCTTTCTAAGTGCCCATCACATGTTCCTACCTCTGCCTGGTGGTACTCCTGCACCAGCTTGCACTCCTCTTGCATTCGCTGCTTCTCATTGGAATATCTCCCTGCCATAGCTCTTGCTCTTCCGCTACTTCAGCTATTGCTCTTCAGCTACTCCTTGCTGTCTCCCCCTGTCATTGCTATTACCCTTCAAATACATCGCTCTGTCCCCCTGCCATTGCCATTGCCCGCAAGCTACTTGGCCAACAACCATCTGAGTGGCAGTCTACCAGATGCCATCAGTCGACTGGAGAATCTTGAACAGATGTAAGGGTGCTATGTGCTTTCCTCATACATTTTTCAAACAACATACAGGCATCACAAGCACAAGCTAGTAATACGTCGGTTCTATACGAAACCTAGCAAACTTCCACACTATGAAATGAATACAAAAGACCAAGATAAGCAAACATCACATGTGTCATCCCCACTCCACCCCCTGCTCTTTATGCAACCATTTCCGCCTTCATTCCTGCCACTGCTCTGTTTGCTCACCCAGCTGGTTGGACAACAACAAGATTGAAGGCCCCCTGCCAACTGTCCTTTGCTCGCTGCCCTAGCTGTGGCGCTTGTGAGCAACACATAATTTTTTTCTTTTTTTTAATTTAATGTTTTTGCCAGCCGAGGGACTTACTCCTCATGTTTTCATGAGTTTGGAGATTGTTGAATTGTATGGGTGTAATAGCTGATGTATGGGATGTTTAGGGAAATAGTTTCACTTTTGTGTGTTTGCCATTCTTTATGGGTGTGTGACCCACGGTTCGGCATGTTGTGTGCTGTGCTGCTGGCAGCATGATCAGCAACAACTACCTCTATGGACCCCTGCCTGACTGCTTCTTTGACACATGCATCAGCAATATGTGAGCCTACAGGGAATACACTATTCTCAGTACCATCCATGAGAGCTCGCACTTTCGACGTGGGCATTGCACCGAGAGTATTATGCACTCAGCTTTGACATCATTTTCTGGTAGGACATTTTGCAACCAAACATTCAATATCATTTTCTGCCCTCCATGATTCTCATGTGCTGCCCGCAGTGATGTGAGTGGCAACAGCCTGTATGGGCGCATCAACCGTGACTTTGAAAACATAGCGACGGATGGCAATGTCCTCATCAATTTGGCTCACAACTTCTTCTTTGGAGATGGGGTGCTCTTTGCTACCGGCTGCAAGGCCTGCCCCACCGAAGCCAGCGAGCCCAACAACTTGTATATAAGGGACACCTCTGCATGGCAAAATTATGGTGGCAAGTGCGGCAATCTTGCTCAAAGTTCATCCGTGGCGCAGTCGGGCAAGACGGCGAGGGTGAGTCTGTCGGGCAACTGCCTAACCCTCACCCCAAGCAAGAAGTGCTCGTCCAACGCCGCCCAGCGCAGCAAGGCAGCCTGCCAGGCGTTTTGTAGCATAACTGACCTTGGCCCGTGTGACGACCATGGGTCGTGTATGCCGGCTGCCCCCGCCTCCCCCTCCAACTTCACGTGCCTCTGTGATGTCGGGTACAGCACTGTCAACTTGGGCAACAGCTCCTCCACATGCGCCATCGTGCACTCCACCACCAGCACCACCACTGGTAACCCTCCACCACAACTGGTAACCCTTGATTCCTTCTTATAGCTCCATACTGCTACATCATTCCTATGTTCTGCACCAATAGCTACGTTTCAAGTGGCTTCTGCTATACACACGTGTATCACCGGCCTATTTCCATTCCTTGCCTTGGCAGTGGCATCTTTGTCTATGAGCCTGTGTTCCTTAAGACGTCTCAAAACTCATATGGCTGTTGTCATTATCACTCCTTTTTTCGCCTCGACAACACCCCCTAACCGCCACAATTCTCCTTTACGTCCCATTCCGTGGCAGTGTCGTCTCTGTCAACGGGTGCCATATTTGGCATTGTTCTGGGCTGCTTCGCTGGCTTCTCCCTGCTGGCCGCGGTGGTCGCATGGCTGCTGTGGCCTCGCGGACCGAGTGAGAGCCCCTCAACCCTTCTTCACTTCCATTCCATCTCCCCCATTACTTCACCTATTTCCTGACTTCCTTCCCCGCTCCCCATCTCTCCCAATTTTTGTGCCTCTACTCTGCCCTCATGCTTGCCTCTACTCTGCCCTCATGCTCGCCTCTACTCTGCCCTCATGCTCGCCTCTAATCTGCCCTCATGCTTGCCTCTACTCTGCCCTCATGCTCGCCTCTACTCTGCCCTCATGCTCGCCTCTACTCTGCCCCCATGCTCGCCTCTACTCTGCCCTCATGCTCGCCTCTACTCTGCCCTCATGCTCGCCTCTACTCTGCCCTCATGCTCGCCTCTACTCTGCCCTCATGCTCGCCTCCACTCTTTTATCACGCTCTGTCCACGCATCTATACCCTTAGTCCCTCACACCTCTAGTCTGGAATTTTTCTGTACGCAGAGAAGTGGGAGGGGCTGGATGTGTGCGAGCAATTCTCGCTGCAGCAGATGCTAAGGGCCACCAACAACTGGTCGGAGAACAATGTGCTGGGCAAGGGTGGCTTTGGCATTGTATACAAAGGCTGCTCGCCATAGGGCCAGCTGTGGGCCATCAAGCGATCCACCATCATGACAAACGACTTCGAAACGGAGGTGAGGACAAAAAAATCAGTACTTGTCAGAACACATGCACTGTGAATCCTCGATTGATCCCAGGGAAGGTTTACAAGCACTCTTGCATGGGGTTTATGGACGCACTCATCCGCTCGTTAACAACCATTCCATCCTAGTTGTGCAGTAGCTTAAATTCTGACGTGATAACAGAGCAAAGGTTTCCAATTCGAAACTTCGTATGCGCACATACTGGTGCCCATGTGTTGTTGCCACTATACCGTGTCCTAAGGCATCCCAGTGAGGGGTGAGAGGTTGGGGGGGGGTGCCAGTAGACCTGCACTGGGGATCCCCCGATTGATACTGAGAAATGGTTACAAGCACGCTTGCCTAAGGGATAATGGACGCGCTCACTACTTAAAAAGCGCTTTTATCCTAGTGGTGTAGTGACTTAGATTCTAGGAATATTTTTTGTTGCTCAAAATGCTAACATTCTAATTCGGGGCCGCATTGTGTTCTTCAAAATGCTGACCTCCAGCTTAAATCCATGCACATCCCCCTGCATTGTGATCCATGTACATGTGACAACTGCTGACCTGCGAACTGAATGTCCGCCATTCCATGGCCATGTGCGTCATTGTCTGTCTTGTGTTCTCACTACAGGTGCGAGCCATGGCCTCTCTCCACCACACACACCTCGTGCGCCTGCTGGGCTTTTGCCTGGACCAGAACGTGGAGACAGGCAAGCAAAAGCAGATCCTCGTGTACAATTTCATAGGCAATAGGGACATGGAGTACCATATCCACAGGACCAAGCGTGAGTTTGCACTATGGTTGGCACGCGCCTTTTGTTTACATTATTATTAATTTTCTTGCACAGCATGACACCATCACTCACAAACCTATCATCCATATGTTGTTTATTTTTCTCACTGCATGGTATACTCGTTGCATGGCACAGGTCCGCTCTCTCTGCGCCAGAGGCTGCGCCTGGCACAGGGAGCAGCAGAAGGCTTGGCGTACCTGCACGGGTTTGACACGCCCATCGTTCACCGCGACATCAAGCCCGCCAACATCCTCGTGACTGAAGACATGCAAGCCAAGGTGGCTGACTTTTAGCTGCTCAAAAGCCTCACTCACGGCGATGCTGATGCCACGCGAGTTGCTGGCACTCCGGGCTATGTGGATCCGGATTACAACCGCACCAATGTCATCACAGCAAAGAGTGACGTGTTCAGGTAAGTATGCTTGTTCCTTTCCACAACACATTACACTTGTGCGCCCCTGTTTCTCTTAATATCCAGGTTATGCTAAATACTTGTACCCTGTACCTCTCTCTTTTTTCTCCATCTTTTTCCCTCTTATATTAAATGCATGATTCCTTGCAGCTTTGCAGTCGTGCTTCTTGAGCTGCTGAGTGGAAAGTCGCCCCAAGTCAACACAAGAAGGCACATATGCAAATGGGTAAGTGTGTGTTGGTGTAAGGGCCTAATATACTCAAGCTATTAAGACTTTATCAAACTTAAAACCTCTCCTCGGGGTCACCTCCAAGGGTCCTTGGGTGCCTGGTACAAGACCAGCCCCTATCCTCGGGTCCGAGTTTGTAGAGAGAGGGATCAAGAGGGACTTAGTCAAAACAGCAAGAGTACCTTGAACGTCGCGCAGCGTATCGTGCAGACCGTAGATCGGATTAAGCTAGGAGTTTACTATATCGAAGCTCACTCTAAGAGCTTTAAAATAAGCCAAGTTGCCTCGCGAGAAGTTTTGCCATTACGAAGTTATGGCTCGGACAGCGTTAGCCTAGCGTTGGAGTGCTAGCGTACTAGCGTTGACTCGGGTAGCATTCCGCCGTCGCACCGCGTAGAAAGGAAATTCCAGCAAGGAAGGAATTCGCTTGAATCAAATTGAGTATATTCAGGTACAAACAGAGAAGGAATATATAGTTCTAGCTAGCATGGACCTTGGGAATCGACCTGGGAACAACCAAGGATGATCCCAAATAATTCCAAGCAGCAGAAACAACCTGGCTGGACAAAACAGCAGGTAGTAGGTTGGTAAACAACCTCTGGTTCTGTTTTTCCAACCTGGGAAAACAACAAACAGGTTCAGGTCCTAAAAACAGAACCTGTTTTGTCTTTGCCCAACCAGCCAAATGCTGGTTCCGCTGGTTTCCCCTGGCCCTGTAGCATGCAGATACAGACAAACAACATCCAACCTTCACCTAAATTGTACCCCTATAGTGCCTGCCCTGCTACACTATAGTCAACCATACAAAACAGTACAATTTCGAGTTGGATAGAACTGAATTTGCGCAATCAAGTAAGCCGAACCACAAAGCTTCCATCTTGGGTTCCTTTGCGAGCTCGTCCTTTCTGCTTGTACTGTTCATAGCGCGTACCATGTTATGCCGAAGCGCACATTGTGCGAGTACCTGCAAATGCTTCAAGCGAAAATTGCGAAAGCAAACAAACACACGAACATACCATTCACGCGCAAATGCATTCGCACACGCATACTCGTACAAACAGACGGCAGGATGTCGTGCAATGTGAATTTGCACCCAACACACTCCCCCTCAGCCTGCCGGCTGCATCCCCATCATTCCATACTAGTTCATGCTCATTCCACTCATGCGCACACAACGCCAATGAGGCTCATCCGCAAGCCTCTTGGTGAGGAAGTTGTTGGTGTAAGGGCCTAATAAACTCAAGCTATTAAGACTTTATCATACTTAAAAACCTCTCCTCGGGGTCACCTCCAAGGGTCCTTGGGTGCCTGGTACAAGACCAGCCCCTATCCTCAGGTCCGAGTTTGTAGAGAGAGGGATCAAGAGGGACTTAGTCAAAACAACAAGAGTACCTTGAACGTCGCGCAGCATATCGTGCAGACCGTCGATTGGATTAAGCTGAGAATTTCCTATATCGAAGCTCGCTCCAAGAGCTTTAAAATAAACCAAGTTGCCTCGCGAAAAGTTCTGCCATTATGAAGTTATGGCTCGGACAGCGTTTGCCTAGTGTTGGAGTGCTAGCGTACTAGCGTTGACTCGGGTAGCATTCCGCCGTCGCACCGCGTAGAAACGAAATTCCAGGAAGGGAGGAATTCGCTTGAATCAAATTGACTATATTCAGGTACAAACAGAGAAGGAATAAATAGTTCTAGCTAGCAAGGACCTTAGGAATGAACCTGGGAACAACCAGGGATGATCCCAAATAATTCCAAGCAACAGAACCAACCTGGCTGGACAAAATAGCAGGTGGTAGGTTGGTGAACAACCTCTGGTTCTGTCTTTCCAACCTGGGAAAACAACAACCAGGTTCGGGTCCTAAAAACAGAACCTGTTTTGTCTTTGCCCAACCAGCCAAATGCTGGTTCCGCTGGTTTCCCCTGGCCCTGTAGCATGCAGATACAGACAAACAACATCCAACCTTCACCTAAATTGTACCCCTATAGTGCCTGCCCTGCTACACTATAGTCAACCATACAAAACAGTACAATTTCGAGTTGGATAGAACTGAATCTGCGCAATCAAGTAAGCCGAACCACAAAGTTTCCATCTTGGGTTCCTTTGCGAGCTTGTCCTTTCTGCTTGTACTGTTCATAGCGCGTACAATGTTATGCCGAAGCGCACATTGTGCGAGTACCTGCAAATGCTTCAAGCGAGATTTGCGAAAGCAAACAAACATACGAACATACCATTCACACGCAAATGCATTCCCACACGCATACTCGTACAAACAGACGGCAGGATGTAGTGTAATGTGAATTTGTATCCAACACACTCCCCCTCAGCCTGCCGGCTGCATTTCCATCATTCCATGCTAGTTCATGCTCATTCCACTCATGCGCACACAACGCCAATGAGGCTCATCCGCAAGCCTCTTGGTGAGAAAGTCTGCTGGCTGGTGGTGAGTCTTGATGTAGATCGGATTCACTGTCCCCCTTTTCACTTCCTTAGGCAGTCAGTGCCACTTCATACGCATGTGCTTGTTCAGCCCATGAAGCACAGCGTTCCTGGCCATCCCAAGAGCTCCCTTGCTATCACAAAACAGCGGCGTAGCAACCTTTTGCTCCTGGCCAATCTCCTCCAACAGCCTCCTCAGCCAAATCACCTCCTTCACCCCATGAAACATTGCCATGTACTCTTACTCCACAGACGAGAGTGCTCTCTCCGTCTGCTTCTTTGACCTCCAACTAACCGGTCCTCCCCCAACTAAGCAGATGTTTCCTCCCACAGATGAGGAATCCTCCTTCTCAGAGGCCCACGTAGCATCAGTAAAGCAAGTGAGAAAAAGCTTGCCTTCTCCAAGCCTCTCCCCCTTCTCTTTCAGCACCTCAACCCCTTTCTGCTTCACCTGTGCAGATGCGGAGTATTGAACTCCAATGCTTGGGTGAGAGTTTAGATACTTCACCACACGCTCAGCTGCATCCACCTGCTCCTCCGATGGATTCTGCACCACCCTGGCCAGCTGCCCAACCGAGAAAGAGATGTCGGGCCTCGTGTGAACTGCTGCATACAAGAGGCTGCCCACCAAGGACTGAAATTGCTGCTGCTCCTCGGCTTCAACCCCTTCATCCTCTGCAGCTTTCACAAGCTTGAATTCTGCTGGTAGGGGAGTTGCAACTTTGCGCTCATTCTCAATCCCGTACTTCTCCGCCAGCTCCTTGATGAACTTCTCCTGGTGCAGCTTCAACCACCTGTGATCCAGATCCCTCTCCATGTGCATCCCGAGGTAGTACTTTACCTCCCCAAGGTTCTTGCACTTGAAGTTCTCCATCAGCTGCTGCTGCACCTTCTGGATCTCCTTCATGCTGCTGCTAAAGAGAAGAATGTCGTCCACATAGACCAGAAACAGCACCAGCTTCTCCCCCTCGCCCTTGAGAAAGAGGCTCTCATCACAGCTGCTGGTCCTGAATCCCATCTCCTCTAAAACAGCTGCCAACTTCTGGTACCAGCAGCGTGGCGCCTGCTTCAAGCCGTAGATGGACTTTTTCAGCTTGAACACCCTGCCCGTACCATCCTCATACCCATGTGGCTGCGTCATGAACACCTCCTCCTCTAAAATCCCGTTGAGGAATGCCGTTGATATGTCCATATGGATAATGAACTTCCCACTAACGGCTGCATCTGCCAACAAGACACGAAGGGTAGGGGTTTTGGCAGTAGGAGCAAAGATCTCATTGAAGTCTTGCTTCTCCTTCTGCATAAACCCCTTAGCCACCAACCTACTTTTGTAGATGGTGACCTGCCCCTTGTTGTCAGTCTTGATCCTTAGCACCCACTTGCATTGTACCGCTTTCTTTCCCTTAGGCAGCACCACTAGTTCCCAAGTCCCATTCTCCAGCAGGCTCTGGTACTCAGCATCCCTAGAAGCCAGCCATTTGTCCCTATCTGGTCCAGCTAAGGCCTCCTCCATGCTAGCTGGTTCCTCTGGTGCAGGGGCAAGAAAACAGTACGCAGGCTCATCCTCCTCATCCGGGTCATAGCCATGCGGTAGAATCAGCAATGCCTCCTCGGTCCCAAGCTGCTGCTCCGCTACATAAGCTCCTGCAGTCAGCTTCTTAGTAGCCATACGGGTACGTCCTGGCCTGGAGACGGGTGTCTCCCATCCCTTCATAACGACACCCTTCGGCTTCTTAGTTTTCCCCTCCTGCTGCTCTTTCAACTCAGATCCAGCAGCTCCACTAGTGCCAGTCACCACATCATTTTCTCCACCAGCACGTGCCACCTGTACCTTCTTTCCATCACCACCCTCTGCAGCTGCCTCCTCTCCCTCCTCCCACACACTAGGAGTCAGGTCCAGCTGCATGGTGATCTGCTCCATTTGCTGGGACACCCTGGCCTCCGGCTGTTTCTCCCAGCTCCCATACATCATGCCCTCAACAAACTTCACATCCCTGCTGTCAACCCTTGGAAGGTTCCCACACCAGCCATCCCTTGCTCTTAGCAACCAGCCCCAAATGCACACACCAGATTGCACTCGCCCCCAACTTACTGCGGTAGGTCTTGGGGACGTGGGCGACTGCCATGCAACCGAACACCCTCAGCATGTCCACCGGCGGCTTCCTCCCAAGCCACCTCTCCAACGGCACCCACGAGTCATCCCCAACCTTTGTGAGTACCCTGTTCCTAGCGACGGTAGCGTGCCGAACAGCATGGGGCCACATCAAGTTGCCCAGCCCAGATTCTATGAGCAGCGCCCTAGCTGTCTCCAGAATTGTCCGGTTCGCCCGTTCTGCTACACCGTTAGACTGTGGGGTGTAAGCCGTGGTCAGCTCCCTCTGGATGCCCTGCTTCTTGAGCCAGGCCGTCATCTCAGCTCCAAGGAACTCACCACCCCGATCTGTCCTAATCCGCTTCACCACACACTCCGCTTGCTTCTCCACAAACGGCAGCCAATCGTCCCGAATCGTTGAGGCGGCGTGATCTTTCTGCTTCAGCGGATACGCCCACATTAGCCTGCTCCAGTCATCCACTATGGTTAGGAAGTACCGCTCCCCCTTGTGCCTTGGCACCGGCAGCGGCCCCACCAAGTCCATGTGGACCAGCTCCAACCGCTTTTTGCTCCTGCCATCCACACTATGGAAGGGGAAACGGGTGAACTTTGAAAGGAGGCAAATTTCACAGTTATCATCGGGTGGTTGTCCGTTCAGCTTCAAGCCCTTAACGGCTCCATCCTTCTCCAGCTGCTTCAGCAAAGGCATTGCCACATGCCCCAAACGTCGGTGTGCAGTTGCCCAATCCGTCTCCCCAGATCTGGCCGACACTTTCACACCAACCCCTCCAACGGCGTTGCACTCCCCCTGGGATGCAGACCCCTCTCTAGCCTGCCCCCCACCATGCCACGCCAACGCCGGCAGCTGCCACATGGATCTGTACACGTCCGTACTCTCGTGCAGATCCCAAAGCACCCGATTGCCCAGCTGCCCCTTGTAAGTGCGTGCCCCATCCGTGCTAGTGCTCACCCCAGACTTGACAAGCTTACGGAGGGAGATGAGGTTGGCCTTGAGTTCAGGAACAAGAAGAACGTCGTGCAGCACCACCGGCTTGCCATCCACTCCCTTAAACGCAGCTCGTCCCGCACCAGCCACCTTCAGCGCGTGTCCAGAGGCGGAGCACACCTCGTTGATCGGAGCAGCTCGTACGTGGTCCAGCAGGTCTTTTCGCAGCGTCATCGTCGAAGCAGCGCCCGTGTCCAACACCCAATAGTCCAGGGGGGTGCAGCTCTGCTCCAACCTTACCAGATGCGTCTCCTTGCTCCCCCTGCTCCCCCTGCTCTCCAATATGGAAGAACTGGCCCGCGGTGCGCTCCTTCTTCTTTTCCGCACCGCCGTTGCTCTTCGGGTTGTTGTCGGACGAATCAGCGACCATGCTCGCGCCGTTTTTCTGGTTCCTCCGCGCGCCGCCATCCTGGTGACGATTCTGGGGGGTCCATCCATCGGGTTTCTTATAGCACAAAAACCAGGGGTGCCCCTCCTTCTCACAATACCAGCAACTCCCTTTCATTTTGCCACCAGCACCCGACTTGCCCCCACGTCCAGATTTCGCACCGCGACCCCAACCGGTACCTCCTTGTTGGTCGTTGGAGTCGTCGTCTTTCTTTGCACCGCGTCCAGCACCACCGATGCCAGGTCCTCTGCCACGTCGGCTTCCTTGCATCCCATAGCCGCTGCTGCCGTCGTCTCCACCCCTCAGTTGGCGGCGACGGAAGTCCTCCTCCAGAATCTTTGTCCACACCCACTCGAGTGTCCATGAGCTCTGGTTCTGCGGCAGGCTCAATCCGCTCGTGAATTGAAGCCACGATTCCGGCAGCAGTGAGGGCATCTTCAAGCACTTGGTCTGCTCCGGGTAGGTTATTCCCGCGGTCGCCAACTTCGCGTAGAGGTCGCGCATCTTGTCCAGGATGGGTTGCACCGGCTCTCCCTCGCTTAGGCGCAACGCGGACAACTCCCTTTCCATCATGAGCGTCGCAGCGATGGAGGTAGGGGCGTGCAGCTCCTTCAACACCGTCCACGCCTTTGGACCGCACTCAACCTCCGGCAGCAAGTGCATGACGTGGTGACGCTGGTTCAGCTCCAAACTCTGCGACATCAAGTAGTAGCCAGCCAAGGCGCGCTCGTCCCAATCTTCCTGAAGAGCGGGGTCACTCGGTCTAGGCTCCTCCCCAATCATTAGTTTCAGCAAACCGATCTGACGGAAATAAAGTTGCATTTTCCAGGCCCAATCACCATTGAACTTCTCGACGGTGAAGTTTTTCAGCACCTCCTTGATCAGCGAGCCCTGGCTTGTTCGCGCTCCCCTTGGCGCTGAAACACCAGAATCTTGGCTGCCGCTACGATCTTGGGCTGACGATTCACCAGCTACCGCCGAGGTGTTGCCCGCCATAGCTACCTATAACGAGGATCACTATAACGCAGCTCTGATACCAGCTTGTTGGTGTGAGGGCCTAATAAACTCAAGCTATTAAGACTTTATCACACTTAAAAACCTCTCCTCTGTGTCACCTCCAAGGGTCTTTGGGTGCCTGGTACAAGACCAGCCCCTATCCTCGGGTCCGAGTTTGTAGAGAGAGGGATCAAGAGGGACTTAGTCAAAACAGCAAGAGTACCTTGAACGTCGCGCAGCATATCGTGCAGACCGTCGTTTGGATTAAGCTGAGAATTTCCTATATCGAAGCTCGCTCCAAGAGCTTTAAAATGAACCAAGTTGCCTCGCGAAAAGTTTTGCCATTATGAAGTTATGGCTCGGACAGCGTTTGCCTAGTGTTGGAGTGCTAGCGTACTAGCGTTGACTCGGGTAGCATTCCGCCGTCGCACCGCGTAGAAACGAAATTCCAGGAAGGGAGGAATTCGCTTGAATCAATTTCACTATATTCAGGTACAAACAGAGAAGGAATAAATAGTTCTAGCTAGCAAGGACCTTAGGAATGAACCTGGGAACAACCAGGGATGATCCCAAATAATTCCAAGCAACAGAACCAACCTGGCTGGACAAAATAGCAGGTGGTAGGTTGGTGAACAACCTCTGGTTCTGTTTTTCCAACCTGGGAAAACAACAACCAGGTTCAGGTCCTAAAAACAGAACCTGTTTTGTCTTTGCCCAACCAGCCAAATGCTGGTTCCGCTGGTTTCCCCTGGCCCTGTAGCATGCAGATACAGACAAACAACATCCAACCTTCACCTAAATTGTACCCCTATAGTGCCTGCCCTGCTACACTATAGTCAACCAAACAAAACAGTACAATTTCGAGTTGGATAGAACTGAATCTGCGCAATCAAGTAAGCCGAACCACAAAGCTTCCATCTTGGGTTCCTTTGCGAGCTCTTCCTTTCTTCTTGTACTGTTCATAGCGCGTACAATGTTATGCCGAAGCGCACATTGTGCGAGTACCTGCAAATGCTTCAAGCGAAAATTGCGAAAGCAAACAAATACACGAACATACCATTCACACGCAAATGCATTCCCACACGCATACTCGTACAAACGGACGGCAGGATGTAGTGCAATGTGAATTTGCATCCAACAGAAGTCTGCTGGCTGCTGGTGAGTCTTGATGTAGATCGGATTCACCGTCCCCCTCTTCACCTCCTTACGCAGCCAGTGCCACTTGATACGCATGTGCTTATTCAGCCCATGAAGCACAGCGTTCCTGGCCATCCCAAGAGCTCCCTTGCTATCACAAAATAGCGGCGTAGCAACCTTTTGCTCCTGGCCAATCTCCTCCAACAGCCTCCTCAGCCAAATCACCTCCTTCACCCCATGGAACATCGCCATGTACTCTGATTCCACGGAAGAGAGTGCTGTCTCCGTCTGCTTCTTTGACCTCCAACTAACCGGTCCTCCCCCAACTACGCAGATCTATCCTCCCACAGATGAGGAATCCTCCTTCTCAGAGGCCCACGTAGCATCGGTAAAGCAAGTGAGAAAAAGCTTGCCTTCTCCAAGCCTCTCCCCCTTCTCTTTCAGCACCTCAACCCCTTTCTGCTTCACCTGTGCAGATGCGGAGTATTGAATTCGAATGCTTGGGTGAGAGTTCAGATACTTCACCACACGCTCAGCTGCATCCACCTGCTCCTCTGATGGATTATGCACCCCCTAGCCAGCTGCCCAACCGAGAAAGAGATGTCGGGCCTCGTGTGAACTGCTGCATACAAGAGGCTGCCCACCAAGGACTGAAATTGCTGCTGCTCCTCGGCTTCAACCCCTTCATCCTCTGCAGCTTTTACAAGCTTGAATTCTGCTGGCAGGGGAGTTGCAACCTTGCGCTCATTCTCAATCCTGTACTTCTCCCCAACCTCCTTGATGAACTTCTCCTGGTGCAGCTTCAACCACCTGTGATCCAGATTCCTCTCCACGTGCATCCCGAGGTAGTACTTTACCTCCCCAAGGTTCTTGCACTTGAAGTTCTCCATCAGCTGCTGCTGCACCTTCTGGATCTCCTTCATGTTGCTGCTAAAGAGAAGAATTTCGTCCACATAGACCAGAAACAGCACCAGCTTCTCCCCCTCCCCCTTGAGAAAGAGGCTCTCATCACAGCTGCTGGTCCTGAATCCCATCTCCTCTAAAACAGCTGCCAACTTCTGGTACCAGCAGCGTGGCGCCTTCTTCAAGCAGTAGATGGACTTTTTCAGCTTGCACACCCTGCCCGTACCATCCTCATACCAGCCGGGTGTGCAAGCTTAAGAAGGCCATCTATGGCCTTAAGCAAGCGCCCAGGTGTTGGTACGAGAAGCTGGAGGAGGTGCTGCTGGGTGGAGGCTTCAAGACGTCCCAGGCGGATCACAGCTTGTTTCTGCTAAGAGAGGGGGAGCAGCTGCTTTTGCTGCCGGTGTATGTCGACGACATACTGCTGTTCTCACCTTCCATGGAGCAGATTGAGAGGATACAGAAGCTGCTGATGGACAACTTCAAGTGCAAGATGCTGGGGGATGTCCACTACTACTTGGGGCTGCAGATTGAGAGGGATGTTGAGAGGAGGTGGCTGAAGGTGCATCAGTCACACTACATCTCTGGTATCATGGAGCGGTATGGTGTGACTGGGGGTCGCACTGTTAGGACACCGTTCCCTGCGGGCTTCAAACTGAAGAAGGCAGCTGAGGAGGATGATGTACTTGAGGATGGGCAGCAGAATGAGTACCAGTCACTCATTGGGAGTGTGATGTATGCAGTTGTGCATACGCGACCTGATGCTTCATTCGGAGTGGGGCAGCTGGCCAGAGTTGTGCAACGGCCCACTGTGGAGCAGTTGGAGGTGGCAAAGCACTTGGTGCGCTACCTCGGATTAACGGCATCTGCTGGTGTTCAGTTTTCAGCTGGCAGCCAGCTGAAACAGATTGGAGCAGATGGGTTCACGCCTGGAACCTTGAAGCTGTCGTGCTTCACCGACGCCACATGGGCCTCAGAGGATGAGGATCAGTCATCGGTTGGCAGCTTTGTGTGCATGGTCGGAGGTGGACCAGTGAGCTGGAGGTCCAAGAAGCAGAGTGAGATTGCTCAGTCTTCCGGAGAGGCAGAGTGCATGGCGACGTACCGTGCCATCAAGGAGATTGTGCTCCTGAGGAAGCTGCTGGAGGACATGGGAGCTGAACAGCGGGGACCTACACCACTTTTCTCCGACAGCGAGGCTGCTATAGGCATGGCCAATAATCCTATCCTGAATGGGCTGAACAAGCACATGAAGATTAAGTGGCACTGGGTGAGGCAGATGGTGAAGGAGGGAGCTGTTGAGCTTCACCATGTGAAGGCTAGCAAGTAGGCGGCAGATTTTCTCACCAAGAGACTTCCTGAGAGCGCACATTGGAAGTGTGCTAAGATGTGTGGCATGACATTGCACTAGTGTGGGCAGCAGTGTCATGAATGCATGTGTGAATGTGTGCATGAGAGTTTACATTTGTTGAGTCTGTGCATGCAGTCCGTTAGTCTGAGGGGGAGTTTGTTGGATGCACGTCATTCTGAGTGCATGTCATCCTAACGTCCTGCCAAGTGCTCGTGCTATTCATGCGTGCATTGTTTGCATGAGATATGTTATTGTGCATGGCTGTTGGATATTATCATCTCTGTGTTTTTCTCCAAGTTTAAATGCTTGATCATGCAGGAGAAATTCAGAGTGTTCCAATGATACAAAGATCGCCTTATTCCGACCAAGATCGCCCAAAGTTACAAGATTTCCAAGACTTGGATTTCTTATCACCTTTTGGGGTTATATCTAATTTGGGCTATTACTTGGGCATGACATAAAGGGATCTTTGGTTGGGTGGTTAGCAAGGCAACTTTGACTTTTGGTTGGGGTGGCTAGAAGTTTCTAGCATGGGTTGCAAATGTTGCAACACCTAGGCGTGACACCTGAAGGACCTCATGATGAGGGTTGCATCCTTGCTGCTGGGAAGGTTCCTACCGTCCTTCCCTAGCTCTTGGAGAATCCCTTCCCTCTCATGGTTCTCTTGGAGTCCCCAACTCCAACTTTCTATGCCCTAATGTTTGTACTTCCTCCACCATTCTAGTCATGCGGCTGCTGGACGTTTTTACTTGGTTCTCACTCTATAGACCATCTTAACGACTGATTCAACTTGGAGATGGTAGCTAAGCCTAAGGCGCAACTTCCTACCAAGGGGATTTGCGTTTGGTTGAGTAATGAGTTCGTCGTAAGCTCTCAAAGTGACGGATCCTGAACAACACCGGAGTCGTGGGGGCCCTTGGTGGTCAACCTTAATGGGATGAAGGACTCGTGGTCCCTTGAGTGGATTCGCGCACAAGTTCTTCAAGAGGAGTTTCGGAGGAAGGAGCTGACCGCCGCTGACGGTGAAGGTGGAGGCTCTGCCTATGGCATAAAGGGCTTCAAAGGGCGTGGCAGCATGAAAGGGAAGGCCAAGGAAGGCTCTGGAGGGGAGCAGCATTCGGGAGGGAAGCGTGGCAACAAGGGAGGCAAGCGGTGTGGCGGCAAATGTTGGTATTGCCATGTGAAAGGTCACCCATGGTTTAAGTGCCGCAAGCTACCTGACGGTTGGAGGCCTGGTCAGCCATCACTTGAGGGCTCCAAGGGTGTTCATGGAGCTATGGGAGAAGGCATGGAAAGTGAGGAGGGCGATGGAAGTGCTGATGGATACGGCGGCATGTTCTACCATGTAGGAGAGGCGTGCTCCGATGACATGGTTGTGCCGGCCAGCAAGGTTGCTCTTCACCGCTCCTTCCATTGGGTCATCGACACGAGAGCCTTCATGACCATGACCAACCCAAGTCAGGCCATCAAAGGCAGCCACCGTCGTTTCAGCCACCGGCCAAGTTGTACCCGTGCGTGGCGAGGGGAGAGCCATGTTCATGGGTGCGGATGGGAGGCTTGTGGGGCTGAAGCGTGTTCTCCTTGTTCCTGGATTGTGTGCCAACCTCCTCTCTACCAAGGCTCTAAGTGAGGCAGGGATAAAGATGGAGATGTTGGGCACAAAGGTTTTCAAGGCAACTCTGGATGGGCGTGTATTGTGGGACCTCCGAGGCGGCAAGGACATGTACCGGTCTATGTGGGAGATACCGGTGCTGCCATGGAAGGAGGCGGCTGCGCGCTTGGCTGCTGGAGATATGAGAGGAGGGCGTGTTAACCACGTGAACAATGCAGGAGGTGGTGATGACAGTGATGGTGGGCTCCTTGGGCATGGAGGGGCTGCGCTACCAAGTGTAACTCCTAGCACGGGTGAGACGGATTGGCTCACCGCACACCGTCGCTTTGGCCACGTTGCGCTACCTTAGTTGCAGCAGCTGTTTAAGGAGGAAAGAGTCCAGGGGCTGAGGATAAAAGGGAAGCCCAAGGAGGTGGGATCTTGTGAGACTTGTTTGACCAGCAAGTTTTCACGGTTTCCCTTCCATTCGGTGGAGGGGAAGTCGAGTGACCCGGTGGAGCTCGTGCATGTGGATCTCGTGGGACCCATGAAGGTGAAGGGAGATGGTGGGGCCCTGTATTCCATGACCATGGTGGATGACAACACAAGG
Source organism: Closterium sp. NIES-65 (assembly GCA_948144175.1). Lineage (NCBI taxonomy): Eukaryota > Viridiplantae > Streptophyta > Zygnematophyceae > Desmidiales > Closteriaceae > Closterium > Closterium sp. NIES-65. Next base: position 158,289 of record CANXME010000149.1, read on the forward strand.
CTCACCTGGTCCTTTCCACTTGCAAAGAAGAGTGATGCTGCAAGGGTCATCATTGAAGAGTGGCTGCCCATGGTGGAGCGAGAGAGCGGCAACCGGGTGAAGGCGATTCGTAGCGACCGTGGTGGGGAGTTCCTGGGAGCGGAGTTCCGGAGCTGGCTGAAGCGGCATGGCATCAAGCAGCAGCTCACCACGGCCTACACTCCTCAATCCAATGACGTGGCAGAGAGAGCGAACCGGACCATCTTGGAGGGCGGGAGAACAATGTTGGTAGACTCGGGTCTACCCTTACGATTCTGGCCCCTCGCTATTCGCCATGCCGCCGTCATCAATAACCGAGTATTGACTCATGTGGGAGGGCAGCATTGGGTCCCTATGGAGAAATGGAGAGGCAAGAAGCCTCTGGTGGATATGCTTCGAGTCTTTGGGTGCATGGGACTCGTGCACGTCCCTAAGGAGAAGCGTGACAAGCTTCAAGCGGCGGCGGTGTGGGCTGTTCATTTGGGACTTGCACAAGGGAGCAAGGGGTGGCTCATGTGGGACCCAAAAGCCAACACCATCTTCACCACCAGAGATGCCAAGTTAATGGAGGGGCTCATGTTCAAGGAGTGGTTGGAGCGAGGGAGGAGCAAGGTCACCATTCCGCTCGGAATAGAGGTGGGAACGAATGACCCACTCCTCATTCCCATTGAGTTGTCTTCGTCTTCAGAGGTAACGGAGGTGTCACATGACTTGGGAGGTGCTGAAGGGGAGGCAGCAGAGGTGGAGGGAGTGTTGCAGCAAGAGAAGGCCCCTTTAGCTGAGAGAAGTGATGCCGAGGAGGAGGTGCAGCAGCCTACACCATCCCCTACACTTCCACCAAGGCGGACAACCCAAGGGAAGCGTGGTGCTGTCCGTGGTGGAGCTAAGGAGAGTGCAGCCAAGGAGAGGCCCAAGAGAGCTGCTCACCCAAGGGATTTCCTCAAGTATGGAAGGCTTGGAGGTCCCAAGGCAATGCTGGTCCAGGAGGAGGAAGATGAGGAGGAAAAGGGAGCCGAGGAGGAGATGGAGCGGATTTGTTGTTTTGGTGTCAACTTACCTCATGAGTTGGCGTCAATGGAGGGAGCTCTCGCTGAAGATAATCGAGAGGCTTGGTTGGCTTCAAGGGAGGATGAGTTTCAGAGCCTCATGGAGAATGGAACATGGACCCTCACTTATCTGCCCCCGGGAAGAAAGGCATTGGATTGCATGTGGATATTACGTGTGAAGACCGATGCGGAGGGGAAGTTGGAGAGGCGCAAAACAAGACTTGTGATCAAGGGCTTCCAGCAGAGGGAGGGGGTTGACTTTAAGGAGGTGTTTGCTCTTGTTGCCAAGGCTCCTACGCTCCGGGTGTTGCTAGCAGCTGCTGCCGTTTGTGGTTGGAAGGTGGAGCAAATGGATGTGAAGACGGCTTTCCTCTATGGCGTGGTAGATGAGGAAATCTACATGAAGCAACCAGAGGGGTATGACGATGGGAGCGGACGTGTTTGCAGGCTCAACAAGGCCATCTATGGCCTCAAACAAGCTCCAAGGTGCTGGTATGCAAGGCTGGTGGAGGCGTTGGAGGCTCTTGACTTCATAGTTAGCGGGTGCGACGAGAGTCTCTTCATAACCGAGGGGGACGAGGAGAAGGTGTTTCTTCTTGTCTACGTCGATGACATTCTCCTCTTCTCTCCATCCCTGGAGAGGATCAAGAAGGTGCAAGGGAAGCTAAAGGAGACCTTTCAATGCAAGGCCCTTGGACCAGTGGGGTATTACCTTGGTCTTCACGTGGAGCGGGACGAGGTGAAGGGATGGTTGAGGCTTCACCAACACAAGTACCTTGCAGCCATGGGGGAGAGGTATGGGCTGGAGGAAGGGAGGAGTGTGAAGACTCCTCTACCCTCAGGGTTTCAGCTACACCTTGATGAAGAGGAGGGTGAGGTGTTGGAGCCCGAGTTGCAGCGTCGGTTCCAGTCAATGGTGGAGAGCTTGATGTATGCTTCGGTCAACACTCGCCCCGATATTTCATTCACGGTTTCGCAGCTGGCTCGTGTGGTGTCTAGGCCCCTTCAAGAGCACCTTGATGCAGCAGAGAGGCTGGTGAGGTACTGCATGGCAACTGAAAGAGTGGGGCTGCAATATTCAGTGCATGGGCAGCTGAAGCAAAAGGGAGTGGAGGAGGTGAGCACGAAGACCGGTGCACCTGCAAGGTGTGGACACTTGTACCTCTCGTGCTTCACCGATGCTACCTGGGCAAGTGACATTAGTGATGCAACATCCCATGGTGGCTATGTATGCTGTGTTGGAGGGAGTCCAGTGAGCTGGAAGTCTAAGAAGCAAGGGGAGATAGCTCACTCATCAATGGAGAGCGAATACATGGCGTTGTTTCATGGGGTGAAGGAGGTGGTTTGGATGAGGAGGTTGCTTGAGGAGTTGGGGCAGGAGCAAGAGGGTCCTACACCTGTATTTTGTGACAGCCAAGGAGCAATTTCAATGGCTCGCAATGCTGTGCTCCATGGGCTGAACAAGCACATGCATATCAAATGGCATTGGGTGAGGAAGGAGGTGCAGAAGAGCACGGTCTCCTTGCACTACATCAACACTACCAAGCAACCTGCAGATTTCTTGACCAAGCGGCTTGCAGAGCATCAGCATTGGACCTGTGCCACCTTGTGTGGCATGTCCTTCAACTAAGAGAGGCAGCTTCAGGGAGCAGCTAAGGGATGAATGAGAGCACGATGAGGGGAAGTTTGTTGTGCCAACACATTACAGTGGCACGGTCATCGCACTCCCATTCGGCCTACAAGCCCGCTCAGCTTCTGGAATTTTGTGAGAAGATTCTTCAAGATGTGTTCCTCAAACCCTCAAAGTTTCAGATTTTATGAAGCAGTTACAAAGGCATGACAACATTTAAAGTTTCAAGACTTATGGCATCCCGGAAGTGTGTGTTACCCTTTTTTGGTAACACCCGAGTTCACCATTTCGGCTGCTGACTCGTCTACGGAGCTCTGATTGGTCAGAAATTTGGTCTTACAGTCATTTGCTTCGTTGTGCAGGTGTTCACCAAGTTTCAGAACGATCCAACATCGGAGCATTGTGAGACAGATATCGAAAGTCACTGTTCCGTAGTCATGGTACACTGTTGGCAGCATTTTCCTTGCCACCCTTTCATTGTTGTCATGCAAATGGTGCAGGGACAGAGAATGAGACAAGAATTACAGCTGGTCAAGTGGGACTCTACCACCCTCCTTTTGAGAAGTGTGGTCTTCCTGGAAGCAGCTTGCAAGAGGGTGCAAGTGGGAAGACAAGCTGACTCATGTTGGCTTGACTCACTATTGGTAGCCTTGAGTACAGCTCTGAACATCCAAGTGTGGTTGGCTTTGGTGACCTAGCTAGGACATTTCCCATCCTTCTTTAGCCTTTCTCCCCTAGGACTCAACCTTCTCTGAGTTCCCAGGATGACCCAACCCCTTATGAGTCCCCTAGGCAATGTTGTACTCACCTCTTCCTTGCATCAATGAAACTACACGTTTTTCAGCCGAGCTTACGTTTTCGTTCACTACGTAATGCACACACCTCTGATAATAGCAAGCAATATACTGTTGGAAGCAGGCATCTAAGGCTAACCGTTGTCCAAGTTGCAGCGTCGTATGTTTTTGGAGCTGATCGTGACGGCGTTTTGAACAGAGGTGGTATGAAGACGTCAGATTCTGCTTAGGCGGTTTCATGGGCATCCGCGACCTCTAAGTGGACTCTTGACTATAACACTGTGGGACCTGTAGTTGCTCACAGCACCACCACTCTCTCGTGTCTGACGGCTCCCTCAGGTTTTCTTACAGGTTACTACACCCCCTCGTTCTCTAGGAACCTGGTGGGTGTTAGTCACCTCCACGACCTAGGTGTAGTCACCACTTTCCCACTGGACGAGCCTGTTGCCTTCTGCACTGTTGGTACCACTGGGGCCCCTCTGGCCACTTTTCACAGGGAGCCGGGCTCTGGTCTATACTCACTACACACTGGGTCCCACCGCACTCGGTCAGGCCAGGTCAGGTCAGGTTAGGTAGCTGCTAGGTCGTGTGACTGTCGGTCCCTCACCCACCAGTGGGTCCTCTGGCACCACCGTCTAGGTCACCCGTCAATCCCATGTCTCACTAGGATGGCACGTTACTGTCTGGTCTCAGGTCTCCCAGAGTCGCTTGCCCCGCTTCCTCGCTTTCCTGCGCCGCTGTGCACTCCTTGCGTCGAGGGCCGGCAGTGGGCTGCCCCTCACTCCTCCTCGTTCCCCACCACCACGGCTCCTTTCCAGACCCTGCACTTGGACATCTAGGGCCCTTCCCCGGTCCTTGGACTACGTCAAGAGCGCTACTTCCTGATTATGGTGGACGACTACTCCCGCTACACCAGGGCTTGTGTGGGCTTCGCCTACACTCGGACCGTGGTGGTGAGTTTTCTTCCACTCGCCTCGAGACGTTCTGTCAGGGTCGGGGGATCATCCAGTCTTACACGCTACCAGCCTCGCCGCAGCAGAACGGGGTTGCCGAGCGACGCATCGGCCCGGTCATGGAGGTTGCTCGGACCTCCATGTGCCATGCCGGTGCCCCCTAGTTCTTGTGGCCTTAGGCAGTACGCTACGCCGCGCACCAGTGACGCCAGTCTCCCTTTGGACAGGTTCTTCGGGCGTAGCAGCTGACTTCCGTATCTGGGGTTCTCTGGCTCACATTCGCGCCCCTGGCGCGAACAAGTTGTCTCCGTGCACTCGTGCCTGCGTCTTTCTTGGCTTCCCTTTGGACGCCTCTGGCTGGGTGTTCTACAACCCGGTCACCTACCAGTTCTTCAGTTCTCAGGACGTCACGTTCGACGAGTGTGTCTGTTACTACAGGAGTTGCCCCCACCAAGGTACTGAGGCCTTTTCCCCCCCACTGTTCCTCACCCTTGAGCCCCCACCAGTCATCCCGTTAGCCCCCCCCCATTCGCGTCCTGCCCCATCAGGTGTTTCGCACATCACTCCGTCCCCCCCACAGAGTCCAGTCCCTGTCGTGTCTGGGGGTGCGGGAGGTGCAGTTGCGGAGGGTGAGGGTACTGGGGCTGCAAGAGCTGGTGGTGTCGGCTCTGGGGATGCAGGGGTTGTGGGCATGGAGGTCACTCCTGTGGAGGACACGACAGCCTCGACTCGGCGGCTTCTCCTCGCCTCACCCCCTGGCTTCCCGTCCGTCCCGCATTTTCCTCCTCGTTCTTCTCTGTGGCCGGTTGTTGCGGAGCCGGGGGGTGTTCTAGCGGGAGGTACTGGAGGCCTCGGGAGTGTCCGTAGTGGAGGTGCTGGTTCTGGGGGTGCTGGAGCTGGAGGCACTGGCACTGTGGCGCCTACACCGCGCACTGTACGTTTCCTGACCCGTGAGCAGCGTCTCCTCAGGTTGGAGAGGGAGGAGCGTGAGCGGTTTGAGAGGGCATAGGAGGAGCAGCAGCAGCAGCAAGAGAGAGTGGAGGAGGAGTCACAGCCGCAGCAGGAGAGGGTAAGGGAGGAGTCACGGCCGCATCAGGAGAGGATAGAGCAGGAGTCCCGCCCGCAGCTGCAGGTGCAATAACAGACACAGCAGGAGAGAGTAGAGGAGCAGTCAAGGCCGCATTAGGAGAGGGTAGAGCAGGAGTCTCACCCGCAGTAGCACGTGCAGTTACAGCAGCAGCAGGAGAGAGTAGAGGAGGAGTCACGGCCGCAGCAGGAGAGGGTAGCACAGGAGTCCCGGTCGCAGCAGCAGGTGCAGCTGCAGTCGCAACAAGAGAGGGTAGAGGCGGAGCCACAGGAGCAGCAGCAGGGGCCGGTACCGTCGCAGCAAACGCCAGAGGAGGCGGAGCAGCAGCGACTTCGACTACGCGACCTCCCCGACCCAGCACCTACATGTTTTGTTCGTGGTCCCCTACTGTCCCCTCCTGTTCCCCCTGTTGAGTCCCTTTCCTCGTCCTAGTGGACTCGTCGTTCTCCCCTCAGTCGTGCTGTATCCCCAGAGTGTCGTCGGTCCCGTTACCGTGCAGACGGCCCGTTCCACCTTGTTCTTCGCTCTCGTGTTCCACCTCCTCCTGTTCTTCCACAGCCCCCTGAATCATCCCTCACTGTGCTTCACGAATCGTTGTCCGACTAACTCCGTGCCTCCCGTCCTATCGTCTCCCGTGTTTTGTCCGCGTTGGTCGCTCACCCAACTGTACCTCGGTCATCTGTCTCAGCCCTTGTTACCACTGTCGCTAGCTTTGCCTCTTCCCACCGCCTTGACTACGCCGCTGACGTGGTGAGTGGCCCTGCTCGTTCTCCGTTCTCTGGGGGTGCTCCCATCTTTCCCTTGGAGGTCCTCGAGGACAGGCAGTTCGAGCTAGTTCTCCTTGCAGCTACTATTCCTCATCTCTGCGCCATGCTACTTGCCCCTGAGGGGGATCCAGACGCCCTTAACATCCCAATCCCTCGCACTCACGCCGAGGCAGTCTTGGGACCCTAGGCTTCGTATTGGATAGCAGCTGAGGAGGCAGAGATGGCATCTTATAGGTCCACAGGCACTCACGTCGACGCAATCCCACAAGCTGCGACAAACGTCGTTAGTGGCTGATGGCTCTACAAGGTGAAGCGCCCGCCTGGATCACCACCCGTGTTCAAGGCGCGCTATGTGGCGAGAGGCTTCAGTCAGCGAGAGGGGGTAGACTTCTTCCAGACCTTTGCTCCCACCCCGAAGATGAGTACCCTTCGAGTGTTGCTGCATATTGCAGCCCAGCGCGACTACGAGTTGCACTCCTTGGACTTTTCCACCGCGTTCCTTCAGGGGAGCCTACACGAGCAGATCTAGCTGCGTCGCCCGCCTGGCTTCACTGGCTCTTTCCCACCTGGGACCCGGTGGCAACTGCGTCGACTAGTCCGCGGCCTGCGTCAGGCTCCACGTGAGTGGCACGACACACTTCGCTCGACCCTTGCAGCTCTTGACTTCTTTCCGTCGTCTGCTGACCCGCCACTGTTCGTTCGCCGTGGCTCGACCCCGTTCTTTGTCCTGGTCTACGTCAACGACCTGGTGATTGCCACTCCCGACCGACATGCGCTGGCCTCTGTGAAGAAGGAATTGCAGAGGAGACACACTTGCACTGACCTTGGTGAGCTGCAGCACTACCTTGGCCTGCAGATCACTAGGGACAAGGCAGCTCGCACCATTACGCTGACTCAGTCGCATATGGCCGAGCAGATCCTCACGCGGTTTCGCTTTCCGTTCTCCAAGGTACAGCTCACCCCTCTTGGTGTGGATCATGGGCTCATGGCTCCACCTTCGGACGAGTCATTTGAGCCCAGTGGTCCATATCTTGAGCTGGTGGGTTGTCTCATGTACCTGATGACCTGCACTTGCCCAGACCTAGCTTACCCTCTTAGCGTCCTTGCGCGCTTTGTTGCGCCTGGGAGACACCGACCTTCCCACTGGTACGCGGCTAAGAGGGTGGCAAAGTATGTGGCGAGAACATTAGGCATGGGGCTTGTCCTTGGAGGGAAGCAGCCAGTTACACTCACAGGTTACTTGGACTCGTCGTTGGCCGATGACGCGGAGACGCGTCGGTCTACACAGGGTTACTCCTTTAGCCTCGGGGCAGGTGCTGTTTTGTGGCGGTCGACTCGGGCGTCGTCTGTCGCCGGTTTCGGCTGTGAGGCAGAGGTGTACGCGGTGGCCATGGCCGCCCACGAGCTTCGCTGGCTGTCTTTCCTTCTCACCGACCTTGGTGAGCGGCCTCGCTCACCCCAAGTCTTGTCCGCCGACAATAGGTCTGCTTTCCTGTTGTGTGAGGAGCCCCGACTGGTTGGGAAGGCGAAACACATCCAGCTTCATTACTTCCTTCTACGTGAGTTGCAGCGGCGTGGCCAGGCACTCGTTCGACATGTTGTCTCTAAGGCTAACACGGCAGATATCTTCGCCAAGGCGTTGCCGCCTTATGACCACCAGTGTTTCTGCACCCAGCTTGGCCTTGTGCGTGCCCGTCCACACCTGCTTACGTAGAGATGCCTTGTCCTGCATGTCTTGTACTCTTGCATCTCTTTATATTTGCTATATACCTGCATGTGGACTAGCCTTGTGGCCCCTTGCTTGCTATCGGAGTGTGTGGTGACTTTGAGCTCCACCCTGAGATTTGTCTTGTTGTGGATTGGTCTTGTAACCGTTGCTTGTTCTTGTTGTTTCTACAGGACTACCGTCACCTTGACTATGGCGGTGTGTCAAACTATAATTCTATAGTTTGTGTAGTTCTAGTCTAGGTGTTCTCCCTTGTGTTATTTTGTACTTGTACTAGGGTTAGGTTTTGCATATATCTTGTTTGTACTTTCTGTTTTAGTCAATTTTACATTATGGCATGTCAGTGCGTCGAAATAGTGATGGGTCAGCAGTCGAAGGAGCAAACCCAAGAGCCACAAGCGTCATCCTCAGTGTGTCATCCCACCCGTGAGGCGCTTGGGAGAGATCGTAGACGGGCCGTTGGATACTCCACTAGGTACCTGCAGGAACGACTCAGTGAAGCCAGGTGGACAGCGCAGCCAGATCTCCTCGTGCAAGCTGCCTTGTAAGAAAGCTGTACTGAAGTCAAGAGAGTGAAGCTTGTAATCATGCCGAGCAGCGACGTGCAGCAGCACCCGAAGAATAGTCATCTTCGGGGTAGGGGAGAAGGTCAACTCATTATCGCTGACTGAAGCCTCTAGCAACATAACGAGCCTTGAAGGCAGGCAAAGAACCCAACGCCGCTTCACTCTAAAAATCTTCATGCCATTGACTATGTTCGACCTAGGCGGGGGAACTGCGTCGACGTTAGTGCTAGTGGACTTCCAGGATGCCATCTCTGCGTCCATGGGGACTACCACTGAGAGGAGTAGGAACCCTCTATCGCCTCTGCGTAAGAGCACGGGGTTGGGATGTCTGGTGCATCCGGGTCTCCCTCAGGTGCAATCAGCATAGACACGAGATGAGGTACAGCAACTGCAAGACACTCAAAGTCCTCCTACCTATCCTCAAGGACGTCCGTGCAAAGAGCACACTCACCCCCGATGGACGGAGGACAGACAAACTCAGACTCAGAAACAAGACTAGCAGCGTAGTCGAGACGACAGGCGGCAGCAAAGTCAACAAGCTCAGCAACTAGGGCAGACGCAGCAGTGGACTCAAACGAAGGGTCAGTGACAACAGTGGCCAAAAGACGAGTGACAGTAGAACTAGCAGCACGAAGTAGGTCAGACTCAGGATCCTGTCCGTCGGCAAGAGGGGACGCAGGACGAGACGGCAGAGGGACACGCTGTGGAACAGAGGAAGGACAAAGTGCCATATGGTGCGTGCTGGGGACAGGAGGAGGACGCCGACGCGGAACACGACGACCAGTGCGGACAGCGCGAACAGGCGAGGCAGGATGAGATGCAGGTTCACGATGCTCTGTAAGACCTTCGATCTGCTCAATGTAAGGAGAAGGAGCAGGCACTGGAGAGGCTGGCTGTAACTGCGGCTGTGACTAGTCAGGCAATGGATACAGTAAGGGAGGAGTAGGGCCAGTAGAAGACGAGAGACCAAGAACCTACTAAAGCAGCTGAACGAAGTACGGTCGCGGCCGCATAGTGCCTCCAGATTCAGCACTAACAACACCAGCACCCTCAGGGCTAGCACCTCCCTCTCCAGGGTCTCCAGCTCCAACGCCAGGAGCACCTTCAGCTCCAGCAGCTGCAGTACCCTCAGTACCTCCAGCACCAGCGTCTCCAGCTCCAACTCTTGCAGGACCACCAGCTCCAGCAGTTCGAGTACCTCCAGTACGAGCACATCCATGACTAGTAGCTCCAGCACCTCCAGCAGCAGCACCAGCACCATCTCCCGTACCTCCAGCAGCAGCAGCACCACAAGCTCCAGCAGCTCAAGTACCTCCAAGCATCTCCAGGACCAGTGGCTCTAGCACCTCCAGCTCCAAAGCCTCCAACGGTAGCCCCCCCAACACCAACAGTGTCACTCCATAGGCTCTAGCGCCGAGCAAACCACACGCGCAACTTCGGTGGAGAGAAAGGCTCCCGTCGCGACGGGGCACCTGTAGGACCTCCAGTAGACAAAACGCCTCGAGGCTCAGAGCGCTCAGGCTCAGCACCCACAAGCTCAGCACCCCCAGGCTCCGCACCCCCAGGCTCCGTACCCCCAGGCTCAGCACCCTCAGACCCAGCACCCCCAGGCTCCGCACCCTCCGGCTCAGGACCCCCAGACGCAGCACCCCTAGCAGCACCACCCCCAGCAGCACCAGATTCGACAGCTACCTCAACAGGCTCGACAGGGTCTACCTGGGACACACGATAAAAGTCTCGCAAGAGGTCGGAGGTAAAATCACCACCTCTATCAGATTACAAACGCAGGACTGGAAGGTCCATGTGGAAACGCTCGCAAAGCTGGAGACGGACAGCGCGGATCCAAGGGATCAAAACATCAGGGACCTCCCCCTTGCTGCGAAAGGGGAAGACCATGGTGTAACGCGAGTAGTCGTCAACAACCAGCAGGAAGTAGCGCTCGCGGCCCTGTCCACGGACGGGACTGGGACCCACACGTCCATATGGAGAGTCTGCAGGGGAGCAGTCGTCGGGGGAAACGAGGAGGAGTGAGGAGCGGCGCGCTACTGTCCCTCGACACAGGGAAGGCACGGAGGGGCAGGCGAGGGTGGGAGGGGAGGGAGGGACATGGGAAGACCAGAGACAAGGACACGGGAGTGCATGCCGCGGAGGCGTGGCAGGGAGGGGTGACCAAGGCCGTGGTGCCAAAGGAGAGTTTGGTGCGACAGGGCACGACACGAGCAGGAGGCCGCACGCTGACTTGACACGGACGTAGAAGTAGCTACATGAGGAGGCTCAGTAGTCGGTGTGTACAGACTCGACCCAGGCCAACGGGTGAATGTGGCCAGGTGACGGCCCGTCCGTGCACATGTGCAGATCACCACACGCTGTCCTCCAGGGGTAAAGGTATCGACCCAAGCATCCTGCAGGACGGCATTACTCACCAAGTTCGTAGAGAACGAGGGGAGGTGAAGACCTGTCAGTGAGCCGGACGGAACCGCCGGACATGGAAGAACAGTGGAGGAACGGGCAAGAACTGGGCCCCCTGAGGGGTCAGCCAGTCTGACTGCAACAGGTGCAGGGAGTGGTGTGACTGTGGTGCTGTCGCGAAAGAATCAGTGGGAAGCACTTGAGTCAAGCGTGAAGGTGTGCAAGGCTTTAGCAGGTGCAGTTACAGGGAGAGCAGACACACTAGCACCTAGAGCAGCAGCCTCTATACCTGGGTCAGGCGGCACACACAGGTAACAGTAACCGCAGCACTTATAGTCAATGCATACATGGCAGCAAGGATAGCATCATAATCAAGAGCAAAGATATGCACACCCTACCTAAGCTGCTCTGCCCAGCGGGGGAGCTCAGACGCGTCGGGAAACTCTGTGCAAAAGGCATCGTCAAGACGGGAGAAGGAGCGGTACTGGGTATGCGGCTTGCCGCATGTCTGACCAGCGTGGACACCTGCGCGAATAACATACGGGCAGCGAACAATACCTCCATACGCCCCATGCTGAGCAAACCACTCACAAAGTTGTTGGGGCGAAGGGGTCTCGCTCGGACGTTGCTCCTGCTACCGCTGGCTGCCTCCAAAACCTCCCCTCTGAACAGCTCCACTCCTACCGCCACCACTTCTCCCGCCAACACTCCCAGTGCTACCACCACCGCTGCCGCCGCCACCCCCACTGCCGCCACCACTGCCGCCACCACCACTGCCAACTACGCCTCCACTCTCACCACCACCCCCACCGCCACCACCACCACCTCCACCACCTCCACCGCCCCCACCACCGCCTCCACCGCCGCCACCCCCGTCACCCTGGCCTCCCTTCTCCCTGCCGCCGCGGCGCCTCCCACTAGGAGCATACGCAGCCTCAACCTCCTTAGCACGAAGGAAGACAACAGTAGCAGCAGAAGCGATAGAGGGGACAAGGGGGGAGGAGGAACACCCTTCAAAGAAGGGAGTGCAAGGAGTGCCACGAGAAGCGCCTACAGCGACTATGCTGGTCTCAGCTGCAAGGAGGTGCCTCTTGAGCAGGTCGAAAGTGAGGTCTGTGGGTCAAGAGAGCGAAAGAGGTCTCTGACTGCACTACGAGGGTCAAGGAGGCGGGTGACGATATAGTAGAGCATGATGTACATGGGAGGAGGGTTCTTGGCTAGAAACTCAGCGGGAAGTGGGGCTCGATAGCAGACGTCACTAGTGCGAAGGTGAGTGACGAGGTCGGCAACTATGACAAGGGCAGACAACTCGGGGAACAGCTAGGGCAGGATAAGGTAGCGTAGAGCAGAAGTGGCCGGGGAGAAGTAACGAGCAACTACAGCATCGTACAGGGCTTTAGCTGTCTTGTGCTGGCCAAAGTGAGCGCGTTCAGCTAACGGCAGGTGGTTGCGAACGACTAGGCAAGCAGCAGCGTCATGGGTAAGCCACTGTGAGGGAGTCGCACTTTCAGTTGTGTTGGGAGGTGCGGGAGAGGTGCCAGACATGAGGTCAAACAGCAATTCACCGTCCTTAGAATCGCTCAGTAAGTACAGCTGCAAGTCATCTAGCCACGCGTCGAACTGTATCGGGCGGCCCTCTGCATCGAACGAGAGTACACTAAGCGTAGCCATCGCGGGCAAAGCAGTTGAGTGTGCTAGCAGTAGGGCAGCTCCTAGGCAGGGCAAAGCAGGGCGGCGGCCAACAGGGTGGCGCACAGGCAGATTAGGGCAGGGCGGTGTGGTGGCAAACGTCACGCGAGCAGGGCAGGGCAGCACGGCAGCAAGCGGCGCGCGGGCAGGGCGGCGCAGCAGCACCGAGCTGCGCACAGGCAGGGCTGTAGCGCGGCGGCGGGCGGCTCGCGCACAGGGCGGCGCGGCGGCGAGCTGCGCGCGGGCAAGGCAGAGCGCGCGGCAGCGAGCGGCGCGCGGGCAGGGCAGGGCGCACGGCGGTAAGCTGCGCGCGGACAAGGTAGGGCACGTGGCAAGGAGCTGCACGCGGGCAGGACGGCGTGGCAGCAAGCGGTGCGCGAGCAGGGCAGGGCGTGCAGCGGCGAGCGGCGCGCGGTCAAGGCAGGGCGCGCGGCAGCAAGCTGCGCGCGGGCAAGGCAGGGCAGGGCGTACGCTGGCAGCACGACGCAGGGCAGGGCAGGGCAGCGCGGCTCTAACCAGGCGGTGCGACATGTGGGGTAGCGCGATTTGGTGGGCCCCCTAAAAAAAACCAGTCCTAGGGGAGGACCTGCTGTGAAACCATGTTAGAAAGTATAGGCAAGAATGAACAAACTAGCAACAGGATGGGCACAAGTACTAACCCTAAATTTGGTTTGTATCCCATATGGGCCTACACAACATGCAACATATAAGTTTGACAGGTTTTGGTCTTGTGGTAGGTTAGGCCGATCGTTGGTGCGTTGACGAGGTAGTGTAAGGCGCGGTCGAGTTCGGCCATTTGCTCTGCTTCGGGCCGCTTCAGGTAGGTAGCAAGCTGACTTGCTGAATATAACAGGTCCAGTCAGCAGGTGAGGGCTGCATAGAGCAGGCAGCCCAGTTTTCGCTGGTAGTCGCGTAGTCCGGCAGGTCCGAGCAGATTAGATTTTTCCTGGTTATTTCCGACGGTGTAGTGGTAGGGCATGGGGATGACGGCTGGTGTTAATCCAAAAAGTTTGGCAATTGTGTCCGCGTATTTTGTGGCACTAAGGTAGATCGCGTTCTCTCCGTCAAGTACGTTGAGTCCGAGGTATTGAGTCACGGTAGAAGAAACTGTGAGTGAGAGACCCTGTTGCAGCTCCCCTTCAAACCAGTTGGTGATGCTGTCGGTGGAGCCTATGTAGAGCAGGTCGTCTTCATACACGATCATCAAAATGTACTCGGCTTCCTTCGTGAGTCGGTAAATGCCCTGGTCGTATGGTAGTTGCTGAAAGCCGATGCGGATTAATCGAGCGTGTAGGTACTGCTGCCACAGCTGCGGAGCTTGCTTGATGCCATACAGGGACTTTAGCAGTTGACAGACTTGATGAGGGTCTGTGTCGGATCCGTGTGGTTGCTCAACGAAGATCTCGGCGTCGACGGGAGCGTAGAGGAACGTGTTAGCCACGTCGATTTGGCGGAGCTTCTTCCGCTTCATGGCGGCTATTGCGAGAAGGATTCGCAGAGAGGTATGTCGGCTGACCAGAGCGAAGGTCTTGGTGAAATCTTGTCGGTGTTCTTGATCGAATCCGCGCACGACCCATTGTGCCTTGAACTTGTCAATTGTTCCGTCAGCTTTCGTCTTCACGCGGAAGACCCACTTTTCCGTGAGGATAGTTTTGTTGCGTGCCACTCCGATGGGTACTATCTCCCAGGTGTTTCTGTCTTCCAACGCCTAATTCCCTGTCCAGAGCTTCGTGCCATTTTCCCCTGTGCTCCCCCCCTAGAGCCTGCTGAACTATGGCAGAATCCTTTGGCGGCGATGCTCCGTGGACGGCGGTGACAAGTGCGAGTATCTGCAGCCCACTCAGTGTGTAGCGAGGGAGATTTGGGTCCTCGGGATAGATTGTTTCGTCTCCCGCTTCTGGATCAGGTAAGAGGTTCGGGCCTATGCGTTCCGAAACGTTGGTGTTGACCGGCTGGGGTGTAATGTAACCATTGTCGGCGAGGTCGTAGTAGACTTCGGCTTTGATGCTTTCTCGAGGATTTTCGTTGTCCATCAGAATAGGTACCGGGCAGTAAAGAAGGGATCCGGCTTCCTCGGATGCTCTGTCCACGTATTTCTCATCCCAGTCAACCTCAACTGCCGGTGTGGCGAAGGCTCGGTTGCCACGGAAGCCGCCCGTGAGGTCTCGTTCTGCTGCCCAGCTGTCCATGTACGTTTGGAGAGTGAGTCGTTTGTAGAAAATTACGTCACGTGCTGCTACTATTTCCTTTGAGTGGACGGCAAAGATTTTCCACGCGTTGTAGTGTTTTTCGATGCCCAAGTGTAGTCCCTACTGTGCGCGTTGTGAGAATCTTCCGGCTTGTGCAATGTGTGGTCCGTACTGTACCATGCAGCCAAAAACCCGTAACATTTTTGTGTTGCCAATTTTCCTGTCCACAACAGATGCGGTGATGCGTCGTTTGGAAGCGAGGTTGACAAAATCAAGTTGTGCAACAGCACAGCGTGGTCCATCGCCTCAGGCCACTGATGGTTGGGTAGCCGCATGCCACGTAGTAGCTTGCGCATGGTGTTCTGGAGGGCCTTGATCATTCTGTCACGCACGCCTTGTTGTTGATGAGCGTAGGGAAGAGAGATGAGTCTCTTGATGCCTCTCTCCGAGGTACTGCTTGAACCGTTGTGACTGGTATTCTCCTCCCCCATCTGACTGGAAGCTTTTCAGCTTCGCTCCTGATTCCTTTGCTGTTACTGGAAGCCATGCGACGAAGGCTTCGAAGGTCATGTTGCGACTCTGAAGATTGAGGTGCCAGACGTATCTGGTGGCGGCGTCGATGAAGGTGATCACATAGTTGTAGGCTCCTTGTACACTTTCGCGGGCGTACAGTGTGTCTCTGGCGCCCGGATCAGCGTCCAGGCGCCCGGGTCGGCGTCCTGGCGCTCGAGATGCCGTCCAGGCGCCCGGGTCGGCTTCCAGGCGCCCATGTCGGCTTCCAGGCGCCCGGGTCGGGGTCCAGGCGCTCGGGACGCCGTCCAGGCGCCCGGGTCAGCGTCCAGGCACCCGAGTCGGCATCTAGGCGCCCAGGACGCCGTCCAGGCGCCCAGGACGGGATCCAGGCTCCCAGGATGCCGTCCAGGCGTCCAGGACGCCATCGCGGCGCCCAGGTCGGCGTCTAGGCGCCCAGGGCTGTCAAACTATTATTGTTATAGTTTGTTAGTTTAGTCTAGGTGTTACACTGAGTTATGGTGTAGAGGGTATAACCCCCTTAGTGTTTGCTATATGCTCCCTTGTACTGTTTGTTTCTACTAATTCATTCATTCCATTACCTCGTTGACATGGTATAGAGCAGTTCGATTCCCATGGGCCCACCGCTCCGCGCTCGCCCATTAATAACGTGTTACTCGTAGTCCCCCGTCACCCAATAGTGCCAGCCCTCCCCCCGTTGAACTGCGCGCTAGAGAGTGACCCCCGCGGGTCCCCGAATCGCAAGTTGGAATGACCCCCGTGGGTCCCCCACGTCGCGACCTAGGAGGGCCCCCGCGGCCCCCCCGAATCGCTAGCTAGAAGGACCCCCGCAGGTACCCCCCACGACGCGACCTAGGAAGGCCCCCACAGGCCCCCAAATAGCGAGCTAGAAAGGACTTCCGCGTGTCCCCCCACGTCGTGACCTAGGGAGCCCCCCGTGGGCCCTTGAATCGCGTGTTAAATGGTGCTTCTCCCACCTCGTAGCCTGTCGCCCCGTAGCCCTTCCCATCACATCCCTTTCCCGTCGCCTCCCCGTCTCGTCCCTTCCCCGTCGCCTCCCCTCCAAGTCGCCTCCCCGTCGCGTCCCCTCCTCGTCGCCTCCCCGTCGCGTCCCCTCCCCATTGCCTCCCCGTCGCATCCCCTTCCCTTACCCGTCGCATCCCTTCCCCGCCGCTGCGAGAGTACGACGGCTTATGCTGGCTTTGCTAGCTTGCCTTGACTTTATTATGCTATTTCTAGCTTGGGTGTTTTTTATTATGCATAGATATGCTTGATTTCCAAGGTTAGGTGCATTCCCATATGTTATTATAGTTACAGCACCGAACCAGGTTACGTGTACCGAACTGAAGCCTTTTCGATTGCCACCGAATTGCTTTCTACCGAGTTTGGGAAGGTTCTGTTCAGGACGCTTCGCGACCCTGAGATCGCGTAACACCTAAATAACCGGCCTTGTGTCGAGACTATATATAGACTCGTATTGTACCCAGGTGAATCATTCAATTCAAACTCTCTTTTTTGAGCTCGATCCTATATCCTCACACTTGTTAACCAGAGCCGTTTACACGCTAAGTTTTTTTTACCACTAAAACCGAGTCTTTAAAAAACCGCGGGGGCAACGACAGTAAACACCGATTTCAGGTACGTAAAACCGGTTCCGTGTTTTTCACTCCCCCTCGTTTTCAGTTTTCGGACGCGCACTATCAGGGATGGAGGGGCAAGGCGAGAATTTTGCATCCACCCAAGACATCGCCAGCCTTCGCACCGAAGTGGAACAGACGCAGGCAACGATTCGGCGGATTGAGGCCCTCCTGACGAACCAATCTGTAGACGCCACAGCAGCAGTGAATGCAGCAGCGAACGTAGCAACGACAACAGCAGAAGCAGTGGCGACACCTGCAGAGATAACTACTTCAACGGAAGCTAGACTACGAGCTAGGCACGGGACTAGAGTGATCTCTGCGTTCATTTGTTCCTTAGTTGTTTCCAAGTTCTCACACTACTTGCTAGTTCACACGGAGAATTGGGAAGAGTTTTACTAGGAAAAGTTGACAACAGCGGTACACAATGGCAAAAAGGACTACATCAAATGCTAGCAAGCAAGGAGATCAACTGACAGCGCAGCGCGGTTGACCACGTTCCATCACCACTTGGTCAACGGCGCTCCAGCGGTGCAATGTCGCGGTCCGCCAACGTTGCAGGTCAACGGCGTGCCACACTGCAGTAGGTCGGCGGCACAGCGTTGCATCCGCAGGACAACAGCGCACCCACTCCACAAGTGCTCGCAGCTGGATGGTGCGCTGTGCCTTGTCACTCGCACAGCGCAGACAACACGCCGACCATGGCCCACGTCTGCACCTGACCCTCCACGTCGACCTCGGGACACTATCACCGAGGTCGGCCTCGCCACGACCACCTGGGCGACTATCGTGCACCTCCGCAGAACTTCGTCGCCCCGATAACTTGGTCAACCTGGAAACCACCAGGTTGGCATCCAATTCTATAGGAAAAATTGACCAGAAGCTGTATGTGCTTGTCGACAGCCCAAGTCAATGACCACCAGCCGACTTCACCAGGTCGGCCACTCCCGAGTCGGCGTCACCAAGTCGACGCCTCCGAGGTCGACCTCGCCAAGTCGACCACCCAAACTCGGCACCCTCCAAGTCAGCGCCCCACAGCTCCCGTGTCCAAGTCGACGTTGAAGCCTCCCAAGGTTGGTGTCCACCCTCGTCGACCACCAGGACTATTCGGCCGCTGGCTCCCCATCGTCGGCGGTGTTGCAGTGGCCTCGAGCAGGTCGACCAACTCGTCGACCGACGCACCTAAATCGGTGTTGCCCACTGCAGCTGATCGGCTGCGCTCCCGCACACTCGACAACGAAGTCGGCTCCACCCAAGCGAGGACGGGGCCAACAACAAATCCTGTTGACAACATTGACATTTCACCAATGGCACCACCTTCGTCGAACCTTGAAGCAGTTCACCCGAGGCTCCCCGAAGCAATCGATCCGAGCACGAAAGGATCGGACGTTTGACGATTCGTGGTGAGCCTCGAAATTTATTTCGAGGCCATTAGCTGTTCGACCCTGACACACGATGCAGCTCACATTCGGCTCACAACGACACTGTTGCGAGGCCCGGCATTAGAGTGGATTTACGTTGCCCGCGGGGAGAAAACATGGGCGCATTTTTGGGCAGACCTCATCAAAAGTTTTGAGCCAATAAATTCGGTGTACGTGGTGCGGCAGCAGATTCATCGACACAAGAAACTCGGGAGTGTAGCACTATACACGCAGCAGATGGAACAACTTTCTAATCGCATCACAGACCTGATATAAGGCGAGAAAATCCAACGTACACCGAAGGGTTGAAATTGGAGATTCGCCAACAGGTCATCGCCGCAAACTACAGTAGCTATCGCGACATCGTACACGCAGCCGAACGATACGACGCGTTGACGCGTAGTGAACCCGAAACACGACGCTACGGAACGAACCGTACATTTGGCACAAAGTGGTCGGCACAGTCAGATTATTATAGCTGATGCATATTTGTAGGCTATAGTGGGGTAGCACATATGGGGTACAGTTTGCTAGGGTTGTATTTGTACCCAACTCTGACTTAGTCAATTCATTCCTGTTCAGTTAGTTTCACATGGTATCAGAGCGGGTCCCTCCTAAGGACCGTTCTTTGGGCCCACCCACGATTTTTTTTTCCTGCCCGGAGCGCGCCCTATTCTCCCCGAGGCGCGCTCCCCCTAGTGCGCGTCGGGCTGCCCTTGTGGCGTCCCGAGAGTCTCGCGCGCGACTCATTTTTTTTTCGCGCGCGCGGCCCAGGCCCCACTTCGCGCGGCCCTTACAGCCGCGCCGCGCCGCCCTCTCGGCTCTGCCGCGCCGCGCCGCCCTCAAGACGGCCGCGCGGCCTCTTCGTCGCTGCAGCAGGCCCCCCCCGCTGCACCTCTGTCGGCCCCGCAGCCGCCTTCCCTGACGGCCGCCGCCTCACCTGACGGCCCGCCGCCTCGACTTCTGGCCCGCCACCTCACCAGACGGCCCTGCCGCCTCACCTGACGGCCCACCGTCTCGCCTGCTGGCCCGCCACCTTACCTGACGGCCCCGCCGCCTCACCTGACGGCCCGCCGCCACCTTACCTGACGGCCCCGCCGCCTCACCTGACGGCCCGCCGCCTCACCTACTGGCCCGCCACCTGACCTGACGGCCCCGCCGCCTTACCTGACGGCCCGCCGCCTGACCTGCTGGCCCGCCACCTCACCTGACGGCCCGCCGCCTCACCCGCTGGCCCGCCACCTGACCTGACGGCCCCGCCGCCTCACCTGCTGGCCCGCCACCTGACCTGACGGCCCCGCCGCCTCACCTGACGGCTCGCCACCTCACCTGCTGGCCCGCCACCTGACGGCTCCGCCGTCCCCTGTCCCGGCCCCGCAGCTGCACCCTGACGGCCCCGCCGAGCCGCCCAGCAGCAGCCGAGCCGCCCAGCCGCAGCCGAGCCGCCCAGCAGCAGCTGAGCCGCCCAGCAGCAGCCGCGCCGCCCAGCAGCAGCCGAGCCGCCCAGCAGCAGCCGAGCCGCCCAACAGCAGCCGAGCCGCCCAGCAGCAGCCGAGCCGCCCGGTACCCGAGCTACCCGAGCCGCCCGAGCCGCCCGAGCCGCCCGAGCCGCCTGAGCCGCCCGAGCCGCCCGACCCAGCCCAAGCTGCCTGCTGCTGTCCTACCCGACTCTCCTAGCCCGGTGAGACTTTCAGCTGCTGCCATGGCCACCCCCAATGTTCTTACTTTTGACGCTGAGGGGAGGGCCATTGACTTTGCCGTCTGGATTGAAGACCTGCAGCTGTACTTACTGTGTGATGCGATAGATGAGGTCTCTCTCTTTGACTTTGTCTCTGGCGCTGTCCCTGCCCCGCCTGCTGATGCTGACTCTGCTGCTCGCTCCAAGTGGGCGACCCGCGATGCTGCTGCACGTCTTGCTGTGCGTCGCCACCTCCCTTCCTCTGAGCGTGCCCACTTTAGTCAGTGCAAGACCGCTCAGGCCTTGTACGACGCTGTAGTTGCACGCTACTCCTCCCCTTCCTCCGCTACCCTTAGCCGCCTCATGCTACCGTACCTCTTCCCTGACCTCGCTTCCTTTCCCACTGTTGCTGACCTCGTTACCCACCTCCGCGCTAGTGACACCCGCTACCGCGCTGCCCTTCCTGCTGAGTTCCGCGCTGCCAACCCTCCTCCCATGTACATCACTCTCTACTTTCTCGTCACCCGTCTCCCTGAGTCCCTTCGTGTCGTTAGGGACCAGTTTCTCTCTGTCTGTCCCACCACTCTCACTGTCGACCTCCTTGAGGAGTCCCTGCTAGCGGCTGAGAAGAGTATTGTCGCTGTAGGGGCCTCTCGGGGTGACCCTCGCACCCCCATCTTTGAGGGGTGTGGTCCTTCCCCCCTGCTGCCCTCTGTAGCCTCTGCCGCTGCGGCCGACCTCGCTGGTTTTGAGTCGGTCGGCGCGGCGTCTGCCCCCAGCGGCAGACGCCGCTCTGGCAAGGGCAAGGGGGGCAAGGGAGCGGGTGGAGCTAGAGGGGGCGGTGGAGGAGGCGGTGGGGGTGGCGGGGGGAGTGGGGGTGGCGGTGGGGGTGGTGGCGGGAGTGGAGGTACTGGTGGCGGCGGTGGAGGCGGAGGTGGCGGCGGAGGTGGTAGCGGAGGAGGCGGTGGGAGCGGTGGGAGCGACGGTCCTGGTGGGGGAGGTGGCGGTGGAGACGGGGGTGGCGGTGGAGGCGGGGGTGGCGGTGGAGGCGGGGGTCGGAGTGGCTCGTCCCAGCGGAGCAGCTCTGGGGGTGGTCAGCGCCAGCAGCAGCAGCAGCAGCAGCAGCAGCAGCAGCAGCCGCAGCAGCAGCAGCGCTCTCGCACCATCCCCGGCCCTCAGCAGCTCCGTGAGTGGTACTTGCAGCGTCAGCGCGGTGGTGCGCTTGGTCCCTGCCCCTACGTTCTTCGCACCGGTGACCGTGCAGGGGAGAGGTGTGGAGGCGCCCACACAGCCCGTCGCTGCTTTGGCCGCCTGACCGACGCCTGGCGTCAGCAGTTTCCGGAGGCCGCTGAGATCCCCCGCTGGGGAGAGCTGTCTAGGGCTGGAGTAGCTATTTATGATCTTGACTTTGATGCTATTCTCTCTGCTATGTATGCTGTGACTGGTAGTGATGAGGATGACTGTTACCGGTGTTTCCCGCCCGACCCGGGCATTGGTACTGCCGCGTCAGGTACTAGTGAGGCTGCTGCTCTAGGTGCCAGTACGTCTGTGCTCTCAGGTGCTGGTGAGTCCGCCCTCTCAGGTACTGTGTCGGCTTCGGCCTCTCACACCTTCACCCTTGACTCTGGAGCGTCTCGCTCCTTCTTTAGGGACCGCACCACTCTCACGCCGCTGAGTCGGCCGGTTGCGGTGTCCCTGGCTGACCCCTCTGGGGGACCTGTCCTGTCTCGCTTCTCCACTGTCCTCCCGTGTCCGGCGGCCCCCTCTGGCACCCTGACTGGTCTCTACCTCCCCTCGTTCTCGACGAACTTGGTGAGTGGTGCTGACCTCCAGGATGCAGGTGTCCACCAGTTCACCCCTGCTCGTCAGCGGGTGACCCACTGTACGGAGGCGGATACAGGTCGTCACCTGGCTACGTTTACACGTCGGCCAGGGTCGAGCCTGTACACACTGACCACTGCTTCTCCTCCAGGTACTGCGTCTGGTAGGGTCCCCTCGTCTGGTCAGGTGTTTGCTGCAGCGTCCAGGTCTGGTCCTGAGTCTGCCCCCTGTTCGTGTCGTCGTCTGTCTCACGAGACCCTCCTCTGGCACCACCGCCTTGGCCACCCCTCTCTGCTTCGGCTCAGAGGCATGGCCTCGCGGGTACTTGTGTCTGGTCTTCCCCAGTCCCTCCCTCCCTTTCCTCCGGGCCCTGGCCCTGCCTGTGTCCCCTGTGTCGAGGGGCGCCAGCGTGCTGCCCCTCACTCCTCCCAGTTTCCTCCGACAGAGGCCCCGTTGCAGACACTTCACATGGACGTGTGGGGCCCAGCCCGCGTCCTTGGACAGGGTCAGGAGCGCTACTTCCTGCTGGTGGTTGACGACTACTCGCGTTACACCACAGTCTTCCCCTTGCGCAGCAAGGGTGAGGTCACTGAGGTGTTGATCGACTGGATCCGCGCAGCTCGTCTCCAGCTTCGGAGGAGCTTTGGCTCTGACTTCCCTGTTTTGCGTCTGCACTCGGACAGAGGCGGAGAGTTTTCCTCTGGCCTCCTGAGTGCCTACTGTCGTGTGCGAGGCATCCGTCAGACCTTCACACTTCCGGACTCACCACAGCAGAATGGGATTGCTGAGCGCCGCATTGGCATGGTCATGGATGTCGCTCGTACGTCCATGATGCATGCGGATGCTCCCCATTTTCTGTGGCCGTTTGCGGTCAGGTACGCTGCGCACCAGATCAACCTCCACCCCAGGGTCTCTCGACCGGAGACCTCCCCAGCCCTGCTGTGGACCGGGAAGGTTGGCGATGCGTCGGCGTTCCGGGTCTGGGGATCTCGGGCGTTTGTTCGCGACCTGTCTGCGGACAAGCTGTCCCCTCGTGCTTCTCCCTGCGTCTTCCTGGGGTTCCCCCCCGACGCCCCTGGGTGGCAGTTTTACCACCCCACCTCTCGACGTGTTCTGTCCTCCCAGGACGTCACGTTCGACGAGTCGGTACCCTACTACCGCCTCTTCCCCTACCGCACTCCGTCCCTCCCCCCACCCCCGCTCTTCTTGGTACCAGGTCCCCCCCCGGTAGTCCCCCTCCCCCCTCAGGGTCCTGCCCCTTCAGGTGTGTCCCAGGTAGACGCGGTCGAGCCTGTCGAGGTCACTGGTGACTCTGGTGCTGCTGCGGGAGCTGGGCCTGGGGGTGCGGAGTCTGGGGGTGCTGTGCCTGGGGGTGCTGAGCCTGGGGGTGCTGAGCCTGGGGGTGCTGAGCCTGGGGGTGCTGAGCCTGGGGGTACTGAGCCTGGGGGTGCTGAGCCTGGGGGTGCTGAGTCTGGGGGTGCCGAGCCTGGAGGTGCTGAGCCTGGGGGTGCTGTGCCTGGGGGTGCTTCGTCTCGCCGGGAGCCACTCTCCCCACAGGAGCTGCGTGAGTGGTTTACCAGGCGCTGGAGGCGTGCTGCTGGTGCTGGTGGTTCTTCGCCTGCAGTGGGCACTGCTGCCGCGCGTCCCGACGGTGCTCGTACTGTGGGTGCTGGAGCTGCTCGGTCTGAGAGTTCTCCTGGAGCTGGTGCTGCTGAGGGTGTTGGCGCTGAGCCTGCCGCTGGGGGTCCGACTGACAGTGCTTCTGGTGCTGCTGCTGGGGGTTCTGGAGCTTCTGGAGGTGCTGCTGGAGGTGCTGCTAGCGTGGGTGCTCCTGACGGGGGGGCTGGTGCTGTTCCTGCTGTTTCTGGTGTCGCCGTGCGGCCCCGACCGTACTTCGTTCCGCTCCTACAGCAGGTTCTTGGTCTTGCACCTCCTCCTGCTCCCTTAGAGGGTCCACAGCCTGTTCGGTCACAGCCACAGCTACAGCCTGCCTCCCCTTTGCCTGCTCCTTCTCCCTACGCTGGTCCGACTGGAGGTCTTACTGAGCGTCGTGAGCCTGCGTCTCGTCCTGCGTCGCTTGTTCGTACTGAGCGCGCTAGTGGTCGCGGGTCGCGTCAGCGTCCTCCTCCTGTCCCTGGCACGCACCGGATGTCACTGCGTCCGTCCACTGCTCCTCTGCGTGCCCCTTTGCCTTCTCCTCCTGCTTCCTCTCTTCCTGCTCTTGCCGACCCGGAGTCGGACTCTCTTCGTGCTGCCAGTCCTACTGTCACGCGTCTCCTTGCTACTGCTGTCACTGACCCTTCCTTCGAGTCGTCTGCTGCGTCTGCCCTTGTCACTTAGCTTGTCGACTTTGCTGCGCGCTGTCGTCTAGACTACACTGCTCGTCTTGTCGCTGGGTCTGAGTCCGCCTGTCCTCCGTCCGTCGGGGGTGAGTGTGCCCTTGGCACGGACGTCCTAGAGGACAGGCAGGAGGAGTTACAGTGTCTAGCGGCTGCTTCACCTCATCTCGCGTCTGTACTGCTTGCCCCTGAGGGAGACCCGGATGCACTAGACATCCCGACTCCGCGTTCTTACGCGGAGGCCGTAGAGGGTCCCTACTCCTCTCAGTGGCAGGCAGCTATGGATGCAGAGATGGCTTCCTGGAAGTCCACAGGCACCTACGTTGACGCGGTTCCCCCTCCTAGGGCGAACATCGTCAGTGGCATGTGGATCTTCAGGGTGAAGCGGCCGCCGGGCTCCCCGCCTGTCTTCAAGGCGCGTTACGTGGCTCGTGGCTTCAGTCAGCGGCAGGGAGTTGACTACTTTCAGACCTTCTCTCCCACCCCGAAGATGACCACTCTTCGGGTGCTGCTGCACATTGCCGCTCAGCGCGACTACGAGCTTCACTCTCTCGACTTCAGCAGTGCGTTCCTGCAGGGTAGCCTGCACGAGGAGATCTGGCTGCGCCGTCCGCCTGGCTTCACTGGGACTTTCCCTCCTGGCACCCAGTGGAGCCTCCGACGGCCAGTCTACGGTCTCCGCCAGGCGCCGCGTGAGTGGCACGACACACTGAGGACTACACTTGCGGCTCTTGGGTTTGCTCCTTCTACTGCTGACCCGTCGCTGTTTCTTCGCACCGACACTTCCCTGCCGCCGTTCTACATCCTCGTGTACGTCGACGACTTGGTCTTTGCCACAGCGGACACTGCTGGACTCGCCTACGTGAAGTCCGAGCTGCTGAAGAGACACACGTGCACAGACCTGGGTGAACTGCGCAGCTACCTTGGCTTGCAGATCACTCGGGACAGAGCACGTCGCACCATTACCCTGACTCAGTCACACATGGTGCAGCAGGTCCTTCAGCGCTTCGGCTTCACGTACTCCTCGCCTCAGGCCACTCCTCTGCCTACTCGCCACTCACTCTCAGCTCTGCCTTCGGATGAGTCCGTAGAGTCGAGTGGTCCGTATGCAGAGCTTGTTGGCTGCCTCATGTACCTGATGACCTGCACACGACCTGACCTTGCATACCCTCTGAGCATTCTTGCACGCTATGTTGCTCCTGGGAGACACAGACCGGAGCACATGGCTGCAGCGAAGAGGGTATTGCGCTACCTGTGCAGTACGTCGGGCATGGGGCTAGTGCTTGGAGGGCGGAGTCCAGTGGTCCTTACCGGCCACGCGGACGCTTCTTGGGCTGACGACCAGGCTACGCAGCGGTCGTCACAGGTTTACACCTTCAGCCTTGGTTCCGGTTCTGTCTCGTGGCGGTCTACTCGCTCGTCTTCAGTTCTCGGCTCCAGTTGTGAGGCTGAGATCTACGCCGGGGCCATGGCTGCACAGGAGCTTCGCTGGCTCACCTACCTGCTGACCGACCTTGGAGAGCCGCCTCGTTCTCCTCCAGTGCTGTACGTAGACAACAAGGCCATGCTGGCCTTGTGTCGAGAGCAGCGCTTGGAGCACAGAACGAAGCACATTGCTCTCCGCTACTTCCTTGCTCGTGAGCTGCAGCAGCGTGGTCAGTTGCGACTTGCTTACGTGGCCTCTGAGGCCAACACTGCTGATGTGTTCACCAAGGCACTTGCGCCTTGTGACCATCAGCGCTTTTGTACCCAGCTGGGTCTTGTACCTGTCTTGCCTCACTTGCTCTCTTCTTGACTTTACTTGTACTTTGTCATATATATACCTGCTCCTGCCTGTCTAGTTTTATATATATGTCTGTACTCCTGCATGTGAACTGGCCTCTGGCCCTGCTCTTGTGCTCGGACTGTGTGGTGACTTTGTGATCCACCCTGAGCTTGCTTTGCTTTGCTTTGCTTGACTGGTCTTGTGACCCCTTGTTCTCCCCCACTTTGCCTATGGGGGTGTGTCAGATTATTATAGCTGATGCATATTTGTAGGCTATAGTGGGGTAGCACATATGGGGTACAGTTTGCTAGGGTTGTATTTGTACCCAACTCTGACTTAGTCAATTCATTCCTGTTCAGTTAGTTTCACAGGCACCCCCCACGTTTGCAGAACCGATGGATATCGACAGATTTGATGAGAAGCAGCAGCTGAAAAAATGAGACCGATGGAGATCGACAGATTTGAAGAGAAGCAACAGTTGAAAAAATGAGAATTCTGCGACGCACCCGGATATTAATTCCATTCGTGCTACAAAACGAAGAGAGCATGTGTGGCATTGCTGGGCGGCAACAGTACAGCACCCCCAAAGTAAAAAAATCGGGAATCGCCAGTAGGCGCGGATGGACTTGGCGATCGCGTAAAGATCCAAAAAGAGAAAAAGGGCAATGACGCGGCGACTTCGGAGCAGGCAAAAAAAGGAAAAAATGATGGCGCGAATATAAAACATCATGACTGGCCGGAAACAGGGGAAATCGTCGACGCGAATGAAGGCTCCGCGAAGAAAGACTCAACACCGACCGGGAAACTCCAGCTGAATACCCACGAAATGAAGAATTCGTTATTCTACAAAGATATTTTAACAAAGAATATTACTTCTCGTGGTTTTCAAGCCTTTGAGAAAATCAGGGGAGAGTTAGAGGCCAAGAAAGGGCCTTTAGACATTATTCAGGTACCTGAGAAGTCGGGCAAAGCATTGTGGAGCGTAGAAAAGCGTCGTGCGTTTCGTGGAGTTAATATTCTCTCCTTGCAGCTCAATGTTAAGGCTCCCCGTTGCCTATAGGTGAAGCCTACACAGCTGCAAAGGCTTAGAGGAAAATTCCAGGCTTAGGAGGAGTTGTTCAAGCCTCAAGACTAATCCTCCTAGCCCCCAGGTGAAGTTGGAAGTGAAAGTGCTGAGTCAGGCATAGGAAATAGGGATGATAATTTCTTTGATGTACCCTATGATCCTATTAATGAGACCCTCTTTGGCTACTCAGCGCAGCAGGAACCACTACTCCTTGAGTTATTATGCAAAGGATGTCGCCTCCAGGCACTGGTGGACAGTGGTGCATCTCACTCGGTGTGTGACCGCGGGACGTTGGAAAAAAATGGGGAACCTTCGGAGGAGACCAAGTTCACGGCAACGATGGTGGGCGGTACGAAACTTCCCATCAACGGCGAAGCATCACTGCAGCTGCACATAGGGGCGCTGAGGTGGAAGCCAACATCGCCGACCATGAACATCAAAGGTTTATATTTCATCTCAGGGCGAGATTTCCTGAAGCGGTTCAACCCCGAGATCGACTGGGTCAACAAGAAGGCGTGCATCTACAACAACACGAAATGAGTGGAGCTGCGAAGCTCGACAGATACAGGGAACGTTCCTGTAACGACACTGGCACGGTTCGAACGGACAGTGAACGAGAGTAACATGGGTTACATAGCACTAGTTATGGCAGCAGCAGAGGAGGAGAGGCAGAACACAGAGCTACCTGCAACAGTGAAGGAGGTCTTGTAGCAGAAGGATATAATGCCCGACGACCTACCCGTCGGAGTACCTCCAGCACGCACCCACGAGTACGAGGAAATGGAGGAACCAGGTGCGTAACCTGTCTCACGTGCACCACACTGACTAAGTCCGACAGAACTGACAAGCATGAAGAAGCAGGTAGAGTATCTACTGGATAGACAACTGATCCGCCCATCCACCTCTCCCTACGGTGCACTAGTTCTCTTCACTCCAAAACTAGACGGCAGTTCACGATCGATTGCTATGCACTGAACAAATAGACAGTATAAAACAAATATCCCATACAGCGCATGGACGAACTACTGGATAAACTGCGTGGCGCAACAGTCTTTTTGAAGCTGGACCTATGGTCGAGTTACTGGCAGATCAAGATGGCGGACAACTTGATCCACACAACGGCGTTTCATACCAGATACGGCTCCTACAAATACTTGGTGAAGTCGTTCGTACTGTGCAATGCACCAGCAATGTTTCAGGTGGAGATGAATCACATCCTACGGCCCTTTTTGGACGAGTGCATGGTGGTGTACCTGGACGACTTTCTCATCTACTCCAAGAACATGAAGGAGCACGTGGAGCATCTACGGAAAGTCTTCGAGATCCTGCAGAAAAACAAGTTCTACGTGAAGCAGTTGAAGAGCGATTTGCATTGAAGAAGGTGCAGTTTATCGGACACATGGTGAGTGCGAAGGGCATACACGTGGATCCACGGAAGATCGAAGCCGTCAAGAAGGGGAAAGTTCCGTAGAACGTGAAGGAGTTGCAACAGTTCCTAGGCTTCACCAACTAATACAACAGGCTCGTGCTGTAGTACGCTAAGATAGCAGCGCCATTGAGAAACCTACTGAAAAAGAATACGCCCTACAAATGGGATACTCCTCATTAGCAAGCCAAGGAAGAGTTACAGAAACCACTGACCACACCTCCAGTAATCATCCTACTTGACCCAGACAAAGATTACGTGGTGGAAGCAGACGCTAGTGACCAAGCAGTCGGAGCAGTACTGATGTAGTATCACAGACGCGGTTTGCAGCCCATCGCCTACCTCAGTAAGAAGCTACACGGAGCAGAATTGAATTACCCCATCCATGACAAGGAAGCCTTAGTAATAGTCATAGCTTTCAAGGCATGGAGGTGTTACCAAGAGGAAGCTGAGACTATTGTCCATACTGACCATTACAGTCTCAAATACCTCTCTAACAATGACAGGTGTGGTGGGTGGACTTTCTGGAAACTCCGATTACGACATTGTCTACAAACCCGAGCTACATAACAAAGTAGACGCACAGATTTCTACGGCAGAGAAATAGAAGCTGTTACAATGGGAGAAAGACTTAGCGGTAAGGAAGGGCATAGGAAAGATTTGGGTACTGAACTATGCCCCGCTACGGCAGATCCTACTAGAGGAGTTTCACGACGTACCATACCCAGGACATTTTGGGAGCAACAACACGTTAGCAAAGAGGGGAAGTTTTAGTTCTGACCCGGGATGGCAGTAGACGTGAAGCAGTTCGTCACCTCATGTGACACGTTCCAGCAGGTGAAGAGTAGCAAACAGAAAAATGCAGGGATACTTCAGCCTTTAACCATACCGGAGCAGCCATGGCAGGTCGTGAGAAAACTGAAACGAGAATGAATGCACTATGAAAGAGTTGGGTACAAGTACTAACTGTTATAGTCACAATAGGCTCCAATGTGCCCAAAACGAAAGATAGAGTGCACAGCCGGATTTCTGCACAGCGGCTTCAAACGTTCATAGCGTTCTGGTCACAACTTCAAATGACCTGATTCAACTTGGATCTGGAGCGTCTCAATGTCGCCTACAACAGGCAATTTAGATCGCACAATGTCACCAAGTATTGACGACACAGTGTCGGTTTGAACGAACAGCACTATGGCAGCAACATAGTCTAAGAACACAAGATAGGAAGAGTTAGGAAGAGTTACGAGTTGGGAATGACTCCCAGCTCCTACAAACCCCAAGAGCCGAGGTACAGTAATGTGGAACAGTGCCACACTGTCCCCAACCACGAAGGGTCTCGAAGCCGAGGAGTGGCCTGAGGCGAGGACTACGTGAAGCCGAAGCGCTGAAGGACCTGCTGCACCATGTGTGACTGAGTCAGGGTAATGGTGCGGCGTGCTCTGTCCCGGGTGATCTGCAAGCCAAGGTAGCTGCGCAGTTCACCCAGGTCTGTGCACGTGTGTCTCTTCTGCAGCTCGGACTTCACGTGGGCGAGTCCAGCAGTGTCAGCAGTGGCAAAGACCAAGTCGTCGACGTACACGTGGATGTAGAACGGCGGCAAAGAAGTGTCGGTGCGCAGAAACAACGACAGGTCGGCAGTATAAGGAGCAAACCCAAGAGCCGCAAGTGTAGTCCTCAGTGTGTCGTGCCACTCATGAGGTGGCTAGCGGAGACCATAGACTGGCCGCCGGAAGCTCCACTGGGTACCAGGAGGAAAAGACCCAGTGAAGCCAGGTGGGCGGCGCAGCCAGATCTCCTCGTGGAGGCTGCCCTGCAAGAAAGCAGTGCTGAAGTCAAGAGAGTGAAGCTCGTAGTCCCGGTGAGCAGCTATGTGCAGCAGTACACCAAGAGTGGTCATCTTCGGGGTGGGAAAGAAGGTCTGAAATTAGTCAACTCCCTGCCGCTGACTGAAGCCACGAGCCACGTAACGCGCCTTGAAGACAGGCGGAGAACCCGGCGGCCGCTTCACCCTGAAAATCCACATGCCACTAACGATGTTCGCCCCAGGCGGGGGAACGTCGTCAACGTAGGTGCCTGTGGACTTTCAAGAAGCCATCTCTGCGTCCATAGCTGCCTGCCACTAAGAGGAGTAGGGACCCTCTATCGCCTCCGCGTAAGAGCGCGGAGTCGGGATGTCAAGTGCATCCGGGTCTCCCTCAGGGGTAAGCAGTACGGACACGAGATGAGGTGAAGCAGCAGCCAAACACTGGAACTCCTCCTGCTTGTCCTCAAGGACGTCCGTGCCAAGGGCACACTCACCCCCGACGGACGGAGGACAGACAGACTCAGACTCAGCGACAAGACTAGCAGGGTAGTCTAGACGACAGCGACCAGCAAAGTCGACGAGCTCAGCAACTAGGGCAGACGCAGCATTGGACTCAAAGGAAGGGTTAGTGACAACAGTAGCAAGGAGACGCGTGACCGTAGGACTGGCAGCACGAAGAGAGTCTGATTCTGGGTCGACAAGAGCAGGAAGAGAGGACTCAGGAGGAGAAGGCAAAGGGGCATGCAGAGGAGCAGTGGACAGACGCAGAGACATCCGGTGCGTGCCAGGGACAGGAGGAGGACGCTGACGTGAACCACGACCACTAGTGCGAGCAGGGCGGACACGCAACGGAGGCTCACGACGCTCAGCAAGACCTCCAGTAGGACCAGTGTAGGGAGAAGGAGCAGGTAGTGGGGAGGCCGGCTGTAACTGTGACGCGACAGGCTGTGGACACTCTAAGGGAGGAGAAGGACCAGTAGAAGGCGGGAGACCAAGAACCTGTTGAAGGAGCGGAACAAAGTACGGCCGAGGCCGGGCGGCGAGTCGAGGCACAGCAGAGACAGCACCAGTACCCCCAGCGGCAGCATCAGCGCCAGGAGCACCTCCAGCTCCAGTACCTCTAGCAGCACCAGTAGTACCCCCTGCAGGTCCGCCTCCAGGACTGACAGCAGCAGCCTCAGCGCCAACACCCTCAGCAGCACCAGCTCCAGTCGCACGCGCAGGGCCAGCAGCTCCAGTATTCCCAGCACGAGCACCTCCGGGACCCGCGACACCAGTACCCTCAGCAGCTGGACAACCTCCAGCTCCAGGAGCACACCTCCAGCGCCGGGCAAACCACTCACGCAGTTGCTGTGGAGAGAGGGGCTCCTGGCGAGATGAAGCACCCGAAGAACCTCCAGGCCCAGCACCGCCAGACGCCACACGAGTAGGCGCAACTCCCTCAGGCTCCGCACCTCCAGGCGTAGCACTCCCAGGCTCAGGACCCCCAGGCGTAGCACTCCCAGGCTTAGCACCCCCAGGCTCAGCACCCCCAGTCGCAGCACCCCCGGGCTCAGCACCCCCAGTCGCAGCACCCCCAGGCTCAGCACCCCCAGTAGGAGCACCCGCAGGCTCAGCACCCCCAGGCGCAGCACCCACACGCTCAGCACCCCCAGAGTCAGCACCCCCAGGCTCAGCACCGTCAGCAGCACCAGAGTCACCAGTAACCTTGACAGGCTTGACTGCGTCTACCTGGGTCAAACCTGAAGGGGCAGGACCCTGAGGGGGGAGGGGGTCTACCGAGGGGGGACCAGGTACAAGGAAGAGCGGCGGCGGGGGGAGGGACGGAGTGCGGTAGGGGAAGAGGTGATAGTAGGCGACCGACTCGTCAAACGTGACGTCCTGGGAGGAAGCCAAGGAAGACACAAGGAGCAGCACGAGGGGACAGCTTGTCCGCAGACAAGTCGCGAACAAATGCCCGAGATCCCCAGACACGGAACGCAGACGCATCGCCAACCTTTCCCGTCCACAGCAAAGCTCGGAAGGTCTCCGGCATGGAGACCCTGGGGTGAAGTTTGATCTGATGCGCTACGTACCGAACCGCAAACGGCCACAGAAAATGGGGGGCAGCCGCATGCATCATGGACGTACGAGCGACATCCATGACCATGCCAATGCGGCGCTCAGCAATCCCATTTTGGTGTGGGGAGTCCGGAAGCGTGAAGGTCTGGCGGATGCCTCGTGCACGACAGTAGGCTCGCAGAAGGCCGAAGGAGAACTCTCCGCCTCTGTCAAAGTGCAGACGCAGAACAGGAAAGTCCGAGCCAAAGCTCTGCCTGAGCTGGAGACGAGCTGCGCGGATCTAGTCGATCAACATCACACTGACATCACCCTTGCTGCGCAAGGGGAAGACTGTGGTGTAACGCGAGTACTCGTCAACCACCAGCAAGAAGTAGCGCTCGTGACCCTGTCCACGGACGCGGGCCGGGCCCCACACGTCCATGTGAAGCGTCTGCAGCAGGGCCTCTGTCGGAGGAAACTGGGAGGAGTGAGGGGCAGCCCGCTGCCGCCCCTCGACACAGGGGAGGCAGGTAGGGCCAGGCCCAGGAGGAAGGGGAGGGAGGGACCGGGGAAGACCAGAGACAAGGACACGGGAGGCCATGCCTCGGAGACGAAGCAGGGAGGGGTGACCAAGGCGGTGGTGCCAGAGGAGAGTCTCGTGAGATAGGAGGCGACACGAGCAGGGGGCAGACTCAGGACCAGACCTGGACGCTGCAGCAAACACCTGACCCGACGCAGCTACCTGATCAGACGCAGGGACAGGATGAGACGCAGTGGTCAGTGTGTACAGGCTCGACCCCGGTCGACGTGTAAACGTGGCCAGGTGTCGGCCCGTCCGAGCGTCCGTGCAGTGGGTCACCCGCTGACGCGCAGGAGTGAACTGGTGAACCCCCGCATCCTGTAGGTCAGCACCACTCACCAAGTTCGTAGAGAACGAGGGGAGGTAAAGACCAGACAGGGTGCCAGAGGGGGGCGCTAGACACGGGAGGACAGTGGAGTAGTGAGCAAGGACAGGACCCCCAGAGGGGTCTGCCAGAGAGACTGCAACTGGCCGGCCAAGCGGCGTGAGTGTGGTGCGGTCTCGAAAGAAGGAGCGAGAAGCCCCCGAGTCAAGGGTGAAGGTGTGGGAGGCCGAAGCCGACGCAGTACCTGAGAGAGCAGACTCACCAGCACCTGAGGGAGCAAACGCACGAGCACCTAGAGCAGCAGCCTCACTAGCACCTAGAGCAGCAGCCTCACCAGTACCTAGAGCAGCAGTCTCAATGCCCGGGTCAGGCGGAAAACACCGGTAACTGTCACCCTCATCACTAATAGTCACAGCATACATGGCAGCAAGAATAGCATCAAAGTCAAGGTCAAAGACAGCTACTCCCGCCCTATACAGCTCACCCCAGCGGGGGATCTCCGTGGCCTCCGGGAACTGGTGACGCCAAGCGTCCGTCAGGCGGCCAGAGAAGCGCTGGGTGGAGTGCGCATCCCCGCACTGCTCACCCGCGCGGTCGCTGGTGCGTAGGACGTAGGTGCACGGACCAGTACCCCCACCCCGCTGGCGTAAAGTGTACCACTCACAGAGCTGCTGAGGGGAGGGGATGTCACGAGTGCGCTGCTGCTGCTGCTGCTGCTGCTGGCGCTGACCTCCACCGGAGCCGACCCTCTGCGCAGTGCCACCCCGACCAGCTCCACCTCCTCCGCCACCGCCTCCTCCACCGCCGCCACCTCCGCCACCACCTCCGCTTCCACCGCCACCGCCGCCTCCTCCGCCTCCACTGCCGCCAGCGACACCTCTACCCCCGCCACCACCCCCACCGCCACCCCCCCTCCCTCCGCCGCCTCCACCGCCGCCTCCACCGCCCCCGCTAGCTCCTCCAGCGCCCCTGCCCCCCCCACCCTTGCCAGGGCGGCGTCTCCCGCTAGGGGTAGACGCCGCACCGACCGACTCAAGCCCAAGCAGGTCGGCGGCAGCAGCAGAGGCAACAGAGGGCAAAATTGGGGAGCGGGAACACCCCTCAAAGATGGGGGTGCGGGGGTCACCACGAGAGGCTCCTACAGCAACTATGCTCTTCTCCGCTGCTAGGAGGGCCTTCTCGAGGAGGTCAACGGTGAGGGTGGTGGGGCAAACTGAGGGAAGGGAGTCAGGGAGGCGGGTGACTATGTAGTAGAGAGTGATGTACATGGGGGGGGGGGTTCTTGGCGCATAACTCAGCAAGAAGCGCAGCGCGGTAGCGAGTGTCACTAGTGCGGAGGTGCGTAATGAGGTCAGCGACTGTGGGAAAGGCAGCAAGGTCAGGGAAGAGGTACGGTAGCATGAGGCGGCTCAGTGCAGCAGTGGCAGGGGAGGAGTAGCGTGCAACTACAGCGTCGTACAAGGTCAGAGCACTCTTGTACTGGCTAAAGTGCGCATGCTCAGAGGTAGGCAGGTGGCGACGCACAGCAAGGCGTGCAGTAGCATTGCGTGTGGCCCACTGTGAGCGAACAGTGGTGTCAGCATTAGCAGCAGGGGCAGGAGAGGCACCAGAGGTGAGGTCAAAGAGGGAGAGACCGTCTGCCCTATCGCACTGTAGGAAAAGCTGCAGGTCATCTACCCAGACGTCAAAGTCAATGGCCCGACCCTCAGCGTCAAAGGCGAGGACACTAGGGGTAGCCATGACAGCAGTAGACTAGTAGCGCGAACAGTGGGGTAAGGGCAGTGCAGTGACAGAGGCGCTGCTCTTACCGGACAGGGCGGCTCGGCGGCTCGGCAGGTCGGCAGGAACTGCAGCTCGGCGGCTCGGCAGGAATTGCAGCTCGGCGGCTCGGCTACTCTGCGGCTCGGGCGGCTCAGGCGGCTCGGGCGGCTCGGGCGGCTCAGGCGACTCAGGCGGCTCGGGCGGCTCGGCGGGACAGCGGCTCGGGCGGCTCAGGCGGCTCAAGCGGCTCGGCGGGACGGCGGCTCGGGCGGCTCAGGTGGCACGCAGCTCGGGTGGCGCTGGCGGCTCGGAAGTAGCTCGGCGGGGCCGCGTGAAGGCGGGGTCGGGGCCGGGAAGGGCGTGCAACGGGGCCAGCAGGGGCTGGGCCGGGGCCGGGAAGGGGCGGCACCGGGGCCGGGAAGGGGCGGCGCCGGGGCCCTAGGGTAGGCGACGGGGCCAGCAGAGACTGGGCCGGGTCGGGAAGGGCGGCGTCGGGGCCGAGAAAGGGCGGCGCCTGAGCCGGGAAGGGCAGCGACGGGGCCGCAGGTAGGCGACGGGGCCGCAGGTAGGCGACGGGGCCGCAGGTAGGCGGTGGGGCCGCAGGTAGGCGACGGGGCCGCAGGTAGGCGACGGGGCCGCAGGTAGGCGACGGGGCCGCAGGTAGGCGGCGGGGCCGCAGGTAGGCGGCGGGGCCGCAGGTAGGCGGCGGGGCCGCAGGTAGGCGACGGGGCCGCAGGGTCGGGGCCGGGTCGGGAAGGGCGGCGCGAGGGCCGCGGGGTAGGCGACGGCGCCGAAAGGGGTGGCGAATCGGGGCCGGGAAGGGCGGCACGAGGGCCGCGGGGTAGGCGACGGGGCCGCTAGGGCGGCGAATCAGGGCCGTCAAGGGCGGCGCGACACCGTGAGAAAGGGGGGGGGAGCGCGACTCGGGCAAGGGCTGAGCGCGCTCGGGGCAGGAAAAAAAAATCGAATCGGTGGGCCCTAGGAACAGTTCCCACGAGGGAACCTGCTCGATACCATGAGAAAACTGAAACGAGAATGAATGCACTATAAAAGAGTTGGGTACAAGTACTAACCCTAATTGGGTTGTACCCTATATGGGCTACCCCACTACAGCCTACACAAAAGCATAAGCTATAATGTTCTGACAGGTCGTTAGCCTCGACTTCATGACGGAACTTCCTTCGACCTCACGAGGACATGACTGTTAGAGTAGGTTGGTAGGGATGATGTGGTCTATCGAGCGAATTGGTACAAGGAGAAAACCCTAAGGGGTTATACCCCACAGTGTCTACCGCACTACAGCCTACCCACAAATATAATTTATATGCATATATTTGACAATGGCGCTATACTCGTGGTGATCGACAAGTTCTCTAAAATGGGTCACTTCATCATGACCAATACCACAACTACTGCTGAAGCAACTGCTCGCCTCTTCTTCGACCGCAGCATCACCATCCACGGCTTCCCCGCTACACTCATCTCAGACAAAGATCCCAAGTTCACGAGTAAGTTCTAGAAGGATCTCATGGGATTGTTGAGGTCAACACTTGCGATGTCTTCAGCATACCAACCCCACACTGACGGACAGACTAAGTAACTCAATCAAGTTATTGAACAGTTACTGCACACAGCTTGCAAAGACCACGTCAGCCATTGGGACACACAGTTACCAACCCAAGAGTTCACTTAGAATAACGCGTCACATGCTGCGAGAGTACGACGGCTTATGCTAGCTTTGCTAGCTTGCCTGGACATTGTAATGCTATTTCTAGCTTAGGTTTATTTTATAATGCATAGATATGCTTAATTTTCTAGGTTAGGTGCATTCCTATATTCTGTTTTAGTTGGAGCATTGAGCCAGGTTACGTGTACCGAACTCAAGCCTATTCGGTTTCCACCGAATTGCTTTCTACAGGGGTTGGGAAGGTTCAGTTTGGGGCGCTTCGAGAACCTCAGAACATTCGCTTAACACCTGGGTAACTAGCCTTCTGTCGAGACTATATATAGCCTCGTGTTGTACCCAAGTGAATCATTCATTTTACAACTCTCTTTCTTGAACTCGATCCTGGATCCTTACTCTTAGTAATCAGAGCTTGTTTGCATGCGAAGGTGTTCGACCGCTATAACCTAGCTCTTAAAGCCGCGGGGGCGATGACGGAAAGCACCAATTTCGCGTACGTAAACCGGTTCTGCGCTATTTTCTAACGCCCCCCTCCAACTAGTTTTCGAACACTCCTCAGGTCCAATGGCGAAAAAGTTGGAATTTCGACCGTCAGATCGATTTGAATCTCAACGGCACTGAGAATTTCGCCCAAAAACGTTGGAATTTGGAGCGTCGGAACGAATTTCTTCTCAACGGCCGAGATGGGGCACGAATTTCAACTAAGAGAGAATTACGCGATGTACAGAATCAGCGCTCATCATTTCTAAAGTCGATTCGACCCGCAGTAGTCGACCAGCGCATAGAACTGATTTATTTTCGTCGCGCATCTTCCTGTAAATTGCCAAATGGAGGAAAATGGTGATAATTCTGTACAAAAAATAACGGAATTTAACACTGACGTGGACCAGATGCGAGCGGCACTCCAGCGAACGCCATAGCAGCAGCGAACGCAGCAGCGAATGCAGCAGCGACGGCAGTAGCAGCAGCAGCAGCAGCGGCGACACTGACATTTCACTCAGCAACAGCGGTAGCGGCTACAAAGAATCTTGAGGCGGCACATCCGAGGCTACCGGAAACGTTCAATCAGAATGCGAGAGACACTTACGTCTGTCGATTCATAGCGACCCTCGAAATTTACTTCGAGGCCGTTGGCTGTACAACCCCGACACACGATGCAATGCATATTCGGCTTGCAGTGACACTGTTACGAGGCCCGGCGCTCGAAGGGATTTACAATAGCAATGAGGTCCAAGGCGAGGGGTCATGGACGCAGTTTTGGGCACCTTTAATTCAATGTTTTGAACCTATCAACTCTAGTTACATGGCGCGGTAACAGATCCATTGGCATAAACAATACGGCAGGGTAACACAGTACACGCAGCAAATGGAGAGCCTCTTCAACCGAATTATCGACCTGACCGAAGGGGAAAAAATTCAAGCGTATACTGAGGGGCTAAATATGGAAGTCCGCCGACAATTGATTGCCGCGAACTACAGCAACTACCACAACATGAGAGAGATTCGATGCGTTGTCTCGAGATCAACCCGGAACACGATGGCGCGTGCCAAACAGATCATTCGGCACCGAGCGATCGACACCACCCACCGTCGCCGACCCGATGGATATCAACAAGATCGACGCGAAGCAGCAGCCGGCAAAATAAGAGAAATGTGAACTTTGCAGTGCAGCAGGTAATCGACTCTTGGCGTGTTGGAAAATTAAGAAGGCATGAGCGGAGCTGAAGGGCAACAACACTTCGGCACCCCCAAAGTCGAAAGACGTCGCGACTTCGGAGCGGGCGAAAAAAGGAGGACATGATGGCGCGAAATTAAAATGTCACGACTGGCCGGCAACAGGGGAAATCGCCAAGACAAATGGAGGCTCCGTGAAACAAGACTCTGCACCGACCGGGAAACTCCAGCCGAACACCTCCAAGAGTAAGAATACTTCCTCTCGAGGTTTTCAAGCCTTTGAGAAATTCAGGGGAGGTTTAGAGGCCAACAAAAAGCCTCTAGATATTATTCATGTAACTGAGAAGTTGGGGAAACCACTCTGGAGCGTTGAAAAGGGTCGTGCATTCCGAGGAGTTAACATTCTGTCCCCGCAGCATAGTGTTAAGGCTCCCCATTGCCCACAGTTGAAGCCTACATAGCCGCAAAGGCTTAGGGGAATGTTCCCAGCCAAGACAAAGCTGAATCAGCCTTGGGTAACTCCTTCTAACCCTACTCATTTGAAAACTTATATGGAGTCAGCATCTTCGAGCGCAGGACCGAGGGATGATCTAATCAACGTACCCTACGATCCTATAAGCGAGACCATCCACGGTTACTCGGAGCAGCAACAACCACTACTTCTCGAAGTCATCTGCAACGGGCGACGCCTCCAGGCACTGGTGGATAGTGGTGCATCTCACTCAGTGTGCGACCGCGGGACGTTGGAGAAAATTGAAGAACCTTCAGAGGAGACCAAGTTCACGGCAATGATGGTGGACTGTACGAAACTTCCTATCCACAGCAAAGCATCACTGCAGCTGCACATAGGGGCGCTGAGGTGGAAGTTGACGTTGCCAATCACAAACATCAAGGGATTAGATTTCATCTTGGGGCGAGATTTCCTGAACTGTTCAACCCCGAGATTGACTGGGTCAACAGGAAGGCATGCATCTACAACAATGGGAAAAGAGTGGAGCTGCAAAGCTGGATGGATACTGGGAGCATTCCCGAAACGACACTGGCACGGTTCGAAGCTCGACCTACTATCAGGTTACTGGCAGATCAGGGTGCCGTGTTCATTTCGGCTGGCTTCTCCTTAGACGGGGTCCGCTGGTGGCATCACTATCATGTGGCTAACTAGCTCTCAGGCGCAAGTGAATATCGTCCCGCTCCCTGGGGTACGCCATCACTGCATACTCTCTCCGGTAGTCCTCCTCTCCCTCCTCATCTCTTTCAATCTCTTCATACGGCAGCAGTGCCTGTGTCTTCAAATCATTAAGGGTGGGCATTTCCTCCATGCGTAGCTGTAACCGTTTGACCTCTGGTTGCAGTTCTTCTCTAGTTGCCGCAGCTGCTCTCTCGGCTGGCTGTAGCAGTCCTCCATCCGATGCCCCGTTTGTCCGCACTGCTCACAAACCTGCACCTTAGGGCAATCCCCTTTTAGATGCCCATGTTGCCCGCATGTATGGCAGAGCCGCGGATCTGTCCGGCCGCTGCTCCCCAGATTATTCTCCGATAAGGCTACGGCCGCCCAACTCGTCTTCGTCCGGCTCCGCCCTTCCAGGTCCTTTAAATCCAGCAGACCTTGCGCTTGTTCCGTCTTCTTCGTCAGCTGATACACTTCTTTAAGAGCAATATCTACGCCAATGCCATACACGGTGCTCCGCACGACTCCCCTCTATTCTTCTTCCAGTCCTGGCACGAATTTCCTCAACATCAGCCTCTCGTCTTTACTCTCTCGGTAAACTCCTGAAGCCTGTAGTAATACGCCACTAGGGACTCATATTTCTTCCGGCGGAAGTCCCGGAACTCTTCCAACCGAGCCTTCGTCTAGCCGAAGAAATCTTTCAGCAGCAACTGTATAAACCGCGCTGCGAGGTTGGAAACCTCTCCTTCTTCCAGTTCTTCTAAGACGTCGTCCCGTACCAGCCAGTAAAACGTCTCTACTTCTCCCGATAGGGTTCTCACCATCTTCCGGAACAACTCCACCGGGTCGTAGTCGTCTCTTTCTCAACAGTACTTCACCGTCTCGAGCTGCATGAGGTAGTTTTTCAGGTTATGTCCTTGGCCGAGATTACAAGTGTATTGTTCCGCCACCTCCACTTTCGGCAGATTAGTAGCTTTTCAGCGCCATCCTCATGCGCGTCTCCACTCGCCACGAGTGCACCATCCTTCTGTGTCTCGGCCGACGGTCCTGCCTTTGATGCCCATCTCGCGTCGGGTTAGTCTTCCTTTATCGTCTTTCCTGGCATTCGGGTCAGCAGAATCACTACTTTTTGATTCCCCCACCGCGCCCGTACTTCTTCCGTCCATCGAGCATTTCAAGGAGTATCTTCCAGGTTAGAGGTAGCATTGTGATCTCGGTCCATGTTATATGCTGCCGCCCGTGCTCGCTGATGAGGGGTTCTGTTGGGTGCAAATTCACAATGCACGACATCCTGCCGTCTGTTTGTACGAGTATGCGTGTGCAAATGCATTTGGGTGTGAACGGAATGTTCGTGTGTTTGTTTGCTTTCGCAATTTTCGCTTGAAGCATTTGCAGGTACTCGCGCATTGTGCGCTTCGGCACAACATTGAACGCGCTATGAACAGTACAAGCTGAAAGGACGAGCTCGCAAAGGAACCCAAGATGGAAGCTTTGCGGTTCGGTTGAATTGATTGTGCAGATTCAGTTCTATCCAACTCGAAATTGTACTGTTTTGTTTGGTTGACTATAGTGTAGCAGGGCAGGCACTAGAGGGGTACAATTTAGGTGTAGGTTGGATGTTGTTTGTCTATATCTGCTTGCTACAGGGCCAGGGGAAACCAGCAGAACCAGCATTTGGCAGGTTGGGCAAAGACAAAGCAGGATCTGTTTTTAGGACCTGAACCTGGTTGTTGTTTTCCTAGGTTGGAAAAACAGATCCAGAGGTTGTTTACCAACCTACAACCTGCTGTTTTGTCAAGTCAGGTTGGTTCTGTTGCTTGGAATTATTTGGGATCATCCCTGGTTGTTCCCAGGTTTATTCCCAAGGTCTTTGCTAGCTAGAACTATTTGTTCCTTCTCTGTTTGTACCTGGATATAGTGAAATTGTTTCAAGCGAATTCCTTCCATGCTGGAATTTCGTTTCTACACGATGCGACAGCGGAATGCTACCTGAGTCAACGCTAGTACGCTAGCACTCCAACGCTAGGCATACGCTGTCCAATCCATAACTTCGTAATGGCAGAACTTTTCGCGAGGCAACTTGGTTCATTTTAAAGCTCTTGGAGCGAGCTTCGATATAGGAAATTCTCAGGTTAATCCGATCGACAGTCTGCACGATACGCTGTGCGGCGTTCAAGGTACTCTTGTAGTTTTGACTAAGTCCCTTTTCATCCCTCTCTCTACAAACTCAGACCCGAGGATAGGGGCTGGTCTTGTACCAGGCACCTAAGGACCCTTGGAGGTGACCCCGAGGAGAGGTTTTAAGTTTGATAAAGTCTTAATAGCTTGAGTTTATTAGGCCCTTACACCAACAAGATAGTATCAGAGCTGCGTTATAGTGATCCTCGATATAGGTAGCTATGGTGGGCAACACCTAGACGGGAGGTGGTGAATCTTCAGCCCAAGATCGTAGCGGCAGCCAAGATTCTGGTGTTTCAGCGCCAAGGGGAGCGCGAACAAACCAGGGATCGCTGGTCAAGGAGGTGCAGAACAACTTCACCGTTGAGAAGTTAAATGGTGAGGGCTATGATGATCGGGCCTAGAAAATGCAACTATATTTCCGTGAGATTGGATTGCTGAAACTAATGATTGGGTAGGAGCCTAGACCCAAATACCCCACGCTCCAGGAAGATTGGGACGAGCGCTCTTCGGCTGGCCACTATTTGATGTCGCAGAGTTTGGAGCTGAACCAGCGTCACCACGTCATGCACCTGCTGCCGGAGGTTGAGTGCGGTCCGAAGGCGTGGACCGTGTTGAAGGAGCTGCACGCCCCAACCTCCGTTGTTGCAACGTTCATGCTCGAGAGGGAGCTGTCCGCGTTGCGCCTGAGCAAGGGAGAGCCGGTGCAACCTGTCCTAGACAAGATGCGCGACCTCTACACGAAGTTGGCGACCGCGGGAATCACCTACCCGGAGCAGACCAAGTGTTTGAAGATGCCCTCGCTGCTGCCGGAATCGTGGCTTCAATTCACGAGCGGATCGAGCCTGCCACAGAAGCAGAGCTCGTGGACACTCGAGTGGGTGCGGACAAAGATTCTGGAGGAGGACTTCCGTCGCCGCCAACTGAGGGGTGGAGACGACAGTAGCAGCGGCTACGGAATGCAAGGGAGCCGACGTGGCAGAGGACGTGGCTTCGGTGGTGCTGGACGCGGTGCAAAGAGGGACGATGACTCCAACGACCAACAAGGAGGTAACGGTTGGGGTCGCGGTGCGAAATCTGGACGTGGGGGCAAGCCGGGTGCTGGTGGCAAAATGAAAGGGAGTTGCTGGTATTGTGAGAAGGAGGGGCACCCCTGGTTTTTGTGCTATAAGAAACCCGATGGATGGACACCCCGAAATCGTCACCAGGATGGCGGCGCGCGGAGGAACCAGAAAAATGGCGCGAGCATGGTCGCCAATTCGTCCGACAACAACCCGAAGAGCAACGGCGGTGCGGAAAAGAAGAAGGAGCGCACCGCGGGCCAGCTCTTCCATATTGGAGAGCAGGGGGAGCAGGGGGAGCAAGAAGACGCCTCTACCAAGGTTGGAGCAGAGCTGCACCCCCTGGATTATTGGGTGTTGGACACCGACGCTGCTTGGACGATGACGCCGCGCAAGGACCTGCTGGACCACGTACGCACTGCACCAATCAACGAGGTGTGCTCCGCCTCTGGACATGCGCTGAAGGTGGCTGGTGCCGGAGGAGCTGCGTTTAAGGGAGCGGATGGCAAGCCGGTGGTGCTGCACGACGTTCTCCTCGTTCCTGAACTCAAGGCCAACCTCATCTCCCTCCGTAAGCTTGGCAAGGCTTGGGTGAGCACTAGCACGGATGGGGCACGCACTTACAAGGGGCAGCTGGGCAATCGGGTGCTTTGGGATCTGCACGAGAGCACGGACATGTACAGATCCATGTGGCAGCTGCCGGCGTTGGCGTGGCATGGTGGGGGGCTGGCTGGAGAGGGGTCTGCATCCCAGGGGGAGTGCAATGCCGTTGGAGGGGTTAGTGTGAAAGTGTCAGCCATATCTGGGGAGACGGATTGGCCAACAGCACACTGACGCTTGGGGCATGTGGCAATGCCCTTGTTGAAGCAATTGGAGAAAGATGGAGCCGTTAAGGGTCTGAAGCTGAACGGACAGCCGCCTGATGAGAATTTAGAAATCTGTTTGCTCTCAAAGTTTACCCGTTTCCCCTTCCATACTGTGGCTGGCAGGAGCAAGAAGCCGTTGGAGCTGGTCCACATAGACTTGGTGGGGCCGCTGCCGGTTCAGGGGCACAAGGGGGAGCAGTACTTTTTGACCATAGTGGATGATTGGAGCAGGCTTATGTGGGCACATCCGCTGAAGCAGAAGGACCACGCCACAACTACGATACGCGAAGATTGGCTGCCATTCATGGAGAAGCAAGCGGAGTGTGTGGTGAAGTGGATTAGGACAGAAAAAATGGTGGTGAGTTCCTTGGAGCTGAGATGACGGCCTGGCTCAAGAAGCAGGGCATCCAGAGGGAGCTGACCACGGCTTACACCCCACAGTCTAACGGTGTAGCAGAAAGGGCGAACCGGACAATTCTTGAGACAGCTAGGGCGCTGCTCATAGAATCTGGGCTGGGCAACTTGATGTGGCCCCATGCTGTTCGGCACGCTACCGTCGC
Source organism: Closterium sp. NIES-65 (assembly GCA_948144175.1). NCBI lineage: Eukaryota > Viridiplantae > Streptophyta > Zygnematophyceae > Desmidiales > Closteriaceae > Closterium > Closterium sp. NIES-65. Next base: position 202,548 of record CANXME010000149.1, read on the forward strand.
TAGGAACAGGGTACTCACAAAGGTTGGGAATGACTCGTGGGTGCCGTTGGAGAGGTGGCTTGGGAGGAAGTGTTGTTCAAGATCCGTCACTTTGAGAGCTTACGACGAACTCATTACTCAACTAAACGCAAATCCGGTCGGTAGGAAGTTGCGTCTTAGGCTTATCTACCATCTCCAAGTTGAATCAGTTGTTAAGATGGTCTGTAGAGTGAGAACCATATGAAAACGTCGAGCAGCCGCATGACTAGAATGGTAGAGGAAGTACAAGCATTAGAGCATAGGAAGTTGGATTTGGGGACTCCAAGAGACCCATGAGAGGGAAGGGGTTCTCCAAGAGCAAGAGAAGGATGGTATGAACCTTCCTAGCAACAAGGATGCAACCCTCATCATGAGATCCTTGAGGTGTCTCATCTCGTTGGATTTTGCCTAGGTGTTGCAACATTTGCAACCCAAGCTAGAAACTTCTAGCCACCCCAATCCAAAAAACCTAAGTTGCCTTCCTAACCACCCAACCAAAGATCCCTTTATAGTCATGTCCCAATAATCGCCCACTGTAGATAATATCTCAAAATGAGATAGAATTCCCAAAGCCTGGAAATCTTGTAACTTGGGCAATCTTGGTCGGAATAAGGTGATCTTGGTATCGTTGGAAAGCTCTGGATTTCTCCTGCATGATCAAGCATGTAGACTTGAAGAAAAACACAGATGTGGTAATATCCAACAGCCACGCATAATGACATACGCTCATGCAAATCATGCAAGAACAAATAGCACGAGCACTCGGCAGGACGTTAGGATGACATGCAATCAGAATGACATGCATCCAACAGGAAGCCCCCGGTGGACATGCTGAGGGTGTTCGGTTGCATGGCAGTCTTCCCCATCCCCAAGACCTACCGCAGTAAGTTGGGGGCGAGTGCAATCTGGTGTGTGCATTTGGGGCTGGCTGCTGAGAGCAGGGGATGGCTGCTGTGGGAACCTTCCAAGGGTGTGTTGTTTGATAGCAGGGATGTGAAGTTTGTTGAGGGCATGATGTATGGGAGCTGAGAGAAATAGCCGGAGCCCAGGGTGTCCCAGCAGATGGAGCAGATCACCATGCATCTGGATCTGAATCCTAGTGTGTGGGAGGAGGGAGAGGAGGCAGCTGCAGAGGGTGGTGATGGAAAGAAGGTACAGGAGGCACCTGGTGATGGAGAAAATGATGTGGAGACAAGCACTAGTGGAGCTGTTGGATCAGAGGGGGGAGAGCAGCAGGAGGGGAAAACTAAGAAGCCGAAGGGTGTCGTTATGAAGGGATGGGAGACACCCATCTCCAGGCCAGGACGTACCCGTATGGCTACTAAGAAGCTGAGTGTATGAGCTGATGTAGCAGAGCAGCAGCTTGGGACCGAGGAGGCATTGCTGATTCTACCGCATGGCTATGATCCGGATGAGGAGGATGAACCTGCCTACTGTTTTCTTGCCCCTGCACCAGAGGAACCAGCTAGCATGGAGGAGGCATTAGCAGGACCAGATAGGGAGAAGTGGCTGGTTTCCAAGGATGCTGAGTACCAAAGCCTACTAGGGAATGGGACATGGGAGCTGGTGGTGCTTTCTGAGGGGAAAAAAGCCGTACAGTTCAAGTGGGTGCTAAGGATCAAGACCGATGACAAGGGAAAGGTCACCATCTACAAGAGTAGGCTGGTGGCTAAAGGGTTTATGCAGAAGGAGAAGCGGGACTTCAATGAGATCTTTGCTCCCACTGCCAAACCCCCTACCCTCTGTCTCTTGTTGGCAGATGCAACCGTTAGTGGGAAATTCATCATTTAGTTGGATATATCAACGGCATTCCTCAATGGGATTTTAGAGGAGGATGTGTACATGACGCAGCCGCCTGGGTATGAGGATGGTACGGGCAGGGTGTGCAAGCTGAAAAAGTCCATCTACGGCTTGAAGCAGGCTCCATGCTGCTGGTACCAGAAGTTCGAAGCGGTTTTAGAGGAGATGGGATTCAGGACCAGCAGCTGTGATGAGAGCCTCTTTCTCAAGGGGGAGGGGGAGAAGCTGGTGCTGTTTCTGGTCTATGTGGATGATATTCATCTCTTTAGCAACAGCATGAAGGAGATCCAGAAGGTGCAGCAGCAGCTGATGGAGAACTTCAAGTGCAAGAACCTTGGGGAGGTAAAGTACTACCCTGGTTGAAGCTGCACCAGGAGAAGTTCATCAAGGAGCTGGGGAGAAGTACGGGGTTGAGAATGAGCGCAAAGTTGCAACTCCCCTACCAGCAGAATTCAAGATTGTGAAGGCTGCAGAGGATGAAAGGGTTGAAGCCGAGGAGCAGCAGCAATTTCAGTCCTTGGTGGGCAGCCTCTTGTATGCAGCAGTTCACACGAGGCCCGACATCTCTTTCTCGGTTGGGCAGCTCGCTAGGGTGGTGCAGAATCCATCAAAGGAGCAGGTGGATGCAGCTGAGCGTGTGGTGAAGCATCTGAACTCTCACCCAAGCATTGGAGTTCAATACTTCGCATCTGCACAGGTGTAGAAGAAAGGGGTTGAGGTTCTGAAAGAGAAGGGGGAGCGGCTTGGAGAAGGCAAGCTGTTTCTCACTTGCTTTACTGATGCTACGTGGGCTTCTGAGAAGGATGACTCTTCATCTGTGGGAGGATACATCTGTGTAGTTGGGGGAGGACCTGTTAGTTGGAGGTCAAAGAAGCACACGGAGAGGGCACTCAATTCCACGTAATCAGAGTACATGGCGATGTTCCATGGGGTGAAGGAGGTGATTTGGCTGAGGAGGCTATTAGAGGAGATTGGCCAGGAGCAAAAGGTTGCTACACCGCTGTTGTGTGATAGCAAGGGGGCTCTTGGGATGGCCAGGAACGCTGTGGTTCATGGGCTGAACAAGCACATGCGTATCAAGTGACACTGGCTACGTAAGGAGGTGAAGAGGGGGACGGTGAATCCGATCTACATCAAGACTCACCAGCAGCTAGCAGACTTCCTCACCAAGAGGCTTGCGGATTAGCCTTATTGGCGTTGTGTGCGCATGAGTGGAATAAGCATGAACTAGGATGGAATGATAGGGATGCAGCCGGCACGCTCAGGGGGAGTGTGTTGGGTGCAAATTCACATTGCACGACATCCTGGCAGCTGTTTATACAAGTATGCGTGTGCGAATGCATTTGGGTGTGAATGGAATGTTTGTGTGTGTGTTTTCTTTTGCCATTTTCGCTTGAAGCATTTGCAGGTACTTGCGCATTGTGCACTTCGGCACAATATTGTACGCGCTATGAACAGTACAAGTAGAAAGGACTAGCTCGCAAAGGAACCCAAGATGGAAGCTTTGCGGTTCGGTTGAATTGATTGTGTAGATTCAGTTCTATCCAACTCGAAATTGTACTGTTTTGTTTGGTTGACTATAGTGTAGCAGGGCAGGCACTATAGGGGTACAATTTAGGTGAAGGTTGAATGTTGTTTGTCTGTATATGCGTGCTACACGGCCAGGGGAAACCAGCGGAACCAGCATTTGGCTGGTTGGGCAAAGACAAAACAGGTTCTGTTTTTAGGACCTGAACCTGGTTGTTGTTTTCCTAGGTTGGAAAAATAGAACCAGAGGTTGTTTACCAACCTACCACCTGCTATTTTTTCCAGCCAGGTTGGTTCTGTTGCTTGGAATTATTTGGGATCATCCCTGGTTGTTCCCAGGTTTATTCCCAAGGTCCTTGCTAGCTAGAACCATTTATTCCTTCTCTGTTTGTACCTGGATATACTCAATTTTGATTCAAGCGAATTCATCCCTTTCTGGAATTTTGTTTCTACGCGGTGCGACGGCGGAATGCTACTCGAGTCAACGCTAGTACGCTAGCACTCCGATGCTAGGCTAACGCTGTCCGAGCCATAACTTCGTAATGGCAGAACTTTTCGCGAGGCTACTTTGTTCATTTTAAAGCTCTTGGAGCGAGCTTCTATATAGGAAATTCTCAGCTTAATCTGATTGACGGTCTGCATTGTACGCTGTGCGACGTTCAAGGTACTCTTGTAGTTTTGACGAAGTCCCTTTTCATCCCTCTCTCTACAAACTCGGACCCGAGGATAGGGGCTGGTCTTGTACCAGGCACCCAAGGACCCTTGGAGGTGACCCCGAGGAGAGGTTTTAAGTTTGATTAAGTTGTAATAGCTTGAGGTTATTAGGCCCTTACACCAACACTAAAGCCGTTCGTAGGCCGGCAGCGGCATTAGTCGCCATTTTCGACCTCGTAGCTGATGCGGGAGTAGCGGACACCTTGGAGGCACGCGTCGCTGATGCGTGGAACCACACTGGGGATAACGAGTACGGGAAGATCCCCTGGGTGATCGTCGAGTTTGGCATCCGGGCGCAGTGGGTGACGGAGCACCCTTCTCGTCCTGCATCTCCTCGACCAGTACGAAACGAAGGTGGTGTCGACGCCAAGGTCGGCGTGTTAGAAGGAAATGCTGCTATGAGCAACAAAATGTCGACGTTGGGATTCAAAATCGTGACATTTGGATTTGTCTTGAATGTGTCTCAGGACAGTTTCTGCTAAGGCGCTGGTGATGTTGCACGCGAGTTTCAGAACTGGAGACCTTTCGATTCAAGTGTCCCGAACGTGTCTTGTCCAGACAGATTGGGGACAGATTGGGGACAGTTTGGCAAAATCGATCTCGGGTCGCGTTCGGTTTGAAACTCTGCAACAAAGTGTCGAGGTGAATGGAATTCGCACGGGAGTTACAGCCGGTGGCCGACGAAATTCTGGTCACGGAAATTCTCGTCCATGGAATTCCGGTCATAGGAATTCGCCTGGCGAAATTAAAGCTCGAAATTTCGCGTTGACGAGATTTCAACGTGCGACCCGGGTCGACACTTTCTTGTGTGCTTTGTTTCTGTATTGCGTCCTAGTATACAACCAGATAGCACAAACCAGAAGTCAACCAAGTCATTATTATTGCTATGTTTGTGTGTAACCCTGGCTATAGTGGACCGTTTCCTGCAATCTTTGGTGCGTTGGAATTATGCTTTTGAGCTCTATCAAGATGCTAATGGAATTCTATATGGAATTAGAGCTGCGTTATCTGCATCGATCCAACTAGCGGCCTGATCCCGTCCTCTCACTTCGTTCCTACGCTGGTGTGGCCGACGCTCGTTTTGACTGCGGATGGAGTGGGTTACGAGTGCCGAGGCCCTGAATGCCCATCAGGAGCTGGAGGCGTCTGTTTGTGGGCACCATCCTAACTTGCGTGATGAGGAGATCGACCTCATTTTGGGCAGTCATCTACAACGCATGGTTCAGGAGCGCGCGGCGGATCAACCCCCGGCGGGCAGCCAGCAAGGGGGAGCTCTTGGGGGGGGGGAGCTGAGCACGAGGCTCCTGGTGCCGTGGGCATTGGCGGAGGAGCTGTTGCACCGACCATCAACACGGGAATGATCGGCACAAGCTATGGCAAATTCAAGTTTGGAGTTGACCACATCTCCGTGACGCCGTTGCCGGAGGGAAGGCACGACCTTATTGCATGGGTCAGCGCCGTCCGACCTCAGCTCCAGTGTGCTGATTTGTGGCAGTTTTGGAACGAAACAGCACCAAGCCCGGCCTCGAACAACCCCTTGCGACGAAGGGAGTACGCAAAGCGCCTAATGCTTGCATTCATGATGCTGCACCGTTGTGTTTTCCACTCATCCGAATGTCTATCTCTCAGCAAGAGAAAGCCGGGCAGCTAGCATAGGCATATATCTTATATACTTATCAAGCTTGTGATGCCTTCTACGCTTCCCTACTTCAGACCCAGTTAGCCTAACTCAGGAAGGGAGATGATGAGACGGCTGAATCCTACTGCAATAGGGCCCGCACCATCCGAGCGGAGCTGCTGGCCATTGGACAGGACGTCCACATGGCCACGTTTGCCGCTCACGTACTAAAGGGCTTGCCACCGGAGTACGGATTTCTTCGCCGCAAGCCCAATATTTCCAGCCCTGACATGACGGTGGAACACGTGTGCAGTGAGGTGTTGATGGAGAAGCAGACTCTTTCTCTATCGAACAGAGTTACAAGCAGATCACCAATGATGCATTTGCTTTCTCGGGCGCTGTCAACACCATCATGGCTACAACGGAGGTCAACAGGAAGGAAGGAAAAGGGGGAAGGGAGCAAACGGACAAGAAGAAGGATGGCAAGTGGAAGAAGAAGCGAGGCCCCTTCAAGAGGCGCTGCTACAACTGCAATGAGGAGGGGCACATGGCTGCCAATTGCCCCAACAAGAAGATGGATGCAACGCCTGCGGCAGCCGCAAACGTAGCTGAAGGAGATGGGAATGGCGTGGCGGTCACTCTCGCGTGTTCGGCTGCAAAGTTGCTGGCCGAGACAATGACTTGTGGTTCCATGACTCTGGATGCTCCCAACAGATAACCGGCCACAAGGAGTGGTTCACGGTGATCCGTGACCCATCTACAACAAAATCTGTCAAAGGGTTTGACGGGACTATGCAGGAAGTTGCCGATGTTGGCGAGGTTTTACTGGAGGACACTAACGGTTTGCGTGCGACCCTACATGATGTCCTCTTTGTGCCAGGAATGAAGGCCAACTTGGTCTCCCCTGGGCAGCTCACGGACAAAGGAGCAAATTTTCAAACCGAAGAAGGTGTCATCCGCATCCTCGCATCAGGAGGACAAGTGGCAGCAACGGCACGCTACCACCACCGTCTTCGCTGCATTGACCTGAAACCATGGCCAGCAAGCAACGGCACTACAGCTGGAGTGACGTGCAATGACATGACTAAGGCGGTTGCTGATGGAGAGGCCAGCCTCAAGACATACGCGTTGGGCTCCAAGGCAATGCCCAACTTGTGACACGCTCGCCTTGGACACGTCCACTTCGATGCGGTGAAGCGGACAGCCACGAGCGGTGGCGTGTTAGGCATGGACCTGGAGAAAAGAGGTGAGGACATGCCGTGCACCTCTTGCCATGAAGCCAAAATCACTCGCGAATCATTTCCGCTGCATGACGAGTGAGAGGAGCAGGTTCTTGGGCTGGTCCATACTGACGTGTGTGGTCCATTTCAGACCCCAGCCATGGATGGAAGCAGGTATTGCATTCTGTTCGTAGACCACGCCTCACGTTACACTTGGGGGAAGACGTTAAAGCTGAAGAGCAACGCGCTTGCTGCCTTTAAAGAATGGCTTCCCGAAGCTGAACGCCAAACCGAGATGACACTGAATGTGTTGCGGTCGGATCGGGGAGGGGCGTTTATGTCGAATGAGTTTATGTTGCTGCTGAAGCAACGAGGAATCTTGCGTCAAATTTCCTGCCCTTCGACCCCCCAGTAGAATGGTGTGGCTGAACGCCGCAACCGTACGGTAACCGAGGGCATGTGTGTGATGTTGGGGCACATGGGGGTGAAAGCACACTGGTGGCTTTTCGCTTTCCAGCAGTTCTTATGGGTGGTAAACCATGTGCACTAGTCCACCCTACCCCTCATTTGGTGGTGTTCAAAGTCAAGCCCGATGTGTCCATGGTCCGTGTGTTTGGGTGCATGGTGCAATACCTTGTTCCTGAGCATGAGCGTGAAGGGAAAATAGCAAGCAAGACTCGTTGGGTAATGCACTTGGGCATGAGCATGGAGAGCAAGGGATGGCATGTGGAGGATGTTGAGTCAAAGCACATGGTCATCACCCGGGATGCACGTTTTTATGAGGACATGTCACTTGACCGGTGGTAGAAGTGGGGTGCACGCTTGGGTGACGGGAATGACCAGCCCACACCACCCTTTGCTTAAGTCTCATCTCTCTTTCCTGAGCCCCACAACCCCGAGAAGAATCTGCCGCCACCACGTACCGTCATCGTGGTCCCGGTACTGGGGCGAGCAACCCCTTGATCGCTCGGTGGCCCCTTTAGGCAGCAAGGCACCTACTGCACCTCCTCCTCTTGGTTCACCTCCCGTTGCTGATTCAGCGCCTGTGGGACCAGAGGATGGTCCTCTGGAGGTTGGCACCAGCATGGCTGATCAAGAGGAATAATAAGAAGAAATAGCAGTGGATGAGCAGTCCCCAATGGCCCATGAGCATGAGCTTTCACCTGCAGTTCCCTTCATCCAGCCCATTCCACCACCCCCACATCGCTTAAGCAGGCCTAACAAGGGGGTGCCACCCATACAGTTTCAGCCATATGCCATGACGGCCCAGGATGCGGATGATGAGGATAACCCGTACGGCGTACCTTGCTGAGGACGATTGTGACACAGACAGCGATGACGAAGTGGAGTTCCCGGACGAGGATGAGGAGGAGGAAGGCGCTTGGGGAGGTGTCATCCTCGACCTTGCAACTGCGTTGACCAGACCTGAAGGCAAGGAATGGCGGGCTGCTATGAAGGAGGAGATGAGAGCCTTGATAAGCAAGGCACTTGGACGTTGGCTGACCTACCCGAAGGTTGCAACACTGTCGGCGTCAAGTGGCTGCTGAAGAAGAAGCTGCGACCTGATGGTACCGTGGAGAATTACAAGGCCAGGCTTGTGGCAAAGGGATTCAGCCAGCGCTTTGGCATCGTCTACGGCGATACCTATACTCCGGTTGGCAGCTACACCACCGTCCGTGTGCTCCTCTCAATCGTAGCAGCTATGGACCTGGATTTGCTGCAGCTTGATGTGAAGAATGTGTTTCTTCACAACACCATTGACCACGAGATCTACATGCAGCAGCCGCCCTACTTCATCGACGGGAGCAGCAAGGTGTGCCTCCTGCAGAAGAGCCTTTACGGGCTAAAGCAAAGTCCCCTTCTGTGGTACAAGGAGATGGACAAGGTGCTCGTGTGGAGGGGTACAAGAAGAGCCTTGTGGACCAGGCCCTATACTACAAGGATGGGGCGAGCGAGAAGCGCGTGTGGCTGCTAATCTATATGGATTACCTGCTGGCGGCAAGTGAAGACAAGCAGCTGCTGCAGGACCTGAAGGAGATGCTGGCCAAGGCGTTTCAGCTCCGTGAGGTGGAGCCAGTGGAGCGCTACCTGGGGCTGCAGATTGTGCGTGACCGCCCCAACAGGACACTCCTCATGCACTAAAATGCATAGGTGGCGAAGGTGCAGCAGCGGTTCTTCAAGGGGCCACCACCAAAGAAGCAGACGATCACTCCTCTCTCCTCTGCCAGCTTTGCCAAGCAGGATGCCGGGCAATTTGCCAACTGTACCATGACCGAGTACTTGTCAATTCTCAACATGGTGCACTTTGTAGCCATCTCAACCCGTCCTAGCCCCTCTTTTGTGTGCAGCCCCCTTGCAGCAGGTGCACACCTCAAGACGGATGCACATTGGTATTAGCTCTTCCGCACACTGGGCTACCTCATCGGAAATGGGGCTGCTGTTCAAGGGAAGACCAGAAAGCTTGACCCTCGTGGGGTATGCGGATGCGAATGATGCGGGCGACAAGGAGAATAGGTCATCCACGGGAGGCTACCTCTTCGAGCTTGGTGAGGCTGCCGTTTCCTGGCAGGCCAAGAAGCTGCAGGGTGCGACCAAACATTCCTCCACCGAGAGCAAGCTTGTGGCTGCGGTGGAATTAGGAACGGAGGAGCGCAAGCTAAGGTTCCTGCTATGGGAACCATAGGGTGGTGGGAGTTTTAGCTGCTAAAGAAGGGTCTTCCCACCACCCTGTACATCGACAACCTGTCAGCGGTGCAGCTCAGCCAGGCGGGCGGGATGCAGGGGCGCATGAAGCATGTGGACTGCCGCCACATGTGGCTGCAAGGACATAGTGCGCATGAAGAAGTTAGAGCTGCAGCACATCCCTACGACGGCACAGCCTTTGACAGCAAGGGGGCGTGTTAGAAGGAAATGCTGCCATGAGCAACAAAATGTCGGCGCTAGGTATCAAACTTGTGACCTTCAAATCTGTCCTGAAAGTATCTCACGACAGATTCAAGATAGTTTCTGATAAGGCCCTGGTTATGGTGGACACGAGTTTCGAACTGGAGACCTTTCGATTCAAGTGTCTCGAATGTGTCTTTTCAGGACAGATTGGGGACAGTTTGGGGACAGTTTGGCAAAATCAATCTCGGGTCGAGTTCGGTTTGAAACTCGGCAGCGTAGCATCGAAGTCAACGGAATTTGCATGGGAGTTCCAGTTGGTGGTCAACGAAATTCTGGTCGTGGAAATTCTCGTCTATGGAATTCTAGTTAATGGAATTCACCTGGCGAAATTGAAGGCTTCGAATTTTGCGTCGACAAATATTTAACGTGCGTCCTGTTGGAATAGGTGCCTAACTTAGCAGGCTTAGTAGCCTAGGTTTAGCTAGGACGAGAGTACCGAGGGGAAGGTCGAGGGTGTTGACCAAATGAGAAACGAGAATGATGTTCACTATGAGAAGAGTTACAATTTATAGCAAGCCAACGGGTGCACCACCTAATAGGACAGCAATAGAACTACACTACAGCTAGAACTACATGGAATTATACAGAAATATATTATGACACACCCCTTAACCGCATGCAGGAATAGCCATGTGCATAACACCTCCTGAAGGGGTACACCCTGCGCAGCGGAAGACAACAGAGAGGAATGCGAGGAGGAGACGGGAGAGAGAAAGGGGAGAGGAGAGGAATGAAGAGAGAGGTGGGGGGAGCCACATGGCGAGCCCCTATTACGAACCCCCGTTTTACAAAGGAGGGCGGGGGGGGGGGGGAGAGGGATGGGGAGAGGAGGTGGGGGGAGCGACGCGACGAACCCCACTTACGAACCCCCGTTTTACAAAGGGGGGAGGGTGAGAGAGGGAAGAGAGGAGGTGGGGGGGAGCCTAGCGCAACGAGCACCTCTTACTAACCCCTTAATTCCACGCCCCCTTTCAGCCACCCCCCTCAACCTCACCCCCCTTGTCAACCGCCCCCTGGAACCTCACACCTTCCCCCCAACCCTTCCTCCAACGCCTTCCCCACCCACGGTGGTCCCTGCTCAAGCCTTCACACGGCGGCCAGAAGCCCGCCACCCCCTTACACCCCCCCCCCACAGCGGCACGTGCGGCAGTGAGAGAGAGAGGAGGAGGGGTGGCAGCTGGGTGCTCACACCCGCCACCCCAAACCCACCCCACCACTATTGCACGCACAGCAGGGAGAGAGAGGGGAAGGAGAGCGACAGAGGTAGTAGCTCCTCCCGCCGCTCCCACCACTCCCACCACTCCACCCTCCCCCCCACAGCAGCAGGCCCCGAAACAAAGGAGGCAGGGTGGTGCCGTTGGTGCCACCTCCCCCTTACACCCCCTCCTTCCCCACCAAACAGCTGCATACGCAGTGGGGAGAGGGAAGAAAAGGGAAGGGGGGCAAGTGTCAGAAACATTGGAGTACAAGTATGAATCTCTAGGGTTGTGTACCCCCTAAAGGCTAACCCACTATAGCCTACACTGCAATAACACATATATAATGTTTGACACACCCCCATAGGCAAAGTGGGGGAGAGCAAGGGGTCACAAGACCAGTCAAGAAAGGCAAACAAGCTCAGGGTGGATCACAACGTCACCACACACTCTGAGCACAAGCAAAGGGCCTCAGGGCCAGTTCACATGCAGAGGCATATATGCAACACAAACAGCAAGGTGATCTCAACCTAGAAAAGCAAACAGGCAGGTATATATATATAGAGATCACAGTACAAGCAAAGCCTACAGCAAGTGAGGAAAAGTGGGCACAAGCCCTAGCAAAGTGCAGAAACGCTGATGATCACCAAACTGAAGTGCCTTGGTGAATATATCAGCGGTGTTGGCCTGAGTGGCCACGTAACGCAAACGAAGCTGACCGCGCTGCTGCAGCCCTCGAGCCAGGAAGTAACGGAGAGCGATGTGCTTCGTTCCGTGCTCTAGTCTGTGCTCCTCACAGCCTTGTTGTCGACGTACAGCATTGGAGGAGAACTAGGCCGCTCTCCCAAGTCGGTCAGCAGGTAGGTGAGCCGGCGTAGCTCCTGTGCAGCCATGGCTGTGGCGTAGATCTCAGCCTCACAACTGGAGCTGAGAACAGAAGACGAGCGCGTAGAACGCCAAGAAACTGAACCAGAGCCAAGGCTGAAGGTGTAACCCTGTCACGACCGCTGAGTAGCCTGGTCGTCAACCCAGGAAGCGTCTAAGTGCCCAGTGAAAACAACTGAGCTCCCTCCTCCAAGCACGAGCCCCATGCCCGATGTACTGCACACGTAGCGCAATACCCTCTTTGCAGCATCCCAGTGCACCTTTCGGTGCGGTCCAGGAGCCACGTAGCGAGCCAGAAGGCCAAGAGGGTATGCTAGGTCAGGACGAGTGCAAGTCATTAGGTACGTGAGGCAACCAACTAGCTCTGGGTAAGGACCACTCGGCTCTACGGACTCATCCGAAGGCAGAGCTGAGAGCGAGTGACCTATAGCCAGAGGAGTGGCCTGTGCTGAGGACCAGGTGAAGCCGAAGCGCTGAAGGACCTGCTGCACCATGTGTGACTGAGTCAGTGTCATGGTGCGGCGTGCTCTGTCCCGGGTGATCTGCAAGCCAAGGTAGCTGCGCAGTTCACCCAGGTCTGTGCACGTGTGTCTCTTCTGCAGCTCGGACTTCACGTGGGCGAGAGCCTCAGTGTCAGCAGTGGCAAAGACCAAGTCGTCGACGTAAACGAGGATGTAGAATGGCAGCAGCGAAGTGTCAGTGTGCAGAAACAGCGACGGGTCAGCAGTAGAGGGCGCGAACCCAAGTGCCGCAAGAGTAGTCCTCAGTGTGTCGTGCCACTCATGTGGCGCCTGGCGGAGACCGTAGACTGGCCGCCGGAGGCTCCACTGGGTACCAGTAGGAAATGACCCAGTAAAGCCAGGAGGGCGGCGCAGCGTGATCTCCTCGTGCAGGCTGCCCTGCAAGAAAGCTGTGCTGAAGTCAAGAGAGTGAAGCTCGTAGTCACGCTGAGCAGCAACGTGCAGTAGCACCCAAAGAGTGGTCATCTTTGGGGTGGGGGAGAAGGTCTGAAAGAAGTCTACTCCCTCTCGCTGACTGAAGCCTCGAGCAACGTAACGAGCCTTGAAGACAGGCGGAGAACCCGGCGGCCGCTTCACCCTGAAAATCCACATGCCACTGACGATGTTCGCCCCAGGAGGGGGAACCTCGTCAACGTAAGTGCCAGTGGACTTCCAGAATGCCATCTTTGCATCCATGGATGACTCCCACTAAGAGGAGTACTCACCCGCGATCGCCTCAGCGTAAGAGCGCGGGGTCGGGATGTCTGGAGCATCTGGGTCTCCCTCAGGGGCAATCAGCATGGACACGAGATGAGGCGCAACGGCTGCAAGACACTCAAGGTCCTCCTATCTGTCCTTAAGAACGTCCGTGCCTAGAGCACACTCACCCCCGACGGACAGAGGACAGACAGACTCAGACTCAGCAACAAGGCTCGCGGCGTAGTCTAGACGACAGCGAGCAGCAAAGTCGACAAGCTCAGCAACTAGGGCAGACGCAGCAGCAGACTCAAAGGAAGGGTCAGTGACAGTAGTGGCCAGGAGACGCGTGACAGTAGGACTGGCAGCACGAAGAGAGTCAGACTCCGGGTCAGCAAGGACAGGAAGAGAGGAATCAGGAGGAGACGGCAGAGGGACACGCTGTGGAGCAGTGGAAGGACACAGAGTCATATAGTGTGTGCCAGGCACAGGTGGAGGACGCTCACGCTGACCACGGCGACCAATGCGAGCAGCACAAACAGGTGACACAGGACGCGACACAGGCGACACAGGACGAGACTCAGGCTCACCACGCTCTGTAAGACCGCCTGTCGGACCAGTGTAGGGAGAAGGACCAGGAAGTGGCGAGGCAGGCGAGAGCTGGGACTGCGACTGGACAGGCGGAGGACACTCTAAGGAGGGAGGAGGACTAGGAGGAGGCGGCTGACCAAGAACCTGCTAAAGGAGCGGAACGAAGTAAGGCCGCGGCCGTGAAGCGCCCCCAGAAGCAGGAGAGACAGCACCAGAACCTCCAGCCGAACCAGCACCAGCAGCACCTCCAACAGCTCCACAGCCTCCACCAACACCGGCAGCACCTCCAGCAGCTCGAGAACCTCCAGCAGCACCAGCAGCACCTCCAGCCGCTCCAGGACCTCCAGCAGTACCAGCAGTACCTCCAGAACCTCCAGTAGCACCAGCAGCACCTCCAGCAGCACCAGTGTCAGCAGTACCTCCAGCAGCAGGGCCTCCAGCTGGCGGTACCTCAACGCTAGGAGCTCCACTCCTGAGGCTGCAGCGCCGAGTGTACCACTCACGTAGCCGCTAAGGGGAGGGAGGCTCTGGCTGCGGCATTGCACCTGCGAGGCCACCAGCCCTGACTCCAGCAGACCCCCCAGTTCTAGTAGCCCCACGACGGAGGCTGTAGCGCTGAGAGTACCACTCACGCAGCTGCTGTGAAGAGGGAGCGCCACCAGGCCCAGCACCCCCAGTCTCAGCACCCCTAGTCTCAGCACCCCCAGGCTCAGCACCCCAAGTCGCAGCACCTCCAGGCTCAGCACCCAAAGTCTCCGCAACCCCAGGCTCAGCACCCCCAGTCTCCGCACCCCCAGGCTCAGCACCCCCTGTCTCAGTGCCCCCAGACCCAGCACCACCAGGCTCAGCACACTCAGTACCTCGCGCAGGACCAGAGTCAACAGCTACGTTGACAGGCTCGACCGGGTCTGCCTGGGAAACACCCGAGGGAGCAGCACCCTGGGGAGGGAGGGGGTCTACCAACGGGACACCTGGGGTGAGGAAGAGCGGCGGGGGGGGGGAGCGGGGCAGTGCGGTAGGGGAAGAGACGGTAAAAGGGTACCGACTCGTCAAAGGTGACTACCTGAGAGGCGAAGACACGGCGCGAGGTGGGGTGGTAAAACCGCCAGCCAGGCGCGTCATGGAGAAAGCCAAGAAAGACACAGGGAACCGCACGGGAGGAGAGTTTGTCCGCGGACGTATTGCGCACAAAGGCTCGACATCCCCAGACTCCGAACACCGACACGTCGCCAACCTCCCCCGTCCAACGCAGGGTAGGCGAGGTCTCCGGAACAGAGACACGGGGCCAGAGGTTGAGCTGATGCGCGGCGTACTGCACTGCAAACGGCCACAGGAAATGGGGGGCAGCCGCATCGATCATGGAGGTACGAGCGACCTCCATGACAAGACCAATGCGGCGCTCGGCAACCCCATTCTGCTGCGGAGAGGCCGGGAGAGTGAACGTCTGGCGGATGCCGTGCTCCGCACAGTAGGCTGCCAGGAGGTCAGAGGAAAAACTCGCTACCTCTGTCAGAGTGCAGACGTAGGACAGGAAAGTCCGACTGGAACCGCTGGCGGAGCTGGAGACAAGAAGCGCGGATCCAGGGGATCAAGACATCAGGGACCTCACCCTTGGTACGCAAGGGGAAGACCGTGGTGTAGCGCGTGTAGTCGTCGACGACCAGCAGAAAGTACCGCTCGTGGCCCTGTCCCTGGACGCGGGCGGGGCCCCACACGTCCAGGTGGAGAGTCTGCAGGGGAGCCTCTGTGGGAGGGAACGAGGAGGAGTGAGGAGTGGCGCGCTGCCGCCCCTCAACACAGGGAAGACAGAGAGGAGCAGGCGAGGGTGGTAGGGGAGGGAGAACTCAGGGAAGACCAGAGACAAGGTACCTGGAAAGCATGCAGCAAAGGCGCTGCACTGACGGGTGACCAAGGCGGTGGTGCCAGAGGACAGTCCTGTGCCACAGGGAGCGACACGAGCAGGGGGCCGACAGCTGACCTGACGCAGACGTAGACGCAGCTACCTAAGGGGACTCAGTGGTCAGTGTGTACAAGTCCGACCCCGGCTGCCGAGTGAAGGTAGCCAGGTGACGACCCGTCCGGGCACACTTGCAGTGCGTCACACCCTCGTAGGACGGGGTGAAGTGGTGAACACCCGCGTCCTAGAGCGCGGAACCCGCCACCAAGTTCATAGAGAACAAGGGGAGGTAGAGGCCCGACAGCGTGCCAGACGGGACAGCAGGACAAGGGAGGGCAGTGGTGGAGGTCGCAAGGACCGGACCCCCTGAGGGGTCAGCCAGGGAGACAGCAACCGGTCTAGGGAGCTGCTCTAGGGCAGTGTGGTCGCGAAAGAAACTGCGGGAAGCACTTGAGTCCAGTGTGAAGGTGTGCAATGCCTCAGTAGGTGCGGTACCAGCAGACGTAGACGCACTAGCACCTAGGGCAGCAACCTCACCACGACCTAGAGCAGCAGACGCGCTAGCACCTAGAGCTGCAGCCTCACCGGTCCCAATACCTGGGTCGGGACGTACACTCAGGTAACAGTCACCCTCATTACTAATAGTCAATGCATACATAGCAGCAAGGATAGCATCATAATCAAGAGCAAAGATATCAATTCCCTTCTTAAGCAGATCAGCCCAGCGGGGCAGCTCAGAGGCGTTAGGGAACTGCTCGCGCCAGGCGTCATCGAGGCGAAAGAAACAGCGCTGCGCCGTGTGAAACTTCCCACAAGTCTGGCCAGTGCGGTCACCTATAAGATGACGTACGGGCAGGTACCTCCACCCCCAGACCCCCCACGCTGAGAGTACCACTCACAGAGCTGCTGGGGCGAGGGAGTCTCGCCGGGACGGTGCTGCTGCTGCCTCTGGCCACCGCTGAACCCCCCACGTTGCACCGCTCCACCGCGACCGCCACCCGCTCCACCGCCGCCACCACTGCCACCACCGCCCCCACCACCCCCACCACCTCCGCCGCCACTGCCCCCTGTGCCGCCACTGACCCCCCCACTACCCGCGCCACTCCCACCTCCGCCACCACCCCCGCCCCCCCCACCCCCTCCACCGCCGCCGCCCCCGCCTCCACCTCCACCACCCCTGCCCCCCTTGCCCCTGCTGCCCTTGCGCCTCCCACTAGGAGCAGACGCGGCCCCGACCCCCTCAGCTCCGAGGAAGTCGACAGCAGCAGGAGATGCAATGGAGGGGAGGAGGGGGGAGGGGGAGCACCCCTCAAAAAAGGGGGTGCGGGGGTCACCACGAGAGGCACCTACAGCTACAATGCTCTTCTCAGCTGCTAGGAGTTCCTTCTCGAGGAGGTCGACAGTGAGGTCAGTGGGGGAGAGGGCGAGAAACTGGTCCCTGACTGTGCGAAGGGAGTCAGGGAGGCGGGTGACAAGGTGGTACAGTGTGAGGTACATCGGGGGGGGGGGGGGGGGGGGGTTCTTGGCGAGGAAATCGGGGGGGAGTGCAGCACGGTAGCGGAGGTCACTGGTACGGAGGTGGGTGATGAGGTCAGCTACAGTAGCAAAGGCGGACAGGTCGGGGAAGAGGTAGGGCAATGAGACATGGCCTATAGCAGCAGTGGCAGGGGAGGAGTAGCGCGCGACTACTGCGTCGTACAGTTCCTTAGCAGTCTTATGCTGGCCGAAGTGCTCACGCTCTTCTAACGGTAGGTGGCTGCGAACGGCTAGGCGGGCGTGAGCATCACGGGTCTGCCACTGGGAGCAAGCAGTACTGTCAGCAGTAGCGGGAGGTGCCGGAGCAGCACCTGACGTGTGGTCATACAGGGAGACATCGTCCTTGGTAGTGATATGGAGGAACAGGTGGAGGTCATCTAACCAAACTTCAAACTTAATCGGGCGGCCCTCAGCGTCAAAGGTGAGAATAGAGGGAGTGGCCATAGTGGCAGCAGTAGCAGTAGGAACAGTAGCAGTAGTAGCAGTAGCAGTTGAAGCAGTAGTACGACACGAACAGGAACAGGAGTTGCTGCGGGTGGGGCACAGTAGGGCGGCGCGGCTCAGGTCGGGCGGCGCGGCTCGGTTCGGGCGGCGCGGCTCGGTTCGGGCGGCGCGGCTCGGTTCGGGCGGCGCGGCTCGGTTCGGGCGGCGCGGCTCGGCTCGGGCTGGGCTACGCGGCGGTGCGTGACGAGGGGCGTGCGCGTGGGCGGCTGTAGCGGGCGGGCCGCGGCTGTGCGTGGACCTGACTAGCGCGCGGGCGGCGGCCTAGAGGAGCGTCGCGGCGGCCTACTGGCAGGGCTGCGACGCTCTGGTCGCGCTGGCTGCGACCTGCGGGCGGGCGGCTGAGGGTCGCGCGTCGGCCTAGGGGCGAGCGGGGCCTACGGGCGACAGCTTGCTGGGGCTTGCGAGAAAAATCGGGCCGCCCTAGGCGGCGGTTTTCCTACGCGCGCTAAAACGACGGGGCCACGCTCGGGCTGCTAGCGGGCTGCACGAGAGGAGAGCGCACGAGGGCGCACTAGGGGAGAGGCGCACGAGGGCGCTAAAAAAAAGGGCGCACGAGGGCACCTCTAGCGGAACGGTGGGCCCTTAGGTCTAGAACCTAAGCTCTTAATACCATGTCAGAAACAAGAAGTGATTGAACTACACAGCATTGGAGTACAAGTATGAAACCCTAGGATTGTGTACCCCCTAAAGGCTAACCCACTATAGTCTACACAGCAATAACACATATATAATGTTTGACAGCAAGGTGCGCGATCCAGTAGGGCGGGCTCGGGCGGCTAGGGCGCGCTCGGGCAGGCGACGACGCGACGGGCAAGGCGCAGACGGGCTGGGGCGCGCTCGGGCAGGTAGGGCGCGGGCGGGCTGGGGCACGCTCGGACAGGTAGGGCGCGCGGGGCAGCAAACCGACGCGCACAACGGGCACACGACGGGCAGAAATCGGCGCGCGCGACGAGCACTCGACGGGCAGAAACCGACGCGCGCCATGGGCACGTGACGGGTAGAAAACCGACGCATGCCACAGGCTCGCTGCGGGCATAGACGGGCTAGGCACGGGGTAGGAGGGATCTCTGCGTTCGTTCCTTTAGTCCTTCTCTAGCACTTGTGCATTCATAGGGCAAAAACTACAAGAGTTTCACTAACAAAAGTTGAGAACAATGGCACAATCAAGTTGGCAAGACAAGACTAAATCAGAGCTAGCATGCAAGCAGGTTGACTGCCAGCACAGCATGGCCGACTGCGTTCCAGCATGACTTGGTCAACCGCGCTCCAGCAGTGCAAAGTCACGACTTGCCAACACTGCAAGTCGGCGGCGTGCCAACGTTGCATCCGCAGAACAGCAGCGCACCTGCTTCGCAGGTGCTCGTAGATGATTGCCGCGCCATGCCTTGTCACCTGCACATAGCAGACACGACTGCAGATGCCTTGTCGCCATCCGCAGAAGCTGGCGCCGACGACTGCATCTGATCAGCCACGTCGTCCTTGGGATACCACACCGATATCGGCCTCGCCACTAACAACTGGGCGACTGTCACGTGCCTCCGCAGTACTTCGTCGCCCGGGTAATTTGGTCGACCTAGAAACCACTAGGTCGGCGTTGACTTCTTCGAGGAAAGTCAACCATAAGTTGTATGTGTTCGTCGACTACCCAAGTTGACGACCACCAGCCGACTTCACCAAGTCGCCCACTCCCTAGGTCGGCGCCCCCAAGTCGGCGCCTCTCCTCTTCATGCCCGTCGTCCGCCCAGGTCGACGACCACCACCTGGTCGATCAGACCAAGTCGATCACACCCCTAGTTGACTAGTTCTAGGTCGACCAACTCTGTTGTCAGCCGACCACACCAAGTCGGCTTCACCAGGTCGGCGTCACCAAGTAGACGCCTTGTCAGGCCGACCTCCCAAGTCGACCTCCTTAGGTCGGCGCCCTCCCAAGTTAGCGCCCACTGCTCTAGGTCGGCAGCACCTCCTGCACACCCGACCACGGAGTCAGCTCAGCCCAAGCGAGGACAGAGCCTAACAACACTCCCTTTGACACTCCCTCGCCGCGTTCACGCTTGGGCCCCTAGCCCACACACGGCAGTACAGCTTCGACGTGCACCCAACACACAGCACGCCGGTCACTGCACCAGCCATGCAATAGGGCATGGCACATACTGCTGCACGTCATCATCGCCGTCGCCTACGTCGGCCAGGCGCACTTGGCCGATCACGACGGAGCACCTGTTGAAGGCTGGGTAGTGCAGGGCCTTCGTCAGGAAGTCGGCAGGCTGCTCAGCGGTCGGGATGTACTTGAGCGACGCTTCACCATGTGCTGCAGCCAAGCCTGTCGCCGCTCCATGAGCTTGAGGTTGCCCGTCAACCCCATACCATCGGCGACTGTGTTAGCCGACTTGTTGTCCACCCAAAGGACAGTAGGCTTCTCGGCATCTAGCTGCCGGGACTCAGCAAGAAGGAAGCGAAGGCGGCGTCCCTCCTTGCCAACTTCCGTGGCCACCACGTATTCCGACTCGGTCGACAACAGCATCGCGCACTTGATGCGATGGCTTGACCACGAGACTGCAGCCCCTCCGTAGACGAACACGTAGCCGCCCGTGCTCGTCCGGTTCTGCTTGTCGCCGGCCTCGTCGGCGTCCACGTAGCTGACCAGCCTCAGCGACTCTGGTCCATCACCAAACTTCAGGGCGGCGTCACGCGTGTTGGCGAGGTAGGCAAGGCAGCGGTCAACCTCGCACCAGTGCTGGTCGCTCCTCACCGTGAGGCCGCTCCCCAGCTAGCTGCAGCCGAAGGCGATGTCTGGCATAGTCTTAGTCGTCGCGAACTGCACCGAGCTGACCTTCTGCCCGTACTCCTCCTGTCACTCCTGCGCCTCCTCGTGGTCGAACGTCAGCTTAGCGTAGGCGCCGACCAAGACCGGCGTCTTCGGGGTGCAACCGGTCAGCTCCTTAGCGAAGGCATTCTTCATGTTGAGCTGCATCAGGTTGAGGTTGAGGATGGCGACGATGGTGAGGAAGATCCTTAGCGTGACGTAGCTGCTCACCGGCGCGTACGAATCATCGTAGTCGGCGCCATACACCTGCGTGAAGCCCTTCCCGACCAGCCTTGCCTTCTTGCGCTCCACTATGTCGTTAATATGGTACTTCGTTCTCAACACCCACCGGTTCTTCATGATGTCCACCCCGGGTGGGCGTTCGACCAGCTCCTACGTCCCCATGCCAATGAGGCTGCAGGTCTCCTCTTCTATGGCGACCTTCACTATCTTGCCCTTCCAGCTCGCCTGTGCCTCTTTCACCGTCATCGTTGAGATGTCCCAGCGGTGCTCGGGGTCGGCGTTTGTTGGTGCAACCCTACAGTTTGCACTCGGCTTGTTGTCCGTGTGCGTGCATGTGTGTGTGTATGGAATGGTATGAGGGCATGGGATAATATATATTTCATGCTTATAATTGTGTGTGAATGTTGAGTCATGATGTCGAGTGTGTGTGTCGAGTCAATAGCGAGTTATCGCTAGACACGTGTTACGCGGTCGTTTGTGTCTCGCGCGCGGTTTTTATTTTGTCGTGCGCGGTTTCTATTTTGTCCTGTGTCGAACGTTCGGCGTGTCGCAGGTGTGTGCAGAAGACCCATCAAGAACTCAATGATGAGTTTGTGATGAAGAGCCCGAGCCTTGGTGTCAAGCCTCAAGTGATTTCGAAGCTCGCCAAAAGGGTGCACCTCAAGATATTGAAGATAGTTACATTATTTGGTGTAGTGTAACATTTCACTTGGTGTAGGCCCTAGTGAAGGGTAGTTTCGAGACCCTTCGTGGTTGGGGACAGTGTGGCACTGTTCCACATCACTGTACCTCGGCTCTTGGGGTTTGTAGGAGCTGGGAGTCATTCCCAACTCGTAACTCTTCATATCTCTTCCTATTTTGTGTTCTAAGACTATAGTGGCTGCCATAGTGCCGTTCGTTCAAACCAATACTGTATCGTCAATACTTGGTGACATTGTGCGATCTAAATTGCCTATTGTAGGCGACGTTAAGGCGCTCCAGATCCAAGGTGAATGAAGTCATTTGGAGTTGTGAGCAGATCGCTATGAACGTTTGAAGCCGCTGTGCAGAAATCCGACTGTGCACTCTATCTTTCGTTTTAGGCACATTGGAGCCTACTGTGACTATAACACCGGCAGCAGGGAGAGAGCCTTGTAGCACTTAATTTTCTCAGGGTAGTCCACACCAGCAGCAGAGAGCTTCACATAGAGGTCCCGGAGTTGATCGAACACTCCTTGTACGGCATCACCCTCGTTGATCTTCACCGCATGGAGTTGTCGCTCGAGCACCACCACCATCGCTTCGTGTCGGAAAATATAATTTAATATTTTCTATATGTAACTGCCTGTAGGATTGGTTACTGTAGTTATAGCGTTTTCCTATTTGGTGGTGCACCTTTCTTGCTTGTTCTCTCATATTTGTACCCTTGAACCTATAGTGAAACCCCCTTTTCTCTCGACATTTCTCCTCCATCTCGAACTCAACTTCCAACCTCACTAGCTATGGCTCCTAAGCCTCGCTAGATTTTTGACACTTCGCTGCTGGGGGATTGGACATCCTTCAATATCTTCCATGCCTTAGGACCGCACTCAACTTCCTTGATGAGATGCTTGATGTGGTGCATCTGGTTGGATGAGAGCCATTGGGAGAGAAGGAAGAATCCATTCTTGGACCGGCGATCCCATTCCTTGGTCGCTCCTTCGCTTGCAGGCCTCTTCAATTCTCCATCCATCACTTCAAGCAGCCCATAATGGTTGAAGAGAAGCTCCATCCTGAAGCTCCATGATGCCTAATCCTCCCCAGAGAACTTGAATGCCTTCACATCATCCTTAGCTGATGTTGAAACGGAAGCCATTGGTGCAGATCCGCCTGCAACGCCTCTTCCCGCTTCCCCAGCGCCTCTCATGCCACCACTGCCACTGGGACCAGCTGGAGCAGAACCTTCAGCCTCCATATTCACCCACGAACAGAGTAGAACAGCTCTGATATCACTTGTTATAGTCAAGGGTCCACTTAGAGGTCGCGGATGCCCATGAAACCGCCTAAGCAGAATCTGACGTCTTCAAACCGCCTCTGTTCAAAACGCCGTCACGTTCAGCTCCAAAAACATACGACGCTGCAACTTGGACAGCGGTTAGCCTTAGATGTCTGCTTTCCAACGGTATATTGCTTGCTATTATCAGAGGTGTGTGCATTACGCAGTGAACAAAAACGTAAGCTCGGCTGAAAACCGTGTAGTTTCATTGATGCAAGGAAGAGGTGAGTACAACATTGCCTAGGGGACTCATAAGGGGTTGGGTCATCTTGGGAACTCAGAGAAGGTTGATTCCTAGGGGAGAAAGGCTATAGAAGGATGGGAAACGTCCTAGCTAGGTCACCAAAGCCAACCACACTTGGATGTTCAGAGCTGTACTCAAGGCTACCAATAGTGAGTCAAGCCAGCATGAGTCAGCTTGTCTTCCCACTTGCACCCTCTTGCAAGCTGCTTCCAGGAAGACCACACTTCTCAAAAGGAGGGTGGTAGAGTCCCACTTGACCACCTGTACTTCTTGTCTCATTCTCTGTCCCTGCACCATTTGCATGACAACAATGAAAGGGTGGCAAGGGAAATGCTGCCAACAGTGTACCATGACTACGGAACAGTGCTATCGACATCTCTCACGCAATGCTCCGATGTTGGATCGTTCTGAAACTTGGTGGCCACCTGCACAACGTGGCAAAGGACTGCAAGACTGAATTTCCAACCAATCAGAGCTCCGTAGACGAGTCAGCAGCCGAAATGGTGAACTCGGGTGTTACCAAAAAAGAGTAACACACACTTCCGGGATGCCATAAGTCTTGAAACTTTAAATGTTGTCATGCCTTGGTAACTGCTTCATAAAATCTGAAACTTTGAGGGTTTGAGGAACACATCTTGAAGAATCTTCTCACAAAATTCCAGAAGCTGAGCGGGCTTGTAGGCCGAATGGGAGTGCGATGACCGTGCCACTGTAATGTGTTGGCACAACACACAGAGGAGTCAGTCAAGGGGGCAGTGACTGGAGTGCGCAGTGGTGTGAGGTCAATACAGTCACGAAAGAAATAGCTGGACACTCCAGAGTCTAGGGTGAAGGAAAGTTGTGCAGTTTGTTAGGTCGCACCCGAACCTGCTACAAAGGCTGGTGCTAGACTAGTGGTAGCTGCAGCTCCTACACAAAGACCCTCAGAGGCGCCTGGACTGGAAACAACACACGCACAAAGACTTGAAACACGGGTCTCTACTCGTGCAGCCGGGAACGGTCCTAGACCAGGCAGGTAAGACTTAACTGGTGCATCAGTGCGCTGGCGAAGACGCGAGGGCTAGTGCGGTGTAACAGCGTGGAACCAAAACGCTCACGGTGGAGGTCGTCGATTCGACGGTAGCAGCTGGACGCAGAGTGGTCATGACTCCAGCAAGTGGTGCCAGCACCCGGGCCTGTCAGGGCCCGGTACCCGCAGGGGCCATGTCTCGCCCACTGCTAGCTGAGCCACTGCAGGGGGCTCCACCCTTTGGACCCGTAGGTCCCCATTGCTGGGAGTGCTGCGGTTGGGAGTGCTGCCGCTGGCCCTGCTGTTGTAGAACTCTAGTATACGCCATGTGAGCCTATGCTTCTTCTGGTATTGATGGGGGCAGCTTAAGCTGTTGGTGGTGCACTGGCGGCAGCCTAAATTGCTATTGGTGCGCTGGCGGCAGCCTAAATTGCTACTGGTGCGCTGGGGGCAGCCTATGCTGCTGCTGGTTCTGCTGTGGGCAGCCTAAGCTGCTACTGGTGCGTTGGCGGTAGCCTAAGCTGCTGCGGGTTCTGCTGGGGGCAGCCTAAGCTGTTGCTGGTGCGCTGGGGGCAGCCTATGTTGCTGCTGGTTTTGCTAGGGGGTAGTTTAAGTTGCTGCTGGTCCGCTGATGGCAGAGGAAGCTGCTGCTGGTGCTACTGGCGGTAGTCTAAGCTGCGGGTGGTGCTCCTAGCGGTAGTTGAGGCTACTGGTGCCACTGGCGGCAATGTAATCTGCTGGTGCTACAGGCGGCGGGTGTGGCAGCTCGTAGGGAGGCGGGTGTCAAGTGGGGCGGCTGTTAAGGCAGCGGGCGACAGGTGGGGAAGGTAAGGCGGCAGTTCTATGCGGTTCTATATGGTTCTGTGCGGTTCTGCGCGATTCTACATGGTTTTGTGCGGTTCTGTGAGGTTCTGCGTGATTCTGCATGGTTCTGTGCGGTTCTGTGCAGTGGAGAGTACTTGGTGGGGCGGCTGATTCCGGGTGAGGTGACTGGAACGGGTGGGGCAGCAGGTTTCCAGTTGGGGCGGCAGTTTTCAGGTATGGGGCGGCGGTTTTCAGATCTGTGGCTACCGATTTCTGGTCTAGCGGTGGTTTTCTGCTCGTGGGGCGACAGATCACGGGTAAGGCGACGGCTAACAGGGTGGGCGGCGGGTAAGGCAACCGGTTGGGCCGCGTCTAACGGGTGGGGCGGCGGTTACGACGGTGGGAAACAGGTGGGACGACGGGCGACGGGGCCTAAGGTAAGCGCGATATGGGCGGTCTAGGACGGGGCGCGACTAGGTTGGCGCATGATAGTCGAGTGATTTTTCCCAAGGGGGAAAATCTCGCTAGGGTTAACCTAGCTCTATACCATGTCACAATGTAAAATTGACAAAAACAGAAAGTACAAACAAGATATATGCAGAATCTAACCCTACTGCAATACAAAATAACACAAGGGAGAACACCTAGACTAGAACTACACAAACTATAGAATTATAGTTTGACACGACACTTCACTGCCGCCGTTCTAAATCCTTGTGTGCGTCGACGACTTGGTCTTTGCCACTGGTGACACTGAGGGATTGGCCCTAGTGAAATCGGAGCTGCAAAAGACACACACGTGCACAGACCTGGGTGAGGTGTGTATCTATCTTGGCTTGCATATCACCTGGGACAGAGCGCGGCGCACCATTACCTTGACTCAGTCACACATGGTGCACCAGGTCATTCAGCGCTTCGACGTCCAATATTCCTTGCCACAGTCCAATCCTCTGCCTACCGGTCACTCGCTCTCAGCTCCACCTTCGGACGAGTTCGTAGAGCCGAGTGGCCCGTATGCAGAGCTTGTGGTGGGCCTCATGTACCTCATGACATGCATTCGACCTAACCTTGCTTACCCTCTTAGCATCCTCGCACGCTACGTTGCGCCCGGGAGACACCGACCAAAGCAGTGGAAGGCCGTTAAGAGGGTGTTGCGCTACTTGTGCAGTACGTCAGGCATGGGGCTTGTGCTTGGAGGACAGGGTCCAATTGTCCTCACTGGACATGCAGGCGCTTCTTGGGTTGACGACTTGGCTACGCAGCGGTCGTCACATGGTTACACTTTCAGCCTTGGCTCCTGCTCTGTTTCTTGGCGGTCTACCCGCTCGTCTTCTGTTCTGAGCTCCAGTGATAAGGCTGAGATCTACGCAGGGGCCATGGCTGCACAGGAGTTACACTGGCTCACCTACCTGCTGACCGGCTTGGGAGAGCGGCCTCGTTCTCCTCCAGTGCTGAACGTCGACAACAAGGCTATGATTGCCTTGTGTCAGGAGCACAGATTGGTGTACAGGACGAAGCGCATCGCTCTGCGTTACTTCCTTGCTCGAGAGTTGCAGCATCGCGGTCAGCTTCGTCTTGCTTACGTGGCCTCTCGGGCCAACACTGCTGATATCTTCACCAAGGCACTTCAGCCTTATGACCATCGGCGTTTCTGTACTGTCTTAGGCCTTGTGCCTAATTGGCCTCACTTGCTCACTTCTTGACTTTGCTTGGAATGTGATCTATATACATATACATGCAAGCTCACACTTGCTAGGTTTTGATCACTGTACTGCTTGTTCTCCATTATATAACTCAACATGTGAACTGGCCTTGTGGCCCTGTGCTTGTGCTCAGAGTGTGTGGTAACTTCGTGATCCACCCTGAGATTGCTTTGCTTTTCTTGACTGGTCGTGTGACCTCTTGTTTTTCCCCACTTTGCCTATGGGGGTGTGTCAAACTTATATGTTGCATGTTTTGTAGGCTGTAGTTGGGTAGCGCATATGGGGTACAACCCAAATTTGGGGTTGGTAATTGTACCCATCCTGTTGCTAGTTCATTCATTCCTGCCTATACTTCCTAACAGAACCACTACTCAGAAGCTAATCGGCTACGTGGATGCTGACCACGCTGGCGATTCTGATAACAGGTGATCACGCACCGTCTACATCTATCGACTTGAGCCCGTCGGTCCTATCTCGTGGCAGTCGAGCAAGCAAGAACAAATTTCTCTCTTCTCTGCTAAAGCTGAACGCATAGCTCTCTGCTCAGCCACTGAAGAAGGACTGCACCTCTCGGAATTATTGGAAAAAGCAAAGCTGGCACAGTTACTTAGCTTCTTCCTCTCCTACGACAATCAATCTGCAATTCGCATAGCGAACAAGAGTGGGTTCACAAACCAAACAAAGTACATTGACCTACGCTATTTCTTCTTGAAGGACGAGATCAGAAAGGGAGACTCGAGCTATCCTCCTTTCCCACTTCCGAGATGGCAGCAGACTACTTGACCAAGAAACTCCGAAAGCAGAAGTTCTGTCAGAATCCCAACCACTAGACCATTGGGATAAAAGGGCTTGTTAAGTAGCGGGTCAGTGCGCCCATAACCCCCCCAAGGACAACGAGCCTGTAGCCCTTCCCTATGATCAATCGGGGATCACCAGTGGACCTCTGACACCCCCCCCGCACTGGGATGCCCGAAGTGCACACTCTAGGATTCGAACCCGAGACCTTCGCTCTGATACCATGTCAGAACCCCAACCACTAGACCATTGGGATAAAAGGGCTTGTTAAGTAGCGGGACACTGCGCCCATAACCCTCCAGGACAAAGAGCCTGTAGCCCTTCCCTAGGATCAATCGTGGATCGCCAGTGGACATCTGACAAGTTCAAGTAATGCATGCTGGTGATTGGACAAGGCCACGTCATGAGCAACAAAGGCGACGACACTCCAGAAGTGAAGGGGAGTGTTTGAAACATATATTTGAGAAACTTAGAACGAGAATGAAATGACTAAGGGAAAGTTGGGTACAAGTACAAACCCTAGAAAGCTGTACCCCATATGTGCTACCCCACTATAGCCTACAGTAGCTATGTCATATAAATCTGGCAATAGTTTGCGCTTCTGATGTGTCGAGCACTACAACAAAAGCAAATCGAACTAAGTCAACCAAAGCGGTTGAGAGAAAGACAACAGCAAGAGGTTGAGTGAAGGTCAAAGGTCAGCGACCTTTGACTCGCGACCTTTGCAGCGCGTCAGAAGGGACACATGACTGACTCGATATTGAGCAGTACCCGAATCGTGGCTATATCGAACCGCAACAACAGTTACAGTTAGTTAAACCTTTCGTGTTCCTTGTAATCATATCTCTTTGTTATTATTAACTTATATTATTCTCACATATCACTGCAAGGTGGTTCAATCAGTTCACTAAATACGCTTCCGCTAATATATCACTACTCTGGGCCTTTAGTCTTGAAACGATCATAAGGACCTTTTTCAGCCTAACAGTTCGTGGGTGGGACTAAAAAGTAGAAGGCAAGAAAAATAGAGTGTCAGAAACTAACGAGCAGGATTGATTGCATTGAGATCAAACTGAGTACAAGTTCTAACCCTAATTGGGTTGTACCCCACATAGGCTACCCCACTACAGCCTACACAATATAAGCAGCATTATAATTTGACACACCCCCATAGGCAAAGTGGGGGAGAACAAGGGGTCACGAGACCAGTCAAGAGAAGCAATGCAAGCTCAGGGTGGATCACGAAGTCACCACACACTTTGAGCACAAGCAAGTGGCCACAAGGCTAGTTCACATGCAGAGTTATAGCAAACAAGCATACACTAATCACAGCCTAGCACGTGTAAGCATGCAGGTACAAGTATATAGATCACAGTAAAAGCAAAGTCCTAAAAACAGTACAGAAACGCTGATGATTACGAGGCTGGAATGCCTTGGTTAATATATGAGCAGTGTTGGCCCGAGTGGCCACGTAAGCAAGACGAAGCTAACCACGCTGCTGCAACTCTCGAGCAAGGAAGTAGCACAGAGCGATGTGCTTTGTCCTGTGCTCCAGTCTGTGCTCCTGACACAAGGCAATTATGGCCTTGTTGTCTACGTACAGAACTGGAGGAGAACTAGGCCGCTCTCCCAAATCGGTTAGCAGGTAGGTGAACCAGCGAAACTCCTGTGCAACCATGGCCCTTGCGTAGATATCAGCCTCACAACTGGAACTGAGAACAGAAAGACGAGCGGGTAGACCGCCAAGAAACAGAACTGGAGCCAAGGCTGAAAGTCTGACCCTGTGACGACCGCTGCGTAGCCAAGTTGTCAACCCAAGACGCGTCTGCGTCGCCAGTGAGAACAACTCGACTCCGTCCTCCGAGCACGAGCCCCATGCCTGACGTACTGCACAAGTAGCGTAACACCCTCTTAGCGGCCACCATGTGCTCTTGTCGGTGTCTCTCGGACGCAACGTAGCGTGCCAGGATGCTGAAAGGGTAGGCAAGGTTAGGTCGAGTGCAGGTCATCAGGTACATGAGGCAGCCCACAAGCACTGGATATGGGCCACTCGACTCTACGGACTCGTCCGAAGGTGGAGCTGAGAGCAAGTGACCGGTAGGTAGAGGAGTGGACTGTGGCAAGGACCAAGTCAAGCTGAAGTGCTGAAGGACCTGCTTCACCATGTGTGACTGAGTCAGGGTGATGGTGCGGCGTGCTCTGTCGCGGGTGATCTGCAAGCCAAGATAGTTGCGCAGCTCACCCAGGTCTATGCACGTGTGTCTCTTTTGCATCTCCGATTTGACAAGGACCAGTCCCTCAGTGTCTGCAGTGGCAAAGACCAAGTCGTCGACATATACAAGGATGTAGAACGGCGGCAGAGTAGTGTCATTGCGTAGAAATAGCGACGGGTTAGCAGTCGAAGGAGCAAACCCTAAGAGCCGCAAGTGTCGTCTTCAGTGTGTTGTGCCACTCACAAGGCGCCTGGCGGAGACCGTAGACTGGCCACTGGAGGCTCCACAAGGTACCTGCAGGAAACGACCCAGTGAAGCCAGGTGGGCGGCGCAGCCAGATCTCCTCATGCAGGCTGCCCTGTAAGAAAGTTGTGCTGAAGTCAAGAGAGTGAAACTCGTAGTCACGGTGAGCAGCGACGTGCAGCAGCACCCAAAGAGTGGTCATCTTTGGGGTAGGGGAGAAGGTCTCGTAGAAGTCAAGCGCCGTGCAATGTAACGAGCCTTGAAGACAGGCGGAGAACCCGGCGGCCACTTCACCCTAAAAATCCACATGCCATCGACTATGTTTGCCTCAGGAGGGGGAACTGCGTCCACGTAAGTGCCTGTGGACTTCCAAGATGCCATCTCTGCGTCCATGGATGTCTGCCACTAAGAGGAGTAGGGACCCGTAATCGCCTCTGCGTAAGACCGCGGGGTTGGGATTTCTGAAGCATCCGGGTCTCCCTCAGGTGCAAGCAGCATGGACGCGAGATGAGGCACAGCAGCTGCAAGACACTCAAAGCCGTTCTGCCTTTCCTCATGGACGTTCATGCCAAGAGCACACTCACCCCTAACGGATGGAGGAAAGACAGACTCAGACTCAGCAACAAGACTAGCGGCGAAGTCGAGACGACAAGTAGCAGCAAAGTCAACAAGCTTAGCAACTAGGACAGACGCAGCAGTGGACTCAAACGAAGGGTCAGTGACAAGAGTGGCCAAGAGACACGTGACAGTAGGATTGGCAGCACGAACTTAGTCAGACTCAGGGTCTAGACTATCAGGATGAGAGGACGCAGGAGGAGACGGCAGGGGAACTCGCAGTGGAGCAAAGGAAGGACGAAGTGTCATATAGTGAGTGTCGGGGACAGGAGGAGGACACGGACGCGGAACACGACGACCAGTGCGACCAGTGCGAACAGGGGAGGCAGGGCGAGATGTAGGCTCATGACGCTCTGTGAGAGAGTCTGTCTGCTCAGTCTAAGAACAAGGAGCAGGCAGCGGGGAGTCTGGCTGTAACTGTGGCTGCGACTGGTCAGGCGGTAGATACAGAAAGGGAGGAGTAAGGCCAGTAGAAGATGGGAGACTAAGAACCTGGTGAAGCACTAAGCCAGGTAGCGGCAGAGACAACGGCGATGGTGGAGCAAAGTCAGGCGCCGCGGCACAGTGCCTCCAGCACTAGTATGGCTAGCTCCAGCACCCCCAGCACCTCCAGCACCTCCAGCACCAGCAGCACCACTAGCTCTAGCAGCTCCAGTACCTCCAGTACGAGCACCTCCAGGACCAGCAGCTCCAGCACCTCCAGCACCTCCAGCACCAGCAGCACTAGTACCTCCAGCACCAGCTGTACTACCAGCTTCGGCAGCTCGAGTGCCTCCAGTACAAGCACCTCCAGGACCAGCAGCTCCAGCACCTGCAGTACCTCCAGCACGAGCACCTCCGGGACTAGCAGCTGTAGCACCACCAGCTCCGGCAGCTCTAATGCCTCTAGTACGGGCACCTCCGGGACCAGAAGCTCCAGCACCTCCAGTACCTCCAGTAGCAGTAGCACCACCAGCTCCAGTGCCTCCCGTACGAGCACCTCCGGGACCAGCAGCTCCAGCAGCAGCAGCAGCACCACCACATCCACCAGCTCCAGCAGCTCCAGTACCTCCAATACGAGCACCTCCAAGACTAGCAGCTCCAGCACCTCGAGCAGCAGCAGCACCACCAGCTCCAGCAGCTCCAGAAACTCCACTACCTCTAGCACCTCCAGCACTAGCAGCACCACTATCTCTGACAGCTTCAGCGCCACCAGCACTAGCACCCCCGTGACTAGCAGTGCCAGAACCACTAGCACCTCCAGCACTAGCAGCTCCAGGGCCTCCAGCTCCACCAGCGCCACTCCGAAGGCTATAGCGCCGAGCGTACCACTCGCGCAAATGCTGTGGTGAGAGAGGCTCCCCTAGTGTAGGCGCAGGAGCCCTAGGCTCAGCACCCCCAGACTCAGCACCCCCAGGCTCCACACGCGCAGGCTTAGCACCCCCAAGCTCCAAACCCGCAGGCTCAGCAACCTCAGGCTCCGCACGCTCAGGCTCAGCACCTCCAGGCTCCGCACGCTCAGGCTCCATAACCGCAGGCTCAACCAAGGGGAGTGGGTCTATATGAGACACACCTGAAGGAGCAGGACCTTGTGGGGGGAGGGGGTCTACCGGAGGGGGACCTGGAGCAAGGAAGAGCAGGGGGGAGAGGGGAAGTGCGGTAGGGGAAGAGACGGTAAAAGGGAACTGACTCGTCGAACGTGACGTCCTGAGAGGGTAGGACACGACGCGAGGTGGGGTGGTAAAACTGCCAGCCAGGCGCGTCAGGGGAAAATCCAAGGAAGACGCAGGAAACGGCGCGCGAGGAGAGCTTGTCCGCGGAGCTGTCACAGACAAAGGCACGACAGCCCAAGACCCAGAACACCGACGCATCACCAACCTCTCCCGTCCAAGGCAGTGTAGGCGAGGTCTCTAGTAAGGAGACATCGGGCCAGAGGTTGAGCTGATGCGCAGTGTACTGGACCGCAAACGGCCATAGAAAATGGGGAGCAGCCGCATGGATCATGGAGGTACGAGCCACCTCCATGACTAAGCCAATGCAGTGCTCAGCAATCCCATTCTGCTGAGGAGAGGCCGGAAGCGTGAACGACTGAAGGATGCCCTCTCCACGACAAAAGTCTCACAAGAGGTCGGAGGAGAACTCACCACCTCTGTCCGAGTGTAGACGCAGGACAGGAAGGTCCGTGTCGAACCGCTTGCGGAGCTGGAGACGGACAGCGCGGATCCATGGGATCAAAACAACAGGGACCTCCCCTTTGCTGCGCAAGGGGAAGACCATGGTGTAACGCGAGTAGTCGTCAACAACCAGCAGAAAGTATTGTTTGCGGCCCTGTCCTTGGACGCAGGCTGGGCCCCACACGTCCATGTGGAGATTCTGCAGGGGTGCAGTCGTCGGGGGGAACGAGGAGGAATGAGGAGCGGCACGCTGCCGCCCCTTGACACAAGGAAGGCAGGGAGGGGCAGGCGAGTGTGGGAGGGGAGGCAGAGACCTGGGAAGACCAGAGATAAGGAGGCGTGAGTGCATGCCACGGAGGTGTGGCAGGGATGGGTGACCTAAGCAGTGGTGCCAAAGGAGAGTCTGGTGCGACAGGAGGCGACACGAACAGGGGGCTGCTAGCTGACCTCACACGGACGCAGACGCAGCTATCGAGGAGGCTCAGTAGTAAGTGTGTACAAGCTCGACCCAGGCCGACGTGTGAACGTGGCCAAGTGACGGCACGTCCGTGCACACGTGCAGATCGCCACGCGTTGTCCTCCAGGGATAAATGTATCAACCCAAGCATCCTGAGGACGGCCTTACTCACCAAGTTCGTAGAGAACGAGGGGAGGTGAAGACCTGACAGTGAGCCAGACGGAACCGCCGGGCACGGGAGAATAGTGGAGGAATGTGCACGAACCGGTCCCCCAGAGGGGTCAGCCAGAGAGACTGCAATCGGTGCTGCGAGTGGTGTGACTATGGTGCTGTCGCGAAAGAAGAAGCGGGAAGGTGTGCAAGTCCTCAGCAGGCGCAGTACTAGAGAGATCAGACTCACCAGCACTTGGAGCAGACTCACCAGCACTTAGAGCAGAGTCACCATCACCTAGAGCAGACTCGCTAGCACCTAAAGCAGCAGCCCCTATACCAGGGTCGGGTGGAGGAATGTGCACGAACCGGTCCCCCAGAGGGGTCAGCCAGAGAGACTGCAATCGGTGCTGCGAGTGGTGTGACTATGGTGCTGTCGCGAAAGAAGAAGCGGGAAGGTGTGCAAGTCCTCAGCAGGCGCAGTACTAGAGAGATCAGACTCACCAGCACTTGGAGCAGACTCACCAGCACTTAGAGCAGAGTCACCATCACCTAGAGCAGACTCGCTAGCACCTAAAGCAGCAGCCCCTATACCAGGGTCGGGTGGAGGAATGTGCACGAACCGGTCCCCCAGAGGGGTCAGCCAGAGAGACTACAATCGGTGCTGCGAGTGGTGTGACTATGGTGCTGTCGCGAAAGAAGAAGCGGGAAGGTGTGCAAGTCCTCAGCAGGCGCCGTACTAGAGAGAGCAGACTCACCAGCACTTGGAGCAGACTCACCAGCACTTAGAGCAGAGTCACCATCACCTAGAGCAGACTCGCTAGCACCTAAAGCAGCAGCCCCTATACCAGGGTCAGGTGGCACACACAGGTAACAGTCATCTTGAGTACTAATAGTCAAAGCATACATGGCAGTGAGGATAGTGTCATAGTCTAGAGCAAAGATATCCTTGTTCCGAAGCAGCTCTAGCCAGCGGTGGAGCTCAGCCTCGTCGCCAAACACTACTCGCCAGGCGTCGCTCAGACAGGCGAAGTAGCGAGCCTCTGTGTGACCAACTGTCCCGCAAGTCTGACCAGCCGGATCACCTGTGCGAATGACGTACGGGCATCGGACAGTACTCCAAGTCCCCCTACTCTGAGCGTACCACTCACGAAGCTGCTGGGGCGTAAGGGTCTCGCGCGGACGCTGCTGCAGCTGCATTTGGCCACCGCCAGAAACTCCTGTGAAAGAAAGAACGAGAGTGAATTGACTATGAACGAAGTGAGTACAAATAGGAAACCCTAATTGGGTTGTACCCCCTATGGGATACCCCACTATAGCCTACACAAATAAGTAAGCTATAATGTTCTGACACACCCCCATAGGCAAAGTGGGGGAGAACAAGGGGTCACTAGACCAGTCAAGCAAAGCAAAGCAAAGCTCAGGGTGGATCACAAAGTCACCACACATTCCGAGCACAAGTTCAAAGGCCACAAGGCCAGTTCACATGCAAGATCATATATAGAGATATACAAGAGTCAAGCAAGCAAGAACAAGAGTATATATAGGTGAAGGTACAAGCAAGGTCAAGAAGTGAGCAAGTGAGGCAAGACAGGCACAAGACCCAGCTGCGTGCAGCAACGCTGATGATCACAAGGCGCAAGTGCCTTGGTGAAGACATCAGCAGTGTTGGCCTCAGAGGCCACGTACGCAAGTCGCAACTGTCCACGCTGCTGTAGCTCACGAGCAAGAAAGTAGCGGAGAGCAATGTGCTTTGTCCTCTGCTCCAGTCGCTGCTCTCGACACAAGGCCAGCATGGCCTTGTTGTCTACGTACAGGACTGGAGGAGAACGAGGCGGCTCTCCAAGGTCGGTCAGCAGGTAGGTGAGCCAGCGTAACTCCTGTGCAGCCATAGCCCCGGCGTAGATCTCAGCCTCACAACTGGAGCCGAGAACAGAAGACGAGCGAGTAGCCCGCCACGAAACATAGCCGGAACGAAGGCCGAAGGAGTAACCCTGTGACGACCGCTGCGTAGCCTGGTTGTCAGCCCAAGAAGCGTCCGCGTGCCCAGTGAGGACCACTGGACTGCGCCCTCCAAGCACTAGCCCCATGCCTGATGTACTGCACAAGTAGCGCAACACCCTCTTCGCTGCAGCCATGTGCTCTGGTCGGTGTCTCCCAGGAACAACATAGCGTGCGAGAATGCTAAGAGCAAGGTCAGGTCGTGTGCAGGTCATCAGGTACATGAGGCAGCCAACAAGCTCTGCATACGGGCCACTCGACTCTACGGACTCATCCAAAGGCAGAGCTGAGAGCGAGTGGCGAGTAGGCAGAGGAGTGGCCTGAGACGAGGAGTACGTGAAGCCGAAGCGCTGAAGGACCTGCTGCACCATGTGTGACTGAGTCAGGGTAATGGTGCGGCGTGCTCTGTCCCGGGTGATCTGCAAGCCAAGGTAGCTGCGCAGTTCACCCAGGTCAGTGCACGTGTGTCTCTTCTGCAGCTCGGACTTCACGTAGGCGAGTCCAGCAGTGTCCGCTGTGGCAAAGACCAAGTCGTCGACGTACACGAGGATGTAGAACGGCGGCAGAGAGGTGTCGGTGCGCAGAAACAGCGACGGGTCGGCAGTAGAAGGAGCAAACCCAAGTGCCGCAAGCGTAGTCCTCAGTGTGTCGTGCCACTCACGTGGCGCCTGGCGGAGACCGTAGACTGGACGCCGGAGACTCCACTGGGTACCAGGAGGGAAAGACCCAGTGAAGCCAGGTGGGCGACGCAGCCAGATCTCCTCGTGCAGGCTGCCCTGCAAGAAAGCTGTGCTGAAGTCGAGAGAGTGAAGCTCGTAGTCACGATGAGCAGCAACGTGCAGCAGTACCCGAAGAGTGGTCATCTTCGGGGTGGGGGAGAAGGTCTGAAAGTAGTCAACTCCCTGCCGCTGACTGAAGCTACGAGCCACGTAACGCGCCTTGAAGACAGGCGGAGAGCCCGGCGGCCGCTTCACCCTGAAGATCCACATGCCACTGACGATGTTCGCCCTAGGAGGGGGAACAGCGTCAACGTAGGTGCCTGTGGACTTCCAGGAAGCCATCTCTGCATCCATAGCTGCCAGCCACTGAGAGGAGTAGGGACCCTCAATCGCCTCCGCGTAAGAGCGCGGAGTCGGGATGTCAAGTGCATCCGGGTCTCCCTCAGGGGCGAGCAGTACAGACGCGAGATGAGGTGAAGCAGCGGCCAGACACTGGAACTCCTCCTCCCTGTCCTCAAGGACGTCCGTGCCTAGGGCACACTCACCCCCGACGGACGGAGGACAGGCAGACTCAGACTCAGCGACAAGACTAGCAGCGTAGTCTAGACGACAGCGCGCAGCAAAGTCGACAAGCTCAGTGAGAAGGGCAGACGCCGCAGAAGACTCGAAGGAAGGGTCAGTGACAGCAGTAGCAAGAAGACGCGTGACAGTGGGACTGGCAGCACGAAGAGAGTCCGACTCAGGGTCGGCAAGAGCAGGAAGAGAGGAAGCAGGAGGAGAAGGCAAAGGGGCACGCAGAGGAGCAGTGGACGGACGCAGAGACATCCGGTGCGTGCCAGGGACAGGAGGAGGACGCTGACGCGAACCGCGACCACTAGTGCGTGCAGCGCGAACAGGCGACGCAGGACGAGACGCAGGCTCACGACGCTCAGTAAGACCTCCAGTCGGACCAGCGTAGGGAGAAGGAGCAGGCAAAGGGGAGGCAGGCTGTAGCTGTGACTGTGACGGGACTGGCTGTGGACCCTCTAAGGGAGGAGGAGGAGGACCAGGAGAAGGTGTCAGCCCAAGAACCTGCTGCAGGAGCGGAACGAAGTACGGTCGGGGCCGCGTGGCGACGCCAGAAACAGCAGGGACAGCACCAGTACCCCCAGCAGGAGTACCCGCTCCAGCAGCACCTCCAGCAGCACCTCCAGCACCCCCAGCAGCACCAGGAGCACTGCCAGTCGGACCGCCAGCAGTAGTCTCAGCGCCAACACCCTCAGCAGTACCAGCTCCAGGAGAACCCTCAGGCCCAGCAGCTCCAGCACCCACAGCACGAGCACCTCCGGGACGCGCGGCAGCAGCACCCTCTGCAGCTGAAGAACCTCCAGCACCAGCAGCACGCCTCCAGCGCCGGGCAAACCACTCACGCAGCTCCTGTGGGGAGAGTGGCTCTCGGCGAGACGAAGCACCTCCAGGCGGAGAACCTCCAGGCTCAGCACCCTCAGGCAAAACACCTCCAGGCGGAGCACCCCCAGTCTCAGCACCCCCAGGCTCAGCACCCCCAGGCTCAGCACCCCCAGGCTCAGTACCCCCAGGCTCAGCACCCCCAAGCTCAGCACCCCCAGGCTCAGCACCTCCAGGCTCAACACCCCCAGACTCCGCACCCCCAGGCTCAGCACCCCCATGCTCAGCTCCCGCAGCAGCACCAGAGTCACCAGTGACCTCGACAGGCTCAACCGCGTCTACCTGGGACACACCTGAAGGGGCGGGACCCTGAGGGGGGAGGGGGTCTACCGGGGGGGGACCTGGTACCAAGAAGAGCGGGGGCGGGGGAAGGGAAGGAGTGCGGTAGGGGAAGAGGCGGTAGTAGGGTACCGACTCATCGAACGTGACGTCCTGGGAGGACAGAACACGTCGAGAGGTGGGGTGGTAGAACTGCCACCCAGGGGCGTCGGGGGGGAACCCCAGGAAGACGCAGGGAGCAGCGCGAGGGGACAGCTTGTCCGCAGACAAGTCGCGGACAAACGCCCGAGATCCCCAGACCCGGAACGCCGACGCATCGCCAACCTTCCCCGTCCACAGCGGGGCTGGGGAGGTCTCCGGCCTAGAGACCCTGGGGTGGAGGTTGATCTGATGCGCCGCGTACCTGACCGCAAACGGCCACAGAAAATGGGGGGAAGCCGCATGCATCATAGACGTACGAGCGACGTCCATGACCATGCCAATGCGGCGCTCTGCAATCCCATTTTGCTGCGGTGAGTCTGGAAGCGTGAAGGTCTCGCGGATGCCTCGCGCACGACAGAAGGCACGCAGAAGGCCAGAGGAGAACTCTCCGCCTCTGTCCGAGTGCAGACGCAACACAGGAAAGTCCGAGCCAAAGCTCTGCCTGAGCTGGAGACGAGCTGCGCGGATCCAGTCGATCAGCACCTCAGTGACATCACCCTTGCTGCGCAAGGGGAAGACTGTGGTGTAACGCGAGTAGTCGTCAACCACCAACAGGAAGTAGCGCTCGTGACCGAGTCCACAGACGCGGGCAGGGCCCCACACGTCCATGTGAAGTGTCTGCAACGGAGCCTCTGTCGGAGGAAACTAGGAGGAGTGAGGGGCAGCACGCTGGCGCCCCTCGACACAGGGGACACAGGCAGGGCCAGGGCCCTGAGGAAGGGGAGGGAGGGACCGGGGGAGACCAGACACAAGAAGACGGGAGGCCATGCCTCTGAGCCGAAGCAGAGAGGGGTGGCCAAGGCGGTGGTGCCAGAGGAGAGTCTCGTGAGACAGACGGCGACACGAACAGGGGGCAGACTCAGGACCAGACCTGGACGCTGCAGCAAACACCTGACTAGACGAAGGGACTCTACCAGACTCAGCACCGGGAGGAGAAGCAGTGGTCAGTGTGTACAGGCTCGACCCTGGCTGACGTCGAAACGTAGCCAGGTGGCGACCTGTGCTAGCCTCTGTGCAGTGTGTCACCCGCTGACGAGCAGGAGTGAACTGGTGGACCCCCACATCCTGTAGGTCAGCACCACTCACCAGGTTCGTAGAGAACGAGGGGAGGTAAAGACCAGTCAGGGTGCCAGAGGGAGCCGCCGGACACGGGAGGACTGTGGAGAAACGAGACAGGACAGGACCCCCAGAGGGGTCACCCAGGGATACCGCAACCGGCCGACTAAGCGGCGTGAGAGTGGTGCGGTCCCGAAAGAAGGAGCGAGACGCCCCAGAGTCAAGGGTGAAGGTGTGGGAGGCAGAAGCCGACATAGTACCTGAGAGGGCAGACTCACTAGCACCTGAGAGCACAGACGCACTGGCACCTAGAGCAGCAGCCTCACTGGCACCTGACACAGCAGTACCAATGCCTGGGTCGGGCGGAAAGCACCGGTAACAGTCACCATCATCACTAACAGTCAGAGCATACAAGGCAGCAAGGATAGCATCAAAGTCAAGATCAAACACAGCTACACCAGCCCTAGACAGCTCTCCCCAGCGGGGGATCTCAGAGGCCTCCGGAAACTGCTGGAGCCAAGCGTCGGTCAGGCGGGCAAAGCAGCGGCGAGCGGTGTGGGTGCCCCCACACTGCTCACCCGCGCGGTCGCCGGTGCGAAAGACGTAGGTGCAGGGACCGAACGCCCCACCACGCTGACGCTGCGAGTACCACTCACGGAGCTGCTGAGGGGCGGGGACGTCGCGAGAGCGCTGCTGCTGCTGCTGGTGCTGCTGCTGGCGCTGACCACCCCCAGTGCCGCTCCTCTGGGACGAGCCACTCCGACCACCTCCACCACCGCCACCCCCACCTCCGCCGCCACCGCCGCCACCGCCACCCTCGCCCCCGCCGCTCCCACTGCCTCCTCCGCCACCACCTCCGCCGCCACCTCCGCCTTCACCGCCACCACCAGGACCTCCACCCCCGCCTCCACCCCCACCGCCACCCCCACTCCCCTCGCCGCCCCCACCTCCTCCGCCACCGCCCCCGCTAGCTCCACCCGCTCCCTTGCCCCCCTTGCTCCTGCCCGAGCGGCGCCTACCGCTGGGGGCAGACGCCGCACCGACCGACTCCAAACTAACGAGGTCGGCCGCAGCAGCAGAGGCGACAGAGGGTAGCAGGGGGGAAGGAGAACACCCCTCAAAGATGGGGGTGCGCGGGTCACCACGAGAGGCCCCTACAGCGACTATGCTCTTCTCGGCCGCTAGCAGGGACTTCTCAAGGAGGTCGACAGTGAGGGTGGTGGGACAGACAGAGAGAAACTGGTCCCTAACAGCACGAAGGGACTCAGGTAGACGGGTGACTAGAAAGTAGAGGGTGATGTACATGGGAGGGGGGTTTTCGGCGAGGAAGGCAGCAGGAAGCGCAGCTCGGTAGCGATTGTCACTAGCGCGAAGGTGGGTAAAGAGGTCAGTGACTGTGGGAAAGGCAACAAGGTCAGGGAAGAGGTACGGTAGCATGAGGCGGCTCAGTGTAGCAGTGGAAGGGGAGGAGTAGCGCGCAACTACAGCGTCGTACAAGGCCTGAGCGGTCTTGCACTGACTAAAGTGTGCACGCTCGGAGGAAGGGAGGTGGCGACGCACAGCAAGACGTGCAGCAGCATCGCGTGTGGCCCACTTGGAGCGAACAGTGGGGTCAGCATCAGCAGGAGGGGCAGGGACAGCGCCAGAGACAAAGTCAAAGAGAGAAACCTCATCGATCGCATCGCACAGTAAGTACAGCTGCAGGTCCTCAATCCAAACTGCAAAGTCAATGGCGCGACCCTCAGCGTCAAAAGTCAGGACACTAGGGGTGGCCATTGTAGCAGCTGACAGTCTCACCGGGCAGGAAGAGTCGCGTAGCACAGCGACACAGCAACACGGCAGCACAGCAGCTGCGCCGGCCCAGGAGCAGTAGGAGCCCTACAGGAGCAGAAGATCGGCTCCTCGGGCGGCTGGGGCGGCACGGGCGGCTCGGGCGGCTCGGGCGGCTCGGGCGGCGCGGGCGTCTCGCGGGCGGCTCGGGCGGCTCGGGCGGCGCGGGCGTCTCGCGGGCGGCTCGGGCGGCTCGGGCGGCGCGGGCGTCTCGCGGGCGGCTCGGGCGGCTCGGGCGGCGCGGGCGTCTCGCGGGCGGCTCGGGCAGCTCGGGCGGCGCAGGCGTCTCGCGGGCGACTCACGGGCGGCCGCACGGGCGGCTGGGACGGCTCGCGGGCGGCTGCACGGGCGGCTGGGCACAGGCGGCTGCACTGGCGGCCGTACGGGTAGGTGCACGGGTGGGTGCACGGGCAGGTGCACGGGCGACGCGGCGGCGAGGCCGCGTAGCAGAGGGCGGCAGGGCCGCGTGAGCAAGGCGGCGGGGCCGCTTAGCAGAGGGCGGCGGGGCCGCTTAGCAGAGGGCGGCGGGGCCGCGATCGAAGGGCGGCGGGGCCGCTTAGCAGAGGGCGGCGGGGCCGCGATCGAAGGGCGGCGGGGCCGCTTAGCAGAGGGCGGCGGGGCCGCGATCAAAGGGCGGCAGGGCCGCTTAGCAGAGGGCGGCGGGGCCGCGATCGAAGGGCGGCGGGGCCGCTTAGCAGAGGGCGGCGGGGCCGCTAAGGAAGGGCGGCGGAGCCGCGATCGAAGGGCGGCGGGGCCGCTAAGGGAAGGGCGGCGCGACGGGCCGCTGGGGGCGACACAAAGGGTCGCTAAAAAAAAGGAAAACGCGCCTCGGGGCGCGGTTCGGTGGGCCCTAGAAGCAGTCCCTAGGAGGGAACCTGCTCTGATTCCATGTGAAAGAAAGAACGAGAGTGAATTGACTATGAACGAAGTGAGTACAAATAGGAAACCCTAATTGGGTTGTACCCCCTATGGGATACCCCACTATAGCCTACACAAATAAGTAAGCTATAATGTTCTGACAACTCCGCACTGAACAGCTCCACCGCAACTGCAACTACGGCCGCCACCACCACATCTACTGACGTACCACTCACGAAGCTGCTGGGGCATAAGGGTCTCGCGCGGACGCCGCTGCACCTGCATCTGGCCACCGCTAGAAACTCCCCACCGAACAGCTCCACAGCGACTGTTACTACGACCGCCACCACTATCGCTGCTGCCACCACCGTCGTCACCACTCCCACTGCTACTACGAAGTGAAGTCATAGCGGGCAAGGAAGGAGGCGTGACCAATAGGGCAGTACGAAGGGAAGGCAGTAGCACGAGCAGCAGTTGCAGCAGTAAGAGCAGCAGAGCGGCTCGGTGAGGCTAGGCTGCAGCACCTCCAGCACTCCTAGGAGCACTTCCACCAGCAGCAACAGTAGCACGAGTAGCAGGGCGGATCGGGTTGGGCAGGGCGGATCGGGTTGGGCAGGGCGGCTCGGGCTGGGCGGCGCGGCTCGGCCGGGGCAGCGCGGGCAGCAGGGCGCACGCTGTGTAGGGCAGCAGGGCGCGACGCGCGGGGCAGCAAGGCATGACGCCCGGGCTGCAGCAGAGCGCGACGCGCGGGGCAGCAGAGCGGGACGCGCTGGCTGCCGTAGGGCTGGTGCGCAGGGCAGAAGGGCGCGACGTGCGGGCTGCAGCAGGGCGCGACACGCAGAGCAGTAGAGCGCGACGCGCGGGCTGCAGCAGGGCGCGACACGCAGGGCAGCAGGGCGCGGGCTGCAGCAGGACGCGGGCAGGGCAGGGCGTGCGCGGGGCAGCGCGACGCGGGGCAGGGCAGGGCAGGGCACGCACTGACGGCGCAATGCAGGGCAGCGTGTGCAATAACGCGGTAACCGTAGTCGGTTACTAGGTAATGGTGGGCCCGAAAAAAAACGGTTCTACGGACCTACTGCTCTGAAGCCCTGTCAGAAACTAACGAGCAGGAATGATTGCATTGAGATCAAACCGAGTACAAGTACTAACCCTAGTTGGGTTGCACCCCATATAGGCTACCCCACTACAACCTACACAACATAAGCAGCATTATAGTTTGACAGAGTGCCACGTCACACAAGGAAATCTACCGGTAGGAAATCTTGGATGAGTTGAATGAAGATAAGGTTGGGATGAGGTTGGGATGAGGTTGGGGGCTGTAAGGAATTTTCGCGGCATTCCTTACGGGGCCGACTACATCGCGTACAGCAACAGCCGATTGTTCGCCCGTTACTGCTAACGGAACTTCGCCGACTTCGCGCGCACTGTTTTGCCAAACCTCGCACTGCTGGCATGGCCGTATCGGCCTACGCTTCGGGACTAGCCCGAGCCTCGCTCCAGCGTAGCACTAGCAAGCTCGCACGCACCGCGTTACCATTTTGCATGTTTCGCGTATAAATGTTCGCTCATGCCTTCGCTCACATTTTGTACTCGTTTGACACCTTAGTGCAATTCTCGCTACTTCGATTCATTGCACCCGTAACACTTGGTTATCAGAGCCCCTTTCTTTCGGACCGCGCATCTCCGCACACCAGGAAATCAACTTTTGATTTTTCACTCGAAGGGACTCACGCACCTTAGCCCCTAGGAGCCGCTGTCCTCGCGTTCTCTCGTAAACGCGTGCAGCCACGACTGCGCCTAGACTAAGACGAGCCGACGCCCTTCGTCATGGCTGAAAATATCGACGTCACCACCCTCACGCAGGAGCGTTTGAACGATCTGCTGCGACAGCTGCACGAAAGCTCCGAGGAAATCGCGGCATTAACGGCAGAACGCTCATCGCTGCAAAATGACCTCATGAGGGCACAACAAGCACAATCTCAAGCACCTGGCACTCCGATTCAACCTTCACCCTCAACATCACAACACGGGAGTGTGGGGCAACCCGCGAGCGCGGCCAGTGATGGCGTCGTCCGCCCCGACGAAGACGACGACCACGGCACGACACACCCCAGAGCGACGCATGCGGCCCCAAGTCAGCCTCGCGTCACGATTTCGGCACCAACCCACGATTCGGGACTGCCGTCACCGATGCCGCTGAAGCCGCAGCGCCCGCCATGCTTTGACCCGAGTCAACGGGGTGGTCCTACCGTTCAGGCGTGGTTGTTCACAATGAATGTCTTCTTCGACGCCAACTACGTCTCGGAGGACTCGGCGAAGATTCGATACGCCGTGTCGTTGCTGCGAGGACCCGCCATGGACTGGTGGCGCGTCATCGTCACGAAGCCGACCGACTACGCGACACTACCGACACGGGAAGGACAAACCGGACCCTGGGCGCCGTCGTATTTCGTGGAGGTGCCCCAGTATCGCACGTGGGACGCGTGGTGCGCAGGTCTGCACGCTCGATTTGAGCCAATCGCGGCCTCGATCTCGGCGCGACAGAAGCTCCGCACTTGGCGCCAACTCGGTTCCGTCCAGGATTACACGAGTGGATTTCTGGCGCTATGCGAGCAGGTGGGCTACATGCATGAGAGCGAACGCATCGACCGCTACATCGGCGGCCTGAAGCAGGACATCGCTCAGGAAATCCAGCTTCGCGGCGTCACTGAGTTTCAGGAAATTCTCGCTATGGCGGAGAAGCTCGACTTCTTTCGCCGACCGAGACCGGGGTCCTACGGAAACAACACCTGGGGACATCGGCCTCGTAGGACGAACGAGAGCGCCACGATACGCGCCGTCGCCGCAAATGCCGCTGCCGCACCGTTCAAAGGGCGCTGCTTTGCGTGCAATCGGCCGGGACATCGCAAGAGCGAATGCCTGGAAAACGCTAAGGGAAAGGGGGAAGCTGAGCAGCAGACACAGACCAAGCAGCAGGGAAACGCTGGAAGTCAGTAGCAGACGGGCCCTCTACTGACAGGTC
Source organism: Closterium sp. NIES-65 (assembly GCA_948144175.1). Taxonomy (NCBI): domain Eukaryota; kingdom Viridiplantae; phylum Streptophyta; class Zygnematophyceae; order Desmidiales; family Closteriaceae; genus Closterium; species Closterium sp. NIES-65. Next base: position 247,054 of record CANXME010000149.1, read on the forward strand.
ACGCCGCTCGCCCGACCCAACCGACCCTCACCGAGTGATTGTGCCGGTTCACGCAATCGACCACACCCGGCCGAATAAGGAGGGTACCACGGTAGATAGCCCTATACTGCTCAGTGGGAAAATTGGGACGGACTTAGTTAAAATCTTCGTAGACGGGGGAGCCAGCCACAGCCTCATTAACACTGCTACAGCACGAAAACTGCGACTGCCACTGGACCGATGCTTACCTGAGATCGACGCACGACTGGTAGACGGCACGCCGCTGGCAATACGGGAACGCGTAGACCGAGTTCGGATTCGATGCGGGGGTAACTTCACGTTTAGTCAGGAAATGCTCGCAACGACCCTCGACGGAACCGACATTTTACTCGGGCGTGATTGGCTGCGACGACACAATCCGCGAATTGACTGGACGACGGGTGACTGCACCGTGCGAGGTAAACGGTAACAACATCGCCTTACCTCGCTGGGGCTCGCCTGGGTCTTCGTCGGTGCGTGTCAATGCGATCACGATGAAACGCGCTGTAGCGGCCGGAGCTGACGTGTACGCGGTTGACATTCGGGAAGCCGAGGCAGCAGACAAGGGAGGGGATTTACAGAAACTGCTGACCGACGTACCGAGTGATCTGGCAGCGCTGTTAAAACAGTACAGTGACATTTTCCCGGACGACCTGCCGACGGGACTGCCACCTCAGCGACCGCACGATCACAGGATAGAACTGGAACCGGGGGCACAGCCAACAGTACAGCGACAGTTCCGACTGACCCAACCCGAACTAGACGAACTGAGGAAGCAGCTCGATTACCTGCTCGAAAAGGAATTCATTCGCCCTAGTTCGTCGCCCTTCGCCGCACCCATACTATTCACACCGAAAAAGGACGGGGGGTTTCGCATGTGTATCGACTACAGGGCACTGAACAGGGTTACCATCAAATCCCGTTACCCCATCCCACGAGCCGACGAACTGATCGACCAACTGCGCACAGCCCGGGTTTTCTCGAAAATTGACCTCCGGGGAGGCTACCACCAAATCCGCGTTAATCCACCCGACTGCCCTAAAACCGCATTCCGAACACGCTACGGATCTTTCGAATACACCGTCATGCCATTCGGATTGACCAACGCCCCCGCCACCTTCCAAATGACCATGAACGAAGCATTCCGCCCGCTTTTAGATAAGTGCGTCATCGTTTATCTGGACGACATACTGATTTACAGCCCTGACAGAGCACAGCACCTACACGATATCGAGGCAGTTTTTAAAATCCTAAGTGAGAACCGCCTACTGACCAAAGCATCTAAGTGTGAGTTTTTACAGGACCGCCAGGAGTTTTTGGGACATGTTATTTCAGCTGCGGGAGTGGAAATCGACCCGAAGAAAATTGCGACGATTCAGGCGTGGCACGCGCCGACCAACCTGACCGAGTTGCAGAGTTTTCTAGGGTTCGTCAACTACGTGCGTCAGTTCGTCCCCGACATGGCGAAGCTGACTGCCCCGTTGACCGACCTGCTGAGGAAGGGGGTTGAGTACACGTGGGGGGAGAAAGAGCAAGCTGCCTTCTCGGCCCTCAAAAATATTTTGTGCTCCCCGCCCGTCCTTCACATTGCAGATCCCCACCGTCCGTTCGAGCTCGTCACCGACGCAAGTGACATCGCTGTGGGAGCAGTACTGTTGCAGGACTTCAGGAACGGCCTCCAGCCAATCGCGTACGAGTCCCGCAAACTACACCCGCCCGAACGTAACTACCCGATACACGACCGCGAGATGCTAGCGATCGTGCACGCGTTCAAAGTTTGGCGATGTTACCTGACTGGCGCCGACGTGACAGTACGGACAGACCACCGCTCGCTACAGTACCTTCGCGCCCAACCGAATCTCAACCCACGACAGATTCGCTGGTTGGACTATCTCGAGTCCAATTTTCACTACACCGTTACGTACAAAAAAGGCGCATCCAACATCGCCGACGCTCTCACCCGCCCCACCGCCCAACTCCACGCCATCCTACTCGCCCAGACCAACCCGCTTTTAACTGGCCTATTCACCCACGGATACCGCACCGACCCATTCTTCACGACCGGAAATTCACAGCAACTGGCAGAAGCAAAAGGAGTCTATTACGTAAAAACAGGCACCAACCGCATTTGGGTACCCGCGTACTCACTACTGAGGGAGCTGCTGCTGCAGGAGGCACACGACGGGATTTGTGAAGCAAGGAAAACAGGAATGAGAATGACTAAGGAAAGATTGGGTACAAATACAACCCTAGAAACCCTGTACCCCATATGTGCTACCCCACTATAGCCTACAAACATGCATCAGCTATAATACTCTGACACACCCCCATAGGCTAAGTGGGGGAGAACAAGGGGTCACAAGACCAGTCAAGCAAAGCAAAGCAAAGAAAGCTCAGGGTGGATCACAAAGTCACCACACAGTCCGAGCACAAGAGTAGGGCCAGAGGCCAGTTCACATGCAGGAGTACAGACATATATATAAAACTAGACAAGCAAGAGCAGGTATATATATATGTCACAGTACAAGTGAAGTCAAGAGGAGAGCAAGTGAGGCAAGACAGGTACAAGACCCAGCTGGGTGCAAAAGCGCTGATGGTCACAAGGCGCGAGTGCCTTGGTGAACACATCAGCAGTGTTGGCCTCAGAGGCCACGTACGCAAGTCGCAACTGACCACGCTGCTGCAGCTCACGAGCAAGGAAGTAGCGGAGAGCAATGTGCTTCGTTCTGTGCTCCAAGCGCTGCTCTCGACACAAGGCCAGCATGGCCTTGTTGTCTACGTACAGCACTGGAGGAGAACGAGGCGGCTCTCCAAGGTCAGTCAGCAGGTAGGTGAGCCAGCGAAGCTCCTGTGCAGCCATGGCCCCGGCGTAGATCTCAGCCTCACAACTGGAGCCGAGAACCGAAGACGAGCGAGTAGACCGCCACGAGACAGAGCCGGAACCAAGGCTGAAGGTGTAACCCTGTGACGACCGCTGCGTAGCCTGGTCGTCAGCCCAAGAAGCGTCCGCGTGGCCGGTAAGGACCACTGGACTCCGCCCTCCAAGCACTAGCCCCATGCCCGACGTACTGCACAGGTAGCGCAATACCCTCTTCGCTGCAGCCATGTGCTCCGGTCTGTGTCTCCCAGGAGCAACATAGCGTGCAAGAATGCTCAGAGGGTATGCAAGGTCAGGTCGTGTGCAGGTCATCAGGTACATGAGGCAGCCAACAAGCTCTGCATACGGACCACTCGACTCTACGGACTCATCCGAAGGCAGAGCTGAGAGTGAGTGGCGAGTAGGCAGAGGAGTGGCCTGAGGCGAGGAGTACGTGAAGCCGAAGCGCTGAAGGACCTGCTGCACCATGTGTGACTGAGTCAAGGTAATGGTGCGGCGTGCTCTGTCCCGAGTGATCTGCAAGCCAAGGTAGCTGCGCAGTTCACCCAGGTCTGTGCACGTGTGTCTCTTCAGCAGCTCGGACTTCACGTAGGCGAGTCCAGCAGTGTCCGCTGTGGCAAAGACCAAGTCGTCGACGTACACGAGGATGTAAAACGGCGGCAGGGAAGTGTCGGTGCGAAGAAACAGCGACGGGTCAGCAGTAGAAGGAGCAAACCCAAGAGCCGCAAGCGTAGTCCTCAGTGTGTCGTGCCACTCACGCGGTGCCTGGCGGAGACCGTAGACTGGCCGTCGGAGGCTCCACTGCGTGCCAGGAGGGAAAGTCCCAGTGAAGCCAGGTGGACGGCGAAGCCAGATCTCCTCGTGCAGGCTACCCTGCAAGAACGCAGTGCTGAAGTCGAGAGAGTGAAGCTCGTAGTCGCGCTGAGCGGCTATGTGCAGCAGCACCCGAAGAGTAGTCATCTTCGGGGTGGGAGAGAAGGTCTGAAAGTAGTCAACTCCCTGCCGCTGACTGAAGCCACGAGCAACGTACCGTGCCTTGAAGACAGGTGGAGAGCCCGGCGGCCGCTTCACCCTGAAGATCCACATGCCACTGACGATGTTCGCCCCAGGAGGGGGAACCGCGTCAACGTAGGTGCCTGTGGACTTCCAGGAAGCCATCTCTGCATCCATAGCTGCCTGCCACTGAGAGGAGTAGGGACCCTCTACGGCCTCCGCGTAAGAACGCGGAGTCGGGATGTCTAGTGCATCCGGGTCTCCCTCAGGGGCAAGTAGTACAGACGCGAGATGAGGTGAAGCAGCCGCTAGACACTGTAACTCCTCCTGCCTGTCCTCTAGGACGTCCGTGCCAAGAGCACACTCACCCCCGACGGACGGAGGACAGACAGACGCAGACTCAGCAACAAGACTAGCAGCGTAGTCGAGACGACAGCGAGCAGCAAAGTCGACGAGCTCAGTGACTAGAGCAGACGCAGCAGTGGACTCAAAAGAGGGGTCAGTGACGATAGTAGCAAGCAGACGCGTGACAGTAGGACTGGCAGCACGAAGAGAGTCCGACTCAGGGTCGGCAAGCGCAGGAAGAGAGGACTCAGGAGGAGAAGGCAAAGGGGCACGCAGAGGAGCAGTGGACGGACGCAAAGACATCCGGTGCGTGCCAGGGACAGGAGGAGGACGCTGACGCGAACTGCGACCACTAGCGCGAGCAGCACGAACAGGCGACGCGGGACGAGACGCAGGCTCACGACGCTCAGCAAGACCTCCAGTAGGACCAGTGTAAGGAGAGGGAGCAGGCAGTGGAGAGGAAGGCTCCAGCAGGGACTGCGACTGGACAGGCGGTGGACCCTCTACTAGAGGAGAAAGACCAAGAACCTGCTGCAGGAGCGGAACGAAGTACGGCCGAGGCCGCGCGGCAGCTCCAGACTCAGCAGGGACAGCACCACCACCCTCAGCGACAGCACCAGCGCCACCCACACCTCCAGCGGCAGGACCAACAGCAGTAGGCTCAGCACCAACGCCCTCAGCAGCTCCAGCTCCAGGAGGACCCGCAGGTCCAGCAGCTCCGGGACCGGCAGCACCCGCACCCTCGACGGTCGAAGAAGCTCCAGCCCCAGCTCCAGCAGCACCTCCAGACTCAGCAGCACGCCTCCAGCGGCGAGCGAACCACTCGCGCAGCTCCTGTGGAGAGAGGGGCTCCCGGCGAGACGCAGCAGCAGGAGAAACCCCAGGCTCAGCAGCTCCAGACGCAGCACCCCCAGGCTCAGCAGCTCTCAGCTCAGCACCCCCAGACCCAGCACCTCCAGGCACAGCACCCCCAGGCTCAGCACCCCCAGGCTCCGCACCCTCCGCAGTAGCACCCTCAGGCCCAGCACCCCCAGCCGTAGCACCCCCAGGCTCAGCACCCCCGCGCACAACACCCCCAGAGTCAGCACCCCCAGGCTCAGCACCCGCAGCAGCACCAGAGTCACCAGTAACCTCGACCGGGTCAACGGCGTCTACCTGGGACACACCTGAGGGGGCAGGAACCTGAGGGGGGAGGGGGTCTACCGGGGGGGGAACCGGTACAAGGAAGTCCGGGGGAGGGGGGAGGGAAGGAGTGCGGTAGGGGAAGAGACGGTAGAAGGGGACTGACTCGTCGAACGTGACGTCCTGGGAGGACAGAACACGACGAGAGGAGGGGTGGTAAAACTGCCACCCTGGGGCGTCAGTGGGGAAGCCAAGGAAGACACAGGGAGCAGCACGAGGGGACAGCTTGTCCGCAGACAAGTCGCGGACAAACGCCCGAGATCCCCAGACACGGAACACAGACGCATCGCCAACCTTCCCCGTCCACAGCAAGGCTGGGGACATCGCAGGCCGAGAGACCCGGGGGTGAAGGTTGAGCTGATGCGCCGCGTACCTCACCGCAAACGGCCACAGAAAATGGGGGGCAGCCGCATGCATCATGGACGTACGAGCGACATCCATGACCATGCCAATGCGGCGCTCAGCAATCCCATTTTGCTGTGGTGAGTCCGGAAGCGTGAAGGTCTGGCGAATCCCCCGTGCACGACAGTAGTCCCGCAGAAGGCGAGAAGAGAACTCTCCGCCTCTGTCCGAGTGCAGACGCAGAACAGGAAAGTCCGAGCCGAAGCTCTTCCTGAGCTGGAGACGAGCCTCGCGGATCTAGTCGATCAGCACCTCAGTGACCGCACCCTTGCTGCGCAAGGGGAGGACTGTGGTGTAACGCGAGTAGTCGTCAACCACCAACAGGAAGTAGCGCTCGTAACCCTGCCCACGGACGGGGGCTGGGCCCCACACATCCATGTGAAGCGTCTGCAGGGGAGCCTCTGTCGGGGGGAAGTGGGAGGAGTGAAGAGTAGCCCGGAGGCGACCCTCGACACAGGGGACACAGGAAGGTCCTGGCCCGGAGGGGAGAGGAGGGAGAGACTGGGGAAGACCAGAGACAAGGACACGGGAAGCCATGCTCCGAAGACGGGGCAAGGATGGGTGGCCAAGACGGTGGTGCCACAGGAGAGTCTCGTGAGACAGGAGGCGACAAGAACAGGGGGCAGACTCAGGACCTGACCGGGACGCAGCAGCAAGCACCTGACCCGACGCAGCCACCTGACCAGACGCAGGGACAGGAGGAGACTCAACGGTCAGGGTGTAGAGACTCGACCCCGGCCGACGCGAGAACGTGGCCAGGTGTCGGCCTGTGCGTGCCTCCGTGCAGTGGGTCACCCGCTGACTCGCAGGAGTGAACTGGTGAACCCCCACATCCTGCAGGTCCGCTCCACTCACCAAGTTCGTAGAGAACGAGGGAAGCTACAGACCCGACAGGGTGCCCGAAGGGGCAGCCGGACACGGGAGGACAGTGGAGAAGTGAGACAGGACAGGACCCCCAGAGGGGTCAGCAAGGGAGACCGCAACCGGCCGGCCGAGCGGCGTAAGGGTAGTGCGGTCTCGAAAGAAGGAGCGAGAAGCTCCGGAGTCAAGTGTGAAAGTGAGGGAGGACGAGGACGACGCAGTACCTGAGAGCGCAGTCTCACCAGTACCTGAGAGCACAGACGCACTGGCACCTAGAGCAGCAGCCTCACAAGCACCTAGCGCAGCAGTACCAATGCCCGGGTCGGGCTGGAAACAACGGTAACCCTCATTCTCCTCACTATAATCCACAACATACATAGCAGCAAGGATAGCATCAAAATCAAGATCAAAGATCGCTACACCAGCCCTGAGAAGCTCATCCCAGCGAGGGATCTCACTAGCCCCAGGGAACTGCTGACGCCAAGCGTCCGTCAGGCGGCCAAAGCAGCGCTGGGTGGCGTGGGCACCCCCACACTGCTCACCCGCGCGGTCGCCGGAACGAAGAACGTAGGTGCAGGGACCAGTACCCCCACCCCTCTGACGCCCAGCGTACCACTCACGAAGCTGCTGAGGCGGAGGGATGTCCCGCGAGCGCTGCTGCTGCTGCCGCTGCGAGCGCTGGCCACCACCACCGCCGCTACGCTGCTGGGTACCACCTCGACCAGCTCCACCTCCTCCACCACCACCGCCTCCTCCGCTGCCGCCTCCACCGCCTCCACCTCCGCCGCCTCCACCACCGCCGCTGCCTCCACCACCACCGCTGGCACCACCACCACCGTCTCCGCCACTGCTGCCACCACCACCACCACCCCCGCCACTAGTCCCGCCGCCACCCCCACTCCCTCCGCCGCCACCGCCGCCACCGCCACCGCCCCCTCCAGCTCCACCCGCGCCCTTGCCCCCCTTGCCCTTGCTGGAGCGACGTCTCCCACTAGGGGCAGACGCCGCGCCGACCGACTCAAGACCAAGCAGGTCGGCAGCAGCAGCAGAGGCAACAGAGGGCAGCAAGGGGGAAGGAGAGCACCCCTCAAAGATGGGGGTGCGAGGGTCACCACGAGAAGCACCTACAGCGACTATGCTCTTCTCCGCTGCGAGGAGGGCCTTCTCGAGGAGGTCGACGGTGAGGGTGGTGGGACAGACTGCGAGAAAGTGGTCCCTGACGACACGAAGGGAGTCAGGGAGGCGCGCGACTACGTAGTAGAGAGCGATGTACATGGGGGGGGGGGTTCTTAGCGCAGAACTCAGCAGGAAGGGCGGCGCGGTAGCGAGTGTCACTAGTGCGGAGGTGCGTAATGAGGTCAGCGACAGTGGGAAAGGCAGAGAGGTCAGGAAAGAGGTAGGGAAGCATGAGACGGCTCAGTGCAGCAGTGGCAGGGGAGGAGTAGCGCGCAACTACAGCGTCGTACAAGGTCTGAGCACTCTTGTACTGACTAAAGTGCGCACGCTCAGAGGTAGGGAGGTGGCGACGCACAGCAAGACGTGGAGCAGCATCGCGGGTGGCCCACTTAGAGCGGACAGCGGGATCAGCATCAGCAGCAGGAGCAGGAGAGGCGCCAGAGGTGAGGTCAAAGAGAGAAAGGTCGTCAGCCCTGTCGCACTGTAAGAACAGCTGCAGGTCGTCTAACCAGACCTCAAAATCAATGGCGCGACCCTCAGCGTCAAAAGCTAGGACACTAGGGGTAGCCATGGCGACGACAGCGACGCAGTGCAAGCAGTAGGGAAAGAGCTCGCAGTGGCAGTGGGACTGTGCTCACCAGGCAGGGCAGGTCGTGCAGCTATGCAGAAAGGCGGCTCAGCGACCGGGCGGCTCGGGTGCACAGCGGCTCGGCTCCCGGGCGGCTCGGCGGCTGGGCGGCTCGGGCGCAGGGCGGCTCGGCTCCCGGGCGGCTCGGCGGCTGGGCGGCTCGGGTGCAGGGCGGCTCGGCTCCCGGGCGGCTCGGCGGCAGGGCGGCTCGGGTCCCGGGCGGCTCGGCGTAGGGCGGCTCGGCTCCCGGGCGGTTCGGCTGCTGGGGCGGCTCGGCCGGGAGATGCAGGGGCGGGGCCGTCAGGTGCAGCGGCGGGTCGACCGGTGCAGTGGCGGGCCGGCAGGTGCAGCGGCGGGCCGGCTGGTGCAGGCGGCGAGCCGTAGGGTGCAGCGGCGGGCCGTAGGGTGCAGCGGCGGGCCGGCAGGTGCAGCGGCGGGGCCGTCAGGTGAAGCGGCGGGCCGCTGGGTGCAGCGGCGGGCCGGCAGGTGCAGCGGCGGGCCGGCAGGAGCAGCGGCGGGCCGGCAGGAGCAGCGGCGGGGCCGTCAGGTGAGGCGGCGGGCCGGCAGGAGCAGCGGCGGGCCGTAGGGTGCAGCGGCGGGGCCGTCAGAGGCGGCGGGCCGCTGGGTGCAGCGGCGGGGCCGTCAGAGGCGGCGGCGGGGCCGCGGCAGTAGAGGCGGGGCCGCGTCAGGGGAGGCGGCGGGGCCGCGTCAGGGGAGGCGGCGGGGCCGCGTCAGGGGAGGCGGCGGGGCCGCGTCAGGGGAGGCGGCGGGGCCGCGTCAAGCAGGCGGCGGGGCCGCGATCAGGAGAGGTGGCGGGGCCGCGTCTGAGGGACAGCGGGGCCGCGAGGGAAAAGGCGACCCGAGGGGTCGCTAAAAAAAAGGGGCGCGCCTCGGGGCGCGCTTCGGTGGGCCCTAAAAAAACGGTCCTAAGGCAGGACCCGCTCTATACCATGTGAAGCAAGGAAAACAGGAATGAGAATGACTAAGGAAAGATTGGGTACAAATACAACCCTAGAAACCCTGTACCCCATATGTGCTACCCCACTATAGCCTACAAACATGCATCAGCTATAATACTCTGACAGGATTACCTCGGGACATTTCGGGGTAGAAAAAACACGACAGCAACTGCAGCGGTCCTATTACTGGCCGGAGCTGTTGACCGACGTACAGCAGCACGTGGGCTCGTGCCCTACGTGTTAGGTGATAAAGAGTTCAAGGAAGCGGAAGGCGGGTCAATTGCAGCCGATACCACCGCCCGAACGCGCCTGGCAGCAAGTAACCATGGACTTCGTCACAGGGTTACCTTCGAACCCTGGGGGTAACGACGCGGTGATGGTCGTCGTGGATAGGCTGACGAAGATGGCACACTTCGCTGCGTGCAAAAAGTCGATCTCGGCCGAGGAGACCACTCGCCTGTTCATCGCAGCCGTTGTTCGCCTGCACGGGATACCAGCAGCAATTATCAGCGACAGGGACACGAAGTTTACCAGCAACTTCTGGAAGAACCTCTGGGAGCAGTTCGGGACCAGGCTACAGTTCAGTTCGTCGTACCACCCCGAGACCGACGGCCAAACGGAACGGACGAATCAGACGATGGAGCAGTTGATTCGTGCCACGTGTGACGACCCCACGACCTGGGAGCAACAGCTGCCGCTGATCGAGTTCGCGTACAACAACGCCACATCAGCCACGACGCAGCAGTCCCCGTTCTACCTGAACTATGGGCAAAACCCCACAGTGCCCATGACGCCGAGTCCGGACAACCCAACGCCACGTGCACAACAATTCGCCGAAATCCTGCAAGCTGCCCGCGCCAGAGCTGCCGAAGCAATAAAAAAGGCCAACGTCATCGCTAAGCGCAACGCTGATCGCCACCGCCGTCCTGTCACGTACCAATCTGGAGATTACGTGCTGCTTGACACGCAAAATCTGCGACTGCCCGACGTACCAAAATTACGACCGCGCTACTGTGGACCATTCCAAATCAGCCACATGATCACACCCGTCACCGCGCACCTACTGTTGCCAACCGACTGGTACATCAGCCCTTCGTTCCACGTCAGCCTACTTCGCCCATACATCCCGACCACAAGTCAACTGCCGCGTCACCGGCCACAATCAATGACTCGCCCTGCATCAGAGCCGATCATCGAGCCCGACAAAATTCTGAGCCATCGTATCCGCCACCCCACGGGAATCAGGAGGATTGAATTCCTCGTTCGCTGGAAAGACCGCACGCCAACTGAAGATAGCTGGGTGCCCCTGAGCAACATCGAAAATCACCCTGCCCTGCAAGTGTACCTGAGGAGCCGGGGATTCCGCGATATACACGCACTCGCGTAGCGGAGGGGGCTTCTTAAGGGGGGGGGTAGTGTAAGGAATTTTCGCGGCATTCCTTACGGGGCCGACTACATCGCGTACAGCAACAGCCGATTGTTCGCCCGTTACTGCTAACGGAACTTCGCCGACTTCGCGCGCACTGTTTTGCCAAACCTCGCACTGCTGGCATGGTCGTATCGGCCTACGCTTCGGGACTAGCCCGAGCCTCGCTCCAGCGTAGCACTAGCAAGCTCGCACGCACCGCGTTACCGTTTTGCATGTTTCGCGTATAAATGTTCGCTCATGCCTTCGCTCACATTTTGTACTCGTTTGACACCTTAGTGCAATTCTCGCTACTTCGATTCATTGCACCCGTAACAGGGGCACTCTTTAGAGTAAACCAAGCAGGTGGAGTGCCAAAAGTTTCTAGATGGTAAATTGTGGGGCACACTATAAAACCCTGAACCCCGCTGTCAAATGTATACTACTGCAGAGGGGTACTTGTAGAAGCAGGGTTACCCTGTTTCCTGTGATATGCCTTTGCCTTCCGCTCCAAGTGTGTAGACAGCAGCTTTAACACTTTTGGGGCCTATTATGAAGGTGGAGGCGTCAATTTCTCAGTATTTTGTAGCCTGTAAAGCTCTCATTCTTCGCTTTTACGCGTGCTGCTAGTATTGTATGCCTATCATGCCGCCAGCCTCCTCCAGTGCCCCGCACATTATTGTGCACTCCTCTGCGCCACTCCCCCAGTTGTCCCACGGGGCCGTCCGCCCATACTTCCGCATAGAATCGTGCCCCCTGCCAAGCGCACTCCGCGCGAATGCTCTCTTTCGGCCGCGAAATGCGGGTTCAGAGCTGGTCCGCTCGATCGCGGACAACCCTTGGCGGAAGTGCTCGAGGCGGGAGAGGAGGGAATGGCGGGAGCTCCGCGCTCAAGCCGACGACTCCACTGGAAGGGCGCAGGCAGATGATGGAGCTTCCGTAGCAGGGGAAAGCGCGGAAGCGACGGCGCAGGTGGCGGAAATACAGCACGCGGAGGCGAACAGCGCGGTGTCGACTCTCGTGACGCTCTTCCCCCTGTGGGTCGCACTCGCGTGTGCTGCCGCCCTCCGCTGGCCGGCGCATTTTGTCGTTTGCCAGGACAGCCGATTTGTAGTTGGTGGGCTTGCGCTCACGATGCTGGGTGAGTGGGCGGCAGGGTATGGTAGGATGGGGCGACGAAGGTCGTGAGAATGGCGAGCAGACTGAGAGTCACACGGCATGTAGAGTTTGATCTGCATTTGCTGCCCGCCTCATCTTCCCTCCCTTAACCGTGAATGACCTCCCCTTGTTGTTGTTGCGCATGCCCATGCCGTACACCACGCCCCCCTTCCCCATGCCCGTACGCCATGCGCCAGGCATGGGGCTGACGATCAGTGTGGATGACTTCAGGCGCGCCGTGCTCATGCCACGGCAGCTGCTGGCGGGCGTGCTGCTGCAGTACACGGTGAGCCGCCTGCATGCATGCTGCGCTCCTCCCCATGGGGCAAGGCCATGGCGCCATCACATGGCTAGCATGCCACGCTCTACGCTCTACTGTGTGCGCACTGCAAAAATGCTGTAGCAATGCGCTGCTGCCGCTATGCCATGCTGTCCCTTTCAAATCTCCTCCTCCTGCCAATGCCCACACCTTCGTCCATCGCCCACGCCCTCATCCACCCAAGTCCTTGGCGTCCGCCTGTCTCCCCGTGTGCGTGGGCAGGTGATGCCATGTCTGGGGGCGCTCGTCTCTCGCGGTCTGCCGCCGCACCTCTCGGCCTTCGCCACCGGCCTTGTGCTCGTAGCCTGCTGCCCCGGCGGTCAGTGCTCCCGCCGCCCCTGCCACACATGCCCCATCGCGCATGCATGCACCGAGTGCTGTGCCCCTTCACAACTTTTGCATCCCTGCCCTCCCTGCTCTCTCACCTCTTTGCCCTCTCATCTCACAGAGATTTTCTCAGTTTCTTTATTCACCTTGTGTCTGATTGTATGAAACAAGTGCATCAATCTGTGTTTATACATGGATATCTGTGTGTGCGTATGTGTGCGCACGCATATCTGACGGTGTGTCTGTGTCTGTACCCATGTGTGTATCTGTGTATGTGTGTGTGTGTGTGCTCGTGCTCATGCCCCACTGTGTGCACTGTTGCCCTCCACCAGGCACTGCCAGCAACATCGTCACCTTCCTTGCACGGTCAGTCATTTGGCCCTGCTGCCTGCTGCCACCAAATCACTGCTGCACTGCCTGCATGTCAACAAGCCTCATCCTCATACCAGCTCTGGATAGTCATTCTTTCCACCATATCCTCCCACTGCCTTCCCCTTCGCCTGCTGCTCCCCAGCCAGCATGCTGGGCACGGGCTCTTCTCTTACTTTTCCCATTTCCCTCTGCCCCTCTCAACTCTCATCGTCCCTCGCTGTGGCAACAGGGGCAACGTGGCTCTCTCAGTTCTCATGACGACATTCAGCACTCTGCTAGCCGTGGTATGCAAGTGACTCCACTCGCTTCACCGACTTGTTCCCTTTGCCTTTCCTAGTAGCCAACGTGTTCCTTGACTCGCCTCCCATCCCCGTGCCTCCTCTGACCCCCCGATTCCCCGCAGGTGATGACTCCTCTCCTCACCTCCCTTCTGGCTGGTCGCTTCGTGCCCGTCAATGGGGCTGCTCTCTTCATGTCCACCCTGCAGGTACTCTCTACCAGCACTCCACTCCATTCCGCCCTTTATGTGATATAGAATGTTCGTTGTGAATGTTTGTTGTGAATGTTCGTTGTGAATGTTCGTTGTAAATGCGTAAGCATATGGTTCTGTTAGAAGAAGAATCAAAACCAGATTCAATGGGAAAAAAAAACAAGGGACAACGAAGCACAAGGTGGAATCAGAGGAGTTAAGACCTCTGCCAACTCCAGGATGGGCGAATGAAATGGGGATGGCAGTATATGGGCTGTGAGCTGTGGGTGCGAAGTCCATGTGAGTAGTGCAAATTCTTTATTGAGCATATGCTCTTGCCGCTGCCCTCCTCCTTCCTTCTCGTCCCCCCCCCCCCAGGTGGTGATGCTGCCTGTGTTCACGGGCTGCCTGCTCGCGCGTCTCTTCCCCGCAGTGGCGCGCCACCTGGCGCTCTTCTCGCCCGTGCTGGCGGTGCTGACAGTGGCGCTCATCGTGGCGGGGGCCATCTCGGGCTCCGCCGCTACCATCCGAGGCGCCGCGCTGCCGCTGCTGCTCTCCGTGCTCGCACTGCACGGGCTGGGCTTCGCCCTCGGCTACCTGCTGCCCCGCGCTGTGCTGCGCCTCGATGAGTCTGCCAGCCGCACCATATCCATTGAAGTCGGCATGCAGGTGCGTGCGTCACCCTGTATGCTGGAAGGCTGCTCTGTGCCTATGCTCCTGTTGAAGTGAAATGTGCATGGTCCTCTTTTCCACGTTGCATCTACCAAGTGCAGTCCATCGCTGTATTGTAATGCGCCGACCTTGCAACTGCCTCTCCTGCCCCCCTCTTCCCCGTGTGTGCACCACGGACGGCAGAACTCGGTGCTGGGGGTGGTGCTGGCCATGCAGCACTTCCCCGACCCGCGGGTGGCAGCGCCCTGTGCTGTCTCCTCCGTCATGCACTCCCTCTGCGGCAGCCTCCTCGCCGCCGCCTGGCGCGCCACGCCCGTGCTGCCCGCCACGAAGGGTGGCAGGGTGGCACAAGCAGCGACTTGACCATACTGTAATGACCACTACAGTATAGAGGATGACAATTGGTGCAACCATGGAAATATCTAAGGGGTGTATGGGAACTTTAGGTATCGTATACTGAAATGCCTTCCGGTATTTCCAGGAACACAAACAACGTCCCTAGAAAGTTATTTAGTACCAAGTTCATGGTTTGGAGGTCTGAGATTAGTAGTTCATCTGAAGTTTCTGCAAGGCAATGGTAGTTTAGTGGTATATGTACAATTACAGGCCTAATACGGAGGAGACATATTCCAATTGCTGCTGCCACAAGTCAAGAGCTAAAGAAAGCGTTACTGGGCGACTTTCAATTACCTGTCACCACATCTGCCCGTGGCCATAGTCTAAGTCACGGACAGCTTTACTAGTGCATGTGGCTTGGGAGCAGCACTCTTATGTGTCATCCATTGAGCGGGCAATTGCATGCCTGTCAGTAGGCTGTTAGATGCCAGCAGCACCCACGTGAAGGTGAGCAGGGCGTGTGTGGAGATTCATATGCCAGAGGTGGAGTCAGAGGAAGAGGGGGCGCATGATGCGGTGCAGGGCAGCAGAGGGCACGTGGCATGTGATTGCAAGTGGGCGGGGCTTCATAGGCGCGCCGGGGCAGACAGGGGGCGCATCGGGGCGAGGTGAGGTAGGAGGTGTGGTGACATCTGCAGCGGGGACACACATACAGGTGACAAGAGAAGAATATATCAGAACAAAACGAACTATTGGCACCCAGTGTTCAAAGAGGTTCTGACACGCACAGGAAATCGCGTGAGGGGCAGTGGGTAGTACCTGCTTCCCAGAAGCTGCTCAGCGGGCCCTCTACCCGCCCTGGCGTGGGAACTTGCCCACACTCGCCGTCCGCCACAGACGAGCACGGAGACGATGCGCCGTCGCGCTCGCCGTCGTACAACTTAGTGGAGGCGACGTGGGCTGTGACGTCCGCGCACGAGAGGCCCAGGTGCAAAGGCGACGGCAGCGAGCGTAGGAGCGTGTGGTGGCGTGAGTACTCCTCGCGGAACAGAGGCGTCGCCACCTCCGTGTCATCGCCGGCGAAGGAAGCGGAACACTCGTTTCCATCGCGCCGAGGCGCCTCGTCCAACTCGAGGAACAGTCGCCGCTTGCACGCGCGCTTGGCGGACGAGGGCGACGGCGAGGAAGGGATCGGGGAGCGAACGGAGCGTTTGAGGAAGTGACGGGGGCGGCGGTACGAGTCAGCGCACGACGAAGGGACGGGGTTCGGCGAGAGGTGAGTGGCGGGAGAGTCCACAGAGGATGCGGAAGCACGTGTTTCTACGGCGGGCGACATGGCCTGGCGGACACAGCGAGGGATGGCAAGAGGGAGAAGGCAACACGAGAAACTGAAACAAGCGAACTACAGAAGCGTAAACCGACGCGGCGATCCGACCCATCACAAGAAAAAAGAAAAGGGGGAGGGGTGAGGTACCTGAGAGGAGTTCATGATGGTGGTGCGATGCTGACCGGTGGGACCAATCGCAGCAACGCGCGATGAGCCTGGAAGAGCTTGGGAGCGCTGGCAGCACGACTCTGATTCTCGTTCTGGAGTGTGTGAATGCACGAGGATACGGAAACAGTGGCGAGTGGAAGACTTGATCAGGTAACTACTTGAAACAGCAAGGCGTCCTAAAAGGTGCGATGACAAGCGCGCGCGCGAATCGATAAAAGGCACATCGATACTCCACCTCCGGTGAAGCTGCATGGGATGAGGGGTGGTGAGAACCTGGCGAGAGAGAGCAGTGGTGGCGAGGAGCTTGAGAACGAACCTGGCGAGGAGCAATCGATGGCAGACTGTATGTCGCTCCTGGGAGGAGGATGCGTGCTGGCATACGATGTTGGGCGGGTGACGTTCATTGCGCACGGGGAGGCCAGACACGCATGCATGGCGTGGCGAGACTCTCGGTCGCAATTGGGTAAGAGACGGCTTTGTGGTCCCAGGAGAAGCCTGGCTGAGTCACTGGGTGATAAGGGTCTGGCGCGCCTTGGACAGCTGGAATTGGGTTGCGATGAAACCAAGAGAACCTGCTCGCGTCTTTAGAGATGGCTGGTGTTGTCGACGTTGCGTTGGGAGGTGCGTGTGGCAGTTGATGGCAGTTGTGGTGGTGGCCTTAGTTATGTCGAGTCAAAGAGGAGGGGTTTCACGGCCTGGGAATGTCGGCAGTACAGTCGATGCTCAGCCTATCACCGAACATTTGCATCTTACAAATCGGAAATTAGTCACTCGCGAACGTTTTGCCCGTGAGTGACTGAATTGACCATTGTGCCGATTTCGGGGTACAGTCACCAAGCTGAGGAAGAAAAACATCTACAGTAGATAAACAACAACGGTTGCCCATCAGCGAAGTTAACCTGGTTACGAAAATAAAGCCCTTAACTCGATTCACGTTGCAATTTCATATTACTGTCACATTTTTGCCCGTGGCGACAAGGGCGAATGTGGCGAAATTTGTCAAACACGTTTCACGCACATGCCGCCCGCCTACCTAGTGTTCTTGAAATGGGCACCGACTGTACGGTGGTGGTTTTCGGCTTGGTTCCCCGCTAAAATATGCTTTTCCCCTATTCGCTTGGTTCCCCGGTCGGTAGAGATTGAGGGGCCTGAAAGCGGGCCACATTTTGGAGGGAAAGCAACGTCACACGGACGACAACCAGGCGAATTGTGGCGGCAAGTTCCAGAGCCCCCCAAAGCGGTTCGTGATAGAACATTGTTCATAAGGACGCGTCACCTCCCTCGATCGATCCTGCAAAATCGAGGAAGATCGATCGTCCACCACACTAAAATCCCGCATGTTGCATTTAAATTTGTTTGAAAACTTTTTGAACCGAATCAAAAATCGAACCTGCGCAGGATCCATCGAGGCAGGTGACGCGACCTAATCCCAAAGCGTCATGCTGATGAGCAGAGCCACGTTGTACTGTATAGTACAGGCGGACGGAATTGGTCTCGAGTGTAGGAAGGAACTGACGGGAAGATGGACGAAATATGTGAGGCTGATGGTAACCACTGACGCGTGGAATTTTCCGACAGAACCACAATTTGAGTTCCACGTAGGCTGTGAAGAAATGAAGAATGATTGACTAAGGGAAAGGTTGGGTACAAGTACAAACCTAGAAATGTGTTGTACCCCATATGTGCTACCCCATTATAGCCTACATAGTGTCAGAACATTATAGCTTATGCTTTTGTGTAGGCTGTAGTGGGGTAGCCTATATGGGGTTCAACCCAATTAGGGTTAGTACTTGTACCCAACTCTTTCATAGTGCATTGATTCTCGTTCATTTTCACATGGTTTCAAAGCACATATGATCCTGGCCTGTGGGCCCTACTACTGCTTTTGCTGCTACTCGATCTGTCGCACGCCCCGTGGCGTGCGACCGTTGGCGCGCGGCGATTTTCTCTCTGGCGCGCGCGCCGAGGCGCGCGACCCCGTTCCTTCTAGGCGCGCCACTCCCCGCTACCCCGTCGCGGCGCCCAAGGGAGTCGCGCGCAACCCCTCGCTGCCCCGTCGCGGCCCCATCTCGTCGCGCCGCCCTAGCGGCCGCGTCGCGCCGCCCTCGCGGCCCCGTCACCTACCCCTGCGGCCCCGGCGCCGCCCATCCCGGCCCCGGCTCCGCCCTTCCTGGCCCCGGCGCCACCTCGGCTGGCCCCGTCGCCTACCCCGGCGACCCCGACGCCGCCCTTCCCGACCCGGCCCCGCCTCTGCTGGCCCCGTCGCCTGCCCCTGCGGCCCCGGCTCTGCCCTTCCTGGCCCCGGCGCCACCTCGGCTGGCCCCGTCGCCTACCCCGGCGACCCCGACGCCGCCCTTCCCGACCCGGCCCCGCCTCTGCTGGCCCCGTCGCCTACCCCTGCGGCCCCGGCGCTGCCCTTCCCGGCCCCGGCGCCACCTCTGCTGGCCCCGACGCCGCCCTTACCGGCCCCGGCGCCGCCTCTACTGGCCCCGTCGCCTACCTCTGCGGCCCCGGCGCCGCCCTTCCCGGCCCCGGCGCCGCCTCTGCTGGCCCCGTCACCTACCCTGCGGCCCCGGCGCCACCTCTGCTAGCCCCGTCGCCGCTCCACCCGGCCCCGCCGCCGTCCCCAAGCGGCCCTGCCGTCACCACCGAGCCGCCGGCGCCGCCGAGCTGCTACCGAGCCGCCCGAGCCACCCGAGCCGCCCGAGCCGCAGCGCCACCTGAGCCGCCCGAGCCGCCGGATCGCTGAGCCGCCGAGCTGCAGTTGCTGCCGAGCCGCCGTACCGCCCGAGCCGCCAAGTCGCCAAGCCGCAGTTGCCGCCGAGCCGCCCGAGTCGCCCGAGCCGCCGAGCCGCAGTTGCTGCCGAGCCGCCGTGCCGCCGATCCGCCCGAGCCGCCCGCACCGCCGAGCCGCCGAGCCTGCTCTTCCCACCACTGGTGAGCCCCTGCCCTGCTAGCGTGCTGCCCGCCGCCTGCTTGCCTGCCTGCCTGCCTTTCGGCCTGCCTGGCTGCCTGCCTTACTGCTGCAACTCCAGCTCCTGCTTCTACTAGCGGAGCCAGATGCAGCCCCAGCGACGTCCGCGTGAGTCCCTCATGCCCCAGCAGCTGCGTGAGTGGTACGCTGGTTGGGGTTGTAGGGGTGGCGGCGCTGCTACTGCTACCACTACTGCTGCTACTACTACTGGCGGCGGCCATATGCAGCTCCAGCGACGCCCACGCGCGTCTCTCACACCCCAGCAGCTTCGTGAGTGGTACGCTCAGAGTAGAGGGTCTCTCAGTTCTGTTCGCTGCTCTTACGTGATTCGCACTAGTGCTCGGACTGGTCAGCCTTGTGGGACACCTAGTCACACACAGTCCCGCTACTTCGCCCGTCTGAGCGACGCCTGGCGTACCGAGTTTGGCGACAAGGCTGAGCTCCTCGACTGGGTGGAGTTGCTTAGGCAGAGGGTAGATATATTTGCTCTTGACTATGATGCTATTCTTACTGCCATGTATGCATTGCCTATTAGTGCTGACCGTGCCGGTCACCTGTGCGTACCGCCTGACCCGGGTATAGCGCCTGCTGCTCTAGCTACTGGTGAGGCTGCTGCTCTGGGTGCTAGTGAGTCTCCTCCTCCAGGTACAGGTGCGGGTGCTGCTCTAGGTGCTAGTGAGTCTGCTTCCTCAGGTGCGGGTGAGTCTGCTCTCTCAAGTACCGCGTCGGCTCTGGCCTCTCACACCTTCACTCTTGAATTGGGGGCTTCCCACTCCTTCTTTCGAGACCGCACCACACTCACGCCGCTTGGTCGGCCAGTTGCAGTCTCTCTGGCAGACCCCTCTGGGGGTCCTATCCTTGCTCATTTCTCCACTATCCTCCCGTGTCCGACGGCCCCCTCTGGCACCCTATCTGGTCTTTACCTCCCCTCGTTCTCTACGAACTTGGTGAGTGGTGCTGACCTACATGATGCGGGGGTTCACCAGTTCACTCCTGCGAGTCAGCGGGTGACCCACTGCACGGACGCTCGGACAGGCCGACACCTGGCCACGTTTAAACATCGGCCAGGGTCGAGCCTGTACACGCTGACCACTGCATCTCCTCCAGTCACTGCGTCTGGTCAGGTAGCTGCGTCGCGTTAGGTGTTTGCTGCAGCGTCCAGGTCTGGTCCGGAGTCTGCCCCCTGCTCGTGTCGTCTCCTGTCTCACGAGACTCTCCTCTGGCACCACCGCCTTGGTCACCCCTCCCTGCTTCGTCTCCGAAGCATGGCTTCCCGTGTCCTTGTCTCTGGTCTTCCCCGGTCCCTCCCTCCCCTTCCTCCGGGGCCTGGCCCTACCTGCGTCCCCTGTGTCCACGGGCGGCAGCGGGCTGCCCCTCACTCCTCTCAGTTTCCTCAGACAGAGGCCCCGCTGCAGACGCTTCACATGGACGTGTGGGGCCCGGCCCGCGTCCGTGGACAGGGTCACGAGCGCTACTTTCTGCTGGTGGTTGATGACTACTCGCGTTACACCACAGTCTTCCCCTTGCGCAGCAAGGGTGATGTCACTGAGGTGTTGATCGACTAGATCCGCGCAGCTCGTCTCCAGCTTAGGCGGAGCTTCGGCTCGGACTTTCCTGTTCTGCGTCTGCACTCTGACAGAGGCGGAGAGTTCTCCTCTGGCCTTTTGCGAGCCTACTGTCGTGCACGAGGCATCCGCCAGACCTTCACGCTTCCGGACTCTCCACAGCAAAATGGGATTGCTGAGCGCCGCATTGGCATGGTCATGGACGTCGCTCATACGTCCATGATGCATGCGGCTGCCCCCCATTTTCTGTGGCCGTTTGCGGTCCGGTACGCGGCGCATCAGATCAACCTTCAGCCCAGGGTCTCCATGCCGGAGACCTCCCCAGCTTTGCTGTGGACGGGGAAGGTTGGCGATGCGTCTGCGTTCCGTGTCTGGGGATCTCGGGCGTTTGTCCGCGACTCGGCTGTACGGACTCATCTGAAGGCAGAGCTGAGAGCGAGTGGCGAGTAGACAGAGGAGTGGGCTGAGGCGAGGAGTACGTGAAGCCGAAGCGCTGAAGGACCTGCTGCACCATGTGTGACTGAGTCAGGGTAATGGTGTGCTGTGCTCTGTCCCGGGTGATCTGCAAGCCAAGGTAGCTGCGCAGTTCACCCAGGTCTGTGCACGTGTGTCTCTTCTGCAGCTCGGACTTCACGTGGGCGAGTCCAGCAGTGTCAGCTGTGGCAAAGACCAAGTCGTCGACGTACACGAGGATGTAGAATGGCGGCAAAGAGGTGTCGGTGCGCAGAAACAGCGACGGGTCGGAAGTAGAAGGAGCAAACCCAAGAACCGCAAGTGTAGTCCTCAGTGTGTCGTGCCACTCACGGCGTGCCTGGCGGAGACCGTAGACTGGCCGCCGGAGGCTCCACTTGTCAGAACATATAGCTTTTGCATATTGTGTAGGCTATAGTGGGGTAGCCCACAAGGGGTACAACCCAATTAGGGTTAGTACTTGTACTCAGTTCATTCATAGTTCATTCATTCTCGTTCTCATTTTCTCATGGTATCGAGCAGGTTCCTCTGTGGGAACTGTGCCTAGGGCCCACCAAATTTCAATTTTTTTTTCCTGCCCGAAGCGCGCTCCGCCCGAGTTGCGCTCTCACCTCGTCGAGCTGCCCTAGCGGCCCCTACGCCCTAGCGGCCCTCCCTACCTTAGCGGCCCCGTCGCCCGTCCGTGCGGCCCCGCCACCTACTAGCGAGGCCTCGCCACCCGCATTCGCGACCCCGCCGCCCTACGTCGCGACCCCGCCGCCCTAACTGCGGCCTCGCCGCCCTACTCCTGCGGCCCCGCCGCCCTACTTTGCGGCCCCGCCGCCCTACGTCGCGGCCCTGCCGCCCTACTCTACGGCCTCGCCGCCCTACTCCTGCGGCCCTGCCGCCCTACTTCACGGACCCCGCCCCCGTGTTCAGCGGCCCCGCCGCCCCACTTCGCGGCCCCGCCGCCCTGCTTCAGCGGCCCCGCCGCCCGTCTGCTGCGGCCCCGCCGCCCCACTTCGCGGCCACGCCGCCCTTCTTCAGCGGCCCCACCGCCCGTCTGCTGCGGCCCCGCCGCCCCACTTCGCGGCCCCGCCGCCCCACTTCGCGGCCCCGCCGCCCTACTTCAACGGGCCCCGCCGCCCTACTTCAGCGGCCCCGCCGCCCTACGTCTGCGGCCCCGCCGCCCGTCTGCTGCGGCCCCGCCGCCCTACACCTGCGGCCCCGCCGCCCTATTTCAAGGGCCCCGCCGCCCTACTTCAAGGGCCCCGCCGCCCTACTTCAAGGGCCCCGCCGCCCTACTTCACCGGCCCCGCCGCCCTACGTCAACGGGCCCCGCCGCCCGTCTGCTGCGGCCCCGCCGCTCTCCCCTCCTGCAGTAGCGCGCCCGAGCCGCCGACCGCCGCGCCGCCCTGTACCAGAGGAGCCGAGCCGCCCTGCCGCCGAGCCGCCCGGCCGCCCACCAGCCGAGCCGCCGTGCAGCCGAGCCGCCCAGCCGCCGAGCCGCCCAGCAGCCGAGCCGCCCCGCAGCCGAGCCGCCGAGCCGCCCAGCAGCCAAGCCGCCCAGCCGCCGAGCCGCCCTACAGTTGAGCCGCCCGAGCAGCCCTGTCCGGTGAGCACAGCCTCTCTGTCACTGCGTGCCCTTCCCCTACTGCTTGCACTGCTAGTCTACCGTCGTCATGGCTACCCCCAGTGTTCTCGCTTTTGACGCTGAGGGTCGAGCCATTGACTTTGAGGTCTGGGTCGACGACCTGCAGCTGTTCTTACAGTGCGATAGGGCGGACGGTCTTTCTCTCTTTGACCTCACCTCTGGCGCCTCTCCTGCCCCTGCTGCTGATGCTGACCCCACTGTTCGCTCTTAGTGGGCCACCCGCGATGCTGCTGCACGTCTTGCTGTGCGTCGCCACCTGCCTACCACTGAGCGCGAGCACTTTAGTCAGTACAAGAGTGCTCAGACCTTGTACGACGCTGTAGTTGCGCGCTACTCTTCCCCTGCCACTGCTGCACCGAGCCGCCTCATGCTACTGTACCTCTTCCCTGACCTTGCTACATTTCCCACAGTTGCTGACCTCATTACGCACCTCCGCACTAGTGACACTCGCTACCGCGCCGCGCTGCCTGCTGAGTTCTGCGCCAAGAACCCCCCCCCATGTACATCACTCTCTATTACATAGTCACCCTCCTCCCTGACTCCCTTCGCGTAGTCAGGGACCACTTTCTCTCAGTCTGTCCCACCACTCTCACTGTTGACCTCCTAGAGAAGGCCCTCCTAGCAGCGGAGAAGAGCATAGTCGCTGTAGGAGCCTCTCGTGGTGACCCTCGCACCCCCATCTTTGAGGGGTGTTCCCCTTCCCCCCTGTTGCCCTCTGACGCCTCTGCTGCTGCGGCCGACCTACTTGGTCTTGAGTCGGTCAGTGCGGCGTCTGCCCCTAGCGGGAGACGCTGCTCTGGCAAGAGCAAGGGGGGCAAGGGCGCGGGTGGAGCTAGCGGGGGTGGTGGAGGTGGCGGTGGAGGCGGCGGAGGGAGTGGGGGTGGCGGTGGGAGTGGTGGCGGAGGTGGTGGTGGTGGTGGCGGCAGTGGAGGCGGAGGCGGCGGCGGCGGTAGCGGTGGGAGCGGAGGTGGCGGTGGTGGCGGCGGTGGAGGCGGCGGTGGCGGAGGAGGTGGAGCTGGTCGGGGTGGTGCCTCGCAGCGGATCAGCTCTGGTGGTGGTCAGCGCCAGCAGCAGCAGCAGCAGCAGCGTTCTCGGGACATCCCCCCCCCCTCAGCAGCTCCGTGAGTGGTACACGCAGCGTCAGCGTGGTGGGGGTTTTGGTCCGTGCACCTACGTCCTTCGCTCCGGCGACCGCGCGGGTGAGCAGTGTGGGGGTGCCCACCCCACCCAGCGCTGCTTTGGCCGCCTGACGGACGCTTGGCGTCAGCAGTTCCCCGAGGCTAGTGAGATCCCCCGCTGGGGAGAGCTGTCTAGGGCAGGCGTAGCTATCTATGATCTTGACTTTGATGCTATCCTTGCTGCCATGTATGCTGTGACTATTAGTGATGAGGGTGATTGTTACCGGTGTTTCCCGCCCAACCCGGGCATAGGTACTGCTGCGCTAGGTGCTTGTGAGGCTGCTGCTCTAGGTGCCAACGCGTCTGCGCCCTCAGGTACTGGTGAGGCTGCGCTCTCAGGTACCGCGTCGGCTTCGGCCTCCCTCACCTTCACGCTTGACTCGGGGGCTTCTCGCTCCTTCTTTCGAGACCGCACCACACTCACGCCGCTTAGTCGGCCGGTTGCAGTCTCCCTGGCTGACCCCTCTGGGGGTCCTATCCTCTCTCACTTCTCCACAGTCCTCCTGTGTCCGGCTGCCCCCTCGGGCACCTTGTCTGGTCTGTACCTCCCCTCGTTCTCGACAAACTTGGTGAGTGGTGCTGACCTGCAGGATGCGGGGGTTCACCAGTTCACTCCTGCGAGTCAGCGGGTGGCCCACTGCTCGGATGCCCGCACAGGCCGACACCTGGCCACGTTTTCACGCAGGCCGGGGTCGAGTCTCTACACCCTGAGCACTGCGTCTCCTCCTGTCTCTGCGTCTGGCCAGGTAGCTGCGTCGGGTCAGGTGTTTGCTGCTGCGTCCAGGTCTGGTCCTGAGTCTGCCCCTTGCTCGTGTCGCCTCCTGTCTCACGAGACTCTCCTGTGGCACCACCGTCTTGGTCACCCCTCCCTGCCTCGTCTTTGGGGCATGGCCTCCCGTGTCCTTGTCTCTGGTCTCCCCTAGTCCCTCCCTCCCCTTCCTTCGGGGCCTGGTCCTTCCTGTGTTCCCTGTGTCGAGGGGCGGCTCCGGGCTGCCCCTCACTCCTCTCAGTTTCCCCCGACAGAGGCTCCGCTGCAGACGCTTCACTTGGACGTGTGGGGCCCGGCCCGCGTCCGTGGACAGGGTCACGAGCGCTACTTCCTGCTGGTGGTTGACGACTACTCGCGTTACACCACAGTCTTCCCCTTGCGCAGCAAGGGTGATGTCACTGCGGTGTTGATCGCCTGGATCCGCGCAGCTCGTCTCCAGCTCAGGAGGAGCTTCGGCTCAGACTTTCCTGTTCTGCGTCTGCACTCTGACCGAGGCGGAGAGTTCTCCTCTGGCCTTCTGCGAGCCTTCTGTCGTGCGCGAGGCATCCGCCAGACCTTCAGGCTTCCGGACTCTCCACAGCAAAATGGGATTGCTGAGCGCCGCATTGGCATGGTCATGGATGTCGCTCGTACGTCCATGATGCATGCGGCTGCCCCCCATTTTCTGTGGCCGTTTGCGGTTCGGTACGCGGCGCATCAGATCAACCTTCACCCTAGGGTCTCCCGGCCGGAGACCTCCCCAGCTCTGCTATGGACGGGGAAGGTTGGCGATGCGTCTGCGTTCCGTGTCTGGGGATCTCGGGCGTTTGTCCGCGACTTGTCTGCGGACAAGCTGTCCCCTCATGCTGCTCCCTGTGTCTTCCTTGGTTTCCCCCCTGACGCACCAGGGTGGCAGTTCTATCACCCCTCCTCTCGTCGTGTTATGTCCTCCCAGAACGTCACGTTCGGCGAGTCAGTCCCCTTCTACCGCCTCTTCCCCTACCGCACTCCTTCCCTCCCCCCGCCACCGCACTTCCTCGTGCCAGGTCCCCCCCCGGTAGACCCCCTTCCCCCTCAGGGTCCTGCCCCTTCAAAGGTGTCCCAGGTTGACGTAGTCGAGCCGGTCGAGGTTGCTGGTGACTCTGGTACTGCTGCGGGTGCTGAGCCTTGGGGTGCTGACTCTGGGGGTGCTGCGCGCGTGGGTGCTGAGCCCGGGGGTGCTGAGTCTGGGGGTGCTGCGACTGGGGGTGCTGAGCCTGGGGGTACTGCGACTGGGGGTGCTGGGCCTGGGGGTGCTGAGCCTGGGGGTGCTGAGCCTGGGAGTGCTGAGCCTGGGAGTGCTGAGTCAGGAGGTGCGGAGCCTGCGGTCGCTGGACCTCCCCTTGTGGCGTCTGGCGGTGCTGAGTCTGGAGGTTCTCCGGGTGCTTTGTCTCGGCGGGAACCCCTCTCTCCAAAGGAGCTGCGCGAGTGGTTTACTTGCCGCTGGAGCCGTACTGCTGGAGCTGGAGCTTCTTTGGCCGCTGAGGGTGCTGGTGCCGCCGGTCCCGGAGCTGCTGAGCCTGCGGGTCGGACTGGAGCTAGAGCTGCTGAGGGTGTTGGTGCTGAGACTACTGCTGTCCGTCCTGGCGGTGGTCCTGCTGCGGGTGCTGCTGGTGCTGCTGAAGGTCCTGCAGCTGGAGGTGCTGTTGGCGCTGGTGCTGCCTCTGAGGGTGCTGGTGCTGTCCCTGCTGTGTCTGGAGTTGCCGCGCGGCCTTGGCCATACTTCGTTCCGCTCCTGCAGCAGGTTCTTGGTCTTTCTCCTCCTGTAGAGTGTCCATCGCCTGTCCAGTCTCAGTCACAATTAGAGCCCGCCTTCCCTCTGCCTGCTCCCTCTCCTTACACTGGTCCTACTGGAGGTCTTGCTGAGCGTTGTGAGCCTGCGTCTCTTCCCGCGTTGCCTGTTCGTGCTTCTCGCGCTAGTGGTCACGGTTCGCGTCACCGGTTGTCTCTGCGTCCGTCCACTGCTCCGCTGCGTGCCCCTTTGCCTTCTCCTCCTGAGTCCTCTCTTCCTGCTCTTGCTGACCCGGAGTCGGACCCCCTTCGTGCTGCCAGTCCTACTGTCACGCGTCTCCTTGCTACTGTCGTCGCTGACCCCTCTTTTGAGTCCACTGCTGCGTCTGCTCTTGTTGCTGAGCTCGTCGACTTTGCAGCTCGCTGTCGTCTAGACTACGCTGCTAGCCTTGTTGCTGAGTCTGCGTCTGTCTGTCCTCCGTCCGTCCGGGGTGAGTGTGCTCTTGGCACGGACGTCCTTGAGGACAGGCAGGAGGAGTTCCAGTGTCTGGCTGCTGCTTCATCTCATCTCGCGTCCGTACTGCTTGCCCTTGAGGGAGACCCGGATGCACTAGACATCCCGACTCCGCGCTCTTACGCGGAGGCCGTAGAGGGTCCCTACTCCTCTCAGTGGCAGGCAGCTATGGATGCAGAGATGGCTTCCTGGAAGTCCACAGGCACCTACGTTGGCGCGGTTCCCCCTCCTGGGGCGAACATCATCAGTGGCATGTGGATCTTCAGGGTGAAGCGGCCGCCGGGCTCTCCGCCTGTCTTCAAGGCGCGGTACGTCGCTCGTGGTTTCAGTCAGCGGCAGGGAGTTGACTACTTTCAGACCTTCTCTCCCACCCCGAAGATGACCACTCTTTGGGTGCTGCTGCACATAGCCTCTCAGCGCGACTACGAGCTTCACTCTCTTGACTTCAGCACTGCTTTCTTGCCGGGTAGCCTGCACGAGGAGATCAGGCTGCGCCGTCCACTTGGCTTCACTGGGACTTCCCTCCTGGCACCCAGTGGAGCCTCTGGCGGCCAGTCTACGGTCTCCGCCAGGCACCACGTGAGTGGCACGACACACTAAGGACTACGCTTGCGGCTCTTGGGTTTGCTCCCTCTACTGCTGACCCGTCGTTGTTTCTGCGCACCGACACCTCTCTGCCGCCGTTCTACATCCTCGTGTACGTCGACGACTTGGTCTTTGCCACAGCTGACACTGCTGGACTCGCCTACGTGAAGTCCGAGCTGCAGAAGAGACACACGTGCACAGACCTGGGTGAACTGCGCAGCTACCTTGGCTTGCAGATCACCCGGGACAGAGCACGCCGCACCATTACCTTGACTCAGTCACACATGGTGCAGCAGGTCCTTCAGCGCTTCGGCTTCACGTACTCCTCGCCTCAGGCCACTCCTGTGTCTACTCGCCACTCGCTCTCAGCTCTGCCTTCGGATGAGTCCGTAGAGTCGAGTGGCCCGTACCCAGAGCTTGTTGGCTGCCTCATGTACCTGATGACCTGCACACGACCTGACCTTGCATACCCTCTTAGCATTCTTGCACGCTATGTTGCTCCTGGGAGACACAGACCAGAGCACATGGCTGCAGCGAAGAGGGTGTTGCGCTACTTGTGCAGTACTTCAGGCATGGGGCTAGTGCTTGGAGGGCGGAGTCCAGTGGTCCTCACTGGGCACGCGGACGCTTCTTGGGCTGACGACCAGGCTACTCAGCGGTCGTCCCAGGGTTACACCTTCAGTCTTGGTTCTGGCTCTGTTTCGTGGCGGGCTACTTGCTCGTCCTCTGTTCTCGGCTCCAGTTGTGAGGCTGAGATCTACGCCGGGGCCATGGCTGCACAGGAGCTACGCTGGCTCACCTACCTGCTGACCGACCTTGGAGAGTCGCCTCGTTCTCCTCCAGTGCTGTACGTAGACAACAAGGCCATGCTGGCCTTGTGTCGTGAGCAGCGTCTAGAGCACAGAACGAAGCACATTGCTCTCCGCTACTTTCTTGCTCGTTAGCTGCAGCAGCGTGGTCAGTTGCGACTTGCGTACGTGGCCTCTGAGGCCAACACTGCTGATGTTTTCACCAAGGCACTTCCGCCTTGTGATCATCAGCGCTTCTGCACTCAGCAGGGACTTGTCCCAGTCTTGCCTCACTTGCTCGCCTCTTGACCTTGCTTGTAATATTGCACATATATATATATATATACCTGCTCTTCCTTGTTTAGCCTTATATATATCTGTCTACCCCTGCATGTGAACTGGCCTTGTGGCCTTGACCTTGTGCTCGGACTGTGTGGTGACTTTGTGATCCACCCTGAGCTTGCTTTGCTTTGCTTTACTTGACTGGTCTTGTGACCCCTTGTTCTCCCCCACTTTGCCTATGGGGGTGTGTCAGAACATATAGCTTTTGCATATTGTGTAGGCTATAGTGGGGTAGCCCACAAAGGGTACAACCCAATTAGGGTTAGTACTTGTACTCAGTTCATTCATAGTTCATTCATTCTCGTTCTCATTTTCTCACCACTGGGTACCAGAAGGAAACGACCCAGTCAAGCCAGGTGGGCGGCGCAGCCAGATCTCCTCGTGCAAGCTGCCCTGCAAGAAAGCTGTGCTGAAGTCAAGAGAGTGAAGCTCGTAGTCGCGCTGAGCGGCTATGTGCAGCAGCACCCGAAGAGTGGTCATCTTTGGGGTGGGGGAGAATGTCTGAAAGTAGTCAACTCCCTGCTGCTGACTGAAGCCTCGAGCCACGTAACGCACCTTGAAGACAGGCGGAGAACCCGGCGGCCGCTTCACCCTGAAAATCCACATGCCACTGACGATGTTCACCCGAGGTGGGGGAACCTCGTCGACGTAGGTGCCTGTGGACTTCCAAGAAGCCATCTCTGTGTCCATGGCTGACTGCCACTGTGAGGAGTAGGGACCCTCGATCGCCTCAGCGTACAATCGAGGAGTCGGAATGTTTGGTGCATCCGGGTCTCCCTCAGGGGCAATCAGCATGGACACGAGATGAGGCAAAGCAGCAGCAAAACACTGGAACTCCTCCTGCCTGTCCTCAAGGACGTCCGTGCTAAGAGCACACTCACCCCCAACGGACGGAGGACAGAAAGACGCAGCAGTGGACTCAAAGGAAGGGTCAGTGACGACAGTAGCAAGGAGACGCGTGACAATAGGACTGGCAGCACGAAGGGAGTCCGACTCCGGGTCAGCAATAGCAGGAAGAGAGGACTCGGGAGGAGAAGGTAAAGGGGCATGCAGCGGAGCAGTGGAAGGACGCAGAGACATCCGGTGCGTGCCGGGGAGAGGCGGAGGACGCTGACGTGAACCACAACCACTCGTGCGAGCAGCACGGACAGGCGACGCAGGACGAGACGCAGGCTCACGACGCTCCGTAAGACCTCTAGTAGGACCAGTGTAGGGAGAGGGAGCAGGCACTGGGGAGGCTGGCTGTAACTGTGACTCGGACTGGACAGGCGGCGGACACTCTAAGAGAGGAGTAGAACCAAGAAAGGATGGAAGACCAAGAACCTGCTCAAGGAGCGGAACGAAGTACAGCCGCGGCCGTGTAGTGCCCCCAAAACCAGCAGGAACAGCACCAGTACCCCCAAAGGCAGCACCAGCGCCAGTAGCACCCCCAGCTCCAGCAGCGCCATCTCCAGCACCCTCACAAGTACTAGCGCCAGTTGCACCTCCAGCGCCAACACCCCCAGCACCTCCAGCTCCAGTCGGACCACCAGAAGACAGAGAAGCTCCAGCTCCAGCACCTCCAATAGCACCTACTCCAGCAGCACCACTAACTCCAGCACCAGGAGCACCCGCAGGCCCAGCAGCTCCAGTACCCCTGGTACGAGCACCTCCGGGACCCGTGGCTCCAGCACCCTCAGCAGTAGTAGAACCTTCAACACCAGCAGTACCTCTAGCTCCAGCAGCACGGCTCCAGCGCCGAGCAAACCACTTGCGCATCTCCTGTGGAGAGAGCAGCTCCCTGCGGGACGAAGCACCCGAAGGACCTCCAGGCCCAGTACCGCCAGACGCCACACGAGTAGGCCCAGCACCCTCAGGCTCCGCACCCCCAGGCTCCACACCCCCAGTCTCAGCACCTCAAGTCTCAGCACTCCCTGGCTGAACACCCCCAAAGTCAGCACCCCCAAACCCCGCACCCGCAGGCTCAGCACCCCCAGACCCCATACCCGCAGGCTCAGCACCCCTAGTGGCACCAGAGTCAACAGCTACCTCGACAGACTCGACAGCATCTACCTGGGACACACCTGAGGGGGCATGACCCTGATGGGGAAGGGGGTCTACCGGGGGGGGACCTGGCGCGAGGAAGAGCGGCGGCGGGGGGAGGGAGGCAGTGCGGTAGGGGAAGAGACGGTAGTACGGAACCGACTCGTCAAACGTGACGTCCTGGGAGGACAGAACACGTCGCGAGGTGGGGTGGTAGAGCTGCCAACCTGGCGCGTCAAGGGGGAAGCCAAGGAAGATACAGGGAACAGCACAGGGGGGACAGCTTGTCCGCAGACAAGTCGCGGACAAATGCCCGAGATCCCTAGACACGGAACGCAGACGCATCGCCAACCTTCCCGGTCCATCGCAAAGCAGGGGAGGTCTCCGGCATGGAGACCCGGGGCTGAAGGTTGATCTGATGCGCCGCGTACCGAACCGCAAACGGCCACAGAAAATGGGGGGCAGCCGCATGGACCATGGACGTACGAGCGACGTCCATGACCATGCCAATGCGGCGCTCAGCAATCCCATTTTGCTGTGGAGAGGCCGGAAGCGTGAACGTCTGGCGGATGCCCTGTGCACGACAGAAGGCTCGCAGAAGGTCAGAGGAAAACTCTCCGCCTCTGTTAGAGTGCAGACGCAGAACAGGAAAGTCCGAGCCGAAACTCTCTCTGAGCTGGAGACGAGCAGCGCGGATCCAGCCGATCAACACCACAGTGACCTCACCCTTGCTGCGCAAGGGGAAGACTGTGGTGTAACGCGAGTAGTCGTCAAACACCGGCAGGAAGTAACGCTCGTGACCTTGTCCACAGATGCGGGCTGGGCCCCACACGTCCATGTGAAGCGTCTGCAGCGGAGCCTCTGTCGGAGGAAACTCGGAGGAGTGAGGAGCAGCACGCTGCCGCCCCTCTACGCAGGGAACGCAGGTAGGGGCAGGCCCCGGAGGAAGAGGAGGGAGGGACCGGGGGAGACCAGAGACAAGGACACGGGAGGCCATGCCTCGGAGACGAGGCAGCGAGGGGCGACCAAGGCGGTGGTGCTAGAGGAGAGTCTGGTGAGACAGGAGACGACACGAGCAGGGGGCAGACGCAGGACCAGACCTGGACGCCGTAGCAGACACCTGACTTGACGCAGCTACCTGACCAGACGAAGAGACCGGAGGAGACTCAGTAGTCAGTGTGTACAGGCTCGACCCCGGTCGACGGGTAAACGTGGCCAAGTGTCGGCCCGTTCGAGCACACGTGCTGTGGGTCACTCGCTGACTCGCAGGAGTGAATTGGTCAACCTCCCCATCCTGTAGGTCAGCACCACTCACCAAGTTCGTAGAGAACGAGGGGAGGTAGAGACCTGACAGGGTGTCAGAAGGGGCCGCCGGACACGGTAAGACAGTGGAGAAGTGGGCAAGGACAGGACCCCCAGAGGGGTCTGCCAAGGAGACCGCAACTGGCCGACTAAGCGGCGTGAGTGTGGTGTGGTCTCGAAAGAAGGAGCGGGAAACACCCGAGCCAAGGGTGAAGGTGTGGGAGGCCTGAGCCGACGTGGTACCTAAGAGAGCAGACTCACCAGCACGTGGGGCAGCAGACTCACTAGCACCTAGAGCAGCAGCCTCACGAGCACCTAGAGCAGCAGTCCCAATTCCCGGGTCAGGCGGAACCCACAGGTAACAGTCACCCTCACCACTAGTAGACACAGCATACATGGCAGCAAGAATAGCATCATAATCAAGATCAAAGATAGCAACCCCCGACCTTTGCAGCTCTCCCCAGCGAGGAATCTCAGTTGCGTCAGGGAAGTGGAGACGCCAGGCGTCCGTCAGGCGGCTGAAGCAGCGCTGAGTGGGGTGCGGGCCCCCGCACTGCTCACCCATACGGTCGCCGGTACGCAGGACGTAGGTACAGGGACCAGTACCCCGACCCCGCTGACGCAAAGCGCCTCCTGGGGGCGACGCGCCGAGTGACGGGGCAGAAAACCGCCGCGCGCCTGGGGGCGCACGGCGGGCTGAAAAACCCTCATTTCGACGCCGCGCACCACGGGGCGCGCGGCGGACAGGGAGTAGCAGTAGCAGTAGCAGCGGAAGCAGTGAGGTGGGGCCCACCGGCCAGGAGCATATCGCTTTGATACCATGTGAAAGTAAGGAGTAGTCTTAGGAGCCATAGCTAGGAGAGTCTTAGCTAGGAAGGAGAAAGTTTAGGCAAAGAAGGAGGAGTTGCACTAGCAAGAATGAGGATACAAATAGCAAACCCTAGAAGGGTTGTACTCGCTATAGAGCACCCCACTACAGGCTAGAGCATAATATTCTGACAGGTGTCTGCGAGGTGCTTGCAACAGAAAAAGGTGACATGGTTGTTGCAGCGGAAGAAGTCAAAGGCGTCAAGGATTAATTGTTTGAAAGGTTGTTGCGCCTTTCGTCGGCGGCCTTTTGCTTGTAGCACCAATCGATAGTGTGCCTAGGCTTCTTGCAGTACTTGCAGAAAGTTCCTTTCTTTCCATGCTGCTCCCCTTCAGTTGCTCCGACGTAGAAGACTGATTTCTCCCGCTTGGTCTTCTTCTCGTTGTACAGGTCGATCTCCTTTTGCTTGGAGAGAAGTGTGGCGTGTCAGAATAACGAACCGGAGTGAATGAACTAGCAGCAGGATGGGTACAACTAGGAAATCCTAAATTGGGTTGTACCCCATATGAGCTACCCCACTACACCCTACACAATAAGCAGCACATATGTTTGACACACCCCCATAGGCAAAGTGGGGGAGAACAAGAGGTCACAAGACCAGTTAAGAAAGGCAAAGCAAGCTCAGGGTGGATCACGAAGTCACCACGCATTCTGAGCACAAGCAAATGGCCACAAGGCCAGTTCACATGCAGAGTTATATATATAGAGGAGAACAAACAGGACAGTGATCACAACCTAGCAAGTGTAATCATGTAGGTATAAGTACATAAATCACTGTACAAGCAAAGTCTAAAAGAGAGCAAGTGAGGCCAAGTAGGCACAAGACCTAGAACAGTATAGAAACGCTAATGATCACAAGGCTGAAGTGCCTTGGTGAAGATATCAGCAGTGTTGGCCTGAGAGGCCACGTCAACAAGACGAAGCTGACCACGCTGCTGCAACTCTCAAGCAAGGAAGTAGCGCAGAGCGATGTGCTTCGTCCTGTGCTCCAGTCTGTGCTCCTGACACAAGGCAATCATGGCCTTGTTGTCAACGTACAGAATTGGAGGAGAACGAGGTAGCTCTCCCATGTCCGTCAGGAGGTAGGTAAGCGAGCGTAACTCCTGTGCAGCCATGGCCCCTACGTAGATCTCAGCCTCACAACTCGAGGTGAGAATAGAAGACGAGCAGGTAGACCACTAGGAAACACAACCCGAGTCAAGGCTGAAGGTGTAACCCTGTGACGACCGCTGCGTAGCCAAGTCATCAGCCCAAGAAGCGTCTGCGTGACAAGCGAGGACAGCTCGAGCCCGTCCTCCAAGCACGAGCCCCATGCCCGACGTACTGCACAAGTAGCGCATCACCCTCTTAGCGGCCTTCCGGTGCTCTGGTCGGTGTCTCCCGGGCGCAACATAGCGTGTCAGGATGCTAAGAGGGTAAGCAAGGTCAGATCGAGTGCAGGTCATCAGGTACATGAGGCAGCCCACAAGCTCTGGATACGGGCCATTCGGCTCTACAGTTTCATCCAAAGGCAGAGCTGAGAGCGAGTGACCGGTGGGCAGAGGAGTGGACTGTGGCGAGGAGTACTGGAAGTCGAAGCGCTCAAGGACTTGCTGCACCATGTGTGACTGAGTCAAAGTAATGGTGCGCTGTGCTCTGTCCCGGTTGATCTGCAGGCCAAGATAGCTGCGCAGTTCACCCAGGTCTGTGCACGTGTGTCTCTTCTGTAGCTCCGACTTCATGTGGGCAAATCCAGCACTGTCAGCAGTCGCAAAGACCAAGTTGTCGACGTACCCTATAGAACGGCGGCAACGAAGTGTCGGTGCGCAGAAACATCGATGGATCAGCTGTCAAAGGAGGAAACCCAAGAGCCGCAAGCGTTGTCCTCAGTGTGTCGTGCCACTCGCGAGGCGCATGGCA
The DNA here is from genome assembly GCA_948144175.1 of Closterium sp. NIES-65. NCBI lineage: Eukaryota > Viridiplantae > Streptophyta > Zygnematophyceae > Desmidiales > Closteriaceae > Closterium > Closterium sp. NIES-65. The sequence continues at coordinate 281,708 of CANXME010000149.1, forward strand.
GAGACCGTAGATTGGCCGCAGGAGGCTCCACTCGGTACCAGGAGGAAACGACCCAGTGAAGCCAGGTGGGCGGCGCATCCAGACCTCCTCGTGCAGGCTGCCTTGTAGGAAAGCAGTGCTGAAGTCAAGATAGTGAAGCTCGAAGTCACGCTGAGTGGCAATGTGCGGCACAACCCGAAGAGTGGTCATCTTCGTAGTAGGGGAGAAGGTCTGGAAGAAGTCAACTCCCTGTTGCTGACTGAAGCCTTGTGCAACGTAACGCGCCTTGAAGACAGGCGGAGAACCCGGTAGCCGCTTCACCCTGAAAATCCACATGCCACTGGCGATGTTCGCCCCAGTTGGGGGAACCTCGTCGACGTAAGTGCCAGTGGACTTCCAGGATGCCATCTCTGCATCCATGGCTGACGGCCACTGAGAGTAGGGACCCCCCAGCCTCCGCAACTGTAGCTTCTTTGCCAAGCGCTTCCCCACTAATACATGCGTTGCTCCTGGGTAGATGATCACGCGTTGTGCCACCAATCCACCGATGGTAATCGCGCCCGGCTCGATAGTTAACACTGTCACTCAGCATGCCATACGCTCATGTGGGTGCCGATATGCCGCGCCTTCCCCATCATCCACTTCGCTTGCTTGACGCCTGTGACCATCCACTGGCCGATCATCTTGGTGGAACAGCTGTCTTTGCGCTCCACTCCGCAAACCCAATTCCTCTCGATGGGGTGGTGGGCCGGATAGGTAGAGGCCGCATGCGAGATAGGGCGTGTGAGAGCATGGCAGAGGAGGGGTGGACCGTGAATGGATGAGGGCAGAATGGGCCACGACGACGATGCAGGCAGGAGAGGTGAGGCGTACACGTATTGCAGGGGGGGGAAGTGGCCGAGCATTTTCAAGTTGCCGGATAAGCCCCACCAGGGGAAAACTCTGCAAAGGAGGCGTGGGCGAGGGGAGCGTGGTCGGGCAGCAGCGGGAGGAGAACAGCTGTTGAACTGCGTTTGTCAGGAATGCGCTGCAAGCAGAGGGCATGCCGGCTTCGCGATGAACATGCTCATGGTGTCTCTTTGTGTGTGTGTGTGTGTGCGCGTGAATGCGTGTGTATGAGTGTATGAGTGAGTGTGGTATGGAGTGAGCTAAGATAACATATGGTATGGAGTGGGCTAACATAACATATGGAATGGAGTGAGCTAACATAACATATGGTATGGAGTGAGCTAACACAATATATAGAATGGTGAAATTTGCGTGAAACTATGCCATGTAGGGCGAGGGAGGCAGGGTGAGGATGTAATGTAAGAAAGCACATGCGCATCATGGTCAGCAGAGGGAAGGGGGGGGGGAGGGGGAGATGGGGGGGGGGGGGGGGGGGAGGGGAGCACGCATGGAGGCGGTTGCTGGAACCGGAACAACACAACCCCAACTCTGATCAAATCATAAACATTTAGGTCTCATGATGGCATGGTGTGGAGTGACCAACGGGGTGTTGGGTTACTGACGGGGTGTGGGGAGACTGGCAGGGTGTGGGGTGACTGACAGGTTCTGGGGTGACTGACAACGTGTGGAGGGTGGTGCAGGCTGTGATGTCCGACAACAATATTCCAAACGTGAATGGTACGTCTGGATCCCCGCCCCAACTGCATGGCATGGCATGACAAGGCATGGTATGGCATGGCATGGCAGCAGCAGGTGGAGCGGATGTCTGTTGCACGCAGACTTAAAACGGATAGAGCTACATGCACGCGTGCAATCTGTGGCCTTTAAAACGCCTCAAGTTGCAATGAATCACTCTCATGTGGACACAACACAAACCAGCGCACACACGCACGTTTTTTTTTTTTGGAAGTGCAAGATACACTATAGTAGCGCATACAAGCATTAACAGTCGTAACTGTAGCTGATGGGCCTAGACAGCAGCCTTCGGTCATACCCATCCTGACATCTTATGGGGGACAAAAAATCGTATGCGGATTGGCCCAGATGGAGGTGAAACCACTGGTCGACGCAAGCGATTTAGCCCAGCTGTCACATACCCTGCTCATGAGGCAAAGTTTGTCTGGATCCAAGCACTCCAGGGTAGAACGTTCCCCCGGCCCCAGCATGATTCCTGCCTGTTTACTTCCCTTTTTTCCCGAAGGTAACCTCTCGTGTGAGTGTAGCCGCCGCAATTTTTCGCAGCACCCTCCTGGACCGAAACCACCCTCTCTCAAAGGCAGTGTCACATCTTTCCACCCATATCTTGTGCAAGGCAATGGCGGTGATCATAGCCTTTGGGAAGCCCGATCGTGGGGTCTCCTTCTGGTACACCAGATCACCTAGCGAAGTGATTTTCTTGCCCGGATTGATCATGCGGAGGGCCTTCAGCAGCCCATGCACCACAGGTAGAATACGAGGACAGCCGAACAAACAATGCTCTGCTATCTCTTCCCCTCCATAGTGCGGGCATGCCACCCCCTCGAGGAGTTTCATCCTCGCCCCGACTTGAAGATTACAACAATGCAGGCGAAGCAGGACATCACGAGCCCAGTTCAGAAGCACTGTAGAGTCTCGCACCCTGATGACTCTTTCCCAGTCAATCACTTACTCCCACTCTTCTAACAATTTTTCTTGCTGCTTCATCAACCGCTGCTGCGAGCAGCGCAGTCGTACTCCGTGCAGAGCTCCAAGCAGCGTAGTCGTACCTCGGGCAGACCGCCCGCACGAATGACCATTCCGCTCCTCACCATCAACAGCTCCACCTTATCTAGAGCAAGAACTGCAGTTGCCTCCGCAGACCCCACCAGGGGCACACCGAAACATTCACATGCGTGCCAGGCATGCCCTTCTTGCACCACCGTCTCCGTGTTCCAGACTCCAACAGTACCTATTCCCTTCACATATGACGACTCCGCCAGAAAATCCTCCCCCGTGATTGGCGCCAGTAATTTCGCCTTCCAAAAAGTTGGGACACTACCGAAAACCTTAAGCGCCTTCCACACTTTCTTGAGCGTGCCCAGCTCCTTCATCAGCATCTTCTCATCCTTGAAGAAAAAAGTACCGTCATCCATCCGATCGACAAAATCGCCGAGTTTCAACAGCTCCTGCCCCTTTGCCGCCGCCTGTCATCCTAATGGCTTTCCCTTAAGGCAGGACCTGCCGATTGAACACCAGCAGCTCCTGCGTGATGTCCCAACGCGAAACCGGGCCTTTCTTTGCTATGCTCGACCTCATGAACACCTCGCAAGTCTGCTATTATCTTATGCTTCGACCTTTGCATGCTTTCAGGAACTCCGGGTGCTCCAGAAAGGGCGGAAGGCAGTAGGAAGGTCAGCCGCCTTTGTTGCCAACCATCTGTAAACACTGCTCCTGTTCAACACCAGCTTCCCCACTCGTCTAGCGACCAGGCCACTGAGTTCCACGAAGGGGTCTCTTACCCCCAGCCCACCATCATTCCGTGGCCTGAAGATCAGCTCTCTGCTCCAAAGCGTGAAGTGGTGCTCCTCCAACGCCCTGTTTCTTCCCAACGGGAGCAACGGGAATTTGTCCTTGTTAACGCGGAGGCCAGAGCGGGCCCCCTCCAGCAGCTTCTCCACTCGACCGATCTACCGCTTTCCTTTCAGCATGAGCGTTGTGTCATCAGCATAGACGAGGTAAGCCAATCTATCACCATAATCATCACAAACACCTAGCTTTTTGCGCTTTGCCTCCTGTCAGATCGGCTCCACTGCACACAAGAAGAGGTAGGGGGCCAGTCAGAACCCTCGTTGAACCCCCTTGCAAACATCGACCCGGTCACCCAACCACTTGTTAACTAGGAGACGGATGAATGAGCCCCCATGCAGACCCTCGCACTATTCGATGAACTTATCCGGGAAACCCATCAGCGCCATCGTGCCAAAGAGGGACGTCCGCGACACGGAGTCGAAACCTTTCTAGAAATCCATCATCAGCAGGTACCAGTCTTCCTTATCATTGTTCGCAGCTTGAATCACATCAGCGACTGTCGACACAGCATCGGATAGCCGTCTGCACGGAAAAAATCCATGCTGTTCCTCAGAGATAACCGTACCCTGCACCTTCTTAATGCGGTTGGCCAACAGCCTTGCAACCACCTTGTAGGAGATTGTCAGCAAGGTAATCGGCCAGTGATTCTGCACCTGCTCCTTTGGCCCCTTCTTATGCAGCAGGCTGGTCACCACCTCCTGCACTTCCTCTAGAAGACCGCCGAGGACACAAACGTTTTTATGAAACCCATGAAATCCCCCCTCAGCAGGTTTCAGTGGCGCTCAAAAAGTTCCTTCTGCAACCTGTAACTGCCCGGAGACTTGTCGCACGCCGTATCCTTCAATGCCTTCCTTACTTCTTCCCCCAACCAAGCTGCCTCCATACCGGTTATCTCATCCTCCTAAAGCACTTTCAGCAGGTCCGTTCTCGATGTGAAGATCGCTGAACAGCTGCAACATCTTGTCATTTTCCCCGGCCGAACCCACCCCCCCCCCCCCCCCCGGGAATTGTCCAGGGTACACACGCACGTGGGACCTCCCGGGCTTGACCCACTCCTGCCCTCATCCTATGTCACTGCCACCTCTTGCCGTAACATCTCTACCGTGCTCCTTACCCCTACCACTTCCGTCACAGCTGGAGCTGCTGGAGTTGCTGGAACCGTTGGTCCCGGAGGTGGTCGTACTGTAGGTACTAGAGCTGTTGGAGCTGGGGGTGCTACTGGAGCTGGAGCTGCTGGAGGTGCTGGAGCCGCTGGTCCCGGAGGTGTTTGTACTGCAGGTACTGGAGCTGCTAGAGCTGGGGTGCTACTGGAGCTGGAGCTGCTAAAGGTGCTGCAACCTCTAGTCCCGGAGGAGCTTGTACTGGAGGTACTGAGGCTGCTGGAGCTAGAGGTGCTACAGGAGCTGGAGCTGCCGGAGCTATTGGAGCTGGAGGTCATGGAGCTACTGGAGCTGGTGGTAATGCAGATGTTGGAGATGGAGACCCTGGAGATGGAGGTGCTGGCCTTGGGGGTGCTGGTGCTGTCGGTGCTAGTTCTGGAGGCGCTGTGCGGCCGCGACCGTACTTCGTTCCACTGCTTCAGCAGGTTCTTGGTCTCTCGCCTTCCACTGACCCTACTCCTCCCTTACTGTGTACACCGCCTGACCAGTCGCAGTCACAGTTACAGCCAGCAACCCCACTGCCTACTCCGTCTCCTTACAATGAGCAGACATAAGGTCTTATAGAGCATCGTGGGCCTGCGTCTCGTCCTGCGTTGCCTGTTCGCGATGTCCGCACTGGTCGTCGTGTTCCGCGTTTGCGTCCTCCTCCTATCCCCGGCACGCACCTTATGGCACTTGTCCTTCCTCTGCTCCAATGCGTGTCCCTCTGCCATCTCCTCCTGTGTCCTCCCTTGCTGACGGTCTGGACCCGGAGTCTAACTCACTTTGTGCTGCCAGCCATACTATCACGCGTCTGCTAGCCACTATTATCACTGACCCTTCGTTTGAATCCACTGCTGCGTCTGCCCTTGTTGCTGAGCTTGTTGACTTTGCTGCTGCCTGTCGCCTCGACTACGTCGCTAGTCTTGTTGCTGAGTCTGAGTCTGTTTGTCCTCCGTCCGTCGGGGTTGAGTGTGCACTTGGCACAGAAGTCCTTGAGAACAGGCAAGAGGACTTTGAGTGTTTTGCAGCTTCTGTACCTCATCTTGTGTCCATGCTGAATGCACCTGAGGGAGACCCGGATGCACCAGACATCCCGACCCCGCACACTTATGCAGAGGTGATCGAGGGTCCCTACTCCTCTCAGTGGCAGTCAGCAAAGGATGCAGAGATGGCGTCCTGGAAGTCGACTGACACCTACGTTGACGACGTTCCCCCACCTGTTGCGAAAATCCTCATGGGCATGTGGATTTTCAGGGTGAAGTGGCCGCCGGGTTCTCCACTTGTCTTCAAGGCGCGTTACGTTCCACAATGCTACAATCAGCGACAGGGAGTTGACTACTTTCAGACACTCTCTCCTACCTCAAAGATGACCACTCTTCAGGTGCACGTCGCCGCTCAGCGTGACTACGAGCTTCACTCTCTTGACTTCAGCACTGCTTTCCTACAAGGCACCCTGCACGAGGAGATCTGGCTGCACCGCCCACCTGGCTTCACTGGGTCGTTTCCTCCTGGTACCCAGTGGAGCCTCCGGTGGACAGTCTATGGTCTCCGCCGGGCGCCTCGCGAGTGGCACGATACATTGAGGATGACGCTTGCGCCTCTTGGGTTTGCTCCTTCGACTGCTGACAAGACGCTGTTTCTGCGCACCGAAACTTTGCTGCCGCCGTTCTACATCCTCGTGTATGTCGGCAACTTGGTCTTTGCCACTGCTGACACTCAGGGACTCACCCACGTGAAGTCAGAGCTGCAGAAGAGATACACGTGCACAGACCTGGGAGAGGTGCGCAGCTATCTTTGCTTGCAGATCACCCGGGATAGAGCACGGCGCACCATTACCCTGACTCAGTCAGACATGGTGCAGCAGGTCCTTCAGCGCTTCCGCTTCACGTACTCCTCGCCACATTCCACTCCTCTGCCTACCGGTCACTCGCTCTTAGCTCTGCCTTCAGATGAGTCCGTAGAGCCGAGTGGCCTGTATACAAAGCTTGTGGGCTGCCTCATGTACCGGATGACCTGCACTCGACCTGACCTTGCTAACCCTCTTAGCATCCTGGCACGCTACGTTGCGCCCGGGAGACACTGACCAGAGCACTGGGAGGCCGCTAAGAGGGTGTTGCGCTACTTGTGCAGTACGTCGGGCATGGGGCTCATGCTTGGAGGACAGGCTCGAGTTGTCCTTACTGGACACGCATACGCTTCTTGGGTTGACGACTTGGCTACGCAGCGTTCGTCACAGGGTTACACCTTCAGTCTTGGCTCTGGCTAAGTTTCTTCGCGGTCTATCTGCTCATCTTCTATTCTCAGTTCTAGTTGTGAGGCTGAGATCTAGACAGGGGCCATGGCTGGACAGAAGTTGCGTTGGCCCACCTACCTGCTGACTGACTTAGGCGAGCCGCCTTGTTCTCCTCCAGTTTTCTACGTTAACAACAAGGCCATGACTACCTTGTGTCAGGAGCACAGACTAGAGCACAGGATGAAGCACATCGATCCGCGTTACTTCCTCGCGTGAGAGTTGCAGCAGGGTGGACAGCTTCGTCTTGCTTACGCGACCTCTCAGGCCAACACTGCTGATATCTTCACCAAGGCACTTCAGCCTTGTGATCATCAGCGTTTCTGTACTGTTCTAGGCTTTGTGCCTACTTGGCCTCACTTGCTCACTTCTTGACTTTGCTTGTACTGTGATCTATATACTTATACCTGCATGCTTACACTTGCTAGGTTTTGATCACTGTACTGCTTCTGCTTTATATAATTCTGCATGTGAACTGGCCTTGTGGCCATTTGCTTGTGCTGAGAGTGTGTGGTGACTTCGTGATCTACCCTGAGCTTGCTTTGCTTTTCTTGACTGGTCTTGTGACCTCTTGTTCTCCCCCACTTTGCCTATGGGGGTGTGTCAAACTTATATGCTGCATGTTGTGTAGGCTGTAGTGAGGTAGCCCATACGGGGTACAACCCAATTAGGGTTTTCTACTCGTACTCCTGCATGCTGCTAGTTCACACTCTTTTTCGTTCATTCTGCTGACATTTGAAGCAGTTTAAGTCTCACAAGAAACGTGGAATGTTTTGCCGGGATATGAAGGAAATTGTATTTAGATGTTGCACAATCCGACATACCTAAGGATTGTGGGATGTGAAGAAGAGTCGACAATTCAGCAAATAGAGTTGTTGGGAGGAGGGTATAATATTTAATATCGAGAATAATACACTTCAGGATGAATCAAGTGAGGGGACGGGGAGGCAAATGTGATATGGGAACAAGACTTCAATCCAATCCTGATGCAAGCGCTGCCAATTGACATACCACACAACCGTTATAGATTTTGTTTTGCCACTCTTATAGTGATATTCCAGGAAACAAGGACTGTGTGAAAAGCCCGTCCAAGCCGTTTGACAGATGGTTAGCATAGCAAGCAATCAGAGATGATGAGGGTGGCAGTGGAGATGGAGAGGCATGCAGTGGATGGATGGAAAAGAGGGCAGGACGAGCCCAATCACAGTAATGGATGTGAGCAAGCGAGAGCAAAACAAAGACCGTGACCGGAATTGGGTGTGCGAAAGGGAGAGGGTCATGAAGGGAACAAGAGAGCATAGTTGGAAACAAATAAAGACATTAAGGGCGGGTCCGATTTTGCACATGTACGTGAAATTTTCAGCTCAGTTACCACATTTAGGCATGTAACAAAACTACAAATGTACCGGAATCCACTTGACGCGAGACTGTACATATATGATGACATTTCGGAAATGTGCCCGGGGACGTGCAGAACACGTCTTAAGGTTCACGTCAAACTCATTTCGCATCAAACACGCCAAAAGATAACACCTCTTTTCGCTAATTTGTGTTCGCCAATAAATCCCCCCTCCGTTACAGGTGCGAAAGAACTCGCTTCATTGGGTAACCCTTCGTCCCAGGTACTGTACCCTGCAGCGTTACTGTATCTTGTCAAAAGTCCGAATTGTGCACTCGGAACTGGACAGGAAATGTTTGGAGTTCGCCCCGGGGTACAGTCAAGTTTCACTAGTGCATTGACGTAAAAATAACGAAAAAAATGGGAGTGTGCAAAGTTGGACCCGCCCTGAGCTTACTATGATTGAGAAATGAGGGCGGGCTTGTATTCTAACTTGTCATGACCGAGTACGAGTCCATGCATGATAGGTTAAGTGGAGCAGAGCTGCATCATACGCTCTGACCCATGTTGCTACTGGCTGCATCAGAAATGCCAACAGCCAGCCTCGAAGCCACAGTTGGCCTCGAAGCCACACTAGGCCTTGAAGTCAAAGACCAGCTGCAGCAGCTCATAGAGCAATAGTGCAGTGTGTGAAGTAGTTACTGGCAACCATGGTGACTGGCAAATGCTGTAAGAAGCAGGCAGCCACCGAGGCAATTGCACGCCCCATTTTACCATGCCACCAGCCCGTCATCTCAGCAATAGCCCCCTTTCGCCATGCCACCAGCCCGTCATCTCAGCAACAACCCCCTTTCACCATGCCACCTCGTCATCTCAGCAACAGCCCCCTTTCACCATGCCTCATCTTAGCAACAGCCCCCTTTCACCATGCCACCAGCCCGTCATCTCATGCAAGCTGGGGAACCACGCATGGAAGAAATGAGTAAGCAAAGATTCATGCAGTGACACGCCCCAATCATGACTAGACTTGAGTTTGTGAGTTAGGGCTGACTCGAGTCAATTCATGTGACTTGTAAAGTAAGTCACGTGTCATATGAAAGTGAAACAAGAACCCCAATCAAGCGGCTGGATTAAGACACGTAAGTCCTACCTGGGTGTTGTTTCAAATGCAGCCGTCTTGAAGATGTTGTCACACTTCCAGGCAACGCTGCACTCGTCGCAAGGGGAGTGGTGAAGTTTTGTGCGGCCTGACCCCTCTCCCCTTGTACCTTGCTTTCTCCCTAACTCCCCATGGCTCACTCATGTCCCTGCGATATCAATCCACTCGGGACTCACAGAGGAATTATGGTGAGGTGATTGTGGGAGAGGTCTCTGCACGCATTGATGGCAGGGCAGGCAAAAGGGTCAGGATGAGAAGGAAAGGAGGAGACATGCACGCTGAGGTAGGAGCGAGAATGTGTGAGTGCCACATGCTAAGAAGCTGGGTGGGTTTGGAACGGCCTCGGAATTGGAGGAGCACGAGGCAGGTCTGGGAAAAAAAAGGTGCATGAGGCATCATCATGACACGGTGGTGAGTGGGAAGACTAAAGTGAAGTGAACGGATCTTCTGAGAACATGCTGGGGTGACAATTCCACGTCCTGCTTAAGCTATCAGGAACAAGGTGACACAATGGCTGATCGCTTAACCAAACCACAAATGCACTACCAAAGCAACAGCAAGACGGCTTTAAAGGGTGTCTGCTTTGCAGAGAGCTGCCACACGCGGAAACAGCATTTGACTTCATATGACATCCCGGAAGATCCCGCCATTTGATTCCATTTGGCTGACACTTGGCACGCAATTTGCAACACAGAGGTGCATTGCGATTCCAAACCACTCGTGTGCGCATGCGGGGCGAGGCAGGCCATAGTTTGGAGGTTTGCGTTAATGATGCCAGGAACAGCATCGGTGAGATTATTGAAGGAGGCCCCTTGTGTTGTGTGGAGGCAGCGGCGCGTGGGGAGAGGCCAACAAACGCATGTGCGGGGAGGGGCCAAGGCACACAGATGTGAGGAGGGGCCAAGGCATGCATGTGTGGACAAAGGCTAAGGCACGCATGTGTAATCTGGATAGTGCAAAGCAACGACTCTATGGGCTGACGAGAGCAATGCAATGCGGACCACAGAGCAATGCCAACAACGTGAGGAATGGAACGGTGGAGAAAGGACTAGTGGCTGGTGGGCAATGTATGGAACGGATATTTGTGAGCGGTTGCCTCGGTATCTGAGACCAGCACGGTGAGATAAGAAGTTCAAGGTGCCAATCCAAAGCGGTGTGCTCGTGACACGCTGGAGGGCTCACTAAGTTTCCAGCCCTATGAGCGCCGTCCATTCAGTGGGGATTGGTGTAGAGTGGTGGACTTTAAAATTGCCAGTAACATTCATGCACGGTGGTCAAGAGCAGGGGGATGGAGGAGGCAAAGATCACTCCAATCGCTTGAAATGCACAGCGGGCGAGCAGTGCAGGTGGAATTGATGTACATGAGACTACATCCCTCTAGCCATCATGCACAGCCCTCGCCTGCCATGGTCCATGCGTGGCATAGGGGAAAGGAGCCTGGTACAGAGCAGTAGGGAGACGAGGGAAACACTCCAATAAAAGAGGGAAAACTCACTTGGGGAGCAGCTTTTAGCACTATAAAGAACGGCTTTGACAGTGGGCAAAGCAAGCAGAGAGTGAGTGTGCACATCGCAAGAGTGTGGCGAGTCGCAAGATGGATTCCACATTGAGGATGCACGTTGTCCTCTCTTATCCCAAGTGAATCAGGGGCAAGATATAATAAAAAGTAGTGATGAGATGATGAGAGCAGGGTGGCGCGAGGAGCCAGTGGTGGTATGGCACTCACAGTGTAAAAAGGTTGGGGAGCAATGCAATCCATTGCGGTAAGCGGGTGATGGATAGGAACCTCAGGTCACTGCGAGAGAGGGAAGAAAAGTGGGGTGAGAGAGGGCGTGGCACCGCCAAGCTCCCCTCCGCATTGAACCGTGGGCATGACTAATGGCGCCTGATGGCCGGGGCTTGTTAACGGTGGCAGGAAATAGGAAACGCATCCAATTTCGCAACATATGAGAAACGTGTTTGCTCCTTTTTGGAAGAGGTGCATTTCGCTGGATTTGATTCAGCTATACTGATACACTTATGCGATGCAATGATTCAACAAACAATCACATGCCCAGGGCCTATCCAACAGCACGTGAAGGATGCCAACAATGTAACAGATGTGCTGGGGGTTTACTTCTTAACCACCATGCACAAACCATGGGAGAAAACGATAAAGCGGCATGCTTACGAGCAGGAGGAAGGGGCTTACAGGGTTGTGAGTGAAGTAAGGGGAGAGAGAGAGGGGAAGGGAGCTCTTCAGGCATCAGGTTAAGAGTCATGAGAGTACTGAGGGGAAGTGAGTGTGACAGAGAGAGAGGCATGGGTGCACTTTGGAAAGCTTGCGAGGAAAGAGAATGTGAGAGTGAGGCGTTTGGAATGAAGCAAGTGAAATGTGGGAGAGAGAGAGGGGGGCTGGAGCAGGGTGAGAACTACTTGGATGGGTGCGTGCCGCGGTATGCAAGAGCATGAGGTTCCATGAACAACGGTGCTGGATTGATTGTTGAGCAATGAAGCGCACTAGGAGTTAGCAGAGCAAGAAAGGAAGGCGGTCAGGGATGAGAGAGAGGGCAGGGGAAGGGGGGCAGGGACGAGTTTGGGGAAGGGGAAAGAGGGGCGTACAGATGCTGTAGGCGAGTGAGCGGGGCGAGAGAGGAGAGGTCGGCCATGGGGCTTTGCAGCATAGGGGGTTTCATGGTAATTGTAATTGAGAGAACGCTGCAAGGGAGGGCGAGAGCAGGGAAAAGGGAGGAAGAGGATCGTGATGCTTACTGTGGATGCGTTTGCAGACAGCGAGAAACGGAGCCACAGCAGCAGCAGCAGTGGTTGCAGTGGGGAGAAACAGACGCCTGGTGTGTGTGGATGCATGGAGTTGTGGAACCGAGAAGGTTGGAGAATGAGAAGCACTGAGGCGTGTGAACAGATGTTGGACCAGACGGCTGGTATCACCACATGAGCTACCCTGCTGCACTTCCCTCCTCCACTGTGCAGCATGCACCATAGCATGCACCATAGCATGCACCATAGCATGCACCATAGCATGCGCCATAGCATGCACCATGGCATGCACCATAGCATGCACCATGGCATGCAGGATAGCATGCACCATTGCATGCACCATAGCATGCACCATGACATGCACCATAGCATGCACCATGGCATACACCATACCATGCACCATGGCATGCACCATAGCATGCACCATAACATGCACCATAACATGCACCATGGCATGCACCATAGCATGCACCATGGCATGCACCATAACATGCACCATGCCATGCACCATAGCATGCACCATAACATGCACCATGGCATGCACCATAACATTCACCATGGCATGAACCATAGCAAGTATAATGGCATGCACCACAGCATGCACCATTGCATACACCATAGCATGCGCCATAGCATGCACCATAGCATGCACCATGGAATGCACCATAACATGCACCATGGCATGCACCATAGCATGCAACATGGCATGCACCATAGCATGTACCGTGGCCTGCACCATAGCATGTACCATAGCATGCACCATGGCATGCACCATACCATGCACCATGGCATGCACCATACCGTGCACCATGGAATGCACCACAGCATGCACCATTGCATGCACAATAACACCATAGCATGCACCATAGCATGCACCACAGTATGCACCATGACATGGACCATAGCATGCACTATGGCATGCACCATAGCATGCACCATGGCATGCACCATGGCATGCACCATGGCGTGCACCATAGCATGCACCATGGCATGCACCATAGCATGCACCATGGCATGCACCATAGCATGCATTATAACATGCACCATGGCATGCACCATACCATTCACCATGACATGAACCATAGCAAGTATATTGGCATGCACCACAGCATGCACCATTGCATGTACCATGGCATGCACCATAGCATGCACCATGACATGCACCATAACATGCACCATAGCATGCGCCATAGCATGCACCATGGCATGCACCATAGCATGTACCGTGGCCTGCACCATAGCATGTACCATAGCATGCACCATGGCATGCACCATACCATGCACCATGGCATGCACCATACCGTGCACCATGGAATGCACCACAGCATGCACCATTGCATGCACAATAGCACCATAGCATGCACCATGGCATACACCATAGCATGCACCATGAAATGCACCATAGCACGGCATGCCCCATATCATGCACCATGGCATGCACCATAGCATGCACCATGGCATGCACCATAGCATGCACCATGGCATGCAGAATAGCATGCATCATAGCATGCAACATGGCATGCTCCATACCATGCACGATGGCATGCACCATGGGATGCATGCACCATTGCATGCACCATGGCATACACCATAGCATGCACAATGGCATGCACCATAGCATGCACCGTGGCATGCCCCATAGCATGCACCATGGCATGGCATGCACAATAGCATGCACCATGTCCCATAGAATAGCATGCACCATGCACCATAGCAGCAGCAGGAAGCTATACCCCATCATTCTTACTCTGTTGGGCAATTTTACAGGTAATAATCAAAGCCAGGATTAGGTTAAGGGTAGTGATTGTACTGAGACATTCCAATGGACCTGCATGAGAGGCAATGCAGAGGGTGGAAAGGGAAGCTGGGTGGGGGAAAAACCATGCACGCAACTGATGGATCCAGACTAGAAGAAAGAGGAGCAGCGGTTAGGATGTGGAGAGAGCAAATCGCAACTTGCTAATCCACCCGGGCTGCAAGCAATGCACATGGCAGCAGGGAGGTGCAACAAGGAGGAGGAGGAGGAGGAGGAGGAGGAGGAGGAGGAGGAGGAGGAGGAGGAGGAGGAGGAGGAGTAGGAGGAAGATGAGGAGGAGGAGGAGGAGAAGGAGGAGGAGGAGGAGGAGGAGGTGGAGGAGGAAGAGAAGGAGGAGGAGGCGGGGGAGGAGGAGGAGGAGGAGGAGGAGGTGGAGGAGGAGGTGGAGGAGGAGGAGGAGGTGGAGGAGAAGGAGGAGGAGGAGGAGAAGGAGAAGGAGGAGGAGGAGGGTAAGGAGGAGGTTTACGATTTACAAAAGAGAAGATGGGAGGTACAGGTAGGTGAGTGCAATGAGGCGACTGGAGTTGGATGGGAGACTTCCACTGAGATCAGCAATGTCCGACAGGTCACTAGCATGGGATGGATATGACAAGGGGTGGACTAACAAATGAGGCTGAGTCTCGAATCGTCCGAAACTGAAATCGAAGAGGTGCTGCTCCATCTGCAAACCAAAATGCAGGCATCATTGTAATCTGAGCTGCCCTCGTGAGCCAAAGCAGCAAGTGCAAGCAATGACACTAGAATCCCCTCTCACAGGTGCTGCAGATTTGTGGTATTTCCAATGGATTCAGGAATCTGCCGGAATCTCACCACCTCCCTTCATCCCTTGCCGCTCTCTCTCAGACCTCTACTCATAGCTGCTGTCCTCTCTCTAGGTTTCCAGTTCTCCCTGTGTTACCTTTGTCCCTGCCTGTTATCCTTCCTCTCCCATCTCTTGATCTCCACTCCTCTCTCCAGTCGTTGCTCACTTTGATGCTCTCACTATGTGATAAGCTCTAGCTCCCTCACATAACTCTCTAACCAAGCTGCTTATCACATCTCTGCTTGCAATATCTCCTTCTTCTCACTACTTGCTTAGCTAAGTGCAAGAAATTCGTGTTACAAAAGAAACATACAAGCATTGAGGCTAGCTCTCCCAGGTTCCACCTATTCTACCAGCTCTGCCTCCCCGCTGCTCTACTCCTTCCCTAGTCTCCTCTCTAGCTGCTGTGGCGAACTTTGAGAAGACGTACATCCCTGCTGCCTGCCAACTGTGTTCTCCGCCTCTGGCTACTTTGCCTCCAGCTGACACTTCCAGATCCAGCTAACACTTCCAGATCCAGCTGGCTCCGGAGAGCTTGCCGGCACACACAGGGAAACAAACACACATGCACGCGTATACCTATCCAAGTGCCGGTGGCAACTCCCTGCCTCTGCTGCCGCTGCCTTGCACCGCAATTCCCCCTCACTTCCTCCTTTTGCTTACGTAAGTGCCGCCCCATACCGCAGCCATGCATTCCCCGACCCTTCGCTTTGGCAGTCATCACCCTTCCTCGCACCCATTGGTCTCCCTGCTCACCACAGGCACCACCTTGACCCTTCGCCTCCCATCCTCGGCAGTGCGCCGCTCGCTATATACAGTATGTACAATTTGTACAGCCCCATTCTCTCCTCGCTTATCACGTTCACATTCATGCAAATGTGACAAATCGATCCACTTAATTTGGTGGAGTGCAGATCACTGTCATGGCATTGGCACGTGGGTGAGGCAGGCAGACCGATTTTGCACGAGAGGGAGTTAACATGGTGGGCATTGAAAAGGTTAGAGTAAGGTATAGAGGGGGATGGAAAGGTGGATCAATAGAGAGGAAAGAGCAACAGAGATGAGAGAAACGGGACAAGAAATACACGCTTCCAGTGAAGGCGCACCAAGTCAACTCCTTGCAAAGAGTCATGCAATGCAAGTGGGAAAAGGTGGTTTTAAGAGAGGCGAATGAGTGAACCAAGCACTCAATCTAGTGGCTCTTCGAGTTCCCCTATGGCCATTCCCTCGCACGTGAACTGCACCACTGACAGTTTTTGAAGCGCTGTACTGGCTGTGATGGGTGACAAAATGACTCCAGATAGTTCAACGTTAACGTCTGGCATCACGAACCTGCATCGGAATGTTGATAGGTAATAGAATATTTCAAATTGACAGTGAATATTGGCTGGACCCTCGGATGCAAGGGGAACGGTAGCATTGCAGCATCAAGTTCAGCAATGCCCGCTCTGCACACCATGCAAGGGCGTGCATGGTCATTTGAAAGCAAGCAAGTTCACTCTATTACCTTGCAATGCTCCCTCTCTTGTACCATCCATCATGCCAAACAGGCTTTCCTTACCCGATGCACTGCCCTTACGTTCCCCCTCTCTATCAACGGGAGTGTTGTTTGGCCCCATCCTCGCTTGGGCAAAGCCAACCCAGTGGTCGGGCGTGAGGGGAGCAGTCGACCTGAAGCAGTGGGTGAGCTGGTCCACGAGGATGGTCGACCTACGCGGGGGCCACTGCACCGGCGCCGAGTTTGGGGTAGTCAACCTATAGTGGACGACTTGACCTAGTGGTCGTCGGAGGAGGGACGCCGACGTCGACTTGGACAGGGGAGTCTTGGGATGCTAAGCAGCGGGGCGTTGAGTAGCAAGGCACCGGGTTAGAAGGCGCCTAATTTTGGGACGCCGGGCTAGTGCAGCCGGCGACCAACTGGATGTGGTCGTTGATCTGGGTGGTCAACGGGCACGTGAACGAGGTGCTGGTCGATAAGGTGGTTGCCTGGTCGACCGGGATACCCGGGTGGCGTATTCAAAGGTCGCCAGGGTAGTTTTGCATTCCAACCTCGGAAGTGGTATCCCGAGGTCGACGTGGCTGGTGGGCGCAGTCGCTGGCGTGGAGTCGACCTGGGCGCCTGCGCTGTGCATATGACTGTCAGAACTATATTGTAGGTTGTAGTGGGGCATTCCTCATGGGGTACACTACTGTTAGGTTTTGCCTATACAAACCTTGTACTCTCCTGTTTCTAGTCATTCTAGTTTCCTACTTTGTAACATGGTTTCAGAGCAGGTTCCCTAGTGGGAACGTTTTTTTGAAGGGCCCACCGTGTTGAAGTTTTTTTTTTTACTGCCCTGCCCGAAGCGCCTGTCGGGCCTGCCTCGCCTACGCCGTTGCGCGCTCTGCCCTAGCGCCGCCCTTAGCGGCCCTGCCCTTGCGGCCCGTCGCGCCCTTACCCCTACGGCCCGTCGAGGCCCTTTTCTTACCGCCGCGGCCCGCCCTAGCCCTAGTCACCGCCCTTAGCGGCCCGCCTCTGCTGTCGGTCGCGGCCCTACTCTCCCGCCGCCTAGTCGCGGCCCTACCCTGCCGCCTCGTTGCGGCCCCTTCCGTGCCGGCTTGTCGCGGCCCCTGCCCTGCAAGTCGCGGCCCCGTCCCTGCCGCCTCGTCGCGGCCCTGTCCTTGCCGCCTCGTTGCGGCCCTGTCCCTGCCGGCTCGTCGCGGCCCCCGCCCTACAAGACGCGGCCCTGACCTGCCACCAAGTCGCAGCCTCGATGCAGCCCTCCTTGCAGCCGCCGAGATGCGGCCCTGCCCAGCGCCCGCGTCGCCGCCCTGCACTGCCGCCTCGTCGCGGCCCTGCCTGACGCGGCCCTGAACTACAGCCCTACCGCGGCCGTGCCCTGCTGCTTCCTCGCGGCCCTGCCTGTCACGGCCTCTGCCCTGCCGGCGCGCCACGGCCCTGCCCTTCCAGTCGCGGCCCCACCCAACTCCCGCCCATGGTAAGCACACCGCCGCACCCGCGCCGCCCTGCCGAAACGCATCGCCCTACCGAGTCGCGCTGCTACTCCTGCTGCTGTTACTGCTACTGCTACTGCTACTGCTACTGCTGCTGGTGCTACTACTACTGCTCCTGCTACTGCCGCCATGGCTAGCCCTAATGTACTTACCTTCAATGCTGAGGGTCGAGCAGTCGATTTTGAGGTCTGGGTCAATGATCTACAGCTTTTTCTGCAGTGCGACTCTAGGGACGGAGTCTCACTGTTTGATCACACGCCCGGCGTCTCTGTTGCACCTGCTGCCGATGTTGGCAGTACAGTTCGCTCGCAGTGGACCACGCATGATGCTGCTGCTCGTCTTGCTGTTCGTAGTCACCTGCCCTCTGCTGAGCGCGCGCACTTTGGCCAGTACAAGACTGCTAAGACTCTGTATGTCGCTCTTATTGCGCGCTACTCCTCCCCTGCCACTGCTGCTCTCAGCCGCCTCATGCTGCCGTACCTGTTCCCTGACCTCGCCGCTTTTGCCACAGTCACTGACCTCATTATCCACCTCCGCACCAGTGACACCCACTACCGCGATGCGCTCCCGCCAAGTTCTGCGCCAAGAACCCCCCCCTTATGTACATCACCCTCTACTACCTCGTCACCCAGCTCCCTCACTCCCTTCGCCAAGTCAGCGACCACTTCCTCTCCCTTTGCCCCACCACGCTCACTGTTGACCTCCTCGAGGAGCGCCTCTTTGCAGCTGAGAAGAGTATAGTCACTGTAGGAGCCTCTCGTGGTGGCCCTCGTGCCCCTTTCTTTAAGGGGTGCTCCCCTATTCCCCTCTTGCCCTTTGTTGTATCTACTGCTGCTGTCGACCTCGTTGGCACTAAGTTGGTCGGAGCTGTATCTACTCCTAGTGGGAGATGCTGCAGCGGCAAGGGCAAGGGGGGCAAGGGTGGTGGAGGGGACGGCGGGGGCGACGGTGGTGGCGGTGGTGGTGGCGGTGGAGGAGGTGGAGGGGGTGGGGGTGGGGGTGGAAGTGGAGGTGGCGGTGGGAGTGGGGACTTAGGTGGCGGTGGTGGAGGTGGAGGCGGCGGCGGCAGCAGCGGTAGGGGTGGAGGCGGCAGTGGTGCTGGTCGAGGTGCAGCTGTGCAGCGGAGAGGCCTTGGCGGTAGCCAACGCCAGTAGCAGCAGCGTTCTCATGAGACCCGTCGCCCCAGCAGCTTCGTGAGTGGTACGCTGAGCGTGGGAGGTCTGGGGGTGCTGGTCCCTGCGCTTACGTTCTCCGCACCGGTGAGCGCAGTGGGGAGACGTGCGGACTGCCGCACGCTACGCACCGCTGCTTCGGCCGCCTGATAGACGCTTGGCGTGCACAGTTTCCTGACGCCACTGAGATCCCTCGCTGGGGTGATTTGTTTAGGTCGGGGGTTGCTATCTTTGATCTTGATTATGATGCTATCCTTGCTGCTATGTATGCTGTGACTATTAGTGTTGAGGGTGACTGTTACCTGTGTGTTCCGCCCGACCCGGGCATTGAGGTTGCTGCTCTAGGTGCTACTGAGTTTGCTACTCCAGGTGCTGGTGAGGCTGCTCTCTCAAGTACCGCGTCGGCTAAGGTTCTACATGCTTTCACCCTTGACTCAAGTGCTTCCTGTTCCTTCTTTCGCGACTGCACCACACTCATGCCACTCAGCCGGCTAGTGGCAGTCTCCCTGGCTGAACCCTCTGGGGGTCCGGTCCTTGCGCTTTCCTCCACAGTTCTGCTGTGTACGGTGGTCCTGTCAAGCTCCCTGTCCGGTTTCCACCTCCCCTCGTTCTCCACGAACTTGGTGAGTGGAGCTGACCTTCAGGATGTGTGGGTTGACCAATTCACTCCTGGAGGTCAGCGGGTGACCCACTGTACGTGTACACGTATGGGCCGGCACCTGGCCATGTTCACTCGTCAGCCTTGGTCGAGCCTATACACCCTGACTACTACGTACCCTCCAGTTACTGCGTCTGGTCCGGTAGCTGCGTCTGGTCAGGTGTTTGCTGCAGCGTCCCGGTCCGGTCCTGAGTCTGCCCCTTGCTCATGTCGCCTCCTGTCTCACCAGACTCTCCTCTGGCACCACCGCCTTGGTCACCCCTGCGGAGATAACTGCAACAACGGGAGCTAGGCTACGGGCTAGGCACGTGTGCTCGTGTGATCTCTGCGTTCGTTAGTCCTTAGTCGTTTTCCTTGTGCACACACTACTTGCTAGTTCACGGGGAAAATTGGCAAGAGTTTCACTAGGAAAAGTTCAGAACAATGGTAGCAACAACATTGGCAACATTGACTACATCAGAGCTAGCTAGGCTGCTGGTCGACCTCCAGCGTAGCAGGGTAGCGGTTCGCCAACGTTGCAAGTCCACGGTGTGCCAGCGCTGCACCAAGTCGGCTGCCCAGCGTTGCACCCGCAGGACAACGGTGCACCTGCTTCGCAGGTGCGCGCAGCTGGTTGGTGCGCACTTCCCTGTCATGTGCGCAACGCAGACGCCTGGCAGACTCCACGCCAGCGACTGTGCCCACCAGCCACGTCGACCTTGGGATACCACCCCCGAGGTCGGCCTCGCAGTCTCCACCCTGGCGACACTCGCGCACGTCGCCCGGGTATCCCGATCGACCGGGCAACCACGCCTGGTCGGCTCACGCAGTCCGTAGCCGGTCACGCATGCCCGGCGTCCCCAGTCTGGCGTCCAGGCGCCCAGGACGCCTTCCGAACCCCCTGGTCGGCGTCCAGACGCCCGGGACGCCGACCACACCTCCAAAGCGGCGTCCCTCCTCCCAGGAGGCCGACTAGACACCCAGGTCGGTGTCGGGACCCGACGCCCAGATCGGCGTCCGGACCCCGGACGCCGTGCAGACGCACGGGACGCCAACCAGGCCTCCAGGGCGGCGTCCTCCTGCTCGGCGTCTTCCTGCTTGGTGCCCTGAGTCAAGGTCGACGTCGGCCCCTCCTTCGTCGACCACCAGGTCCAGTCGACCACTAACAGGTCGACTAGCAGTCCGTTAGCCGACCGCCGAAGTCGGCTTCACCAAGTTGACGTCCTCCGAAGGTCAACTCCCAAGACGACCTCCCTGAAGTCGGCGCCACCCTGAAGTCGGCGCCCGTGCAGTGGTCCCCCGTGCAGGTCGACCTCCTCGTCGACCAGCTCACCCACTGCTACAGGTCGGCTGCTCCCCTCACACCCGACCACGAAGTCGGCTCCGCCCAAGCGAGGACGGGGCCAATACCCAACTCCCGTTGACACTCCCCTGCCGCGTTCACGCTTGGGCACCCAGCCCACACGGCAGTACAGCTCTGAGAATAGCCCGTCAGCGTGCACCCAACACACAGCACGCTGGTCACCGCACCAGCCATGCAAGAGGGCATGGCACCTACTGCTGCACGTTGTCATCTTCGTCGCCCACGTCGGCCAAGCGCACCTGGCCGATGGCAACGGAGCACCGGTTGAAGGCCGGATAGTGCAGCGCCTTTGTCAGGAAGTCGGCCGGCTGCTCACTGGTCGGGATGTACCTCAGCGAGAACTTCCCGCGCTTCACCATGTGCTGCAGCCAGGCCTGTCGCCGCTCCATGTGCTTGAGGTTGCCCGTCAACCCCATGCCCTCGACGACTGTGATGGCCGACTTGTTGTCCACCCGAAGGACGGTCGGCTTCCCGGCATCCAACTGCCGGAACTCTGCAAGGAGGAAGCGAAGTCGGCGTCCTTCCTTGCCGGCTTCGGTGGCTGCCACGTACTCCGACTCAGTCGATGACAACGTCGCACACTTGATGCGCTGGCTCGACCAGGAGACTGCGGCCCCTCCATAGACGAACACGTAGCCACCCGTGCTCGTCCTGTTCTGCTTGTCACTGGCGTCGTCGGCGTCCACGTAGCCGACTAGCTCCAGCGACTCAGGTCCACCGCCGAACTCCAGTGCGGTGTCGCGCGTATTGGCGAGGTAGGTGAGGCAGCGGTCGACCTCGCGCCAGTGCTGGTCGCTCCTCACCGTGAGGCCGCTCCCCAGCTTGCTGCAGGCGAAGGCGATGTCCGGCCTCGTCGTCGTCGCCGCGAACTGCAGCGAGCCGACCTTCTGCCGGTACTCCTCTTCCTGCCGCTCCTGTGCCTCCTCGTCATCGAACGTGAGCTCGGCGTAGGCATCGACCGAGACCGGCGTCTTCGGGGTGCGCCCGGTCTGCTCCTCGTCGATGAAGCGCCTACGGAGCTTGTTGGCGTAGCCCTGCTGGTGCAGCCACAGCTTCCCCGCCGACCTGTCGCGGACGATCTCCAGCCCGAGGTACTTCTGCACCGGCGAGATCTCACGCAGCTCGAAGGTGGCTTCCAGAAGCTCCTTCAGCTCCTTCAACATCGCGGCGCTACTGCTGGCGGCAAGTAGGTCGTCGACGTAGACCAGCACCCAGCAAGCCACTCCGTCCTTTCCGTCCTTGAAGTAGAGAGCCTCGTCGACCCGGCCGGTCCCCTCGTTGAAAAAGTCCGGCTGGGACATGTAGAGCACCCTGTCGAGCTTGCTCTGCAAGAAGGCGTTCTTCATGTCGAGCTGCATCAGGTTGAGGTTGCGGACAGCGACGATGCTGAGGAAGATCCTCAACGTGACATAGCTGCTCACCGGCGCGAACGTCTCGTCGTAGTCGGCGCCATACACCTGTGTGAAGCCCTTCACGACCAGCCTCGCCTTCTCGCGCTCGACGGTGTCGTCGACGTGGTACTTCGTCGTCAACACCCACCGGTTCTTCATGACGTTCACTCCCGGCGGACGTTCGACCAACTCCCACGTTCCCATGTTGAGGAGGCTGCGAATCTCCTCCTCCATGGCGGCCTTCACCGCCGGGCCCTTCCAGCTCGCCAACGCCTCCTTCACCGTCATCGTCGAGATGTCCCAACGGTGCTCGGGGTCGGCTAGCATGTCGGGGTCGAGCTCCGGAAACTCCTCATCCTCCTCGGCGTCGTCCTACAGCAGGTCGTCGTCATTGTCCACGTCATACACCGTGGTGAAGGCAGCGGGGACGAAGAAGTCAGGCGGCCTCCGAAGTCGGCCTGAACGCCGTGGTCCCTGCTGGACCTCCTCGGCGTCCCCTCCATCGTTGCTGTTGTCGCCGCCCTCGGCGTCCTGCTGCTCCTCAGCCGGCGTCCCAGCCGACTTCTCCCCTATGGTCGGCTCCCCTGCCGACTGCCCGGTCGCCGACTGCTCCTTGGTCGGCGTCACTGCTGCCTGCTCCTTTGTCGGCCGCTGGTCCTCGACCTGCTTCTCGACCTGCTCCTCCCCTGTCGACGTCAACTACAATCCCACGTCGACCTGCCGCTCGTCACGTCGGCCACCGGCGATGCACTTGGCCGAAGGCGACGTCCCACTACTCCCCTCATCGCCGGAGGCTGACACCGAGGTCAGCCCACGCAGGTCGGCCACGAGGGGAGGGGCACGGGTCGGAGGGGGAGGGGTAGGGCGGATGTCCTCGACGTCCGTAATAGCAAGCTCACCGACCTCGGCAAGCAGTGGCAGCGTCGCCGACGAGGTGTCAGAGGGCGGGGTGGGCGACGAGCGGCCGGACACAGACCCGTACTCCGTCTTCCACTCGGCCAGCGACAGCTCCTCGTAGAACACCACATCCGACGTGGTGACCACCCGGTCGGCGTCGACGTCGAGGAGCTCCCAGCCCTTGCTCGCCGCCGACACGCCAAGGTGCAGGCCCCACCTGGCCTTCGGCTGCAGCTTCCCACCACGCTGCTGCTCGGTGACTAAGAACTGCGCCATGCAGCCCCACACCCGCGCCAGCGACAAGTCGGGCTTCTTCCCAGTCAGCAGTTGGTACGGCGTCGTCCCCGGCGGCAGCGCCGACCTCTCAAGGCAGTTGCGGACCCAGACGGCCTGCCGGAGAGCGAGGTGCCACCAGTGGTGCTGCACGCCCATGTGCAGCAGCATTGTCCGCACCGACTCCACCACCGTCCTCATCTCCCGCTCCGCCATGCCGTTCTGCTGCGGGGTGTATGGGCAGGTCAGGTCGTGGACGATCCCCTTGCCGTTCACGAAGTCGGTGAACTGCTTCCCGAGGAACTCCCCTCCCCCGTCTGAGCGCAGCATCAACACCGACTTCTTTGTCTGCCGCTCAGCCACCGCCAGCCACTGCACGAACGCTTGCAAGGCATCTGACTTTTTGGCGACCGGCTTCACCCACACGTAACGGGTCTTGCGGTCCTTCAGCAGCAAGAAGTAAAGGCTGCCATCCTTGGCAGCCACGCGAAACGGCCTGCACAGGTCGATGTGCACGACGGCCAGCACGTCGTCGGCGTCGGAGCCGTGGTCGGGGAAGGTGTGTCGCGCCACCTTCCCGCCGACGCACGAGACACACGGGGAGTTGGCGTCCGTCGCCGACTTGAGGTCCAGCCCAGTGGCGACCTCGTTCTTCGCTGAGCTCCGTATGGTGTCCATGCCGACATGTGCAAGCCTCGCATGCATCCGGTCCGGCGTCGACTTTGTCTTCGAGACGATCGCCCGCAGAGCCACCACCTCCGACGTGGGCGGCGTCGACCTCGTCGCGCAGGGACGCAGGTCGGTGCAGAGGACTCGCCCAGAGTACGTCGCCCGCCCGAGCATCTCCCCTGCTGCCGAGACGAGCAGCATGCCGTCTCCGTCCTCCTGGAGCTTCACTCCGTGCTCCTTCAGCTGGTCGGCCGAAAGCAGGTTGGCTCGCACACCTGGGACGTACAACACGTCGGGCATGAGCACCTCCTTCTCGGCCTCTCCTCGCAGAGCGACGATGCCACTACCCTGAACGTCCTGCAGCGCCCCATTGAAGCCGCGCACGTGCTTGATGGAGCCACTCGTCTGCAAGTCAACGAAGGCTTCCTTCGTTCCCATCAGGTGGTGGGAGCAACCGCTGTCGAGCAGGACCACCGCCGGGTTCGCCTGCACAGCCGCCGCCACCGCCTGGAAGTCCTCTCCTGCTTCCGGCGCCAGAGAGATGGTCGGCTCCACGACGCCGACCAGCGAGCACGACGCCATCTTGTCGTCTCGCCCCTTGCCGCCTGCAACGGAGTCGGCGTCCTTCGCCGAAGTCGATGCCTTGGTCGACTGTTTCTCCTTGCGCGGATGATTTCCTCCACGACGAGGACGACGGCTGCCAGACCTCCCGCGGCTGCCTTGTCGTCGTCGTCGGAGTCACTGCGGTCGGGACAATCGAAGGAGAGGTGATCGGGGCTGTGGCAGATCCAGCACTCCCGACGTCGACCTCCTCCTCCTCGACCGCCGTCCTTGGTCGACTTCTTCTCGACCTCCTTGGTCGACTTCCAGCTACCGCTCCCGCCGCCACCAGAATGTCCGCGCTGTCCTGGTCGGCCTCCT
Organism: Closterium sp. NIES-65; assembly: GCA_948144175.1. Taxonomy (NCBI): domain Eukaryota; kingdom Viridiplantae; phylum Streptophyta; class Zygnematophyceae; order Desmidiales; family Closteriaceae; genus Closterium; species Closterium sp. NIES-65. The sequence goes on from CANXME010000149.1 coordinate 306,804, forward strand.
TGCTTCGCAAGGGCGACAAACTTGGCCTGCGCCAAGAGCTCCTGCGATCGCTCAGCCTCCTGCATCGCCTCGTCCTGCAGGATGTACGAGGTCAGGTTGTCCTCGTTGAGCATCGCCCTTGTGCTCGGCGCCATAGACAGCCGCTTCAGCAGGTTGTAGCTGCTAGAGAGACCCTGCATGACATGGGTGATGTACGACGCCGTAGAGTACTGTGCGCCGGCCATCCTGATGGTGGCGAGAATTCGCCTGGCTCGGTTGCAGTAGTCGATCGCACTCTCCTTGTCGCCCATACGCAGGTGTGTCAGCTGTCCCTCCAGCTGGGCGATGAACAGGTCGTCGGTGACCTGATACGTCGACTCAATGAAGTGCCACGCCCGGTGGCCGGCGTCGAGGTACTCCCGGCACCTCTTCAAGGCGATCTGCACGCCCGGCGAGCAGCACCGCGAGATGACCGTGAAGGTCAACAGCTGCACGGCGCGAAACTCCGCACGCAGGTCGGGGTGGTGCTCACTCGGCGTCGCCACGGTCCCTCGGGCAAAGCCGATCAGCCCGGCCATCTCTAGCTGGGGCTCGATGGCTTCCTTCCAGGTGAGAATGTCGGGTCGACCGACCAGCGGAGGGGTGACCGAGAACCTGTCCGGCGTAAACTTGAAGTAGCCGTAGCTCGGTGCAATCCCACCTGCCGTCACCTGGGACGCCGTCATCGGCGACAGCCCACTTCGACGCCCACCGCCGTCACCATGTGAGGAGCCTGCAGCCGCCGACGACTGCATCCCTCTCGCCTGAACGCCGCCGGCTTCACCGGCGTGTATCACACCTCGTTGCCTCGACGTGCCTCCTACACTGCTGCCGACCTGACCTCCACTGGCGTTGACGCCCACATCGACGCCGCCGTCGTTGTTCACCGGTCGAGGAGAGGCAGGTCGAGAAGGGGGATGCTCCGCCGCCCACACGGAGCGGAGTCCGGCCTCGACGACTGCCCAGGGTATCGCCCCATACTCCTGGGCCTCATGGCGTCTCCTCGCATCCTCCAGCCGTCCCTCCAGGGTGTCCATCACCTCGGCGTCGCCTACGCGCACGCTAGTGACTTCACGGCTGCCGGTCTACGAACACGATCGGTATGTGCTAAGTCGGCTAGACTGAACTACGTCGCGTGTTCGATCCATGCTCACCGCACCATGCGGAGATAACTGCAGCAACGGGAGCTAGGCTACAGGCTAGGCACGTGTGCTCGTGTGATCTCTGTGTTCGTTAGTCCTTAGTCGTTTTCCTTGTGCACACACTACTTGCTAGTTCACGGGGAAATTTGGCAAGAGTTTCACTAGGAAAAGTTCAGAACAATGGTAGCAACAACATTGGCAACATTGACTACATCAGAGCTAGCTAGGCTGCTGGTCGACCTCCAGCGTAGCAGGGTAGCGGTTCGCCAACGTTGCAAGTCCACGGTGTGCCAGCGCTGCACCAAGTCGGCTGCCCAGCGTTGCACCCGCAGGACAACGGTGCACCTGCTTCGCAGGTGCGCGCAGCTGGTTGGTGCGCACTTCCCTGTCATGTGCGCAACGCAGACGCCTGGCAGACTCCACGCCAGCGACTGTGCCCACCAGCCACGTCGACCTCGGGATACCACCCCCGAAGTCGGCCTCGCAGTCTCCACCCTGGCGACACTCGCGCACGTCGCCCGGGTATCCCGATCGACCGGGCAACCACGCCTGGTCGGCTCACGCAGTCCGTAGCCAGTCACGCATGCCCGGCGTCCCCAGTCTGGTGTCCAGGCGCCCAGGACGCCTTCCGAACCCCCTGGTCGGCGTCCAGACGCCCGGGACGCCGACCACCCCTCCAGAGCGGCGTCCCTCCTCCCAGGACGCCGACTAGACACCCAGGTCGGTGTCGGGACCCGACGCCCAGATCGGCGTCCGGACCCCGGACGCCGTGCAGACGCACGGGACGCCAACCAGGCCTCCAAGGCGGCGTCCTCCTGCTCGGCATCTTCCTGCTTGGCGCCCTGAGTCAAGGTCGACGTCGGCCCCTCCTTCGTCGACCACCAGGTCCAGTCGACCACTAACAGGTCGACTAGCAGTCCGTTAGCCGACCGCCGAAGTCGGCTTCACCAAGTTGACGTCCTCCGCAGGTCAACTCCCAAGACGACCTCCCTGAAGTCGGCGCCACCCTGAAGTCGGCGCCCGTGCAGTGGTCCCCCGTGCAGGTCGACCTCCTCGTCGATCAGCTCACCCACTGCTACAGGTCGGCTGCTCCCCTCACACCCGACCACGAAGTCGGCTCCGCCCAAGCGAGGACGGGGCCAATACCCAACTCCCGTTGACAACCCCTCCTTGCCCCATCTCCGAGGCATGGCCTCTCGTGTCCTTGTAACTCGTCTTCCCGGTCTCTCCCTCCCTTCCCCCTGGGGCTGCCCCTACTGGCGTTCCTTGCATTGAGGGGCGGCAGCACGCCGCTCCTCACTCCTCCGAGTTCCCTCCGACAGAGGCTCCCCTGCAGACTCTTCACATGGACGTATGGGGCCCAGCCCACGTCCGTGGACAGGGTCACGAGCGTTAGTTTCTGCTGGTCGTTGACAACTACTCCCATTACACCACAGTCTTCCCCTTGTGCCGCATGGGTGAGGTCACTGAGGTGCTGATCAACTGGATCCGCGCTGCCCATCGCCAGCTCAGCGAGAGTTTCGGCTCGGACCTTCCTTTTCTGCGTCTGCACTCAGACAGAGGTTGGGAGTTTTCCTCCGACCTTCTGAGGGCCTTCTATCGCGCGGAGGGCATTCGCCAGACGTTTATGCTTCCGACCTCTCCACAGCAAAATGGGATTGCTGAGCGCTGCATTGGCATGGTCATGGATGTCGCTCGTACGTCCATGATCCATGCGGCTGCTCCCCATTTTCTGTGGCCGTTCACGGTTCAGTACGCTGCGCATCAGCTCAACCTCCAGCCCCGGGTCTCCATGCCGGAGACCACACCTACTTTGCGGTGGACGGGGAAGGTTGGCGATGCGTCTGCGTTCCGTGTCTGGGGATCTCGAGCTTTTGTCCGCGATTTGTCGGCGGACAAGCTGTCCTCCCGTGCTGTTCACTGCGTCTTCCTTGGCTTCCCCCCTGACACGCCTCGTTGGCAGTTTTACCACCCCACCTTGCGCCGTGTTCTGTCCTTTCAGGACGTCACGTTTGACGAGTCGTTCCTTACTACCGTCTCTTCCCCTACCGCAGTGCCCCCCTCCCCCCCTCACCGCTCTTCCTCGCGCCAGGTGCACCATTGTCAGGCAGATGGAACGCTGTGCAGCTGACTTGGTGTAGTGTTGGCACACCATGTGTGAGAGTACGACGGCTTTGCTAAGCTTACTTGCTTGATGATGTATTATTATGTATTATCTAGCTTAGCTTTGCTTCATTTTCCTTGCTTTTGCTAGATTTTCTAGGTTTGTTGCTTTCACTATATTTTTTTTTAGTTATTGGCACCGAACTAGGTTGAGTGCACCGACTTCCAGGGTTTTCGGTTGCCACCAAATTGGCTTTTACCGAGTTTGGAATGGATCCGTTTGAGACGCTTTGCGACCCGCGGAACCTTCTAGTAACACCCGGGTTAAAGCCTTAGTGTCGAGCCTATATATAGCCTCGCCTTGTACCCAGGTGAATCATAAAATTGATTTCTCTTTCTTGAACCAGATCCTCACACTTGGTAATCAGAGCGAGTTTAAACGCGAGGTCTTCAACCGTTTAGGACCGACATTCAAAAACCGCGGGGGCAATGACGAAAGTACCGATACGGGTATGTAAACCATTTCCGTGCAATTGTTCAAAGTCCCCCTTGATCTGGTTTTCAAACACCCCTCAAAATTATTGGCAAAAAGTTGGAATTTCGACCGTCAGATCGACTCGAATCTCAATGGCCCAGAGAATTTTGCAGAAAGAGGTTGCAATTTAGAGCGTCGGATCAAGTTTCTCCTCAACGGCCGAGATCAGACGCAAATTTATGTGAAAGTAACAAGGAATGTGTTTGACTAGGAATGTGAAAGGTACAAATATGAAACCCTAGAAAAGCTGTACCCCCTATTGTCTACCCCACTACACCCAACATAGGCTATAACATATATGTCTAACACACCCCCATAGGCAAAGTGGGGGAGAACAAGGGGTCACACGACAAGTCAAGCAAAGCAAGCTCAGGGTGGATCACAACGTCACCACACATTCCGAGCACCGGTTCAAGGCCACAAGGCCAGTTCACCTGCACGATTATATATATAAAGGTAAACAAGCAAGAGCAATATATATAGATCACAGTAGAAGCAAGGTCATGAAGTGAGCAAGTGAGGCCAACTAGGCACAAGACCTAGCATAGTGCAAAAGCGCTCATGATCACAAGGTTGAAGTGCCTTGGTAAAGATATCAGCAGTGTTGGCCCGAGAGGCCACGTAAGCAAGGCGCAGCTGACCACGCTGCTGCAACTCACGAGCAAGGAAGTAGCGAAGAGCAATGCGCTTCGTTCTGTGCTCCAGTCTGTGCTCCCGACACAAGGCCAGCATGGCCTTGTTGTCTACCTACAAAACTGGAGGAGAACAAGGCGGCTCTCCTAGGTCAGTCAGCAGGTAGGTGAGCCAGCGTAGCTCCTGTGCAGCCATGGCCCCCGCGTAGATCTCAGCCTCACAGCTGGAGCCGAGAACAGAAGACGAGCGGGTAGACCGCCACGAAACAGAGCCGGAACCAAGGCTGAAGGTGTAACCCTGTGACGACCGCTGCGTAGCCTGGTCGTCAGCCCAAGAAGCGTCTGCGTGACCAGTGAGGTTCACAAGACTCCGCCCTCCAAGCACAAGCCCCATGCCTGAAGTACTGCACAAGTAGCGCAACACCCTCTTCGCTGCAGCCATGCGCTCTGGTCGGTGTCTCCTAGGAGCAACATAGCGTGCCAAGATGTTGAGAGGGTATGCAAGGTCAGGTCGTGTGCAGGTCATCAGGTACATGAGGCAGCCAACAAGCTCTGGGTACGGGCCACTCGGCTCGACGGACGCATCCGAAGGCAGAGCTGAGAGCGAGTGGCGAGTAGACAGAGGAGTGGCCTGAGGCGAGGAGTACGTCAAGTCGAAGCGCTGAAGGACCTGCTGCACCATGTGTGACTGAGTCTGGGTAATGGTGCGCCGTGCTCCGTCCCGGGTGATCTGCAAGCCAAGGTAGCTGCACAGTTCACTCAGGTCTGTGCACGAGTGTCTCTTGTGCAGCTCGGACTTCACTTGGGCGAGTCCAGCAGTGTCAGCAGTAGCAAAGACCAAGTCGTCGACGTACACAAGGATGTAGGACGGCGGCAAAGAAGTGTCGGTGCGTAGAAACAGCGACGGGTTGGCAGTAGGAGCAAACCCAAGAGCCACAAGTGTAGTCCTCAGTGTGTCGTGCCTATCACAGGGCGCCTGGCGGAGACCGTAGACTGGCCGCCGGAGGCTCCACTGGGTACCAGGAGGAAACGACCCTAGGAAGCCAGGTGGGCGGCGCAGCCAGATCTCCTCGTGCAGGCTGCCCTGTAGGAAAGCAGTGCTGAAGTCAAAAGAGTGAAGCTCGTAGTTGCGCTGAGCGGCTATGTGCAGCAGCACCCGAAGAGTGGTCATCTTTGGGGTGGGAGAGAAGGTCTGAAAGTGGTAAACTCCCTGCCGCTGACTGAAGCCTCGAGCCACATAACGCGCCTTGAAGACAGGCGGAGAACCAGGCGGCCGCTTCACCCTGAAAATCCACATGCCACTGATGATGTTCGCCCCAAGTGGGGGAACCTCGTCGACGTAGGTGCCTTCGGACTTCCAAGAAGCCATCTCTGCGTCCATGGCTGACTACCACTAAGAGGAGCAGAGACTCTCTATCGCCTCCGCGTAAGTGCGCGGAGTCGGGATGTCTGGTGCATCCGGGTCTCCCTCAGGTGCAATCAGCATGGACACGAGATGAGGCAAAGCAGCAGCAAAACACTGGAACTCCTCCTGCCTGTCCTCAAGGACTTCCGTGCTAAGAGCACACTCACCCCCGACGGACGGAGGATAGACAGACTCAGACTCAACAACAAGACTAGCGGCGTAGTCTAGACGACAGTGAGCAGTGAAGTCGACAAGCTCAGCAACTAAGGCAGACGCAGCTGCTGACTCTAAAGAAGGGTCAACAACCGCAGTGGCCAGGAGGCGCGTGACAGTAGGACTAGCAGCACGAAGAGAGTCAGACTCTGGGTCAGCAAGGGCAGGAAGGGAGGACGCAGGAGGAGAAGGCAGAGGGACACGCAGTGGAGCAGTGGAAGGACGCAGTGCCATCTGGTGCGTGCCTGGGACCGCAAGAGGACGCTGACGCAGAACACAACGATCCGTGCGAGCAGCACAAACAGGCGACGTAGAACTAGACGCAGGCTCACAACGCTAAGCAAGACCTCTAGTAGGACCAGTGTAGGGAGAAGGAGCAGGCAGTGGGGAGGCGGGCTGTAACTGTGACTCAGACTGGACAGGTGGTGGACACTCTAAGGGAGGAGCAGGACCAGTAGAGGGAGGAAGACCAAGAACCTGCTCGAGGAGGGGAACGAAGTACGGCCGTGGCCGCGCAGCACCTCCGAAACGAGCAGGGACAGCACCAGCACCCCCAGCGTTAGCTTCAACGGCTCTAGCAGCTCCTCCAGTAGCGCCAAATCCAGCACCCACAGGAGCACCGGCTCCAGCAGCACCTCCAGCTCCAGCACCTCCAGCAGCACCTCCAGCAGCACCTACTCCAATAGCACCGCGAGCTATAGCATCGTCAGCAGCTCTAGCGCTAGTAGCACCACCAGGCCCGGCAGCTCCAGTTTCTCCAGTACAAGCACCTCTGGGACCCGTGGCTCCAGAACCCCCAGTAGCCCCAGCAGCAAAAGGACCTCCAGCCGCAGTAGAACCTCCAGCGCCGCAAGCACCACCAGCCCCAGCAGCACGGGGCCAGCGCCTAGCAAACCACTCGCGCAGCTCCTGCGGGGAGAGTGGCTCCCGCCGGGACGAAGCACCGGAAGGACCTCCAGGCCTAGCACCACTAGACTCCACACGAGTAGGCCCAGCACCCTCAGGCTCCGCACCCCCAGACTCAGCAACCCTAGGCTCAGCAACCCCCAGGCTCAGCACCCCTAGACTCAGCACTCCCAGGCTCAACACCCCCAACAGCACCAGAGTCAACAGTTACCTGGACAGCCTCGACAGCGTCTACCTAGGACACACCTAAGGGAGCAGGTTCCTGGGGGGGGGAGGGGATCTATCAGGGAGGGACCTGGCACGAGGAAGAGCGGCGGAGGGGGAAGGGGAGCAGTGCGGTAGGGGAAGAGACGGTAGTAGGGAACCGACTCGTCAAACGTGACGTCCTAAGAGGACAGAACACACTGCGAGGTGGGGTGGTACAACTGCCAACCAGGCGCGCCAGGAGGGAAGCCAAGGAGGACGCAGGGAACAGCACGAGAGGACAGCTTGTCCGCAGACAAGTCGCGGACGAAAGCTCGAGATCCCCAGACACGGAACGCACACGCATCGCCAACCTTCCTCGTCCACCAGAGAGCACGGGAGGTCTTCAGCATGGAGACCCGGGGCTGAAGGTTGATCTGATGCGCCGCGTACTGAACCGCAAACGGCCACAGAAAATGGGGAGCAGCCGCATGGACCATGGACGTACGAGCGACGTCCATGACCATGCCAATGCGGCGCTCAGCAATCCCATTTTGCTGTGGAGAGGCCGCAAGCGTGAACGTCTAGCGGATGCCCTCCGCACGACAGAAGGCTTGCAAAAGGTCGAAGGAAAACTCTCCACCTCTGTCGGATTGCAGACGCAGAACAGGAAAGTCCGAGCCGAAACGCTCTCTGAGCTGGAGACGAGCAGCGCGGATCCAATTGATCAACACCTCAGTGACTTCACCCTTGCGGCGCAAGGGGAAGGCTGTGGTGTAACACGAGAAGTCGTCAACCACCAGCAGGAAGTAATGCTCATGACCCTCTCCACGAACGCGGGCGGGCCCCACACGTCCATGTGGAGAGTCTGCAGCGGAGCCTCTGTCGGAGGAAACTCGGAGGAGTGAGGAGCGGCGCGCTGCCGTCCCTTGACGCAGGGAACGCAGGTAGGGGCAGGCCCCGAAGGAAGGGGAGGGAGGGACCTGGGGAGACCAGAGACAAGGACACAGGAGGCCATGCCTCGGAGACGAGGCAGGGAGGGGTGACCAAGGCGGTGGTGCCAAAGGAGGGTCTGGTGGGACAGGAGGCGACATGAGCAGGGAGCAGACTCAGGACCAGACCTGGACGCTGCAGCAAACACCTGACCTGACGCAGTAACCGGAGTAGACTCGGTAGTCAGTGTGTACAGGCTCGACCCTGGCCGATGGGTAAACGTGGCTAAGTGTCGGCCCGTCCGAGCACACGTGCAGTGGGTCACTCGCTGACTCGCAGGAGTGAACTGGTCAACCCCCCCATCTTGTAGATCAGCACCACTCACCAAGTTTGTAGAGAACGAGGGGAGGTAAAGACCTGACAGGGTGCCAGAAGGGGACGCCGGACATGGTAGGACAGTGGAGAAGTGCGCAAGGACAGGACCCCCAGAGGGGTCTGCAGGGAGACTGCAACTGGCCGACTAAGCGGCGTGAGTGTGGTGCGGTCTCGAAAGAAGGAGCGGGAAGCACCCGAGTCAAGAGTGAAGGTGTGCAAAACCTGAGCCGACGTGGTACTTGAGAGAGGAGACTCACCAGCACCTGGAGCAGTATATTCAACAGCACCTGGAGCAGCAGGCTCACCAACACCTGGAGTAGCATACTCACTAGCACCTAGAGCAGTAGCCTCAATGCCCGGGTCAGGCGGCACACACAAGTAAAAGTCACCCTCGTCACTAGTAGATACAACATACATTGCACCAAGAATAGCATCATGATCAAGATCAAAGATAGCAACCCCCGACCTAAGCAGCTCGCCCCAGCGAGGGATCTCAGTGGCGTCAGGGAACTGGAGACGCTAGGCGTCCGTCAGGCGGCCGAAGCAGCGCTAGGTGGCGTGCGGGCCGCCGCACGGCTCACCAGGGCGGTCGCCGGTACGCAGGACATAGGCACAGGGACCAGCACTCCCACCCCGCTGACGCGCAGCGTACCACTCACGAAGCTGCTGTGGGGGCGGGGCCTCACGAGCGCGTTGCTGCTGCTGGCGCTGACCACCACCGAAGCCTCCCCGCTGCACACAGCCACCCCGACCAGCTCCACCGCCGCTGCCGCCACCGCTGCCTCCGCCTCCGCCTCTGCCTCCACCGCCGCCACCTAAGCCCCCACCCCCGCCCCCACTCCCACCGCCACCCCCACCCCCTCTGCTGCCTCCACCGCCACCTCCACCGCCCCCGCCAGCTCCTCCAGCGCCCTTGCTCCCCTTGCCCTTGCCGTTGCGGCGTGTCCTGCTAGGGGCAGACGAAGCGCCGACCGACTCGGTGCCAACGAGGTCGACAGCAGCAGCCGAGGCAACAGAAGGCAAAAGGGGAACGGGGGAGCACACCTCAAAGAAGGGGGCATGATGGTCACCACGAGAGGCTCCTACAGCGACTATACTCTTCTCAGCTGCAAGGAGGCGCTCCTCGAGGAGGTCAACGGTGAGTATGGTAGGGCAAACAGAGAGGAAGTGGTCCCTGACCGAGCAAAGGGAGCCAGGGAGCCGGGTGACTAGGTAGTAAAGGGTGATGTACATGGGGGGGGGGGGGTTCTTGGCGCAGAACTCAGCAGGAAGCGCAGCGCGGTAGCGGGTGTCACTACTACAGAGGTGCGTAATGAGGTCAGCGACTGTGGGAAAGGCGGCGAGGTCACGGAACAGGTACGGCAGCATGAGGCGACTAAGGGCAGCAGTGGCAGGGGAAGAGTATCGTGCAACTACAGCGTCGTACAAGGTCTTAGCACTCTTGAACTGTCTAAAGTGCGCGCGCTCAATGGACGGTAGGTGACTACGCACAGCAAGACGGGCAGCATCATCGCGTGTGGCCCACTGTGAGTGAACAGTACTGTAAGCATCAGCAATAAGGGCAGCAGAGGCGCCAGACGTGAGATCGAATAGTGAGAGACTGTCTTTTCTATTGCACTGCAGGAAAAGCTGCAGATCATCAACCCAGACCTCAAAGTCGACAGCCCGACCCTCAGCATCAAAGGTGAGCACATTGGGGGTAGCCATGATAGCAGCAGCAGTAGGCTAGCAGCAGCAGCAGCAGAAGCAGGTTAGCAGTAGCAGCAGCAGGAGGGGCGCGGCTCGGCGGTGCGCTTACCAGGGGCGGGTGGGTAGAGGCCCGCAAGTGGTGGGGCAAGGCTGAGGTGCGCCGGCAGGAACAGGGCTGCAACAGGGCAGCTGAGGAGGGCCGCGACTCGGCTGTAGGGTAGGGCTGGGACAGCGGCGGCGGCCGTCACGGCAGTGGCAGCGGCGGTTGTCTCAGCAGCAGCGGCGGCGGCTGTCACGGCAGCAGCGGCGGCGGCGAACGGCCGTGGCGGAAGCGGCAGCGGCAGCAGGCGTGACGGCAGTTGCTGCTGGGGCGGCAACGACGGGGCGGCAGGGCCGCAAAGAGCCGTGGAGGGGCCGCGAAGGGGCCGCGAAGAGCCGCGAAGGGGCTGCGAAGGGCCGTGAAGGGGCCACGAAGAGCCGCGAAGGGGCCACGGAGGGGCCGTGAAGGGGCCTCGAAGTGCCATGAAGGGCCGCGGAGGGGCCGGGAAGGGGCCGCGAAGGGCCGCGAAGGGGCCGCGAGGGGCCGCGAAGGGGCCGCAAATGGCCGTGAGAGGGGCCACGACGGGCCGCGAAGGGGCCGTGAAGGGCTGAGAGAGGGGTTGCGAAGGGCCGAGAAGGGGCCGCGAAGGGGCCTTATGGGGCGCGACGGGAGGGCAGGCGCACGGGGCGCGACTAGGGCAGGCGCGAAGCGCGCTTCGGGCAGGTAAGGAAAAAAAAAATCGTAATAGTGGTGGGCCCTAGAGAACGTTCCCACTAGGGAACCTGCTCTATACCATGTGAAAGTAACGAGGAATGTGTTTGACTAGGAATGTGAAAGGTTCAAATATGAAACCCTAGAAAAGTTGTACCCCCTATGGTCTACCCCACTACAGCCTACATAGGCTATAACATATATGTCTGACAATTTCGACCAATGGAGAATTGTGCGATGTACAGAATTCAAGCCCGTTGATTCTATAGTCAATTTGGCTTGCTCTAAGTCGACTAGCACCAGAAATCATATATTTTTGTTGCACATCTTCATGCAAATTGACAAATGGAGGAAAATAGAGATACTTTCGTACGGAAAGTCACGGAGTTACATGCCGAGCATAAGCAGATTCGTGCGGCGCTCCCACGACTCAAAAAACTCCTTGCGAACCAGTCGGCAACCGCCACAGCAGCAGCGAATGCAGAGGCGACACCGACAATTCTACTAGCCACAACGGCAGCAGCTAAAGTTAACCTCTTAGCAGTGAAGCCGAGGCTATCGGAGGCGTTTGATCATACAGTAAACGAAAGCAACATTCGTCAATTTGTAGTTGAACTTGAAATCTACTTCGAAGTCGTTAGATGCACGACCTGGACAAATGGCGCAAAGCGCATATGGCTCGCAGCAACACTGTTACGTGGCCCAGCTCTAGAGTGGATCAGCAACAAATTCGTCCAATGCAAAGGGTTGTGGATGCAGTTTCGGGTAGCACTGATCGAGCAGTACGACGTGATGAACAGTAGCTACTATGGAACATGACGCAACAAGCCAAATAGTGGCATGGAGCAATCAACACCACCCACGACTGCCGACCTGATGGAGAACGACAAGGGCGATGCGAAGCAGCGGCTAGCAAACAACGAGACGTGCGAATTTCGCGGTGCTACAGGATATCGTATCTTGGCATGTTGGAAATTGAACAAATGACGTGCGGAGCTGAAGGGCAAGAATAGTGCAGCACCCCCGAAGAAGAAAACGGACAGCGTGACAATTTTGGAGAGGGCGAAAAAAGGAGAATATGATGGCGCAAATTCAAAACGTCCGCCGACACAAATGGAGACTCCGCGAAACAAGACCCTGCACCGTCTGGGAAACTCTAACCGTATACCCCGACAAGTAAGAATATTACTTCTCGTGGGTTTCAAGCCTTTATTAAGGGAGAGTCAGGAATTAACTAATATGGAGACCCCACTCCGGAGCGCTAATAGGGGTCGAGTGTTCCGAGGAGCTAATATTTTCTCGTAGTAGCTCTACTTAAAGGCTCCTTGTTCCCCACAGATAAAGCCTACACAGCTGGAAAGGCTTAGGGGAAGGTTTTAGGCTTAGGTGAAGCTGTACTAGCCTCGGATAAATCCTTCTAACCCTACTCAGGTGATACCTGATATTGAGACAGCAGCTTCAAGCGCAGGACCAAGGGATGATACATTTGAGCTACCCTATGATCCTATAAGCAACATCATCTACAGCTATTTGGAGCGGCAACAACCACTAGTACTCGAGGTGATCTGCAACGCGCGACACCTCCAGGCCCTGGTGGACAGTGGTGCGTCCCACCCGTCGTGCGACTGCGGGACGTTGGAGAAAATTGGAGAGTCATCGGAGGAGACCCAATTTACAGCAACAATGGTGGACGGTACGAAGCTTCTCATCCACGACGAGGCATCACTACAGCTGCAGATAGGAGGGTTAAGGTGCAAGCGGACGTTGCGGATCACGAACATCAAGGGATTAGATTTCATCCTAGGGCGTGATTTTCTGAAGCGGTTCGACCCCGAGATGGTCCGGGTCAACCGGAAGGCGTGTATCCACAACAATGGGAAACGTGTGGAGCTGACCATCTCAAGCCAGACGGTAATTTACGAATGTGCATGGACTAGCGGGCACTGAACAAACAGACAGTAAAAAACAAATACCCCATACCGCGCATAGACGATCTTCAAGACCAACTGCGTGGAACAACAGTGTTTATAAAGCTGGACCTATGGCCAAGATACTGGCACATCAAGATGGCAGACAACTTGATCCACAAGACGGCTCCTACGAATACGGCTCCTACGAATACTTGGTGATGCCGTTCGGACTCTGCAACGCACCAGCAAGGTGTTACGGTGGGAGAAGGACATAGTTGTAAGAAAGGGAACAGGAGATTTGGGTACCAAACAATGCTCCGCTCCGACAGATCTTACTGGAGGAGTTTGACGATGTAGCATACGCGGGACGTTTTGGGAGCAACAAGGCGTTAGCAGGGATAGTGAAGTAATACTACTGGCCCTGGATGGCAGCAGATGAGCAGCAGTTCGTCACCTCATGCAACACGTGCCAGCGGATGAAGAGTAGCAAGCAGAAAAATGCAGGGTTACTTCAGCCTCTACCCGTACCGGAGTAGTCATGGCAAGTCGTTAGCCTCGACTTCATCATGGGACTTCCTTCGACCTCACGAGAGCATGACGCTATACCCGTGGTGATCGATAAGTTCTCCAACATGGGACACTTCATCCCGACCAATGCCACGGCTACAGCTGAAGCAACTGCTTGTCTCTTCTTTGACCGCATCATCACTTTCCACGGCATCCTTGCTACGCCCATCCCAGACAGAGACCGAAAATTCACAAGATCAAGAAAACTCATGGGATCGTTGGGGACAAAGCTTGCAATGTCTTCAACGTACCACCCCTTGTCTGACAAACAGAATGAGCGACTCAATCACGTGGTGGAACAGTTACTACACACAGCTTGCAAAGACGACGTCAGCCACTGGGATCTACAGTTACCGATTCTTGAACTCGCTTACAATAACGCGTCACATGCGGCCACAGGGAAATCTCCTTTCCTCGTGTGCAACGGATGGGAAACACTTCCACCATTGCAGCCAACCACACCGGCACACGTCCAAGCCGCACACGACTTCGTCACAATATCTATGCAGCAGCTATGGGAAAAGACTCGGCGGCGTCTCACCATGATGCAGAACTCCTAGAAGCAGTATGCCGATCGCCAGCGACGCGATCACACTGTAGCAGTCGGTGATAAGGTGCTTCTTGACATGCGCAACTTGAACTTGTCTCACCTACCTGTCAGAATCCCAACCACTAGACCATTGGGATAAAAGGGCTTGTTTCAGTAGCGGGTCAGTGCGCCTATAACCCCCCACGCGAACGCGCCTGTAACCCTCTCCAGGATCAATCGGGCATCCACAGTGCAGATCTACTAACTCCCCCCCACACTGGGAGGCCCAGGACTAAGCACAGCGGCAACGGCCTACATGTGCATACACTGGGAATCGAACCCGAGACCGCTCTGATACCATGTCAGAATCCCAACCACTAGACCATTGGGATAAAAGGGCTTGCTTCAGTAGCGGGTCAGTGCGCCCATAACCCCCCAGGCGAACGCGCCTGTAACCCTCTCCAGGATCAATCCGGCATCCACATTTCAGATCTACTGACACTACCATCCAAGCTTCGGCCTCGCTTCTGTGGTCCATTTCATGTTGAGGCACAGGTGACACCAATAACATTCCGCTTGCACTTACATACTACGTGGAAGCTTCACAACGCTGTCCATGTTCAACCCAACAAGGAGCTACTGAAGCCCTACAAGGACCCCAACCGACAGTTTACGGGACGACAACTACCGCCACCACCACCTGTTCTCGTACAGGATGAACCAGAGTACGAGGTGGAACGAGTGCTCGCTCATCGACGCCGACGCGGCAACACGCTCGAGTTAATGATGCGCTGAAAGGGATATGACCCCATTGATGACAGTTGGGTTGCAGAAGCTAATTTGGGCAACGCACGCCGTGCTCTCAAGAATTATCTTGTCAATCAGGGTGTATCTCACGCCAACCAGCTTTGGGGGGGGGGACGTGTGAGAGTACGACGACTTTGCTTAGCTTACTTGCTTGATTATGCTTTTTATGCATTATCTATCTTAGCTTTGTTTTATTTTGCTTGCTTTTGCTAGATTTCCTAGGTTTGTTGCTTTGATCATGTTTATTATAGTTATAGGCACCGAACTAGGTTAAGTGCACCAAACTCTAAGGTTTTCAGCTGCCACCGAATTGCCTTCTACCGAATTCGGAAAGGACCCGTTCGGGACGCTTCGCGGCCAGCGGAACCTTCTAGTAACACCCGGGTTACTGCCTTTGTGTCGAGCCTATATATAGCCTTGCCTTGTACCGAGGAAAAATATTCAATAGATTATCTTTCCTGAATGAGATCCTTACATTGTGGACTTGCAATGTTGGCAATGTTAGAGACTAAGGAGGAGGTCCACAAAGATTAGGGGCCCAAATATTTCAAAATCGTTGGTCTACAATTCCAGATAGAAAAGTAGCCATCACAAGAAACGCCGTCGACAAAAAACGCACTGTTAGAATTCCGTTAAACTCAAGTATGTTGTAGCCCTAGATCAAGGCTATCTTTCCCAATTTGAATCGTATCCAAAGAGCTCGAGTTATGAATTTCGGTGCACTAGGGGGTATGCTGCCATAGAATATTGACTCAATCAGAAGAGTCTCACATTATCCACACAAGAATGATAGAGTAGCACTAAGCCAGGTGGGAGGGGATAAGGAGGACGAGAGGGAAAGTCCCAAGAGAGTCCCCAACCAAAGAAACCCCATGCCACACGACTTTCTCCCTATAGGCACCCCAACTTTGACCATTGTCACTTTCCCAACCTCCACAATCCACCTCACCCAAGTTGGCCACACTTGCCAACCTGGTTTGGCTTCTCCCAACCACTTGCCAGCATCTACAGTGATGTTGACGAGTTTCTAAACCCCCAAAAGTCTATACCCCTTATGGAGTCAAACCCACAACTTCCCATAGTCACCACAACCAAATATCAAAAGCATACGAACTTCAAATGTTCGTAACTTTCTTGTTCGTGCTCCGATTGAAGCGATTCTTGTCTCGATGGAAAGCTCTTGAGCAGAGGAGTTGTTTCAAATATCTGCTCAAGCACAAGATGATTCACACACACTCAGAGAATCCAAACCACACGAATCACAGATTCTTGCATACGCTCACAACACGCATGCAACGGACGAACATATAATGGGAGGCAGACAGACGTGAATGCAAATGATAGCATCACAAAACAATTTCCCCCTCTCGCTGCCTACCATCATCCCACAAGCCACAACTCATGCATGCACCCTCAATGCACCCTCAATGCACACTCATTCCAGCAAGGTTCATGCCCTTCCAATGCTCATGTTCAGCCAAGCGCCTGCTGATGAGTCTTCACAATCTCCAGTCGCACCTCCTTGTCCAGGAGCCTCCTCACCGAATGCCACTTAGGCCTGATGTGTTTGGTCAGCCCATGAAGTGAATTCTTGGCTAACTTCACTGCTGACTCATTGTCACAGAACATCATAGTCGGCTCCCTCTGGCACACTCCAATCTCCTCCAACAAATGCCTCAACCACACCACCTCCTTAACCCCATGATGCAGGGCCATGTACTCTGTCTCACACGAGGACAGCCCCACCTCATTCTGCTTCTTGCTGCGCCAGGTCACTGCACCACCTCCAAACAGGCACACATAGCCTCCAATGCTGGTGCCATCTGTCTTCACAGAGTTGAAGCTAGCGTCGGTGTAGCAAGTCAAGAGCATCTCCCCCATGCTCAAGTCAGCTGCACCCCTTTGCAGCCTCTGTCGCATAGCACTATACTGCAAACCCAATAACGCCGTTGCACTCACATAGCGGACCAACCTCTTGGCTGCTTCTAGCTGCTCGTGACTGGGCATGAAACCACACTGGTAAGCTGTTTTATTAAATGAAACAGCTTTCTGTTACTCTCACCCACCACCTCCTCATCAGCACAGGGCTCGACCGTGAACCCTGAACGCAGTGGGGTTGCTGGCTTTCCTCCATCCTCGAGCCCATACATCTAGGCCAGCCCCTCACAGTACTTCCTCTCGTGCAACCTCAACACTCCCTTGTCAAGGTCCCTCTCTACATGCATCCCCAGGTAGTACTTCACATCTCCCATCTTCGAGCACTTAAACCGCATCTCCAGCATCTCCTCCACACGTTCAATCATTGCAGACGACTCGGAGAAAAGAAGGATGTCGTCCAGAAACTGCTCCTTCTCTTGCAACAGGAACAGGCTGTGATCACACTCACTCTTCTTGAATTCCCCCTGCCAGTAGTGTCTCCTCCAACTTGTGGTTCCATGCGCGAGGAGCCTGCTTCAAGCCATAGATGGCCTTCTTCAGCCTGCACACCCTGCCGCTCCCATCATCCAATCCGTCAGGCTGCAACATGTACAGCTCCTCCAGAATGATCCCATTGAGGAAGGTGGTGGTAATGTCCATCTGCTTCACCCGCCATCCACGGTTTGCTGCCATTGCCAATGACACCCGCAGTGTTGTGCCTTTCCCCACGGGAGCATAGAGCTCGTCGAAGTCCTTTCCCTTTGTCTGCTGAAACCCCTTAGCCACAAGCCTTGACTTGTAGCGGGTCAGCGCCCCATCAGGTCCGTACTTGTGCTTGAAGATCAGTTTCGAAGAGATTGCCTTCTTCCCAGGAGGCAGCTCACACAACTCCCAAGTCTCATTCTCCAGCAGAGAGTCATACAACTCCCTTTCAGCATCAAGCCCACTCAATGCGTCGGCTAGCGTCTTGGGCTCAGGGACGGCTGCCCAATAGCAGTGCGCTATCTCATCCTAATCACACTGCTCAGCCACACTCCCAGCCCGTACCACCTTTGGCTTGCCAAAGCTTGGATAGGTCAGCCTGTTAGGAGGGCGGACACCCCTCCTAGGACGGTCAAGCGGACGTTGGGCATGTGAAGGAGCATCTTGTTGCTGCTGCGGCTGCTGCTACTGCTGATCCTCCGCCTCAGGTTCTCCCCCATCCTCAGTCACCCCAGAGATCTCCTCCTCCGAGACAGAGACCTGCACTTCCCTCGAATGACGCTGCACCTCATCGGTCTCAATGATAAGCGGCGTAGTAGAAAGCTTCTGCTGCAACTGCTTCCACTCCTTATAGTACAAGGACTCAAGGAACTTCACATCCCTTGATACAGTCAGCTGCTGGCTGGTCAAGTCCCATATCAACCAGCCCTTGTGATCCTTAGCAAGCCCCAAGTGCACACCCCATCTCCCAGAAGCTGCCAGCTTTCCCCTCTTCTCCTTCGGCACGTGAAACACCACCATGCAGCCATAGGCTCTCAGCATGTTGACTGCTGGTGCACTCCCATACCACTTGGTGTAGGGGACCCACTGCTTGTCCCCCACAGTCGCCAGCACCCTGTTCTTCACAAGGGCGACCTGCCGCAGTGCAGTCACCCAAAACGGATCCGGCAGCCCTGCACGCCCAAGGAGAGTGCGAGCACCTTCCTGCAGGGTCCGTTTGAACCGCTCAGCCACGCTGTTCTGCTGAGGGTTGTAGGGCACCGTGAGCTGATGCTCGATCCCCTTCTTCTTCAGCACCGCATCAAAATCAGCACCAATGATTCTCCCCCGTTGTCAGTGCGGATCACCTTCACCTTGTGTCTGCTCTCCCTTTGTGCTCTCGGAATCCACTCCTTCAAAACAGCCGTTTCCACCTCCCCCTTGGTCTTAAGAGGGTACACCCACACCGCGCGCGTGTGGTCATCCACAATCATCAAGAAGTAGCGGCTGCCCGAGAGAGAAAGGGCCCTTGTAGGGCCCACCACATCCATGTGCACAAGCACGAGTGGAGCATTGACTGGCCCCGTGCTGCTGCTAAAGTGAAACTTCGTGAACTTGGTCTCAAGGCATGTAGGGCAGCTCCCAATCTCCTTTGCTGCCTCCTTCACCTCCAATCTTTTCATGCTCCCATCCTTCACCAACTTTTGCAGCATCGGAATGTTAATGTGACACAAACTCTCGTGCCACGTCTCCGAATTGGCCTCACCACTCCCAGATGAATCATTTGCCCATGCAGCTGTTGCATCCACACCAGCAAGCACCTCACCATGTGGCTACTGTGGCTGCTGCACCTTCTTGACTGCATCCAGGGCCCCATCAGCTGGTGCAGTCTCCTCTCCTCCCGCAGTTGCTTTAGCCATTGCTGCTGCTACTGCTGTTGCTGGTGGTTTCCCATTCCTAGGAATGATGGGCAGCTGCCAGAGGTCCTTAATGCAGCTGCTCTTCTCCTCCAAATCCCACAACAGTAGCTTCCTAAGCTTCGCACGGCAGCTGGTTGGGTCGAAGGTCACTTTGGCCTTGCTCTTCAGGAGCCAGTGCACAGAAACAAGGTTAGCGGATAAACCTTCAACGGACAGCACACTCCCCAGCCCAACAAGCCCCCCATTGGCTCCCATTACCTTGGCATTCCCAACACCAATCACAGGGAGCAAAGCACCTGAAGTGGCAGCCACAAACTTGATCTTCCTAGGGGGCTTTACCTCATCAAGCAAATCTGCCCGTGGGGTCATTTGACTAGAGCAACCTGAGTCGATCACCCAGTGAGTGAGGGGGTGCATCACAACCTTCCCAACTGAACCCACATCACCCCCACTCCCTTGCACATCCTCAATCATGACAAACTTACCAGGGTCAGCTTTAGCTTGTGCACCATCACCTTGTGCACCTGAACCTTGCACAGCGCCACCTCGTGCACGTTCACCACTTGGCGGCTTCATGCCTGGGGGCGCCCATCCCTCAGGCCAGCTGAACACTTGAACCATGGGTGTCCAGCCTTCTTGCAGTACCAGCATGCACCCTCCATTTGGGTGCTCCCCCTGCCACCAGAGCTCCCACGCCCCTCATTGTAGTTAGCCCGGCCTCTCCCTCTGCCAAAGCCTCTCCCACAGCCTCGGCCTCTCCCACCCCCTCTTACTCAACTACCTCCTGCAGCTCCATACCCCTCAGCATTTTTGTTGGCAGCAGCACCTCCCAGTGTGGTGCATGCGGAAGTCCTCCTGCAAGATCTTTAGCCGTAGCCACTCAGGCGTCCACTTGTCCTGCTGAACGTTGAAGGTGGGGATGAGGTTGTCCCACGAGTTGTCGAGCACCGAGATGATCTTGGTGCATTGCTGTATCTGCGACACCTCGCTGCCCGCCGCTGCCATCCTCGCATATGTGTCCTTGATCTTGTCAAGGACCGGCTTCACATCATCTCCCGATCGCATGGAGATGGCCGCCAGCTCCTTCTCGAGCACGATTTCCCTGGGCAGCGTGTTGGGCTGAATCACGTCGCGCAGTAGCTTCCACGCCTTTGGACCGGAGTCGTCCAACTCAACCAAGTCCTTGATGTGCTGGAACATGTCGTTGTTGACCGATAGCAAGATGAGGTCGAACAACACCGTGCTCCACTCGATCCACCGCTCCCGAGCATCTTCTTCCTCGGGCATTTTCTCTTCTCCCATGGCAAGTTTGAGCAGCTTGTAGCGCTTGAAAACGCTCCTCATCCGCCCGCTCCATTCCCCATAATTGGAGCCATCCAACGCCTCAATCTTGGATGGTGGCACCTCACTATTCTTTTCAGCTGCTTCTCCACTCTCGTGACTCATCTCCTCAACTCGCTATCACATTTTTAGCTCCCCCTTGCTGTCCACACCGAAGATCCACAACATTTTTCACAAGTGTCGGCGCCAACGAAATTTTGACACAGTTTCCCCTTAACGGATGTCACATCAAACCTCTAGAAGTCCACCTAGGCACGCCCACAGGCCATGGTGGGTCTAGGAGGGTCTTCCCACTTCGGTAGACTCCCCACAGGGTCCTTAATCAGCTCTGATACCACTAGTTAGAGACTAAGGACGAGGTCTACGAAGATTAGGGGCCGTCAAAATCGTTGGTCTATAATTCAGGACAGAAAAGTCGCCGTCACAAGAAACGCCATCGACAAAAAACACACTTAGAATTCCGTTAAAGTTGAATATGTTGTAGCCCTTGATCAAGGCTATCTTTCCCAATTTGAATCGTATCCTAAGATGGACAAAAACTCGAGTTATGAATTTCGGCGCACTAGGGGGTATGCTGCCATAGAATATTGACTCAATCACAAGAGTCTCATAATTTCCACACAAGAATGATAGAGTAGCACTAAGTCCAGTGGGAGGGGATAAGGAGGACAAGAGGGAAGGTCCCAAGAGAGTCCCCAACCAAAGAAACCCCATGCCATACAACTTCCCTCCCTATAGGCACCCCAACTTTGACCTTTGTCACTTTCCCAACCTCCACAATCCACCTCACCCAAGTTGGCCACACTTGCCAACCTGGGTTGGCTTCTCCCAACCACTTGGCAGCATCTACAGTGATTTTAACGAGTTTCCCAACCCCCAAAAGTCTATACCCCTTATGGATTCAACCCCACAACTTCCCATAGTCACCACAACCAAATATCAAAAGCATATGAACTTCAAATGTTCGTAACTTTCTTGTTCGTGCTCTGATTGAAGCGATACTTGTCTTGACGGAAAGCTCTTGAGCAGAGGAGTCATTTCAAATATCTGCTCAAGCAAAACATCATTCACACACACTCAGAGAATCCAAACCACACGAATCACAAATTCTTGCACACGCTCACACCACGCATGCAACGCATTAACATATGATGGGAGGCAGACAGACGTGAATGCAAATGATAGCATCACATAACAGGCAAGTCGTGACTTTGCTCAGCTGGAGCGCGGTCGACCAAGTCGTGCTGGCACGTGGTCGACCATGCTATGTTGGAAGTTGACCTGCAGCTTTGCTAGTTCTGATGTAGTCTTGCATGCAATTGTTGTTGCTATCATTGTTCTCAACTTTTGTTAGTGAAACTCTTGCGGTTTAGCCTCGTAAATGCACAAGTGCTAGAGAACGACGAAAGTGAATGAACGCAAAGATCAAACCAGCATCTGTGCCTAGCCCGTAGTGTAGCTCCCGTTGCTGAAATTATCTCCGCATGGTGCGGTGAGCGTGGATGGCACACAACTTACCTTTCAGTTTAGTTGCCATGAGGCCCGTGAGTACGGAGCAATCCCTTGGGCGGTCGTCGAGGCTGACCTCCGCACCGTGTGGGCGACGGAACACCCTTCTCGACCTGCTTCTCCTAGACAGGAGAACGACTAAGGTGGCGTCGACTTGGGCGTCAACGCCGGTAATGACCAAGTCGGCAGTAGTGTGGGAGGTACATTGCGGCAGCATACACGCCGATGCAGTCGGCGGCGTTCAGGCGCGAGGGATGCAGTCGTCGGACCCAATGTCGGCGACCCATATAACTGCGGGCGGGATAGCACCGAGCTACGGCTACTTCAAGTTTATGCCGGACAGGATCTTAGTCAACCCCCGGCTTGTTGGCCGACTGGACATTCTCACCTGGAAGGAAGCCATCGAGCCCCAGCTGGAGATGGCCAGACTGATAAGCTTCGCCAGGGGTACCATGGCGATTCCGTCGGAGCTCTACCCGGATCTCCATGCGGAGTTTCGCGTTGTGGACTTGCTGACCTTCACGTTCATCTCGCGGTGCTGCTCGCCGGGCATGCAGATCGCCTTGAAGTCATGTAGGGACTACCTTGACGCCGGCCACTAAGGCATGGCACTTTATCGAGTCAACCTACCAGGTCACCGACGACCTGTACATCGGCCAGCTTAAAGAGCAAATGACGCATCTACGGATGGGCGATCAGGAGACAGCAACCAACTACCGCAACCGGGCTCCGGCGTGCGCTACTCGACGGCGTCGTACGTCACTCACGTCCTGAAGGGGCTCCCGAGCAACTACAACCTGATGAAGCGGTTGTCGGTGGTGCCGAGCACAAGGGTGACGCTCAACGAGGACTCCCTGACCTCGTACATCCTTCGGGACGAGGCAATGCAGGAGGTCAAGCGGTCCTTGGAGCTCTTGCTGCAGGTGAACTATGCCGCCGCGGCAAAACAGGGTGGTCGACCAGGACAGCGCGAGCAGTCAGGCAGCGGTTGTGGCAGTGGTGGTAGGTCGGCCAAGGATGCTGACAAGAAGTAGGCCAAGGATGGCGGTCGAGGAGGAGGAGGAAGTCGATGTCGAGAGTGTTGGATGTGCCGCAGCCCCGACCACCTCTCCTTCGAGTGCCCCGAGCGCAGTGACTCCGATGACGACGACGCCAAGGAGGCCGTGGGAGGTCGGGCAGCCGTCATCCACATTGAGGAGAAAACCAGTCGCGCAAGCAGAAGCTGTCAACCAAGACGTCGACCTCGACGAAGGACACTGACTCCTCTGCTAGCGGCAAGAAGTGCGACAAAAAGAAGGCGTCGTGCTCGTTGGTTGGCATCGTGGAGCTGCCCATCTTGCTGGCGCCGGAAGCCGGCGAGGATTTCTAGGCGATGGCGGCGGCCGTGCAGGCTAACCCGGCGGTGGTCCTGCTCGACAGCGGCTGCTCCCATCACTTGATGGGGACGAAAGAAGTCTTCGTTGACATGCAGCCGAGCGGCAACGTCAAGCATGTGCGTGGCTTCATTGGGGCGCTGCAGGACTTCCAGGGCTGCGACACTCTCACTTTGCAAGGGGAGGCCGGGAAGCAGGTGTTGATCTCCAACGTGCTCTACGTCCCACATGTGCATGCGAAACTGCTATCGGCTGGCCAGCTAATGGAGAATGGTGTGAAGCTGAAGGAGGACGATGAAGGGATGTTGCTCGTCACGGATGCTGAAGACATTCTCGGTCGGGCATCATACACCGGCCGGGTCCTCTACACTGACCTGCATCCTTGCTCGGCGAAGTTGACCACGCTTTTTAAAGACGTGGTGGCGCTGTGGGCGATAGTCAAGGCGACGAAGTCGACCCTGGACAGGCTACGTGCGAGACTCGAAAATGTCGGCATGGACACAATCCGGAGCTCGGCAAAGCACGAGGTCGCCACCGGGCTGGACCTCAAGTCGACGTCCGACGCCGACTCGCCGTGTGTCTCGTGCGTCCGCGGGAAGCTGGTGCGGCACACTTTCCCTGTCCAGGGCTCTGACGCCGACGATGTGCTGGCTGTTGTGCAAATCGACCTGCGTGGGCCGTTTCGGGTGGCTGCCAAGGATGGCAGCTTGTACTTCTTGCTGCTGAAGGACCTCAAGACTCGCTACATGTGGGTGAGGCCGATCGCCAAGAAGTCGGATATGCTGCAGGAGTTCGTGCAGTGGCTTGTTATGGCTGAGTGGCAGACAAAAAAGTCGGTGCTGATGCTATGCTCTGACCGAGGAGGGGAGTTCTTCGGGAAGGAGTTCACCGCCTTCGTGGATGGAAAGGGGGTTGTCCTTGACCTGACCTGCCGTACACCACGCAGCAGAACGGCATGGCGGAGCGGCAGATGCGAACGGTGGTGGAGTTGGTGCGGACGATGCGACTGCACATAAGAGGCATCACCACTGGTGGCTCCTTGCTCAGCGGCAGGCCATCTGGGTCCGCAACTGCCTTGAGAGGTCGACGTTGCCGCCGGGGACGACGCCATACTAGCTGCTCACCAGAAAGAAGCCCGACTTGTTGCTCGCACGGGTGTGGGGCTGCATGGCGCAGTTCCTGGTCCCCGAGCAACAGCATGGTTGGAATTTGAAGCCAAAGGCCCGTTAGGGTCTTCACCTTGGTGTGTCGACGGAGAGTAAGGGCTGGGAGCTCCTCGACATCGCTGATAATCGGGTGATCACCATGTCGGACGTGGTGATATACGAGACAATGTCGCTGGATGTATGGAAGTCGACGCACGGGCCGGCGTTAGGGAGGACGCCGGTCGGCACTACCCGTGCTCCCCGTGGTCGGTAAGCTTGCTGCCGAGGACGCTGAGGTTGATTACCATCCCTCCACTTCCCCTGTCGTTCCTGCCCCTCCCCTCGTGGCCGACCTGTATGGGCTGACTTCGGTGTCGGCCTCCGGCGATGAGGGGAAAAGTGGGACGTCGCCTGTGGCGCCGGCCAAGGGCATCGCTGGTGGCCGAAGTGACGTTATGCAAGTCAACGTGAGAGTGAATTTGACGTTGGTAGGGGAGGAGCAGGCCAAGGAGTCGCAGCCGACGGTGGTGAAGTCGGCGAAGGGGGCAGCGGCTGGGCAGCAACCAATAGGGGAGCACGCAATAGCGAAGCCGACCAAGGAGCAGTCGGCGACTGGGCAGTCGGCAAGGGAGCCGACTTCAGGGGAGAAGTCGGAAGAAAATTCAAGTGAGGGCAGTGACTCTGGTGAAGAGGAAGCCGACTAGATGGACGCTGAGGAGTCAATCGACAGCAATGTGGTGGAGGTTGGACCACGACGGACAGGCTGACTTTGGAGGCCCCCTGATTTCTTTGTCCCGGCCGCCTTCACAACGGTGTATGACGAGGCTGACGACGACGTGCTGTACAACGATGCCGAGGAGGATGAGGAGCTGCCTGAGCTCGACCCCGACAGGCACGCCAACCACGAGCACCGCAAGGACATCTTGACGATGACGGTGAAGAAGGCGTTGGCGAGCTGGAAGGATAAGGCGGTAAAGGCTGCCATGGAGGAGGAGATCCGTAGCTTGATTAGCATGGGGACGTAGGAGCTGGTCGGCCACCCACCTGGGGTGAACATCATGAAGAACAGGTGGGTGTTGACGACGAAGTACGACATCAACGACACCGTTGATTGCGAGAAGGCGAGGCTGGTCATGAAGGGATTTACGGAGGTGTATGGCGCCAATTATAATGAGACGTAGCTACATCACGGTGAGGATCTTCCTCAGCATCATCGCCGTCCTCGATCTCAACCTGATCCAGCTCAACATGAAGAACGCTTTCCTGCAGAGTAAGCTGGACCGAGTGCTGTACATGTACCATTCGGACTACTTCAACGAAGGGACCGGCTGGGTGTGCAAGCTGCTGTAGAGCCTCTACGGGCTGAAGCAGTCGCTGCTCTTGTAGTACAAGGCCCTTAACGACGTGCTGGTCGGTGCCGGCTGGAAGAAGATCCAGGTCGACACGGCGCTCTACTTTAAGGTCGACGACGACAAGGTGGCATGCTGGGTACTGGTCTACGTCGACGACCTGCTCGCTGCCAGCGGCAGTGCAGCGATGCTGAAGGAGCTGCTAGAGGCTGCCTTTGAGCTGCGCAAGATCTCGCCGGTGCAAAAGTACCTCGGGCTAGAGATCGTTCGCGACAGGCCGACAAGGAAGTTGTGGCTCCACTAGCAGGTTCCACAGGCTGCGTAGGCGGTTCCTCAATGAAGAGCAGACCAGGGCGCACCCCGAAGATGACCGCCCCGGTCGACGCCTACGCGGAGTTCACCTTCGACAATGAGGAGGCACAGGAGTGACAGGAGGAGGAGGAGTACCGAAAGAAGGTCGGCTCGCTGCAGTTCGCGGTGACGAGGACAAGGACGGACATCGCCTTCGCCTCCAGCAAGCTGGGGAGCAGTCTGACGGTGAGGAGCGACCAGCACTGGCGGGAGGTCGACCGCTGCCTCGCCTACCTTGCCAACACGTGTGATACCGCCCTGGAGTTCGGTGGTGGACCAGAGTTGCTGATGTTGGTCGGCTATGTGGACGTTGACGACGCTGGCAACAAGTAGAAGCGGACGAGCACGGGAGGCTACGTGTTCATCTACGGAGGGGCCACAGCCTCTTGGTCGAGCCAGCGCATCAAGTGCGCAACGTTGTCGTCGATTGAGTCGGAGTATATCTCGGCAGCTGAAGCTGGCAAGAAGGAACATCGACTTCGTTACCTTCTTGCATAATTCCGGCAGCTGGATGCTGGGAAGCCGACTGTCCTCCGGGTGGACAACAAGTCGGCCATCATGGTCGTCGAGGGCATAGTGTTGACGAGCAACCTCGAGCACATGGAGGGGCGACAGGCCTGGCTACAGCACATAGTGAAGGGTGGGAAGTTTTCTCTGAAGTACATCCTGACCGCTAAGCAGCCAGCCAACTTCCTAACGAAGGCGATGCACTATCCGGCCTTCAACCGGTGCTCCGTTGCAGTTGGCCAAGAGCGCCTGGCCGACGTGGGCGAAGGCAATGATGACCTGCAGCAGAAGGTGCCATGCCCTCTTACGTGTCTGGTGCGGTGATCGGCGTGCTGTGTATTGGGTGCACGCCGACGAGCTGTTCTTTGAGTGGTACTGCCGTGTTGGCTGGGGGCCCAAGCGTGAACGCGGCAGGGGAGTGTCAACGGGAGAGTTGTTTGGCCTCGTCCTTGTTTGGGCGGAGCCGATCCAGTGGTCGTGTATGAGGGGAGCAGTCGACGTGTAGAAGTGGGCGAGCTGGTTGACGAGGGTGGTTGACCTGCACAGGGGCCACTACACTGGCACCGACTTGTTGGCGCCGAGTTTGGGGTAGTCAACCTATGGTGGTCGACCTGACCTGGTGGTCGACGAAGGAGGGACGCCGACGTCGACTTGGACAGGGGAGTCTGGGGATGCTGAGCAGATGGGCGTTGTGAGAGTACGACGGCTTATGCCAGCTATGCTTGCTTGCCTTTACTTTATCATGCTATTTCTAGCATAGGATAATCATATGCATGCATGAATTACGTGATTTCCTAGGCTAGGTGCTTTCCTATATTTTATTATAGTTATAGCACCGAGCTAGGTTGCGTGCACCGAATTTTGGCTTTTCGGTTGCCAACGAATTGCCTTCTACCGAATTCGGTAAGGATCTGTTCGGGACGCTTCGCGACCCGCGGAACCTTCGCGTAACACCTGGTTACGGGGCCTTGTGTCGAGCCTATATATAGCCTCGTGTTGTACCCAGGTGATCATTCAATTCAATTTGAATCATCTTTTCTGAGCTCGATCCCAGATCCTCACAGGCGTCGAGTAGCAAGGCTAACTTGGGGCGCCGAACTTGGGGACGCCGGGCTAGTCCAGCCGGCGACCGACTGGATGTGGCCGTTTATCTGGGTGGTCGACGGGCACGTGATGTCAAACATACATGACATGGTCTGTGTAGGCTTTAGTGGGGTAGACCATATGGGGTACAACACTGCTAGGTTTCCCAACTTGTACCCATCTCCTTGCTAGTTCAGTCATTCCTTGTTCTGTGATTCCGACATGATTTCAGAGCAGGTTCCCTCATGGGACCGAATTTGTTTTTAGGGCCCACCACAAACGTTTTTTTCTGCCCTGCCCTAATCGCACTGTCGTGCCTGCCTGCCCTGTCACGTGCCTTGCGCCTGACTACCCGCGCCCTCGAGCGCCTGCCTACCCGCGCCCTTGAGCACCTGCCTACCCGCGCCCCTGGCCCCTAGAGCAGCCGCCACTGCAGCAGCCGCCCCTGGCCCCTGGAGCAGCCGCTCATGCAACAGCCGCCCCTGGCCCCTGGACGAGCCGCCCCTGCAACAGCCGCCCCTGGCCCCTCGAGCAGCCGTCCCTCCCCTGTACCCGCGCAGCCGCCCCTGGACCCTGCGGCGCAGCCCCGTGGACCGCGACGCGTCGCCCTGCCTCTGCCTCGTCGCGACGCGTCGCCCCTGCTGGACCCGCGCGTCGCCCCCTGCCTCGTCGCGACGCCCCTGCGGGACCCGCACGTCGCCCCCACATCGTCGCGACGCCTCTGCGGGACCCGCGAGGCGCCGCTCCTGCGCGTCGCGCCGCCCCAACGGGACCCGGGCGTCACCCCCGCTCGTCGCAACGCCCCTTCGGGACCCACGCGGCGTCGCCCCCGCCCGCCTCAGCGCCCTGCCCTACCCCGCGCCCGCCCTTTGAACGGCCGCCCCTGCACCGCCCTGCAGCACCTCCCGTCGCGGCCCTGTCCCCGCACTGCACCAGCTGCCGTCGCGGCCCGGCCCCGCCGTGCACCAACTGCCGCGGTCGCGGCCCCGCCCTGCCGCTGTAGGGGCCTCGCCGTCGCCGCCCTCGTGTGCCCGACCTTCCCTCCACTGGTGAGCACTGCCCTGCCCGCGTTGCTACCGCTATTACTGCCGCTACTGCTGATAGTGCTGCTACTACTGCTCCTAGCGTGGCTAGATGCAGCTCCAGGGCCGTCCGCGTGAGTCCCTCACGCCCAAGCAGCTTCGTGAGTGGTACGCTAATTGGGGTTGTCGGGGTGACCGTAGTGGGAGTCGCCCTGGAGTGGGTAGTTCGGGAGCTTCTGGTCGTGGCCAGGTGCAGCTGCAGCGTCGTCCGAGCGAGGCTCTTTCACCCGAGCAGCTTCGTGAGTGGTACGCTTAGAGTAGAGGGTCGCTGAGTACTGCTCGCTGCCCGTAAGTCATTTGCACGGGTGTCCGGACTGGTCAACCTTGCGGGACACCTAGTTACACAGAGTCCCGCTGCTTTGCCCGTCTGAGTAATGCTTGGCGCACAGAGTTTGGCGACGACGCGGAGCTCCCCGACTGGGTGGTGCTGCTTAGGCAGAGGGTAGATATCTTTGCTTTTGACTATGATGCTATCCTCACTGCCATGTATGCATTGTCTACTAGTGCTGAGGGTGCCTGTCACCTATGTGTGCCGCCTGACCCCGGTATCCAGTCCGCTGATCTAGGTGCTGGTGAGCTTGCTGCTCTAGGTGCTGGTGCGTCTCCTGCTACAGGTGCCGGTGAGGCTGCTGCTCTAGGTGCTCGTGCGTCTCCTGCTCCAGGTGTTGGTGAGGCTGCTGCTCTAGGCGCTGGTGAGTCTACGGCTCCCGATGCTGGTGAGTCTACTCTCTCTGGTGCTGCGCCTGTTGCGGTCTTGCACACCTTCACCCTTGACTTGGGTGCTTCCCGCTCCTTCTTTCGAGACCGCACCACACTCACGCCGCTTAGTCGGCCGGTTGCAGTCTCCCTGGCAGACCCCTATGGGGGTCCTTTCCTTGCCCACTACTCCACTACCCTACCGTGTCTGGCGGCCCCGTCTGGCTCCCTGTCAGGTCTTTACCTTCCCTCGTTCTCCACAAACTTGGTGAGTGGTGCTGACCTGCAGGATGGGGGGGTTGACCAGTTCACTCTTGCAAGTAAGCGAGTAACCCACTGCACGTGTGCTCGGAGGGGCCGACACTTGGCCACGTTTACCCGTCAGCCGGGGTCAAGCCTCTACACACAGACTACCGAGTCTCCTCCGCGTCAGCCGGTTACTGTGTCTGGTCAGGTAGCTGCGTCGGGTCAGGTGTTTGCTGCAGCGTCCAGGTCTGGTCCTGAGTCTGGCCCTGCTCGTGTCGTCTCCTGTCTCACCAGACTCTCCTCTGACACCAGCGCCTTGGTCACCCCTCCTTGCCTCGTCTTCGAGGCATGGCCTCCATGTCCTTGTCTCTGGTCTCCCCTGGTCCCTCCCTCCCCTTCCCCCGGGGCCTGCCCCTACCTGCGTTCCCTGCGTTGAGGGGTGGCAGCGGGCCACTCCTCACTCCTCCGACAGAGGCTCCGCTGCAGACTCTCTACATGGACGTGTGAGGCCCAGCCCGTGTCCGTGGACAGGGTCACAAGCGTTACTTCCTGCTGGTGGTTGACGACTACTCGCGTTACACCACAGTCTTCCCCTTGCGCTGCAAGGGTGAGGTCACTGAGGTGTTGATCG
The DNA here is from genome assembly GCA_948144175.1 of Closterium sp. NIES-65. Lineage (NCBI taxonomy): Eukaryota > Viridiplantae > Streptophyta > Zygnematophyceae > Desmidiales > Closteriaceae > Closterium > Closterium sp. NIES-65. Next base: position 337,113 of record CANXME010000149.1, read on the forward strand.
ACTGGATCTGCGCTGCCCGTCTCTAGCTAAGAGAGAGGTTCGACTCGGACTTTCCTGTTCTGCGTCTGCACTCCGACAGAGGTGGAGAGTTTTCCTCCGACCTTCTACAAGCCTTCTGTCGTGCGGAGGGCATCCACCAAACGTTCACGCTTGCGGCCTCTCCGCAGCAAAATGGGATTGCTGTGCGCCGCATTGGCATGGTCATGGACGTCGCTCGTACGTCCATGATCCATGCAGCTGCCCCCAATTTTCTGTGGTCGTTTGCCGTTCAGTACGTGGCGCATCAGATCAACCTTCAGCCCCGAGTCTCCATGCCGAAGACCTCCACTACTCTGTGGTGGACAGGAAAGGTTGGCGATGCGTCTGCGTTCCGTGTCTGGGGATCTCGAGCTTTCGTCCGCAACTTGTCTGCGGACAAGCTGTCCTCCCATGCTGCTCACTGCGTCTTCCTTGGCTTCCCCCCTGACGCGCCTGGTTGGCAGTTTTACCACCCCACCTCGCGCCATGTTTTGTCCACTTAGGACGTCATGTTTGACGAGTCGGTTCCCTACTACCGTCTCTTCCCTTACCGCACTGCTCCCCTTCCCCCCCCCCCCCCCCCCCGCCGCTCTTCATCGCGCAAGGTCCCCCCCTGGTAGACCCCCTCCCTCCTCAGGGTCCTGCCCCCTCAGGTGTGTTCCAGGTAGACGCAGTCGAGCCTGTCGAGGTAGCTGTTGACTTTGGTGCAGCTAGGGGTTCTGAGCCTGCGAGTGTCGGGTGTGGGGGTGCTGAGCCTGAGCGTGCAGAGACTGGGGGTGCTCGGTCTGGGGGTGCTGAGTCTAGGGGTGCTGAGCCTGGGGTTGCTGACTCTGGAAGTGCGGAGCCTGAGGGTGCTTGTGTGGAGTCTGGCGGTGCTGGGCCTAGAGGTCCTTCGGGTGCTTTGTCCCGGCAGGAGCTACTCTCTCCACAGGAGCTGCGCGAGTGGTTTGTTCGGCACAGGAGCCGTGGTGCTGGAGCTGGTGGTGCTGCCGGTGCAAGAGGTTCTACTGCTGCTGGGGGTGCTGGAGCCACAGGTCCCGGAGGTGCTCGTACTGGAGGTACTAGAGTTGCTGGGCCTGGTGATGCTATTGGTGCTGGAGCTGCTGGCGGAGCTGGAGCTAGCGGTGCTGCTGGAGTAGGTGCTACTGGAGGTAATAGAGCCGGAGCTGCTGCGTCTCCCGGTGGTCCTACTGGAGCTGGAGCTACTGGAGGTGCTGGAGCTGGTGGTGCTCCAGGAGCCGATGCTCCTGTGGGTGTTGGAGTTGGCGCTACTAGAGCAGCTGGTGGTGCTGCTGGAGCTGGTGGAGGTGCTGGAGTCGGAGCTGATGCGGGGGGTGCTGGTGCTGTCCCTGCTTGTTTTGGAGGTGCTGCGCGACCACGGCCGTACTTCGTTCCAGTCCTTGAGCAGGTTCTTGGTCTTCCGCCTTCTTCTTGTCCAGCTCCTTCCTTAGAGTGTCCACCGCCTATCCAGTCCGAGTCACAGTTACAGCTGGCCTCCCCACTGCCTGCTCCTTCTCCCTATACTGGTCCTACTGCAGGTCGTGCTGAGCGTCGTGAGCCTGAGTCTCGTCCTGCGTTGTCTGTTCGTGCTGCTCACACCGGTCGTCGTGTTCCGCGTCAGCCTCCTCCTGCGGTGCCGGGCAAGCCCGGATGGCACTACGTCCTTCCACTGCTCCACAACGTGTCCCTTCGCCGTCTCTTCCAGAGTCCTCTCTTCCTGGTCTTGCTGACCCAGAGTCTGACTCCCTTCGTGCTGCTAGTCCTACTGTCACGTGTCTCCTGGCTACTGTTGTTACTGACCCTTCCTTTGAGTCCACTGCTGCGTATGCCTTAGTTGCTGAGCTGGTCGACTTTGCTGCTCAATGTCGTCTAGACTACGCTGCCAGTCTTGTTGCTGAGTCTGAGTCTGTCTATCCTCCGTCCGTCGGGGGTGAGTGTGCTCTTAGCACGGACGTCCTTGAGGACAGGCAGGAGGAGTTCCAGTGTTTTGCTGCTGCTTTACCTCATCTCGTGTCCATGCTGCTTAACCCTAAGGGAGACCCGGATGCACCACACATCCCGACCCCGCGCTCTTACGCAGAGGCGATAGAGGGTCCCTACTCCTCTAAGTGGCAGTCAGCCATAGACGCAGAGATGGCTTCCTGGAAGTCCACAGGCACCTACGTTGACGAGGTTCCCCCACCTGGGGCGAACATCGTAAGTGGCATGTGGATTTTCAGGGTGAAGCGGCCGCCGGGTTCTCCGTCTGTCTTCAAGGCGCGTTAGGTGGCTCGAGGCTTCAGTCAGCGGCAGGGAGTTGACTACTTTCAAACCTTCTCTCCCACCCCAAAGATTACCACTCTTTGGGTGCTGCTGCACATAGCCGCTCAGCGTGACTATGAGCTTCACTCTCTTGACTTCAGCACTGCTTTCCTACAGGGCAGCCTACACGAGGAGATCTGGCTGCGCCGCCCACCTGGCTTCACTGGGTCGTTTCCTCCTGGTACTTAGTGGAGCCTCCGGCGGCCAGTCTACGGTCTCCGCAAGGCGCCCCGTGAGTGGCACGACACACTGAGGACTACACTTGCGGCTCTTGAGTTTGCTCCTTCTACTGCCGACCCGTCGCTGTTTCTACGCATCGACACCTCTTTGCCGCCGTTCTACATCCTCGTGTACGTCAACGACTTGGTTTTTGCTACTTCTGACACTGCTCAACTCGCCCACGTGAAGTCGGAGCTGCAGAAGAGACACACGTGCATAGACCTGGGTGAACTGCGCAGCTATCTTCGCTTGCAGATCACCCGGGTCAGAGCACGGCGCACCATTACCCTGACTCACTCACTCATGGTGCAGCAGGTCCTTCAACACTTCAACTTTACGTACTCCTCGCCTCAGGCCACTCCTCTGTCTACTCGCCACTCGCTCTCAGCTCTGCCTTTGGATGAGTCCGTAGAGCCGAGTGGCCCGTACCCAGAGCTTGTTGGCTGCCTCATGTACCTGATGACCTCCAATCGACCTGACTTGGCATACCCTCTTAGCATCTTGGCACGCTATGTTGCTCCTGGGAGACATCGACCAGAGCACATGGCTGCAGCGAAGAGGGTGTTGCGCTACTTGTGCAGTACGTCGGGCATGGGGCTCGTGCTTGGAGGGCGGAGTTTAGTGGTCCTTACAGGTCACGCAGACGCTTCTTGGGCTGACGACCAGGCTACGCAGCGGTCGTCACAGGGTTACACCTTCAGCCTTGGTTCCGGCTCTGTTTCGTGGCGGTCTACCCGCTCGTCTTCTGTTCTCGGCTCCAGCTGTGAGGCTGAGATCTACGCGGGGGCCATGGCTGCACAGGAGCTACGCTATCTCACCTACCTCCTGACTGACTTAGGAGAGCCGCCTCGTTCTCCTCCAGTTCTGTACGTAGACAACAAGGCCATGCTGGCCCTGTGTCGGGAGCACACACTGGAGCACAGAACGAAGCACATTGCTCTTCGCTACTTCCTTGCTCGTGAGCTACAGCAGCGTGGTCAGCTGCGCCTTGCTTACGTGGCCTCTCGGGCCAACATTGCTGATATCTTTACCAAGGCAATTCAGTCTTGTGATCATCAGCGCTTTTGTACGATGCTTGGACTTGTGCCTACTTGGCCTCACTAGCTCACTTCTTGACTTTGCTTGTACTGTGATCTATATATACCTTCACTTGCATGCTTACCTTTGCTAGGTTTTTGGTAACTGTGCATGTGAACTGGCCTTGTGGCCCTGTGCTTGTGCTCAGATTGTGTGGTGACGTTGTGATCCACCCTGAGCTTACCTTGCTTTGCTTGACTGGTCTTGTGACCTCTTGTTCTCCCCCACTTTGCCTATGGGGGTTTGTCAAACATACATGACATAGTCTTTGAAGGCTTAAGTGGGGTAGACCATATGGGGTACAACACTGCTAGGTTTCCCTACTTGTACCCATCTCCTTGCTAGTTCAGTCATTCCTTGTTCTATGATTCTGACGCGTGAAGGAGGTGCTGGTCGACAAGGTGGTTGCACGGTCGACTGGGATACCCAGGCGATGTGTTTAAAGGTCGCCGGGGTAGTTCTGCAAGGTCGACCTCGGAAGTGGTATCCTGAGGTCGATGTGGCTGGTGGGCGCAATCGCTGGCGTGGAGTCGTCCTGGGCACTTGCCCTGTGTACGTCACGAGGGGTGGTTTACCATCCAACTGCGCGCACCTTCGAAGCAGGCGCACCATGGTCAAGTGGGTGCAACACTGAACTTTCGCGCATCATCCTCAACCCACTGTCTACCCATCTCCAAACTCCCCGGCTACCCTCACTATCCTTATTGACAGCGACACATCCCCCTCACACAATCAACCATTTCCACATATTCGAAAACAAACTGGAATGTGCTCACGGCACTTAAATGAACCCGCCTGAAATATTCTAAACAAAATCTAAGTGCATGCTAAACCTTTGCGCAACATCTTGCTTGTCACCGGTGATAGTGACATGATCTCGGATCATTCTTCGTAAAAAAACTGAAGTCTCTTCGCTGTGAGCCACCACCCCCTGTTAAAATCACCATCCTTCCTATCCTGAACAGGATTCTAGTAAACTCTACTACAGCAGTGCTTCACCTAAACTTCCATCACAGCGTGAGGACACATCCTACACATTGGGTTTGAAAACCCCTTCCCCCACGTTAGTGCATTGATTTTTTGTAGGTTACCCTAGTGTGGGTAACCCCAGGCGACTCCCAGTGGTACGTATCCTCACAACCATTGGAAAAGAATCTCTAACACCATTGAAAGTGACTTTCTAGTGGCTAATAGTTTCCAGTGAAATTTACTGGTCAGCGTCCGGGGGGGTTTAAACAAAATGCCCCGTTGCCGAGTTGGCCATTGAAATGCTCTGGTAAAACGGCTAGGATATTTTCACGCTGCGAGGGTTGGAGCTTGATGCATGCCAGGCTCGGCATTACAAACGCAACCACCCGGTGCAGCGGCGCAGCTTGTACGCCGGACGACCGCCATTCGCGGCGGCACGGAAGGCCCTAGCGGCGGAAACGAGAAGCACGACGACCAGCACGCAGTACACACCGTACTATGTGAAACGCGGATTTCAATGAACACGTGGTTAAGATTCTAGTAAAACCAGAATCTAGGAGCAAGAAGGTAGAACCAAGAACCAAGAAATGATAGAAACTTTCTCTGTATTTACGGTTCGTCGAAGCAGGTGTGCCATTAGCATTCGCTATTTCTGGCCAGAAGGTTCAACCTTAGGAAGGTTGGTTGGGGCGAGCAATGCAATTGGCCATGATTTTGGGTGTTAGGTAAAAACTCAACCGAAGTTAGGAAGGTTGAACCAATTTAGGCCTTCTTGGCCTTCCGTTTAGATAGTGTAGTTCAGAAGCCTTGAAACGCACAGAAACGTATTACACCGTACTCCAAGTGATCAAGAGTCGTTCAATCCCTGTATGCACCCACATTTCAGGGTCAGCCCCCACAGGAACACCAGCATCAGTTGCAGCACCGGCATTAGTTGCAGCACCAGCATCAGTTGAACGCAAGACACCACTGGTAGCTGGACCTCGCATGCTCATTGCTGCTGCAATCAACCTCTCTTGTGTTGCTGCTGTTGCCACCCTTTTGCCCTTGATGTTCAGAATATGATGCAAACAAAGTGTCCTCATAATATAGCAAATGCAATATAAGTGGAGGGTTGAAGAAACGCCATGTACATGTTTGTAAGCACATGAACGGGAAACACCAGAGGCATCGGAGGGTCCGCTGATCTCAGCAAAATGGAGACAGGCAGGGGTGGAAGAAGGGTAATGCCAGCAGGAAACCTAAAGAAAGTGGGTGGCGGCAGAGTGGGAAGTGGCAACACTTAGCAACGGCGGAGGCATTGGACAAGAGTGTCAAGGGGGGATGCTGGGGTGTCAGATAACCTTTGTGATCACATCAGTTTCCCAACAAGACAAGGAATGAGAGAGGAAGTGTATATAATGTAGATATTGTACATATTGAGTGTGGAAAGAGGAGGAGCCGTTTTGGAAGCTCAAGGGGTGCGAGGGGAGGAGCTAGTGGTGGTGAGGAAGCACAACGGATGGGCGGTAAGAGGGTAGAGATGCAAACGAGGGGGTGGAAAACTCTACAAAGGTGCTGAGCTAGCATGGCACTTTGGTATGACCATGTATGTTTGTTTCCTTGTAACCAGCAGACACCGAGCCCAAGCCAGCTGGGGGAGTTGGCCGAGCAGCTGGAGGGAATCTGTGGTCAGATCTGGGTGGCTAGCTGTGTGCTAAGACATGGCTCTTCCTTTAGAGCCCAGCTTAGGAAGGTAGTAAATAGAGGGCTGGGCCATGGGACAGCAGTCTTGATACCATATGTTCTTGTGATTTACTGCTACTAGCTTTACCTTGCTCATAAGCAGTTCTATTCAAGGCCATAACAAACAGTGAAGAAGCACCATGGAGGAAACCTTGTATACAAACAGCCTATGCAACTGAGATTGGAGCGCTTGATCGTGCCAACAATGAAATGCAAGGGGCGCTTGCAAGAACAAGGCTCAGCGAACGTCATGATGTGAGGAGTTGCAACACACGGTGAGGAAAGACACCCAAATGATGGCAGCATTGGAGATGGGCAAGGCGTCATTGGTGACGGACTGACTGACCTGGAAAACGAGGTAGCAGGGGTGAGTGGTGTCCCGGAAGCCACGCAATGGATGAGTGCGGGTGGAGGATTTACAAATACGCAGGGAAGGCAGATAGGTAGATATCAGCTCAGCGCATCATATCAAGGTTCGTATGAAGAGGCATCGGCAATACACCCAACTACCTAACATAGAAGTTCCTGAGCGATGCTCAAGAGACGTCTCCTGATATAACCGGGAAAAGTAGTGGACACGATAAGGCTTGCTAAGTTGTAGAAAGATAATGAAGTCATGTAGTGACCTTGTTAAAAATTGATGGAAAACAAGCTAATCTGGAGAGCGTAACAAGAGATTAAGTCCTCCGACTTTGGCGGACCATTGCGTGGAGGTCACGTAACCTAAAAATATGACCAGGTACGCATAGAAACAATCTTAATATTTGCTTTCCAGAATGGTAAAGCACGCCTTCAACCAAGATCTAGACCGATCGCTATCGCGATTTAAGTGCGACGGGGTATCCTGGCGGAATTACTTGGCAGCCATGGATGAGATCAAGAAAGTAGCTTTAGCAAGAGTTCAGATCTGCAAAGTGACGAGTTGGTCAAACCCTACCAACCCAACCCTCGCCCTTAAACAATCCCCAACAAACCAAAGTGCCAAACCAGCAACACCAAAGCTGATGTAGAGAATAGCAAAGGTTGGTTGGTGCTTGTTGGGTGCGAGATCATGTCGGAAATTCCCTTACCTTCCCTGACTGCCACCTTCCCCTCCTCCCTCCATGACTACCTCTTGTCCCTCCTCACCCTGCTTCTCGTCCAAGTCTTCTGCTCTACTGCTGCAAGATGCTCTGCTGCGACTATCCTCCTCATTCTTACCCTACTTCTTGTCTCTCGGTGGACTTAGCTTCTCCCCTTTATGCTTGTTATCCTCTCCACTGCTCTTTATGTGAGGTTTCTCCTTGGCCCCTCCCGTGGCCTTTAACCGCCCTCGCCCTGGTCACGGGACCCTGATACTCGCCCGCTCGGCCTCCTGCCCTGGCCACATTGGTCATATGATCCACCGCACGCACCCCCGCCTCACTCTCCAGAACCAACACCCCGGAATCCCGAACCTCCTTGACCGTCCAGTGCTGCAGTGACAGCCCCACGTCAAGTCCATCCTTCTTAGGGCAGCGTATGTACACTTCCTGCCCCTGCTCCAAGGCTGCTGGCGCTCCCCCTGCCCGCTGCTCCTTTCGCTGCTTGTAGCGGTGAATGTCTCGCAGCAGAGCGACGTGCAAGCTCTCTAGCGCGGCGGGCAACAGCCGCCTGAGGTATTCTCCGCAGACGGATGCGAGAGCCGCCCACTTTTCTGATGAGCCGGCCATAACCACATTGGAGAGCACGCATGGTGCTCTCACAAGGAGGACTGCCTCCCTACCAAAGAGCATGTGATATGGGGAGAGGTCCTTGAGAGCTGCCTGCTTGCTGAACCGGTACCCCGGCATGACCCAGTAAAGATGCCTATCCCAGTCACGCTTCCTGGTCTCTCCATACGCTCGCAGCCCCCGTGTGAGAGTACGACGGCTTATGCCAGCTATGCTTGCTTGCCTTTACTTTATCATGCTATTTCTAGCATAGGATAATCATATGCATGCATGAATTGCTTGATTTCCTAGGCTAGGTGCTTTCCTATATTTTATTATAGTTATAGCACCGAGCTACGTTGCGTGCACCGAATTCTGGCTTTTCGGTTGCCACCGAATTGCCTTCTACCAAATTCGGGAAGGATCTGTTCGGGACACTTCGCGACCCGCGGAACCTTCGCGCAACACCTGGTTACGGGGCCTTGTGTCGAGCCTATATGTAGCCTCGTGTTGTACCCAGGTGATTCATTCAATTCAAATCAATTAAAATTCTCTTTTCTGAGCTCGATCCTAGATCCTCACACTTGGTAATCAGAGCAGGTTTTCACGCGAGGTCTTCAACCGCTTAGTTCCGGCCTTTAAAAAACCGCGGGGGCGACGACGAAAGCGCTGATACGGGTATGTTAAACCAGTTCCGCGCAATTTTTCTAAGTCCCCCTCGATTCGGTTTTCGAACACCCCTCAGATTTACTGGTGGAAAGGTTGGAGTTTCGATCGTTCGATCGAGTTTCATCTCAACAGCCCAGAGAATTTCGCCCAAAAAGGTTGGAATTTGGAGCGTCGGAATGATTTTCTACTCAACGGCCAAGATCAGACGCGAATTTCGCCCAGGGGAGATTTACGCGACCTACAGAATTCGCGCTCTTCGATCCTATAGTCAACTTGACTCGCAGTAAGTCGACCAACACCTAGAATTCAATTATTTTCGTCGCGCTTCTTCCTGTAAATCGCCAAATGGAGGGAAAAGGAGATATTTCAGTAATGAAAATCGCGGAGTTACGGGCTGAGCATAAGCAAATACATGCGGCGCTCCCACGGCTCGAAAAACTCCTTGCGAACCAGTCGGCAACCGCCACAGCAGTAGCGACAACAGTATCAGCAGCGGCAGCGGTAACACCGACAATTCTACATGCGACAACGACAGCAGCTACAGTTAACCTCGAAGCAGTGAAGCCGAGGCTACAGGAGGCGTTTGATCCTACAGTAAAAATGAACAACGTTTGTCGATTTGTAGCTGAACTCGAAATTTACTTCGAAGCCGTTGGATGCACGACCCCGACAAAAGACGCAATGCGCATACGGCTCGCAGAAACACTGTTACAAGGCCCAGCTCTAGAGTTGATCAACAACAGAATAGTCCAAGGCGATGGGACGTGGGCGCAGTTTCCGGCAGCACTGATCGAACAGTTCGACACGTTGAGCAGTAGCTACTACGGAACACGACGCAACAAGCCAATTAGTGGCATGGGGCGATTGGCACCACCCACGACTGCCGACCCGATGGAGAACGACGAGGGCGATGTGGAGCAGCGGCTGGCAAATAATGAGACGTGCAAATTTTGCGGCGCTACAGGACATCGTATCTTGGCGTGTTGGAAAATGAAGAGAAGGTGTGCGGAGCTGAAGGACAAGAACAGTGCGGCACCCCCGAAGCAGAAAACGGACAACGTGTCAACTTCAGAGAGGGCGAAAAAAGGAGAATATGGTGGCTCAAATTTAAAACGTCACAACCAGCCGGCACCAGGGGACATCGCCGAGACTAATGGAGGATCCGCGAAACAAAACCCTGCACCGACCGGGAAACTCCAGCCATACACCCCGACAAGTAAGAATATTACTTCTCGCGGGTTTCAAGCCTTTATTAAGGGAGAGTCATAAATTAAACCGGTACCGGGTATTATGGGGACCCTACTCCAGAGCGCTAATACGGGTCGAGCGTTCTGAGGAATTAATATTCTCTCCCAGCAGCACTGTTTAAAGGCTCCCTGTTCCCCATAGATGAAGCCTACGCAGCTGCAAAGGCTTAGTGGAAGGTTCCAGGCCCAAGAGAAGCCGAATCGGCCTCGAATAAATCCTTCTAACATTTCTCAGTTGAAAACTGATACTGAAGCTGCATCTTCGAGCGCAGGACCTAGGGATAACATATTCGACGTACCCTACGATCCTATAAGCGATACCATCTACGGATACTCGGAGCAGCAGCAACCACTAGTACTCGAGGTGATCTGCAACGGGCGTCGCCTCCAGGCCCTGGTGGACAGTGGTGCGTCCCACTCGGTGTGCGACCGCGGGATGTTGGAGAAAATTGGAGAATCCTCAGAAGAAACCCAGTTTACAGCAACGATGGTGGACGGTACGAAGCTTCCCATCCACGGCAAGTCAACACTGCAGCTGCACATAGGGGCGTTGAGGTGGAAGCCGACGTTGCTGATCACGAACATCAAGGGATTAGATTTCATCTTGGGGCGAGATTTTCTGAAGCGGTTCAACTGGAAAACGTGCATCTACAACAACGGGAAACGAATGGAGCTGCAAAGCTTGACGGATACAGGGAGCGTTCCTGAAATGACACTGGCACGGTTCGAACGGACAGTGAACGAGAGTAACACGGGTAACTTAGCACTGGTTATGGCAGCAGCAGAGGAGGAGGTCTTGGAGTAGTACAAGGATATAATGCCCGATGACCTACGCGCAGGCGTACCTCCACGCACCCACGAGCACGAGATCGTGGAGGAACCAGGTGCGAAACTTGTCTCACGTGCACCATACCGACTGAGTTCGACTGAACTGACAGACATGAAAAAACAGATAGAGTATCTACTGGACAGACAACTGGTCCGCCCATCCACCTCTCCCTACGATGCACCACTTCTCCTCACTCCAAAGCCAGACGGTAGTTTACGGATGTGCATCGACTACCGCGCACTGAACAAACAGAGAGCACTGACTACAGCGCCAGTACTCATCCTACCGGATCCAAACAGAGACTACGTGGTGGAAGCAGACGCTAGTGACCAAGCAGTCGGAGCAGTACTGATGCAGCATCACGAACGCAGTTTGCAGCGCATCGCCTACCACAGTAAGAAGCTGTTACAGTGGAAGAAGGACTTAGCTGCAAGAAAGGGATCAGGAAAGATTTGGGTACCGAATTACGCCCCGCTACGGCAGATCCTATTGGAGGAGTTTCACGACGTACCATACGCGGGACATTTCGGGAGCAACAAGACGTTAGCAGGGATAGCGAAGTATTACTACTGGCCCGGCATGGCAGCAGACGTGCAGCAGTTTGTCACCTCATGCAACACGTGCCAGCAGATGAAGAGCAGCAAGCAGAAAAAAGTAGGGTTACTTCAGCCTCTACCCGTACCGGAGCAGCCATGGCAGGTCGTTAGCCTCGACTTTATCACAGGACTTCCTTCGACCTCACGGGGGCACGATTCCATCCTTGTAGTAATCGATAAGTTCTCCAAAATGGGTCACTTCATACCTACCAACGCCACGGCGACAGCTGAAGCAACTGCGCGCCTCTTCTTCGACCGCATCATCACCATCCACGGCATCCCCGCTACACTCATCTCAGACAGAGACCCAAAATTCACCAGTAAGTTCTGGAAGGAGCTCATGGGACTGTTGGGGACAAAGCTTGCAATGTCTTCAGCATACCACCCCCAGACTAACGGACAGACAGAGCGACTCAATCAAGTGGTTGAACAGTTACTGCGCACAGCTTGCAAGGACGACGTCAGCCACTGGGACACACAGTTACCGACCCTAGAGTTTGCATACAACAACGCATCACATGCGGCCATAGGGAAAACTCCTTTCTTCCTGTGTTACGGACGGGAACCACTCACACCACAGCAGCCAACCACACCGGCACACGTCGAAGCCGCACATGAATTCGTCACCACCATGCAACAGCTATGGGAGAAGACTCAGCGACGTCTCACCACGATGCAGAACTCCCAGAAGCAGTATGCCGATCGTCAGCGACGTGAACACTCAGTAGCAGTCGGAGATTAGGTGCTTCTTGACACACACAACTTGAACCTGTCTCACCTACCATCCAAGCTCCGGCCTCACTTCTCTGGTCCTTTTCTTGTTGAGGCACAGGTGAGACCAGTTACATTCCGCTTGCGCTTACCAGATACATGGAAGCTTCACAATGCTTTCCATGTCCAGCTACTGAAGCCCTACAAGGACCCCAACCAACACTTTCAGGGACGGCAACTACCGCCACCACCACCTGTTCTCATACAGGATGAACCCGAGTACGAGATCGAGCGCGTTCTCACTCATCGGCGCCGTGGCGGCAAGACCCTCGAGTTCCTGATACGTTGGAAGGGATACGACCCCACTGAGGATAGTTGGGTTGTAGAAGCTGATATGGGCAACGCACGCCGTGCTCTCAAGGACTATCTTGTCAAGCAGGGTGTATCTCACGCCACCCAGCTTTGAGGGGGGGACGTGTGAGAGTACGACGGCTTATGCCAGCTATGCTTGCTTGCCTTTACTTTATCATGCTATTTCTAGCATAGGATAATCATATGCATGCATGAATTGCTTGATTTCCTAGGCTAGGTGCTTTCCTATATTTTATTATAGTTATAGCACCGAGCTAGATTGCGTGCACCGAATTCTGGCTTTTCGGTTGCCACCGAATTGCCTTCTACCAAATTCGGTAAGGATCTGTTCGGGACGCTTCGCGACCCGCGGAACCTTCGCGTAACACCTGGTTACGGGGCCTTGTGTCGAGCCTATATATAGCCTCGTGTTGTACCCAGGTGATTCATTCAATTCAATTCAATTACAATTCTCTTTTTTGCGCTCGATCCTAGATCCTCACACCCTGCTTCAGGGTCTGGATGAGCTGCTCCATGAGCCCATCGCTCTGTGGGTGGTACCGCGACGTGGTGCGGTATGGAATCAGGCACGAGGCCAACAGCTCGTCAAACTCTCCCTGGAATTCGGTGCCTTGGTCTGTCAGCACTTCCCCACATGCTCGAAGCGAGTCAACACTTGTTCTTCGAAGGCGTTGGCCACGGCCTCCGCCGTTTTGTGGCTCAATGCTCTCACCTCCACCCACTTGCTTACGTGCTCGATCATGACCACCACGTACCGCCGTCCTCGCTTGGTCAGAGGCAACTCTCCCTCTAGGTCCAATGACCACCGATACCTCAGTCCCACGACTGGCAGCGGTTGCAGTTCTCCCTTGCTCCTTTCGAAGGCCGCTCTATTTCTGATGCTTGCCGGGCACCTGGCCACCCAGTCCTTGATCTCCTTGCGCATGCCCGCCCACCACCACCTTGTCTGCAGCAGCTACTGTGTGCGCAGTGGGCCAAAGTGCCCCAGTTTATGCACCTCCTGGATAACTCCCTCCCTCTCTTTTGGCCCCGGCACTCGTTTCCACCCGTCATGTGTCCGAATCTGCACTTGGTTTTGGTACCAGCGGTAGTGTTGCCCCCTGCTCCTCACTCGTGCTGATACCGTTGCTCCCTTTGTCATCTCCTCTTTCAGCCATGCCAGTGTCTCCTGGTCCTCCCAGATATCCGGTGCCCCCACCTGCTGCTCCCTGCGGAGTGGTGTAGCTGGGTCTGGCGTTATGGCCGCGAGCGCCATCTCCGGCGCTACCGTAGGCGGGTTCATGGACAACCCATCAACGTGCTGCATGGTCTTGCCCAGGCGATAACGGATAACGAACTGGTACTCTTGGAGATTCACCGCCCACCTTGCGTTTCGCCCTATCAGAACCTGGTTCTGCATCAGCCACAACAGGGGTTGATGGTCAATGACTAGTGTGAACGGTCTGCCCTGCAAGTAGACTCGGAAGTGACCCACTGCCCACACTGCTGCCAGCCCATCCCCCTCATAGGAGGAATAGCTGGCTTCTACGGGGTTGCATGACCGACTGGCAAACGCCACCACCTTCTCTTCCCCTCCTTCCTGCTGGCTCAGGATTGCTCCCATGCCGGTGCTGCTCCAGTCTGTGTAGAGGACAAAGGGCTCATTCGCCCGTGGCAGCTACAGCACTGCTCCCTCCTTCACGGCCCCCATCAGGTCCTTCAGAGCTGCTGTCTGCGGTTCCCCCCACTGCCACTTCAGGTCGTCCTTAAGTAGCCTGTTCAGCGGTGCTGCCTGTTTGCTGAAGTTCTCCACAAACTTCCGGTAGTAGTTCAGGAACCCTAGCAGGGCTCTGATGGTGCTCTTGTCCTTGGGCTGCGCCACTCAATCAAGGATGGCCACCTTGGCCTTTTGAATCGCCAGCTTCCCTCCAGTCACTTCAGATCCCAGGTACGTCACCGTCGTGTGCCCGAACCGACACTTCTTTGGGTGACACGTGAGCCCGGCCTCGCGGATCCTCCTAAGTGTCTCGGCTAGACGGTTCACGTGCTCCTCTGCAGTTGCGCTAAACACTATAACATCGTCGATGTAGAACCACGTCCATCACCTTCTGGAATATTAGTGATGCATTCTTGAGGCCGAAGGGCATTCGGTTCCATTTGTACGCCCCATTCGGCCCATGGAAGGCCGTTTTGGCCTTGTCCTCTTCCGCTATGGGGATCTGATTGAAACCCTGCCTCATGTCCAGGGTGGAGAACACTTGCGCTCCCGCCAGCTGATCGAAAATCTCATCCACCACGGGTGTTGAGTAGCGCTCCGGCACGGTAACCTTGTTCACATCCCTGTAGTCGCCACACATCCTCGGAGAGAGTACTGTCCCTGTTAGGTCCATCCTGGCGGCCACCACTGATGCGGCTGCGTAGCTAGACTCCGACCGACGTATCAGTCCCACCTCTAGCAGCTCCAGACACTTTTCATTGCACAATTCTAGGTCATGCGAGCTCATCCTGCGCCTCTGTTGATACACCGGCACTGTAGTGGTCAGATTGAGCGTCATGACCGCGCGATTGCAGCATCACAGTTCCTTCAAGTTGTATGCAAACGTTCGGCGATGTGATGCCAGCAGGACCCCCATAGCTTCTCGTGCTCCCCCTTGCAGTCCTTCCCTCAGGTCCCACTGCGGCTGTTCCTCAGCTTGCCCTTTGGCCGTGTCCTCCTCGTCTCCTTCTGCCCTTTACGTCCTCCGCTCGGCTTCTTCTGGGGTAACATCCAGCGCCATGTACACCGGCCCTATGGGTGGCCAATCCGGTGGGTCAAAGTAGTCTCCTTCCATGTCAAAGTCTGAGTCATGGAACTCCTCCGGAGTGTGCCCCTTTGCCAACTCCTGAGTCCTCTTCCATCTCCTCTTCCTCCTCCTCCCATTATTCCTCGCTCTCTGGTGGGTCCGCGTACTTCCTTGGCGCCCCCTCTCGCGCATCCCTCCAGCTCGCTCGGCGGTGTTCTTCCGGAATTCCTCTCCACCACTGGCTTTCCTCCTTCTCCTCTAGGCCACCCAGCATCGTCCAAGCCTCCATCTCCTTATCTGCCGCCAGCCGTGTCTGCGGCCTTATCATGGTTGCCTTGCCGATCCTCCTCTCCAACCATTTCCGTTCCAGGTGGTTAGCCATGGTGACGAAGAGCCACTGCAGCGCGTTCAGGCCCATGGCTTTGCCCAACACTGCCCTCTTCTCCTTCTATGTTATTTGCTCACAAGCCGTTGTTCCCGCCATGAAGCCCATGGCTAGCTCCCTCTCTTGTGCCGTTGGTTCTTCCCACACTCCTCATGCCAGATCGTACACCATGCCGGGGCCTGCCACCCCTTTCACCTCCTTGAATCCCCTCGCATTCTCGTGCGCCACCAAGGTCGGCCAGGCTTCCCTTGGTTTTCCGACTTCATTGCACGGGTACTGCGTGGGGTGGTCTTTTTCGGTGACCGGCGCAGCCCGCCTTCCGGGCTCCAGGATATCCTCCACCAACCTCGCCTTAGGCCGCTAAATCCGAGATAGCTGGTACCGCAATGACGACTCCGGTACCACATTCTGCCAGTACCTGCGCGGCCTGTGAGCCCTGCTCCCATTTTTCGCCGCATCCCATGCCACTCCTGCCCCAAGCTCTTCAGTTATTTCCTCGTTCGCCGCTTGCACGGCCGGCCACGGGTCGTCCGCCATGTCCATGTTCTCAAGGATGTACGCCACCTCTCCTTGCCGCTTCTTGATCATCTTCAGCACTCGCACCAGATCCCTGAAATGCGCACTCCTTTCATCCCCCATGTCTCTTCCCCTGCCTGCCCTCGAGAACCCCTGACAACTCCACCCAGCGATAACCAAGTCTATCTTTCCCCATTCTGCAAGCATGCCGTCGTCGATCTCCTCCACTCCTCGGCACAGCCACTCTGCCCCCCTTTCCGCCGCTTCTTCCATGAGCTGCTCATGGTACCCGGCCTTCAGCAACTTGAGGTGGTGCCAAGCCATGAGGTTCGCACCTCCGTCATTATCCATGTACAGGTATTTCGCCACGCTGTATCCTGCCTTCAAGATAGCCGCCAGCCCTGTGGCGATGCCTCCGTATAGCTCTAGCACCACCAGTGGTTTTTGGAGCGCCCGCAGATTCAGCACCGGCTATCGCAGATTGTCACTGACTCCCCGGATCTCTTCGTATTGCTTCCTCGCCGCTTCCGTCTGCCCCATCTCTTTCCAGGTCATAGATTCCAAGTTCTTCCTCCAACGACCTTTCCACCGCCTGATATGCTTCCCTTGGCTTCCTCCTAATGAACCTCATTGGCAACTCTCCCAGCGGGCTCCCGTGTTCCTAGTACGTCACTCGATACATCAATCGCTCCTCCCACGTGCAAATCGTCGTGCCGATGGCAGATAAGTACTCCACTCCCAGCAGTAGGTCGTAGTCCTGTGACATCAACACTCCGCAAAACATCCGCACCACGCATTCATCCTTGTGTCGTGATCGTATCACAATCTCCATGGTACTGCGCGTTCTCAGCATCCATTTGGCCGTTCCGCCTTCAGCAGTCATGAGCAGATACCCTTCCGCTACAAGTCGGTCTTCCCTGTCCAAGCCCAGCAGCCTCGCCATGAGCACCCCGATCAACACATTGTGCGCCCCCGTGTCCAATATTGCCTGCTTGACCTTAACTCCGCCCACCATCATCACTGTCAACTCATATGCTATAGTCTGTGTAGGCTGTAGTGGGGTAGACAATATGGGGTACAACACTTATAGGTTTTCCTACTTGTACCCACCTGCTTGCTAGTTGATTCATTCCTCATTTCTTCACATGGTATACAGCAGGTTCCGTAGTGGGAACGCTTCCTTGGGCCCACCACTGAATTTTTTTTCTGACCGGAGCGCCAGTCGCTCCTGCCCAAGGCGCGCCTTGTGGGCCGCCATTCTGTTGAGCTCTCTTAGAGGCCCCTCTCACGGCCCCTCGCGCCACCCTTAGCGGCCCCGTCGCCGCCCCTAGCGGCCCCGTTGCCGCCCTTCCAGGCCCCTCGCAGCCCCTAGCGGCCCCGTCGGCGCCCTTCCAGGCCCCTCGCGGCCCCTAGCGGCCCCGTCGCCGCCCCTACGCGGCCCCGTCGCCGCCCCTAGCGGCCCCGTTGCTGCCCCTTGCCGCCCCGTCGCCGCCCCTAGCGGCCCGTCGCCGCCTCCCTCCCTACGCGGCCCCGTCGCCGCCCCTACGCGGCCCCGTCGCCGCCCCTAGCGGCCCCGTCGCCGCTCCCCTCCCTACGCGGACCTGTCGCCGCCCCTACGCGGCCCCAACGCCGCCCCTAGCGGCCCCGTCGCCGCCCCCACGTGGCCCCGTCGCCGCCCCTAGCGGCCCTGTCGCCGCTCCCCTCCCTACGCGGCCCCGTCGCCGCCCCTACGCGGCCCCGTCGCCGCCCCTAGTGGCCCCTTCGCCGCCCCTACGCGGCCCCGTCGCCGTCCCTAGCGGCCCCGTCGCCGCTCCCCTCCCTACGCGGCCCCGTCGCCGCCCCTACGCGGCCACGTCGCCGCCCCTAGCGGCCCCGTCGCCGCCCCTAGCGGCCCCGTCGCCTCCTCCCTCCCTATGCGGCCCCGTCGCCGCCCCTACGCGGCCCCGTTGCCGCCCCTAGCGGCCCCGTCGCCGCCTCCCTCCCTACCCGGCCCCGTAGTCGCCCCTACGCGGCCTCGTCGCCGCCCCTACGCGGCCCCGTCACCGCCCCTACGCGGCCCCGTTGCCGCCCCTAGCGGCCCCGTCGCCGCCTCCCTCCCTACCCGGCCCCGTAGTCGCCCCTACGCGGCCTCGTTGCCGCCCCTACGCGGCCCCGTCGCCGCCCCTACACGGCCCCTAGTGGCCCTTTCGCCGCCCCTACGCGGCCCCGTCGCCGTCCCTAGCGGCCCCGTCGCCGCTCCCCTCCCTACGCGGCCCCGTCGCCGCCCCTACGCGGCCACGTCGCCGCCCCTAGCGGCCCCGTCGCCGCCCCTAGCGGCCCCGTCGCCTCCTCCCTCCCTATGCGGCCCCGTCGCCGCCCCTACGCGGCCCCGTTGCCGCCCCTAGCGGCCCCGTCGCCGCCTCCCTCCCTACCCGGCCTCGAAGTCGCCCCTACGCGGCCTCGTCGCCGCCCCTACGCGGCCCCGACACCGCCCCTACGCGGCCCCGTTGCTGCCCCTAGCGGCCCCGTCGCCGCCTCCCTCCCTACCCGGCCCCGTAGTCGCCCCTACGCGGCCTCGTCGCCGCCCCTACGCGGCCCCGTCACCGCCCCTACGCGGCCCCGTCGCCGCCCCTAGCGGCCCCGTCGCCGCTCCCCTCCCTACGCGGCCCCGTCGCCGCCCCTAGCAGCCCCGTCGCCGCCCCTACCCGGCCGCGTCGCCGCCCCTAGCGAGCAGCGGAGCCGCCGAGCCGCTCAAAAGCCGAGCCGCCGAGCCGCCCGTCAGCCGAGCCGCCGAGCCGCCGAGCCGCCGAGCAGCCGAGTCGCCCAGCAGCCGAGCCGTCCCTGGAGCAGCCGCCACTACAGCAGCCGTCCCTGGAGCAGCCACCACTGCAGCAGCCGCCCCTGCAGCAGTCGCCCCTGGAGCAGCCTCCCCTGTAGCAGCCTCCCCTGAAGCACCCCCCCCTGCAGCAGCCGCCCCTGGAGCAGCCGCCCCTACAACTGCCGCCCTTGGAGCAGCCACCCCTGCAGCTGCCGCGGAGCTCTCGCCCTACAGTGGTAGCGGCCTCGCCGTTGCCGCCGTCGTACGCCTGCCCTTCTCGCCACTAGTGAGCACTGTCTTGCCCGTACTGCTGTTACTGCTGCTCTTACTGCTACTGCTCTTTCTACTGCTACTGCTGCTCCTCGCGTGGCCAGATGCAGCTCCAGCGTCGCCCGCGTGAGTCCCTCACCCTCCAATAGCTTCGTGAGTGGTACGCTAGTTGGGGTTGTCCGGGTGGCCGTAGTGGGAGTCGTCCTGGAGTGAGTAGTTCCGCAGCTGCTTGTAGTGGCCAGGTGCAGCTGCAGCGTCGTCTGCGTGCGGTCCTTTCGCCCCAGCAGCTTAGTGAGTGGTACGCTCAGCTTGGAGGGTCACGGAGTACTGCTCGCTGTGTGTACGTCATTCGCACTGGTGCTCGGACTGGTCAGCCTTGCGGGACGCTTGGTCATGCAGAGTCCCGCTGCTTCGCCCGTCTGAGCGACGCCTGGCGTACGGAGTTTGGCGACGCGGCTGAGCTCCCTGACTAGGTGGAGCTACTTAGGCTGCGGGTAGATATCTATGCTCTTGACTATGATGCTATCCTCACTGCCATGTATGCATTGCCTTATAGTGATGAGGGTGACTGTTACCTGTGTGTTCCGCCTGACCCGTGCATTGAGGCTGCTGCTCTAGGTGTTGGTGAGGCTGCTGCTCTAGGTGCTAGTGCGTCTGCTGCCCCAGGTGCTGGTGGGTCTGCTCTCTCAGGTACCACGTCGGCTCAGGCCTTACACACCTTCACTCTTGACTCGGGTGCTTCCCGCTCCTTCTTTCGAGACCGCATCACGCTTACGCTGCTCAGTCGGCCGGATGCGGTCTCCCTGGCAAACCCCTCTGGGGGTCCTGTCCTTGCTAGCTTCTCCACTTTCTTACCGTGTCCGGCAGCCCCCTCTAGCACCTTGTCAGGTCTCTACCTCCCCTCGTTCTTTACGAACTTTGTGAGTGGTGCTGATCTACAAGATTAGGGGGTTGACCAGTTCACTCCTGCGAGTCAGCGGGTGACCCACTGTACATGTGCGCGGACGGGCCGACACTTCGCCACGTTTACCCGTCGGCCGAGGTCGAGCCTGTACACACTAACTACTGAGTCTCCTCCAGTTGCTGGGTCTTGTCAGGTAGCGGCGTCGAGTCAGGTGTTTGCTGCAGTGTCCAGGTCTGGTCCTGAGTCTGCTCCCTGCTCGTGTCGTCTCCTGTCCCACCAGACTCTCCTTTGGCACCACCGCCTTGGTCACCCCTCCCTGCCTCGTCTCCGAGGCATGACCTCCCGTGTCCTTGTCTCTGGTCTACCCCGGTCCCTCCCTCCACTCCCTCCGGGGCCTGCCCCTACCTACGTTCCCTGCGTCAAGGGACGGCATCGCGCAGCCCCTCACTCCTCCGAGCTTCCTCAGACAGAGGCTCCCCTGCAGACTCTTCACATGGACGTGTGGGGCCCCGCCCGCGTCCGTGGCCAGGGTCACGAGCGTTAATTTCTATTGGTGGTTGACGACTACTCGCGTTACACCACGGTGTTTTCCTTGCGCAGCAAGGGTGACGTCACTGAGGTGTTGATCGACTTGATTCGCACAGCTCGTCTCCAGCTCAGAGAGAGTTTCGGCTCGGACTTTCCTGTTCTGCGTCTGCACTCTGACAGAGGCGGGGAGTTTTCCTCTGCCCGTCTGGGAGCCTTCTGTGGAGCACAGGGCATCCGCCAGACCTTCACGCTTCCGGCCTCTCCACAGCAAAATGGGATTGCTGAGCGCCGCATTGGCATGGTCATGGACGTTGCTCGTACGTCCATGATCCATGCGGCCGCTCCCCATTTTCTGTGGCCGTTTGCGGTTCAGTACACAGCGCATCAGCTCAACCTTCAGCCCCGGGTCTCCTTGCCAGAGACCTCCCCCACCTTGCGGTGGACGGGGAAGGTTAGCGATGCGTCTACGTTTCGGGTCTGGGGATCTCGGGCGTTTGTCCGCGACTTGTCTGCGGACAAGCTTTCCCCCCGTGCCGTTCCCTGCGTCTTCGTTGGCTTCCCCCCCAAACGCGCCTGGGTGGCAGTTTTACCACCCCACCTCGCGCCGTGTTCTGTCCTCCCAGGATGTCAACTTTGACGAGTCGGTGCCTTACTACCGTCTCTTCCCCTACCGCACTCCGCCCCTCCTCTCGCCACCGCTTTTCCTTGCGCCAGGTCCGCCCCCGGTAGACCCCCTCCCCCCTCAGGGTCCTACCCCGTCAGGTGTGTCCCAAGTAGACGCAGTCGAGCTTGTCGAGGTAGCTCTTGACTCTGGTGCTGCTAGAGGTGCTGAGCCTGCGGGTGCCGGGTCTGGAGGTGCTAAGCCTAGGGGTGCATAGCGTGGGGGTTGCTGAGTCTAGGGGTGCTGAGCCTGGGGGTGCTGAGTCTAGGGGTGCTGAGCCTCGGGGTGCTGAGTCAGGGAGTGCTGAGCCTGGGGGCGCTGAGCCTGGGGATGCGGAGCCTGGGGGTGCTAGGTCTGCTCGTGTGGCCTCTCGCGGTGCTTCGTCGAGGCGGGAGCTACTCTCTCCGCAGGAGCTGCGCGAGTGGTTTGCCCGGCGCTGGAGCCGTGCTGCTGGATCTGGAGGTACTACTGTTGCTGCTGGTCGCGGAGGTGCTCGTACTGGCGGTACTGGAGCTGCTGGGGCTGGAGGTGCTGCTGGGGCTGCTGGAATTAGTCCTGCTGGAGGTAGTGCTGGAGCTGCAGGAGGTACTCGGGCTGCCGGTCCTCATGGAGTTGGTGTTGCTGGAGCTGCAGGAGCTTCTGGAGCTGGAGCTGCTGGGGGTGTTGGCGCTGGTGGTTCTCCTGGCGCTGGTGCGTCTGAAGGTGCTGGAGTTGGCGGTGTTGGAGCTGGAGATGCTGCTGGCGCTGGTGCTGCCACTGGGGGTACTGGTGTTGTCCCTGCTGGTTCTAAAGGTGCTGCGCGGCCAAGGCCGTACTTCGTTCCGCTCCTTGAGCAGGTTCTTGGTCTCCCGCCCTCTACTGGTCGTGCTCCTCCCTTAGAGTGTCCACAGCTTGTCCCGTCGCGGTCATAGTTACAGCCCGCCTCCCCCCTACCTGCTCCTTCTCCCTACACTGGTCCTACTGGAGGTCTTGCTGAGCGTCGTGAGCCTGCGTCTCGTCTTGCGTCGCCTGTTCGTGCTCCTCGCACTAGTCGTCGTGCTCCGCGTCCGCGTCCTCCTGCGGTCCCACGCACACACTAGATGGCACTGCGTCCTTCCACTGCTCCTCTGCGTGTCCCGTTGCCGTCTCCTCCAGAGTCCTCTCTTCGAGTTCTTGCTGACCTTGAGTCTCACTCTCTTCGTGCTGCCTGTCCTATTATCACGCGTCTCCTGTCTACTGTTGTCACTGACCCTTCCTAGTTGCTGAGCTTGTCGACTTTGCTTTTCGCTGTCGTCTGGACTACGCTACTTGTCTTGTTGCTGAGTCTGGTTTAGTCTGTCCTCCGTCCGTCGGGGGTGAGTGTGCTCTTAGCACGGACGTCCTTGAGGACAGGCAGGAGGAGTTCCAGTGTTTTGCTGCTGCTTTGCCTCATCTCGTGTCCACGCTGATTGCCCCTGAGGGAGACCCGGATGCACCAGACATTCCGACTCCTCGATCGTACTCTGAGGCGATCGAGGGTCCCTACTCCTCTTAGTGGCAGTCAGCCATGGACGCAGAGATGGCTTCCTGGAAGTCCACAGGTACCTACGTCGACGAGGTTCCCCCACCTGGGGCGAACATCGTCAGTGGCATGTGGATTTTCAGGGTGAAGCGGCCGCCGGGTTCTCTGCGTGGCTCGAGGCTTCAGTCAGCGGCACGGAGTTGACTACTTTCAGACCTTCTCTCCCACCCCGAAGATGACCACTCTTCGGGTGTTGCTGCACATAGCCGCTCAGCGGGACTACGAGCTTCACTCTCTTGACTTCAGCACAGCTTTCCTGCAGGGCAGCCTACACGAGGAGATATGGCTGCGCCGCCCACCTGGCTTCCTTGGGTCGTTTCCTCCTGGTACCCAGTGGAGCCTCTGGCGGCCAGTCTACGGTCTCTGCCAGGCGCCCCGTGAGTGGCACGACACACTGAGGACTACACTTGCGGCTCTTGGGTTAGCTCCTTCTACAGCTGACCCGTCGCTGTTTCTGCGCACCGACACCTCTATGCCGCCGTTCTACATCCTCGTGTACGTCGACGATTTGGTCTTTGCCATTGCTGACACTGCTGGACTTGCCCACGTGAAGTTGGAGCTGCAGAAGAGACACACGTGCACAGACCTGGGTGAACTGCGCAGCTACCTTGGCTTGCAGATCACCCGGGACAGAGCACAGCGCACCATTACCCTTACTCAGTCACACATGGTGCAGCAGGTCCTTCAGCGCTTCGACTTCACGTACTCCTCGCCTCAGGCCACTCCTCTGTCTACTCGCCACTTGCTCTCAGCTCTGCCTTCGGATGAGTCCGTAGAGCCGAGTGGCCCGTACCCAGAGCTTGTTGGCTGCCTCATGTACCTGATGACCTGCACACGACCTGACCTTGCATACCCTCTTAGCATCTTGGCACGCTATGTTGCTCCTGGAAAACACCGACCAGAGCACATGGCTGCAGCGAAGAGGGTGTTGTGCTACTTGTGCAGTACATCGGGCATGGGGCTAGTGCTTGGAGGGCGATGTCGAGTGGTCCTCACAGGTCACGCAGACGCCTCTTGGGCTGACGACCAGGCTACGCAGCGGTCGTCATAGGGTTACACCTTCAGCCTTGGCTCCGGCTCTGTTTCGTGGCGGTCCAGCCGTTCGTATTTTGTTCTTGGCTCGAGTTGTAAGGCTGAGATCTACACGGGAGCCATGGCTGCACAGAAGCTACGCGGGCTCACCTACCTGCTGACTGACCTAGGAGAGCCGCCTTGTTCTCCTCCAGTTTTGTACGTAGACAACAAGGCCATGCTGGCCTTGTGTCTAGAGCACAGACTGGAGTACAGAACGAAGCACATTGCTCTTCGCTACTTCCTTGCTCGTGAGCTGCAGCAGCGTGGTCAGCTGCGCCTTGCTTACGTGGCCTCTGAGGCCAACACTGCTGATATCTTTACAAAGGCACTTCCGCCTTGTGATCATCAGCGCTTCTGTACGATGCTAGGTCTTGTGCCTACTTGGCCACACTTGCTCACTTCTTGACCTTGCTTGTACTGTGATCTTTCTACACATGCATTTGCTTGTTTACCTTTATATATGATCTTGCATGTGAACTGGCCTTCTTGCCTTGATCTTGTGCTCGGACTGTGTGGTGACGTTGTGATCCACCGTGAGCTTGCTTTGCTTTGCTTGACTGGTCTTGTGACCTCTTGTTCTCCCCCACTTTTCTTATGGAGGTGTTTCAACTCATATGCTATAGTTTGTGTAGGCTGTAGTGGGGTAGACAATACGCGGTACAACACTTTTAGGTTTTCCTACTTGTACCCACCTGCTTGCTAGTTCATTCATTCCTCATTTCTTCACAATCACCCCCGGCTCCACCACCAAGATCGACGGCTGGCATGCCATTCTCTCCAGCGGATGTTGCCATGCTGCCCTAGTAGCTCGCGCCTCTGATCTATCTCACCTTGGGCCTCGCTCTTGTGTTGGTGCCTCTTGCGGGAAGTATCGGTGTCGTGCTCGTAGGCCCATGTCTCCCCTTTCTCGATCCTCTCCCCTATTCACAAGGGAAGATTGCCTTGTGGTGGTGCTGCCACTACTCAGCTCCAAAGGCAGCTCCACATGCTCCAAGCTGGAACTCTTTACCTCCCCAAGCCGCACGCCTATCTTCGCCTCATTTTCCGCCTTCCAATCCTTGTACATCAGATTTTCCATGAACTTGCAGTTTCTGCTCACCATGAGCTTCTTGGTGAATGGGTCCCAAAGAAGCAATCCCTTGCTGTCTTGAGCCATGCCCAAGTGCACGGCCCATATCGCCTTGGCACCAAGCTTGTTGTGCCGAAGATGCTTAGGTATGAA
This sequence comes from Closterium sp. NIES-65, assembly GCA_948144175.1. Lineage (NCBI taxonomy): Eukaryota > Viridiplantae > Streptophyta > Zygnematophyceae > Desmidiales > Closteriaceae > Closterium > Closterium sp. NIES-65. Next base: position 362,175 of record CANXME010000149.1, read on the forward strand.
CGCCATGCACATGCACCTGAACACCCGAAGTCATGCGGGTGTAGATGTCGACAATGGTGAGGAAATACTCAGCTCCAGCAGCTCCAAGCTTCAAGGGGCCCACCACGTCCATCACCACCTTATCAAGTGGTGCCCTTGCTTTCGGACTTGCGAACGGGAAACGCGTGAACTTGGCTTGCATGCACGTCGGGCTGCGAAGTAGCTCATCGGGCTCTCCCTTCACACGTAAGCCAGCAACCATTTCGTTCTTCACTAGCTGCTGCAAGATGGGCAGGGCCACATGCTCCATTTGCCGATGCAAGGTGATCCAATAACACTCCCCCGTAGCCGAAGTCAGATTGGAGAACGCCACGCTCGCAATAGCGCCCCACATGCTCTCTCCGTAGTCCACCTCCGCTGCTGCCTCCGGGTTCTCCTCACCCTTGTGCTGCTTCTTGGCTGCTGCACCATTCTCCTAAGGATCACCGAGCTTGCTGGTCCCTCCAGATTTGCTCTTCTTGAGCTCGTTCTCCCTAGCGCGACCGTTCGCGCCATTGCCACTACCAACCGCTTCACCCTTGGTGCTGATGCTTGCTGCCACTTGCCTCTCTTTAGGTTTAGGGACCAATAGGATCTGCCACATCTCGTTGTAAAGATCCCTATCCTCATGAAGGTTCCATAGAATCCGCTCGCCAAGCCTCGCGGTATAGGTCTTGGCTCCCTTCGAGTTCGTGTCCATACCGGCCATTGCCAATCGCAACACAGAAATCAGGTTCGCAGCAAGGCTGGGCACCCAAAGCACATTCTTGAGGCCCACCATCTTTCCATCAGCACCCTTGAACATGGCCTTGCCCATGCATTTCACCTCTGCTCGCTGCCCCAAAGCCGATGTGACATGCTTCACCAGTGACGGTTCAAGTTCGGTGAGCAAGTTCGCGGAAGGTGTTATGGTATAGGTAGCACCGCTATCGATCACCCAATAGTCCAGGGGGTGTAGGGTGACATTTTCCACAGCTGCAGGCTCTTCAAAGTCTTCATCCTTCTCTGGTGCAGCTGGTGCTTGCGTCAAGACGAAGATGAATTGGCTCAGGAACCGATCGTCGCTCCGGTCCTTGTATCTCCGCTCTTCATGTTTGCAGCACTGCCTCCGCGACCGCCACGGCCTCCACGGCCTCTTCCTCCCCTGACCTTGAGCAGGGGTCCAACCATCAGGGAGTTTGTAGCAATCGCGCCACATGTGTCTGCTTTTGTGGCAAAAGTGGCACTCGCCGTCGAATCGCCCGTGACCACGTCCGTAGATCTTATCATCGCTGCCGTAACCGCCACTCCCGCGGCCTCAATTAAAGTTGCTGCCAAATCTGCCTCCCCCTCGTCCTCTGCCTCTTCAATGGCCGTACCCCCTGTTGGGTGCAAATTCACATTGCACAACATCCTGCCGTCTGTTTGTACGAGTATGCGTGTGTGAATGCATTTGGGTGTGAATGGAATGTTCGTGTGTTTGTTTGCTTTAGCAATTTTCGCTTGATGCATTTGCAGCTACTCGCGCAGTGTGCGCTTCGGCACAACATTGTACGCGCTATGAATAGTACAAGCAGAAAGGACGAGCTTGCAAAGGAACCCAAGATGGAAGCTTTGCGGTTCAACATACTTGATTGCGCAGATTGAGTTCTATCCAACTCGAAATTGTACTGTTTTGTTTGGTTGACTAAAGTGTAGCAGGGCAGGCACTATATGTTGGGTGCAAATTCACATTGCACGACATCCTGCCGTCTGTTTGTACGAGTATGCGTGTGCAAATGCATTTGGGTGTGAATGAAATGTTCGAGTCTTTGGTTGCTTTCGCAATTTTTGCTTGAAGCATTTGCAGGTACTCGCGCATTGTGCGCTTTGGCACAACATTGTACGCGCTATGAATAGTACGAGCAGAAAGGATGAGCTCACAAAGGAACCCCAGATGGAAGCTTTGCGGTTCAGTTGAATTGATTGTGCAGATTCAGTTCTATCCAACTCGAAATTGTGCTGTTTTGTTTGGTTGACTATAGTGTAGCAGGGCAGGCACTATAGGGATACAATTTAGGTGAAGGTTGGATGTTGTTTGTCTGTATCTGCATGCTACAGGGCCAGGGGAATCCTGCGGAACCAGCATTTGTCTGGTTGGGCAAAGACAAAACAGGTTCTGTTTTTAGGACCTGAACCTGGTTGTTGTTGAGGGTGGAGAAAATGATGTGGAGACAAGCACTAGTGGAGCTGCTGGATCTGAGGGGGGAGAGCAGCAGCAGGGGAAAACTAAGAAGCCAAAGGGTGTCGTTATGAAGGGATGGGAGACACCCGTCTCCAGGCCAGGACATACTCGTATGGCTACTAAGAAGCTGACTGCAGGAGCTGATGTAGCGGAGCTGCAGCTTGGGACCGAGGCGGCATTGCTGATTCTACTGCATGGCTATGATCCGGATGAGGAGATGAACTTGCGTACTGTTTTCTTGCCCCTGCACCAGAGGAACCAGCTAGCGTGGAGGAGGCATTAGCTGGACTAGATAGGGAGAAGTGGCTGGTTTCCAGGGATGCTGGGTACCAGAGCCTGCTAGAGAATGGGACATGGGAGCTGGTGGTGCTGCCTAAGGGGAAGAAAGCCGTAAAGTGCAAGTGGGTGCTAAGGATCAAGACCGATGACAAGGGACAGGTCACCATCTACAAAAGTAGGCTGGTGGCTAAAGGGTTTATGCAGAAGGAGAAGTAGGACTTCAATGAGATCTTTGCTCCCACTGCCAAACCCCCTACCCTCCGTGTGTTGTTGGCAGAATCAGCCGTTAGTGGGAAATTCATCATTCAGATGGATATATCAACGGCATTCGTCAATTGGATATTAGAGGAGGATGTGTACATGACACAGCCGCCTGGGTATGAGGTTGGTACAGGCAGGGTGTGCAAGCTGAAAAAGTCCATCTACGGCTTGAAGTCGGGGCCACACTACCAGAAGTTGGCAGCTGTTTTAGAGGAGATGGGATTCAGGGCCAGCAGCTGTGATGAGAGCCTCTTTCTCAAGGGGGAGGGGGAGAAGCTGGTGCTGTTTCTGGTCTATGTGGACGACATTCTTCTCTTCAGCAGCAGCATGAAGGAGATCCAGAAGGTGCAGCAGCAGCTGATGGAGAACTTCCAGTGCAAGAACCTTGGGGAGGTAAAGTACTACCTGGGGATGCATGTGGATAGGGATCCTGATCACAAGGTGGTTGAAGCTGCACGAAGAGAAGTTCATCAAGGAGCTTGGGGAGAAGTATGGGATTGAGAATAAGTGCAATGTTGCAACTCCCCTGCCAGCAGAATTCAAGCTTGTGAAGGCTGCAGAGGGTGAAGGGGTTGAAGCCGAGGAGCAGCATCAATTTCAGTCCTTGGTGGGCAGCCTCTTATATGTAGCAGTTCACACGAGGCCCGACATCTCTTTCTCGGTTGGGCAGCTGGCTAGGGTGGTGCAGAATCCATCAGAGGAGCAGGTGGATGCAGCTGAGCGTGTGGTGAAGTATCTGAACTCTCACCCAAGCATTGGAGTTCAATACTCCGTATCTGCACAGGTAAAGCAGAAAGGGGTTGAGGTTCTTAAAGAGAATGGGGAGCGGCTTGGAGAAGGCAAGCTGTTTCTCACTTGTTTTACTGATGCTACGTGGGCTTCTGAGAAGGAGGACTCCTCATCTGTGGGAGGATACATCTGTGTAGTTGGGGGAGGACCTGTTAGTTGGAGGTCAAAGAAGCAGACAGAGACGGCACTCTCTTCTGCAGAATCAGAGAACATTACGATGTTCCATGGGGTGAAGGAGGTGATTTGGCTAAGGAGGTTGTTAGAGGAGATTGGCCAGGAGCAGAAGGTTGCTACGCCGCTGTTCTGTGATAGCAAGGGAGCTCTTGGGATGGCCAGGAACGCCGTGCTTCATGGGCTTAATAAGCACATGCGTATCAAGTGGCACTGGCTGAGTAAGGAGGTGAAGAGGGGGACGGTGAATCCGATCTACATCAAGACTCACCAGCAGCCAGCAGACTTCCTCACCAAGAGGCTTGCGGATGAGCCTCATTGGCTAGTACGCTAGCACTCTAACACAAGGCAAACGCTGTCGGAGCCATAACTTCGTAATGGCAGAACTTTTCGCGAGGCAACTTGGTTCATTTTAAAGCTCTTGTAGCGAGCTTCGATATAGGAAATTCTCAGCTTAATCCGATCAACGATCTGCACAATACGCTGCACGATGTTCAAGGTACTCTTGCTTTTTTGACTACTTTCCTCTTGATCCCTCTCTCTATAAACTCGGACCCGAGGATAGGGGCTGGTCTTGTACCAGGCACCCAAGGACCCTTGGAGGTGACCCCGAGGAGAGGTTTTTAAGTTTGATAAAGTCTTAATAGCTTGAGTTTATTAGGCCCTTACACCAACACCCCAGGCCGATGTTTGCTGCCCTAACGCCATCCGCTCTCGCCAACTCATGGCGGCGGAAATCCTCTTGGAGGATTGCTCGCTTTACTTCTTCGAGCGAGAGGCGGGGCAGATCTCGGTTGAAGTTGATGATGAGCAAGGACCATGACTATGGGAGTAAGGCCAGAATTTTGGTCTTCTTCTGGAGCTCACCATAGTTCAAATCAGCTCCCCCAAGCCTCGTCAACAAGTCGAAGAATTTCTGCGCCCCTTCTCCAACCGCTTCATCATCTTCAATTCGTAGAGTGGCCATTTGCCGTTCCAAGACCACCGCTACCGCTGCTGTCGCAGGAGCGTGTACACCCATGAGAGTAGCCCATGCCTTTGGTCCCTTCTGTGGTTCACGCCGGAATAGCTTTATGTGATGGACTTGGCTGCTCCCCAGCGCTTGCCCAAGTAGGAGGTAGCCTTGTGCGCTCTTCCACACCCACGGGCTCTTCTCCGGGTCATTCTCGATGCGCTTCTCCGTTCTTTCAATCACCTCCAGCAGGTCTTAGTGGTCAAACACGTTCTCCATTCTGAATGATCACTCACCAAAGTTGTCACCCTTGAACTTGTCAAGCCCAAACACTCTTGGTTGATCCCTAGAAGGTCCAAGAGTAGGTTGCACAGGCGCCATGGCTGAATCACCAGGTTGACCTTGTGCTTGGGGTCCTCCACTGCCTCCAGCACCTCTGTCACCCCTTTGTTCAGGTCCCAGCCATTGTCCTGGCTGCTCCAAGGAGCTCTGATACCACTTGATATATTCACAGTAGGCTTCAATGTGCCTAAAATGAAAGAAAAAGTGCACAGTCGGACTTCTGCACAGCGGATTGAAATGTTCATATCGTTCTGAGTACAGCATTAAATAACCTGATTCAAATTGGATCTGAAGCGTCTTAACGTTGAGAAACTGAATGAACGGGAGTGAATGACTATGAAATGAAGTGGGTACAAACAGGAAACCCTAATTGGGTTGTACCCCCTATGGGATACCCCACTATAGCCTACAGAAACAAGTAAGCTATATGTTCTGACACACCCCCATAGGCAAAGTGGGGGAGAACAAGGGGTCACAAGACCAGTCAAGCAAAGCAAAGCAAAGCTCAGGGTGGATCACAAAGTCACCACGCATTCCGAGCACAAGTTCAAAGGCCAGAAGGCCAGTTTACATGCAAGATCATATATAGAGATATACAAGAATCAAGCAAGCAAGAGCAAGAGTATATATAGGCGAAGGTACAAGCAAGGTCAAGAGGAGAGCAAGTGAGGCAAGACAGCCACAAGACCCAACTGCGTGCAACAACGCTGATGATCACAAGGCGCAAGTGCCTTGGTGAACACATCAGCAGTGTTGGCCTCAGAGGCCACGTACGCAAGTCGTAGCTGTCCACGCTGCTGTAGCTCACGAGCAAGAAAGTAGCAGAGAGCAATGTGCTTCGTTCTGTGCTCCAGTCGCTGCTCTCGACACAAGGCCAGCATGGCCTTGTTGTCTACGTACAGGACTGGAGGAGAACGAGGCTGCTCTCCAAGGTCGGTCAGCAGGTAGGTGAGCCAGCGTAACTCCTGTGCAGCCATAGCCCCAGCGTAGATCTCAGCCTCACAACTGGAGCCGAGAACAGAAGACGAGCGGGTAGCCCGCCACGAGACAGAGCCGGAACCTAGGCTGAAGGTGTAACCCTGTGACGACCGCTGCGTAGCCTGGTCGTCAGCCCAAGAAGCGTCTGCGTGCCCAGTGAGGACCACTGGACTGCGCCCTCCAAGCACTAGCCCCATGCCCGACGTACTGCACAAGTAGCGCAACACCCTCTTCGCTGCAGCCATGTGCTCTGGTCGGTGTCTCCCAGGAGCAACAAAGCGTGCGAGAATGCTAAGAGGGTATGCGAGGTCAGGTCGTGTGCAGGTCATCAGGTACATGAGGCAGCCAACAAGCTCTGCGTACGGGCCACTCGACTCTACGGACTCATCCGAAGGCAGAGCTGAGAGCGAGTGGCGAGTAGGCAGAGGAGTGGCCTGAGGCGAGGAGTACGCGAAGCCGAAGCGCTGAAGGACCTGCTGCACCATGTGTGACTGAGTCAGGGTAATGGTGCGGCGTGCTCTGTCCCGGGTGATCTGCAAGCCAAGGTAGCTGCGCAGTTCACCCAGGTCAGTGCACGTGTGTCTCTTCTGCAGCTCGGACTTCACGTAGGCGAGTCCAGCAGTGTCAGCTGTGGCAAAGACCAAGTCGTCGACGTACACGAGGATGTAGAACGGCGGCAGAGAGGTGTCGGTGCGAAGAAACAGCGACGGGTCGGCAGTAGAAGGAGCAAACCCAAGTGCCGCGAGCGTAGTCCTCAGTGTGTCGTGCCACTCACGTGGCGCCTGGCGGAGACCGTAGACTGGACGCCAGAGACTCCACTGGGTACCAGGAGGGAAAGACCCAGTGAAGCCAGGTGGGCGACGCAGCCAGATCTCCTCGTGCAGGCTGCCCTGCAAGAAAGCAGTGCTGAAGTCAAGAGAGTGCAGCTCGTAGTCACGGTGAGCAGCAACGTGCAGCAGAACCCGAAGAGTGGTCATCTTCGGGGTGGGGGAGAAGGTCTGAAAGTAGTCAACCCCCTGCCGCTGACTGAAGCCACGAGCCACGTAACGCGCCTTGAAGACAGGCGGAGAACCCGGCGGCCGCTTCACCCTGAAAATCCACATGCCACTGACGATGTTCGCCCCAGGAGGGGGAACAGCCTCAACGTAGGTGCCTGTGGACTTCCAGGAAGCCATCTCTGCATCCATAGCTGCCTGCCACTGAGAGGAGTAGGGACCCTCTATCGCCTCCGCGTAAGAGCGCGGAGTCGGGATGTCTGGTGCATCCGGGTCTCCCTCAGGGGCTAGCAGTACAGACGCAAGACAAGGTGAAGCAGCGGCTAGACACTGGAACTCCTCCTGCCTGTCCTCAAGGACGTCCGTGCCAAGGGCACACTCACCCCCGACGGACGGAGGAAAGGCGGACTCAGACTCAGTGACAAGACGAGCAGCGTAGTCTAGACGACAGCGCGCAGCAAAGTCGACAAGCTCAGTGACAAGGGCAGACGCAGCAGACGACTCAAAGGAAGGGTCAGTGACAGCAGTAGCAAGGAGACGCGTGACAGTAGGACTGGCAGCGCGAAGAGAGTCCGACTCAGGGTCGGCAAGAGCAGGAAGAGAGGAAGCAGGAGGAGAAGGCAAAGGGGCACGTAGAGGAGCAGTGGACGGACGCAGTGACATCCGGTGCGTGCCAGGGACAGGAGGAGGACGCTGACGAGAACCACGACCACTAGCGCGCTCAGTACGAACAGGCGACGCAGGACGAGACGCAGGCTCACGACGCTCAGTAAGACCTCCAGTCGGACCAGCGTAGGGAGAAGGAGCAGGCAAAGGGGAGGCAGGCTGTAGCTGTGGCTGTGACCGAACAGGCTGCGGACCCTCTAAGGGAGCAGGAGGAGGTGCAAGACCAAGAATCTGCTGCAGGAGCGGAACGAAGTACGGTCGGGGCCGCGCGGCGACACCAGAAACAGCAGGAACAGCAGCAGCAGCCCCGTCCGGAGCACCCACTCCAGCAGCACCTCCAGCAGAACCACCAGAAGCTCCAGAACCTCCAGCAGCAGCACCAGGAACACTGTCAGTCGGACTGCCAACCGCAGGCTCAGCGCCAACACCCTCAGCAGGACCAGCTCCAGGAGAACTCTCAGACCCAGCAGCTCCAGCACCCACAGTACGAGCACCGCCAGGACGCGTGGCAGCAGTACCCTCTGCAGCCGAAGAACCACCAGCACCAGCAGCACGCCTCCAGCGCCTGGCAAACCACTCACGCAGCTCCTGTGGGGGGAGTGGCTCTCGGCGAGACGAAGCACCCCCAGGCACAGCACCCCCAGGCTCAGCACCCCCAGGCTCAGCACCCCCAGGCACAGCACCCCCAGGCTCAGCACCCCCAGGCTCAGCACCCCCAGGCTCAGCACCCCCAGGCCCAGCACCCCCAGGCTCAGCACCCCCAGGCACAGCACCCCCAGGCTCGACACCTCCAGGCTCAGCACCCCCAGGCTCGGTACCCCCAGGCTCAGCACCCCCAGACTCCGCACCCCCAGGCTCAGCTCCCGCAGCAGCACCAGAGTCACCAGTGACCTCGACAGGCTCGACCGCGTCTACCTGGGACAAACCTGAAGGGGCAGGACCCTGAGGGGGGAGGGTAACTACCGGGGGGGGACCTGGTACCAAGAAGAGCGGGGGCGGGGGGAGGGACGGAGTGCGGTAGGGGAAGAGGCGGTAGTAGGGTACCGACTCGTCGAACGTGACGTCCTGGGAGGACAGAACACGTCGAGAGGTGGGGTGGTAAAACTGCCACCCAGGGGCGTCGGGGGGGAACCCCAGGAAGACGCAGGGAGAAGCACGAGGGGACAGCTTGTCCGCAGACAGGTCGCGAACAAACGCCCGAGATCCCCAGACCCGGAACGCCGACGCATCGCCAACCTTCCCCGTCCACAGCAGAGCTGGGGAGGTCTCTGGTCGAGAGACCCTGGGGTGGAGGTTGATCTGGTGCGCAGCGTACCTGACCGCAAACGGCCACAGAAAATGGGGAGCAGCCGCATGCATCATGGACGTACGAGCGACGTCCATGACCATGCCAATGCGGCGCTCAGCAATCCCATTCTGCTGTGGTGAGTCCGGAAGCGTGAAGGTCTGACGGATGCCTCGCACACGACAGTAGGCACTCAGGAGGCCAGAGGAGAACTCTCCGCCTCTGTCCGAGTGCAGACGCAAAACAGGGAAGTCAGAGCCAAAGCTCCTCCGAAGCTGAAGACGAGCTGCGCGGATCCAGTCGATCAACACCTCAGTGACCTCACCCTTGCTGCGCAAGGGGAAGACTGTGGTGTAACGCGAGTAGTCGTCAACCACCAGCAGGAAGTAGCGCTCCTGACCCTGTCCACGGACGCGGGCTGGGCCCCACACGTCCATGTGAAGCGTCTGCAACGGGGCCTCCGTCGGAGGAAACTGGGAGGAGTGAGGGGCAGCACGCTGGCGCCCCTCGACACAGGGGACACAGGCAGGGCAAGGGCCCGGAGGAAGGGGAGGGAGGGACCGGGGAAGACCAGACACAAGGACCCGCGAGGCCATGCCTCTGAGCCGAAGCAGAGAGGGGTGGCCAAGGCGGTGGTGCCAGAGGAGGGTCTCGTGAGACAGACGACGACACGAACAGGGGGCAGACTCAGGACCAGACCTGGACGCTGCAGCAAACACCTGACCAGACGAAGGGACTCTACCAGACGCAGCACCTGGAGGAGAAGCAGTGGTCAGTGTGTACAGGCTCGACCCTGGCCGACGTGTAAACGTAGCCAGGTGACGACCTGTATCCGCCTCCGTACAGTGGGTCACCCGCTGACGAGCAGGGGTGAACTGGTGGACACCTGCATCCTGGAGGTCAGCACCACTCACCAAGTTCGTCGAGAACGAGGGGAGGTAGAGACCAGTCAGGGTGCCAGAGGGGGCCGCTGGACACGGGAGGACAGTGGAGAAGCGAGACAGGACAGGTCCCCCAGAGGGGTCAGCCAGGGACACCGCAACCGGCCGACTCAGCGGCGTGAGAGTGGTGCGGTCCCTAAAGAAGGAGCGAGACGCTCCAGAGTCAAGGGTGAAGGTGTGAGAGGCCGAAGCCGACACAGTACCTGAGAGGGCGGACTCACCAGCACCTGAGAGCACAGACGCACTGGCACCTAGAGCTGCAGCCTCACTAGTACCTGACGCGGCAGTACCAATGCCCGGGTCGGGCGGGAAACACCGGTAACAGTCATCCTCATCACTACCAGTCACAGCATACATAGCAGAGAGAATAGCATCAAAGTCAAGATCATAAATAGCTACTCCAGCCCTAGACAGCTCTCCCCAGCGGGGGATCTCAGCGGCCTCCGGAAACTGCTGACGCCAGGCGTCGGTCAGGCGGCCAAAGCAGCGACGGGCTGTGTGGGCGCCTCCACACCTCTCCCCCGCACGGTCACCGGTGCGAAGAACGTAGGGGCAGGGACCAAGCGCACCACCGCGCTGACGCTGCAAGTACCACTCACGGAGCTGCTGAGGGCCGGGGACGGTGCGAGAGCGCTACTGCTGCTGCGGCTGCTGCTGCTGCTGCTGCTGCTGCTGCTGCTGCTGCTGCTGGCGCTGACCACCCCCAGAGCTGCTCCGCTGGGACGAGCCACTCCGACCCCCGCCTCCACCGCCACCCCCGCCTCCACCGCCACCCCCGTCTCCACCGCCACCTCCCCCACCAGGACCGTCGCTCCCACCGCTCCCACCGCCTCCTCCGCTACCACCTCCGCCGCCACCTCCGCCTCCACCGCCGCCACTACTACCTCCACTCCCGCCACCACCCCCACCGCCACCCCCACTCCCCCCTCCACCCCCACCGCCTCCTCCACCGCCCCCTCTAGCTCCACCCGCCCCCTTGCCCCCCTTGCCCTTGCCAGAGCGGCGTCTGCCGCTGGGGGCAGACGCCGCGCCGACCGACTCAAAACCAGCGAGGTCGGCCGCAGCGGCAGAGGCGACAGAGGGCAGCAGGGGGGAAGGACCACACCCCTCAAAGATGGGGGTGCGAGGGTCACCCCGAGAGGCCCCTACAGCGACAATACTCTTCTCAGCCGCTAGCAGGGACTCCTCAAGGAGGTCGACAGTGAGAGTGGTGGGACAGACAGAGAGAAACTGGTCCCTAACGACACGGACTCAGGGAGACGGGTGACGAGAAAGTAGAGAGTGATGTACATGGGAGGAGGGTTCGTAGCGCGGAACTCAGCAGGAAGGGCAGCACGGTAGCGGGTGTCACTAGCGCGGAGGTGGGTAACTAGGTCAGCAACAGTGGGAAAGGAAGCGAGGTCAGGGAAGAGAAACGGTAGCATGAGGCGGCTAAGGGTAGCGGAGGAAGGGGAGGAGTAGCGTGCAACTACAGCGTCGTACAAGGCCTGAGCGGTCTTGCACTGACTAAAGTGGGCACGCTCAGAGGAAGGGAGGTGGCGACGCACAGCAAGACGTGCAGCAGCATCGCGGGTCGCCCACTTGGAGCGAGCAGCAGAGTCAGCATCAGCAGGCGGGGCAGGGACAGCGCCAGAGACAAAGTCAAAGAGAGAGACCTCATCTATCGCATCACACAGTAAGTACAGCTGCAGGTCTTCAATCCAGACGGCAAAGTCAATGGCCCTCCCCTCAGCGTCAAAATTAAGAACATTGGGGGTGGCCATGGCAGCAGCTGAAAGTCTCACCGGGCTAGGAGAGTCGGGTAGGACAGCAGCAGGCGGCTCGGGCTGGTGGGGCGGCTCGGGCGGCTCGAGCGGCTCGGGCGGCTCGGGCGGCTCGGGCGGCTCGGGCGGCTCAGGTACCGGGCGGCTCGGCTGCTGCTGGGCGGCTCGGCTGCTGCTGGGCGGCTCGGCTGCTGCTGGGCGGCTCGGCTGCTGCTGAGCGGCTCGGCTGCTGCTGGGCGGTCCGGCTGCTGCTGGGCGGCTCGGCTGCAGTGTAGTGGCGGGGCCGAGACAAGGGACGGCGGGGCCGTCAGGGTGCAGCGGCGGGGCCGGGACAGGGGACGGCGGGGCCGTCAGGGTGCAGCGGCGGGGCCGGGACAGGGGACGGTGGGGCCGTCAGGGTGCAGCGGGCCAGCAGGTGAGGTGGCGAGCCGGTAGGTGAGGCGGCGGGGCCGTCAGGTCAGGTGGCGGGCCAGCAGGTGAGGCGGCGAGCCGTCAGGTGAGGCGGCGGGGCCGTCAGATCAGGTGGCGGGCCAGCGGGGGAGGCGGCGGGCCGTCAGTGAGGTGGCGGGCCAGCAGGTCAGGCGGCGGGTCGTCAGGTGAGGCGGCGGGGCCGTCAGGTCAGGTGGCGGGCCAGTAGGTGAGGCGGCGGGCCGTCAGGTGAGGCGGCGGGGCCGTCAGGTAAGGTGGCGGCGGGCCGTCAGGTGAGGCGGCGGCCGTCAGGTAAGGCGGCGGCGGGGCCGACAGAGGTGCAGCGGGGGGGGGCCTGCCGCAGCGACGAAGAGGCCGCGCGGCCGTCTTGAGGGCGGCGCGGCGCGGCAGAGCCGAGAGGGCGGCGCGGCGCGGCTGTAAGGGCCGCGCGAAGTGGGGCCCGGGCCGCGCGCGCGAAAAAAAATGAGTCGCGCGCGCGACTCTCGGGGCGCCACAAGGGCAGCTCGACGCGCACTAGGGGGAGCGCGCCTCGAGGAGAATAGGGCGCGCTCCGGGCAGGAAAAAAAGAGATCGTGGGTGGGCCCAAAAAAAAAACGGTCCTTAGAAGGGACCCGCTCTATACCATGAGAAACTGAATGAACGGGAGTGAATGACTATGAAATGAAGTGGGTACAAACAGGAAACCCTAATTGGGTTGTACCCCCTATGGGATACCCCACTATAGCCTACAGAAACAAGTAAGCTATATGTTCTGACAAACGTCGCCTAAAATAGGCATTTTATATAGCACAATTTCACCAATTATTGACGTCATGGCGTCAGTTTGAACGAACGGCACTATGGCAGCCACTGTAGTCTTAGAACACAAGATAGGAAGAGTTACGAGTTGGGAATGACTCCCAGCTCATAAAAACCTTAAGAGCCAAGGTACAGTGATGTGGAACAGTGCCACTGTGTCCCCAACCACGAAGGGTCTCAAAACTACCCTTTACAAGGGCCTACACCAGGTGAAATGTCACACTACACAAAGTAATGTAACTTTTCTCAATATCTTGATGTGTACCCCTTTTCACGGGCTTGGCGATCACTTGAATCTTGAACCAAGGCTCTGGTTCTTCATCATAAACTCATCCTTGAGTTTTTGATGGGTCTGCTGCACACACCTGTGACACGCTGAACGTTCCACACACGACAAAACAGAAAAAGCGCGACACACATTAACGACGAAATAGAGACCGCGAGTAGCGATGACTCGCTATGGACTTGACACACACACTTGACATCATGACTCAACATTCACACACTATTATAAGCATGAAACATAGATATCATCCTATGGCCCTATACTATTCCATGCACACATGCATGCACGCACACGGACAACATGCCGAGTGCAAACCGAAGGTTGCACCAACATTTGCCATCAGCACCCAACTTGCCCCCACGTCAAGATTTCGCACCACGACCCTAACCGGTACCTCTTTGCTGGTCGTTGGAGTCGTCGTCCTTCTTTGCACCGCATCCAGCACTACTGAAGCCACGTTCTCTGCCACGTCGGCTCCCTTGCATCCCGTAGCCGCTGCGGCCGTCGTATCCAACCCTTAGTTGGCGGTGTTGGGTGCAAATTCACATTGTACGGCATCCTGTCGTCTCTTTGCACGAGTGTACGTGTGCAAATGCATTTGGGTGTGAATGGAATGTTCGTGCGTTTGTTTGCTTTCGCAATTTTTGCTTGATTTATTTCTAGGTACTCACGCAATATGCGCTTTGGAACAACATTTTGCGTGTTATGAACAGTGCAAGCAGAAAGGACGAGCTCGCAAAGGAACCCAAGATGGAAGCTTTGAGGTTCGGTTGAATTGATTGCGCAGATTCAGTTTTATCCAACTCCAAATTGTACTATTTTGTTTGGTTGACTAAAGTATACCAGGGCAGGCACTATAGAGGTACAATTTAGGGGAAGGTTCGATGTTGTTTGTTTGTATCTACATGCTACAGGGCCAGGGGAAATCAGCGGAACCAGCATTTGGCTGGTTAGGCGAAGACAAAACAGGTTCTGTTTTTAGGACCTGAACCTGGCTGTTGTTTTTCCAGGTTGGAAAAACAGAACCAGAGGTTGTTTACCAACCTAACACCTGCTGTTTTGTCTAGCCAGGAAGGTTCTGCTGCTTGGAATTATTTGGGATCATCCCTGGTTGTTCCCCAGGTTGATTCCCAAGGTCCTTGCTAGCTGGAACTATTAATTCTTTCTATGTTTGTACCTGGATATAGTCAATTTCCTGGAATTTCGTTTCTATGTGGTACGATGGCGGAATGCTATCCGAGTCAACGCTATGCTAGCATTCAAACGCTAGGCAAATGCTGTCCGAGCCATAAATTTGTAATGGCAGACCTTATCGTGAGGCAACTTGTCTTATTTTAAAGCTCTAGGAGCGAGCTTCGAGATAGGGAATTCTCAGGTTATAGCGATCGACGATCTGTACGATATGCCGCGCAGCGTACAAGGTACTCTTGTTATTTAGGTATTGGAAATTCCTTTGCCTTCTCTGGATACTGCCCTTCTCTCCTCCTTGACCTACCCCTGCCCTCTTCTCCTCATCCTGATTCTCTTCTCCTCTCTCCCTCGTAGCTCAAGGTCTCAAGTCCCACCCTCATTCTTTGTTCTGCTACGCCTTTCTCTCTCTGTCCTTTGCTCTTCTCACTGTCCATTGTGCTCTGTTTCTCCTAGATAAGCTCTCCTAGCTTAATAACATCTCTTCTCGTCATGAAACCCTCACTAACTTGCTCGTATTGGCCTGAGATCTCACTCGCACACTGACAATTTCATGAGATTAGCACAGAACATACAAGCAATGCTGTGTCTATTGCCCATACCCCCTATATACTGCCTATACTCCTCCCCTTGATGCTACTCCTCAAGGCTCCATAGGAGGTGATGGCCTCCTTGTCAAGACGAAGAGCCATTCTCCCTCGCCACTTGCCACCAGCACTTAGCCATCCACCTTCCGATCCTCCAGCTTGTGGCTGTAACCCTAGCTGGCTCGGGCTTCCAACGTGCAAGGAAACGAAACATGCATTCGCACACAACACAAATAGCGCATTACAGCTGTCACACTCCCTTTTCCACTCATGCTGCCTTCTGCCGACTTATTACCTTATCCTGCACCAGTCCATCACCCTTATCTAGCTCTCCCCGGTACTCACCTTTTTCACTGAACTGTACAAATATACAGTATGTACGCCCACTTGCCATTCACCTTATCTCACGACACCCTACCGTCTGTTTGTACGAGTTTGCGTCCGCGAATGCATTGACGTGTGGATGGAATGTTCGTGTGTTTGTTTGCTTTCGCAATTTTTACATGATGCATTTGCAGGTACTCGCGCAATATGCGCTTCGGCACAACATTGTACATGTTATGAACAATGCAAGCAGAAAGGACAAGCTCGTGAAGGAACCCAAGATGGACGCTTTGCAGTTCGGTAGACTTGATTGCGCAGATTCAGTTCTATCCAACTCAAAAGTGTACTATTTTGTTTGTTTGACTAAAGTGTAGCAGGGCAGGCACTAAAGGGGTACAAGATAGGTGAAGTTAGGATATTGTTTGCCTGTATCTGCATGCTACAGAGCCAGGGGAAACCAGCGGAACCAGCATTTGGCTGGTTGGGCAAAGACCAGAGGTTTTTTACCAACTTACCACCTGCTGATTTGTCCAGCCAGGTTGGTTCTGTTGCTTGGAATTATTTGGGATCATCCCTGGTCGTTCCCAGGTTGATGACCAAGGTTCTTGCTAGCTAAAACTATTTATTCCTTCTTTGTTTGTACCTGGATACAGTCAATTTGATTCAAGCGATTTTTTTCCTTCCTTGATTTCGTTTCTACGCGGTACGACGGCGGAATGCTACCCGAGTCATCACTACTACGCTAGCACTCCAACGCTAGGCAAATGCTGTCCGAGCAATAAGTTTGTAGTGGCAGACCTTTTCGCGAGGCAACTTAGTATATTTCAAAGCTCTTGGAGCAATCTTTGATATAGGAACTTCTCAGCGTAATCCGATCAAAGGTCTGCACGATACGGTGCACGACGTACAAGGAACTCTTGTTATTCTGGCCAAGCCATTCTTGACTCCTCTCTCTACAAACTCCGACCCAAGGATCGGGGCTGGTCTTGTACCAGGCACCCAAGGAACCTTGGAGGTGACCCCAAGGAGAGGTTTTAAGTTTGATGAAGTCTTAATAGCTTGAGTTTACTAGGCCCTTCACCAACAGTTTCTTCGCGCTCCCCTTGGCGCCGACATACAATAATCTTGGCTGCCGCTACGATCTTGAGCTGAAGATTTACCAGCTCCCTCCGAGGTATTTCCCGCCATAGCAGGATCGCTATAACTCAGCTCTGATACCAGCTTGTTGGTGAAAAGGCCAAATAAACTCAAGCTATTAGGAGTTAATCAAACTTAATAGATCTTGTCGGGGTCACCTTTATGGGCCTCTTAGTGCCTGGTACAAGACCAGCCCGTATCTTTGGGTCCGGGTTTGTAGAGAGGGGAATCAAGAATGACCTGATTAACAAGAGTACATTGTACGTCGCGCAGCGTCCCATGCAGACCATCAATCAGATTAGGCTGGGAATTTCCCATGTCGAAGCTCGCTCCAAGAGCTTTAAAATAAGCCAAGTTGCCTTGTGAAAATTTCTGTAATTTCGGGGTTATGGCTTGGAGAGCGTTGGCCTAGTGTAGTAGAGCTAGCGTACTAGCATTGACTCGGTAGCATTCCGCCATTGCACCGCGTGGAAACAAAATTCCAGCAAGGAAAGAATTCGCTTGAACCAAATTTACTATGTCTAGGTACAAACAGAGAAGAAATATTTAGTGTAGCTAGTAAGGACCTTGGGAATCAACTTGGGAGCAACCAGAGATGACCCCAAATAATATCAAGCAACAGAACCAACCTGGGTGGACAAAACGGCAGGTGGTAGGTTGGTAAACCAAAGAAAACAGTACAATTTCGAGTTAAATAGAACTGAATCAGCGCAATCAATTTAACCAAACTGCAAGGCTTCCATCTTGGGTTCACTTGCGAGCTCGTCCTTACTGCTTGCACTTTCATAGCGCGTATATTGTTGTGCCAAACTGCACATTGCGCGAGTGCCTGCAAATGCATCAAGCGAAAATTGCGAAAGCAAAACCCACAAACATTTCTCTTCACATCCAAATGCATTCGCACACGCATACTCGTACAAAAAGATGGCAGGATGTCGTAGATTTTGATTTTGCATCTAACAGCTATCTATCCCAATTTGAATCGTATCAAAACATGAAGTATAATACGAGTTATGAATTTTTGGGCCCTAGTGGGTATGCTGCCATAGAAACTTAACTCAATAACAATTGTCTCAAAAATGTACCGCACAACAAAATTTGAGTAGCAATCAACCAGGTAGAAGGGAAGAGGAGGACGAGTGGGAAGATCCCAAAGAGTCCCCAACCAAGGAAACCATATAAGCACAAATTTTCCCTCCCCATGGGCACCCTAACTTTGACCTTTGTCACTCATCCAATCCATGCCATCCACCTGACCCAACTTGGCCACATTGCCAAATTGGTTTTGCATCTGCCAACCACGTTGCATTAGCTACGGTGATGAGGACGAATTTCCCCAACCCCCAAAAATCTGTACCCTATAGTGAGTCAACCCGCAAATTCCCATACTCACCGCATTACAATCAAACTTCGAACGATCATATCTTTTTCATTCTTTCTCCGGTCGCAGCAATTTTTGGTTCGTCGGAAAGCTCTTAAGCAGATGAGTCATTTCAGAAATCTGCTCAAGCAAAAAATGATTCAGACACAGTCAGAGAATCCAAACCACACGAAACATGATTTCTTGCACACGCACACACCACGGATGCAACACACGATCATATGATGGGAGGCAAAACAGACGTGAATGCAAATGATAGCATCACTAACAAACTTCCCCCCTGTGGCTACCTACCATCATCCCACATGCCATCGTTCAAACATGCACTCTCAATGCACACTCATTCCCTTCCAATGCTCAGGTTCAGCCAAGCGCTTTGTGAATATATCAGCCGCCTGCTGCTGGGTCTTAATCTCCAACCGCACCTCCTTGTCTAGGAGCCTCCTCTTCCAATGCCACTTTGGCCTGATGTGGTTTGTCAGGCCATAAAGACAAGCATTCTTCGCAAGCTTCACAGTGGGATCATTGTCACAGAAAATCACAGTCCGGTCCTTCTGTTCAAACCCGATTTCCTTTAACAAACGCCACAGCCACACCACCTCCTTTGCCCCATCATGCAGGGCCATGTACTCTCTCACACGACAACAACCCCACATCATTCTGTTTCTTCCAGATCACTGCACCACCTCCAGACAGGCACACACATCCTCCTATGCTGATGCCATCTGCCTTCACAATGTTGAAGCAAGCGTCGGTTTAGCAAGTCAAGAGCATCTCCCCCTTGCTCAATCAGCTGCAACCCTCTATTGCCTCCGTCGCACACCACTATACCTCAAGTGTTGGGTGCAAATTCACATTGCACGACATCCTGCCGTCTGTTTGTATGAGTATGCGTGTGAGAATGCATTTGCATGTGAATTGTGTGTTCGTGTGTTTGTTTGCTTTTGCAATTTTTGCTTGAAGCATTTGTAGGTACTCGCGCATTATGCGCTTTGGCACAACATTGTACACGCTATGAAGAATGCAAGCAGAAAGGACGAGCTCGCAATGGAACCCAAGGTGGAAGCTTTGCGGTTGGGTTGAATTGATTGCGCAGGTTCAGTTTTATCCAACTCGAAATTGTACTGTTTTCTTTGGTTGACTCTAGTGTAGCACGGCATGAACTATGGGTACAATTTAGGTGAAGGTTGGATGCTGTTTATCTGTATCTGAATGTTACAGGGCCAGGAAAAACCAGCGGAACCAGCATTTGGCTGGTTGGGCTAAGACAAAACAGGTTGTCTTTTTAGGATCTTAACATGATTATTGTTTTCCCAGGTTGGAAGAACAGAATCAGAGGTTTTTTACCAACCTAGCACTTGTTGTTTTGTCCAACCAGGTTAGTTCTATTGCTTGGAATTATTTGGGATCATCTGTGGTTGTTCCCAGGTTGTTTTTCAAGGCCCTTGCCAACTAGAACTATTTATTCCTTCTCTGTTTGTATCTGGATAGAGTGAAATTGATTCAAGCGAATTCCTTCCTTGCTGGAATTTCGTTTCTACGCGGTTCGACGGCAGAATGTTATCGAGCAAATGCTAGTACGCTAGCACTACAACGTTAATTCAACGCTGCCTGAGCCATAACTCTGTAATGGCAGAACCTTTTGCGAGGAAACTTGGCTGTTTAGATAGCTTTTGGAGCGAGCTTCGATATGTGAAATTCTCAGCTTAATCCAGTCAACGGTGTGCACGATACGCTGCGCAACGATCAAGGTGCTCTTGCCATTCTTGATCCCTCTCTCTACAAACTCGGACACGGGGATAGGGGCTGGTCTTGTGCCAGGCTCCCAAGAACCCTTAGAGGTGACCCCAAAGAGAGGTTTTGAGAATGATTAAGTCTTAGTAGCTTGAGTTCATTTGGCCCTTACACCAACAAGCTAGTATCAGAGCTGTGGTATAGTGATCCTCGTTATGGGTAGCTATGGCGGGCAACACCCGACGGGAGCTGGTAAATCTTCAGCCCAAAATCAAAGCGGCAGCCTAGATTCTGGTGTTTCAGTGCCAAGGGGAGCGCGAACAAAGCAGGGCACGTTGGTCAAAGAGGTGCTGAACAACTTCACCGTCGAAAAGTTCAATGCTCAGGGCTATGATAATTGGGCCTGGAAAATGCAACTCTATTTCTGTCAAATTGGATTGCTAAAACTAATGATTGTGGAGGAGCCTTGACCCAGTGAACGGACGATGCAGGAAGATTGGGACGAGCGCTCCTCGGCTGGCTACTTTTTGATTTTGCAGAGTTTGGAGCTGAACCAGCGTCACCACATTATGTCTTGCTGCTGGAGGTTGAGTGCTGTCCGAATGTGTGGGCTGTGTTGAAAGAGCTGCACGCCCTGACCACGGTTGATGCAGGAGAGGGAGCTGTGCGCGTTGCGCCTGAGCAAAAGAAAACCAGTGCAGCATGTCTTGGAAAAGATGCGCGACCTCTACTCAAAGTTGGCGACCCCGGAAATCACGTACCCTGAGCAGACAAAGTGCTTGAAGATGCTCTTGCTGCTACCTGAATCGTGGCTCCAATTCGCAAGCGGATTGAGCCTGCCGCATAACCAGAGCTCGTGGACACTCAAGTGGGTGCGGACAAAGACTCTGGAGGAAAACTTCCGTCGCCGCCAACTAAGGGGTGGAGACCACGGGACTACGGGATGCAAGGAAGCCGACGTGGTAGATGATATGGCTTCAGTGGTACTGGACACGGTGCAAAGAAGGACGACGACTCCAACAACCAACAACAAGGTACCGGTTGGGGTCGCGGTGCGAAATCTGGACGTGGGGGCAAGTCGAGTGCTGATGACAAAATGAAAAGGAGTTGCTGGTATTATGAGAAGGAGGGGCACCCCTGGTTTTTGTGCTATAAGAAACCCGATGGACGGACCCTCCAAAATTTTCACCAGAATGGCGGCGCGCAGAGGAACTAGAAGAACGGCACAAACATGGTCGCTGATTCGTCTGACGACAACCCGTAAGGCAACGGCAGTGCTGAAAAGAAGGAGTGCGCCGCGGGCCAGTTCTTCTATGTCTGAGACGAGGGGGAGCAAGGAGACGTCTCTGCCAAGGTTTGAGAAGAGCTGCATCCCCTGGAATATTGGGTGTTAAATACAGGCGGTTCTTGGACAATGTACGCACTACACCGATCAACGAAGTGTGCCCTGCCTCTGGACACACGCTGAAGGTGGCTAGTGCGTGACGAGCTGCGTTTACGGGAACGGATGGCAAGCAGGTGGTGCTGCACGACATTCTCCTCGTTGCTGATCTGAAAGCCAACCTCATCTCCCTCCGTAAGCTTGCCAAGACTGGGGTGAGCACTAGCACGGATGGAGCTCGCAGGTACAAGGGGCATCTGGGCAATAGGGTGCTTTGGGATCTGCCCGAGAGCAAGGACGTGTATAGATCCATGTGGCAGCTGCTGGCGTTGGCGTGGCACAGTGGTGGGCAGGCTTGAGAGGGGTCTGCATCCCAGGGGGATTGCAACGCCGTTGGAGGGGTTGGTGTGAAGTGCCGGCCAGATCTGGGGAGACGGATTGGGCAACGGCACACTCATGTTTGGGACATGGGGCAATGCCCTTGTTGAATCAGCTGGAGAAGGACGGAGCCTTCAAGGGCTTGAAGCTGAATGGACAGCCACCCAATGACAACTGTGAAATCTGTTTGCTCCCAAAATTCACCCGTTGCCCCTACCATAGCAGGGCTGGCAGAAGCAAGAAGCCTTTGGAGCTGGTCCACATGGACTTGGTGGGGCCGCTGCCGGCTCAGGGGCCTAAGGGAGAGCGGTATTTCCTATCCATTGTGGATGACTGGAGCAGGCTTATGTGGGCGTATCCGCTGAAGCAGAAGGACCACGCCGCCTCCACGATACAGGAAGATTGGCTTCCATTTGTGGAGAACCAGGCGGAGTATGTAGTGAAGCGGATTAGGACAGATCGGGGTGGTGAGTCTGTTGGAGCTGAGATGACGGCCTGGCTTAAGAAGCAGAGCATCCAGAGGGAGCTGACCACGGCTTACACCCCACAGTCTAACGGTGTAGCGGAATGGGCAAACCGGACAATTCTGGAGACAGCTAGGGCGCTGCTCATAGAATCTGGGCTGGGCAACTTGATGTGGCCCCATGCTGTCCGACACGCTACCGTCGCTAGGAACAGGGTGCTCACCAAGGTTGGGGATGACTCGTAGGTGCTGTTGGAGAGGTGGATTTGGAGGAAGCCGCCGATGGACATGATGAGGGTGTGCGGTTGCATGACAGTCGACCACGTCCCCAAGAAGTATTGAAGTAAGTTGGGGGCGAGTGCAATCTAGTGTGAGCATTTGGGGCTAGCTGCCGAGAGCAAGGGATGGTTGTTGTGGGAACTAGGCAAGGGTGTGTTGTTTGACAGCAGGGATGTGAAGTTTGTTGAGGGCATAATGTATGGGAGCTGGAAGAAACAACTGGAGGCCAAGGTATCATAGGAGATGGAGCAGATCACCACACAGCTTCACCTTACTCCTAGTGTGTGGGAGGAGGGAGATGAGGCCGCTGCAGTGGGTGGTGATGGAGAGAGGGTACAGGAGACACCTGCTGTTGGAGGAGGTGATGTATAGGCTAGTGGTAGTACTAATGGAGCTGCTGGACCTGAGCGTGAGCAGCAGCAGGGCAAAGCTAAAGCTCCTATAGTACCACAAAGGAGGAAGCGAAAGGTTGTCCTTATGAAGGAGTGGGAGACACCCGTCTGTAGGCCAGGACGTACCCGTATGGCCACTATGAAGTTACATGCAGGAGCTGATGTAGCGGAGCAGCAACTGGAGAATATAGAGGCGTTGCTGATTTTGCCTCAAGGCTATGACCCAGATGAGGAGGACGAGCTTGCATACGGTTTTCTTGCCCCTGCACCAGGGGGAGGCATTAGCTGGACTAGATAGGGAGAAGTACCTAGTTTCTAGGGATGCTGAGTACCAGAGCCTGCTAGAGAATGGAGCATGGGATCTGGTGGTGCTGCCCGATGGGAAGAAAGCCGTACAGTGCAAGTGGGTGTTAAGAATCAGGAGCGATGACAAATGACACATTACCATCTACAAGAGTAGGCTAGTAGCTAAGGGGTTTATGCAGAAGAAGAAGCAGTTCTTCAATGAGATCTTTGCTCCCACTACCAAACCGCCTACATTCCGTGTCTTGTTGGCAGATGCAACAGTTAGTGGGAAATTCATCATTCCAATGGATATATCAACAGCATTCCTCAACGGGATTTTAGAGGAGGATGTGTACATGACGCAGCCGCCTGGGTATGAGGATGGTACGGGCAGGGTGTGCAAGCTGAAAAAGTCCATCTACGGTCTGAAGCAGGGATCACGTTGCTGGTACCAAAAGTTGGTAGCTGTTTTAAAGGAGATGGGATTCAGGACCAGCAGCTGTGATGAGAGCCTCTTTCTCAAGGGGGAGGGGGAGAAGCTGGTGCTATTTCTGGTCTATTTGGACAACATTCTTCTCTTTAGCAGCAGCATGAAGGAGATCCAGAATGTGCAGCAGCAGCTGATGGAGAACTTCAAGTGCAAGAACCTTGGGGAGGTAAAGTACTACCTTGGGATGCACGTGGAGAGGGATCCAGATCATAGGTGGTTGAAGCAGCACAATGAGAAATTCATCAAAGAGCTAGGGGAGAAGTATGGGATTAAGAATGAACGCAAGGTTGCAACTCCCCTGCCAACAGAATTCAAGCTTATGAAGGCTGCAGATGATGAAGGGGTTGAAGCCAAGGAGCATCAGCAATTTCAGTCCCTGGTGGGCAGCCTCTTGTATGCAGCAGTTGACACAAGGCCCGACATCTCTTTCTCCGTTGGACAGCTGGCAAGGGTGGTGCAGAATCCATCAGAGGAGCAGGTGGATGCAGCTGAGCATGTGGTCAAGTACCTGAACGCTTACCCAAGCTTTGGAGTTCAATACTTCACATCTGCACGGGTGAAGCAGAAAGAGATTGGGGTGCTGAAAGAGAAGAGGGAGCGGCTTAGAGAAGGCAAGCTGTTTTTCACTTGCTTTACGGATACTACGTGAGCTTCAGACTCATCTGTGGGAGGATACATCTGCGTAGTTTGGGGAGGACCTGTTAGTTGGAGGTCCAAGAAGAAGACGGAGACAGCCCATTCCTCAGTGGAATCAGACTACATGGCAATGTTCCATGGGGTGAAGGAGGTGATTTGGCGGAGGAGGCTGTTAGAGGAGATTGGCCAGGAGTAGAAGGTTGCTACGCCGCTGTTTTGTGATAGCAAGGGGGCTCTTAGGATGGCCAAAAACGCTGTGTTTCATTGGCTGAACAAGCACAAGCGTATCAAGTTGCACAGGCTGTGTAAGGAGGTGAAGAGGGGGACGGTGAATCCGATGTACATCAAGACTCACCAGCAGCCAGCAGACTTCCTCACCAAGAGGCTTGTGGATGAGCCTCATCGGCATTGTATGAGCATGAACTAGCATGGATTTATGGGGATGCAGCTGGCACGCTAAGGGGAAGTATGTTGGGTGCAAATTCACATTGGACGACATCCTGCCGTCTGTTTGTACGAGTATGCGTGTGCGAATGCATTTGCATGTGAATGGTGTGTTCTTGTGTTTGTTTGCTCTCGAATTTTTGCTTGAACCATTTGCACGTGCTTGCACATTGTGCGCGCTATGAACGGGGCAAGCGGAAAGGACGAGCTCGCAAAGGAACCCAAGATGGAAGCTTTGTGGTTCGGTTAAACTGATTGCGCAGATTCAGTTCAATCCAACTTGAAATTGTACGGTTTTGCTTGGTTGACTTTAGTGTAGCAAGGCACGCTCTATAGGGGTACGGTTTAGGTAAAGGTTGGAAGTTGTTTGTCTGTATCTGCATACTAAAGGGCTAGGGGAAACCAGTGGAACCAGCATTTGGCTGGTTGTTCAAAGACAAAACAGGTTTTATTTTTAGGACCTGAACCTGGTTGTTGTCCCAGGTTGGAAAAACAGAACCAGAGGTTTTTTACCAACCCTACCACCTTCTGTTCTGTCGAGCCAGGCTGGTTGTGTTGCTTGGAATTATTTGGGATCATCCCTGGTTGTTCCCAGGTTGATTCCCAAGGTCCTTGCTAGCTATAATTATCTATTCCTTCTCTGTTTCTACCTGGATATAGTGAAATTGATTCAAGCAAATTCATTCCTTGCTGGAATTTCGTTTCTACATGGTTCGACGGCAGAATGCTACCGAATCGACGCTAGTACGCTAGCACCAGGATGTTAGCTCAACGCTGTCCAAACCATAACCCTGGAGCAACCTTGAAAAACAAGAGGAGCAATAACTTCATCAAAGTCCTTACCCTTTGTCTGCTGGAACTCCTTAGCCACAAGCCTTAACTTGTAGCGGGTCACCTCCCCATTGGGTCCTTACTTGTGCCTGAAGATCAGCTGGGAATATATGGCCTTCTTCCCATGAGACGGCTCACACAGCTCCGATGTCTCATTCTCCAGCAGAGAGTCATACTCCTCGTTTTCACTCTGCTTCCACTTCTCAGCGTCGGGACCCAGTCAGTGCCTCAGCTAGCGTCTTGGGCTAAGGGATGGCTGCCGAGTAGCAGTGTGCTATCTCATCTACATCACACTGCTCAGCCACACTTCCAGCATGCTTCACATTCCGTAAGCCACAGCGATTATAGCTCAGCCTGACAGGTGGGCGCACATCCCTCCTACGACGCTCAGGCGAACATGGGGCACATGGTGGAGCATGTTGCTGCTGTTGCTGCTGCTCCTAGTGTTGCTGCGACTGCTGGTGCTGTTGATCCACTTCCTTGGGTTCTCCCCCATCCTCAGTTACCCCAAAGATCTCCGTCTCTGAGACAATAACCTCCACTTGTCTCGAAGGCTGTAACACCTCTTCGGCCTCAATGATCAGTTGTGTAGTAGGAAGCTTGTGCTGCTGCTGCTTCCACTCCTTGTAGTACAGTGACTCAAGGAACTTCACATCCTTCGAAACAGTTAGCTTCAGGCTGGTCAAGTCCCAAACCAACCAGCCTATGTGATCCTTGGCAATCCCCAAGTGCACACCCCATCTCCCAGAAGCTTCCAACATCCCTCTCTTCTCCTTCGGCACATGAAACACCACCATGCAGCCATAGGCTCTGAGCATGTTTACCGCTGGTGCACCCCCATACCACTTGGTGTAAGGGACCCATTGCTTGTCCCCCAGAGTTGCCAGCCTCCTGTTCTTCAGAAGGGCGACTTGCCGCAGTGCAGTTATCTAAAACAGATCCGGCAGCCCTGCACGCCCAAGGAGAGTGCGAGCACCTTCCTGCAGGGTCCGATTAAACCACTGAGCCACACCGTTCTGCTGACAGTTGTAGGGCACTATGAGCTGATGCTGGATACCCTTTTTCTTCAGCACCGCTTCAAAAGCAGCGCCAATGAATTCTCCCCTGTTGTCAGTGCGGATCACCTTCATCTTGTGGCCGCTCTCCATGTGAGCTCCACTTCTTAAGAACAGCCGAGCCCACATTACCCTCACTCCCTTTCACATCTTTTACCATAAGATACATCCCAGGGGAAGCATTACCTCTTGCACCATCACCTTGTGCACCTGAACCTTGCTCAGCACCACCTCGTGCGCGTTCACTACTTGGCGGCTTCATGCCTAACCTTCAGGCCGGCTGAAACACTCAAACTACGGGTGTCCAGCCTTCTTGCAGTACCAGCACGCTCCCTCCATTCGGGTTCTACCCCTGCCATTAGAGCTTCCATGCCACTGGGTTCTCTTCATCGCCCGGTCAAATAAAGATGGCAGCCAGCTTCTTATCCGCCACCATCACCATTGGCAACGTGTTGGGCTGAATCACATCACGCAGTAGCTTCCACGCCTTAAGTCCGAAATCATCCAACTCCACCAAATCCTTGATGTGTCGGAACATGTCGTTGTTGACCGATTGAAGGATTAGGTCGTATAGCACTGCACTCTTCTCAATCCACCAATCCCGGGCGGCGCCTTCCTCCGGCATCTCCTATTCTGCCATCGCAATTTTCAGCAGCTTGTAGTGTTTAAATGCACTCCGCATCCGCCTGTTCCATTTCTCATAGTTGGAGCCATCCAATGCCTCAATCTTGCATGGTGACGATCATTCCTCTTCTCAGCTGCTTCTCCACTCCCTTGACTCATTTCCTCTGCTCCCATTCACAGGTTTCAGTTCCCCCTTTGCTGTCCACACCCAAGTCTAACTGAATTTTCACCATTGTCCGCCCCAACAAAATTTCGGCAGAGTTTCCCCTTAGTGGAAGTCACATGTAACCTCTAGAACTTCACTTAGGCACGCCCACAGGCCATGGTCGGTGTGGGAGGGTCTACACATTTCAGTAAACTCCCACAAGGTCCATAATCAGCTCTGATACCACTTGTTATAGACTAAGGACGGAGTCTATGAACGTTTAGGTGCCAAAATATCTCAAAATCGTCAACTACAATTCTGGACACAAATGTCGTCGTCACAAAAAATGCAGTCGACGAAAAACGCAGAACGTAACAAGGAAGTGGTGCTGAGGGCATAAGGTGCAAGAATGGAGCATTTGAGTGGCGATGCTATGATGCCGGCATGTTATTAAGCGCGCTTCATTAGAATCCTCCCAAACTTGAACATGTTGTAGCCCTTGACCGTGGCTATCTATCCCAATTTGAATCGAATCAAAACATGAAGTATAACTCGAGTTAAGAGTTTTGGCGCACTAGGGGGTATGCTACCATAGAAACTTAACTCAATAACAACTGTCACAAAAATTATCACACAAAGAAATTAGAGTAGCTATCAACCAGGTAGAAAGGAAGAGGAGGACGAGAGGAAAGGTCCCCAATGAATCCTCAACCAAGTAACCTCTAAGTGGACTCTTGACTATAACACCCTCTGGATGCCCTACTTCTTGAGCTAGGCGGTCATCTCAGCTCCAAGGAACTCACCACCCAGGTCTGTCCTAATCCGCTTCACCACACACTATGCTTGCTTCTCCACGAATGGCAGCCAATCTTCCCGTATCATAGAGGCAGCGTTGTCCTTCTACTTCAGCGGATATGCCTACATAAACCTGCTTCAATTATTCACTATGGTCAGAAAGTACCGCTTCCCCTTGTGCGGCTGAACTGGCAGCGGCCCAACCAAGTCCATGTGGACCAGCTCCAATGGATTCTTGCTCCTGCCAGCCACACTATGGAAGGGGAAACAGGTAAACTTTGAAAGCAAACAGATTTCACAATTTTCATCAAGTGGCTGTCCATTCAACTTCAGACCCTTGACAGCCCCATACTTCTCCAGCTGCTTCAGCAAAGGCATTGCTATATGCCCCAAACGTCGGTGTGCCGTTGCCCAATCCGTCTCCCCAGATCTGGCCGACACTTTCACACCAACCCCTCCAACGGCGTTGCACTCCCCCTGGGATGCAGATCCCTCTCCAGCCTGCCCCCGACCGTGCCACGCCAACGCCGACAGCTGCCACATGGATCTGTAAACGTGTGTGCTCTCGTGCAGATCCCAAATCACCCGACTGCCAAGCTGACCCTTGTAAGTGCTTGCACAATCTGTGCTAGTGCTCACCCCAGCCTTGGCAAGCTTACGGAGGGAGATGAGGTTGGCCTTAAGTTCAGGAACGAGGGGAACGTTGTGCACCACCACCGGCTTGCCGTCCGCTCCCTAAAACAGAGCTCGTCCCACACCAGCCATCTTCAGCGCGTGTCCGGAGGCGGAGCACTCCTCGTTGATCGGTGCAGCGCGTACGTGGTCCATCAGGTCCTTGCGCGGCGTCATCCTCAAAGCAGAGCCCGTGTCCAACACCCAATAGTCCGGGGGCTGCGCCTCTGTTCCAACCTTGGCAGAGGCGTCTCTTTGCTCCCCCTGCTCTCCAATATAGAAGAACTGGCCTGCAGTGCGCTCCTTTTTGTTCTCCGCACCGCCGTTGCTCTTCGGGTTGTTGTCAAACGAATCGGCGACGATGCTCGTGCCGTTTTTCTGGTTCCTCTTCGCGCCGCCATCCTGGTGACGATTCTGGGGGATCCATCCATCGGGTTTCTTATAGCACAAAAACCAGGGGTGCCCCTCCTCCTCACAATACCAGAAACTCCCTTTCATTTTGCCACCAGCACCCGACTTGCCCCCACGTCCAGATTTCGCACCGCGACCCCAACTGGTACCTCCTTGTTGGTCGTTGGAGTCGTCGTCCTTTTTTGCAACATATCCAGCACAACCGAAGTCTCGTTCTCTACCACGACGGCTCCCTTGCATCCCGTAGCCGCTGCTGCCGTCGTCTCCACCCCTCGGTTGGCGGCAACGGAAGTCCTCCTCCAGAATCTTTGTCCACACCCACTCAAGTGTCCACGAGCTCTGGTTCTGCGGCAGGCTCAGTCCGCTCGTGAATTGAAGCCACGATTCCGGCAGCAGCGAGGGCATCTTCAAACACTTGGTCTGCTCCAGGTAGGTGATTCCCGCGGTCGCCAACTTTGCGTAGAAGTCGCACATCTTGTCCAGGACAGGTTGCTCCGACTCTTCCTTGCTCTGGCGCAACGCGGACAGCTCCCTCTCCAGCATCAATATTGCGACAATAGAGGTCGGGGCGTGCAGCTCCTTCAACACGGTCCATGCCTTCGGACCGCACTCAACCTCCGGCAGCGGGTTCATGATGTGGTGACGCTGGTTCAGCTCCAATCTCTGCGACATCAAATAGTAGCCAGCCGAGAAGCGCTCGTCCCAATCTTCCTGCAGCGTGGGGTCACTCGGTCTAGGCTCCTCCCCAATCATTGGTTTCAGCAATCCAATCTGACGGAAATATAGTTGCATTTTCCAGGCCCAATCATCATAGCCCTCACCATTGAACTTCTCGATGGTGAAGTTCTTCAGCACCTCCTTGACCAGCGAGCCCTGATTTGTTCGCGCTCTTCTTGGTATTGAAACACCAGAATCTTGGCTGCTGCTACGATCTCAGGCTGAAGATTCACCGGCACCCGTTGAGGTGTTGCCCGCCATAGCTACCTTTTACAAGGATCACTATAATACAGCTCTGATACCAGCTTGTTGGTGTAAGGGCCTAATAAACTCAAGCTACTAAGACGTGAATTCTCTTTAAGGGAAGGAGGGGAGGAATTTGCTTGAATCAAATTGAATGTATTCACGTACAAACAGAGAAAGAATAAATAGCTCTAGCTAGCAAGGACCTTGGGAATCAACCTGGGAACAACCAGGGATGATCCCAAATAATTCCAAGCAAGAGAACCAACCTGGCTGGACAAAACAGCAGATGGTAGGTTGGTAAACAACCTCTGGTTCTGTTTTTCCAACCTGGGAAAACAACAACCAGGTTCAGATCCTTAAAAACAGAACCTGATTTGTCTTTGCCCAACCGGCCAAATTTTGGTTCCGCTCGTTTCCCCTGGCCCTGTATCATGCAGATACAGATAAACAACATCCAACCTTCACCTAAATTGTACCCCTATAGTGCCTGCCCTGCTACGATATAGTAAACCAAACAAAATAGTACAATTTCGAGTTGGATAGAACTGAATCTGCGCAATCAATTCAACCGAACCGCAAAACTTCCATCTTGGGTTCCTTTGCGAGCTCGTCCTCTCTGCTTGCACTGTTAATAACGCGTACAATATTGTGCCAAAGTGCATGTTGCGTGAGTACCTGCAAATGCATCAAGAAAAATTTGCGAAAGAAAACAAACACTTGAACATTCCATTCACACCGAAATGCATTCGCATACGCATACTCGTACAAACGGACGGCAGGATGTCGTGCAATGTGAATTTGCACCCAACAAGTGGGTCTTGCGGTCCTTCAGCAGCAAGAAGTACAGGCTGCCATCCTTAGCAGCCACGCAAAATGGCCCGCACAGGTCGATGTGCACGACAGCCAGCACGTTTTTGGCGTCAGAGCCCTGGCCGGAGAAGGTGTGCCGCGCCAGCTTCCCACCGACGCACGAGTCATACGGTGAGTCAGCGGCCAACGCCGACTTGATGTCTAGCCCAATGGCAAACTCGTGCTTTGCCAAGTTGCGTATGGTATCCATGCCGACATGCGCAAGCCTTGCATGTAGTCGGTCCGGCGTGGACTTCGTCGCTGAGACGATCGCCGGCAGGGTCACTTCCTCCGTCGAGTTGGTCGTCGACTTCGTCGAGCAGGGACGAAGGTCGGTGCAGAGGACACGGCCGATGTAAGGCGCCCGACCGAGGACGTCCCTTGCAGCCGTGATGAGCAACATCCCGTTGCCGTCCTCCTTCAGCTTCACACCGTTCTCCTATAGCTGGCAAGCTGAAAATAGGTTTGCGTGCAAGTCCGGGATGTGGAGCACGTCGGGGATCAAGACCTGCTTCCCAGCCTCCCCTTGCAGAGCGACAATGCCTCGGCAGCCTCCGGCACCATTGAGACGGTCGGATCCACAACGCCTTGTCGTGTCGCCCTTTGCGACAAACAGAAGAGTCGGCGTCCTTCGCCGAGGTCGATGTCTTGGTCGACTCTCCTTGCGCGACTGGTTTCCTCCTCGATGCGGACGACGGCTGCCCGACCTCCCACAGCCTCCCTTGCATCGTCGTCGTCGTCGGAGTCACTGCGGTCGGGGCAGTCGAAGGAGAGGTGGTCGGGGCTGCGGCAGATCCAGCACTCGCGACGTCGATTTTCTCCTACTCCTCGACCGCCATCCTTGGCCGACCTCTGCTTGACAGAGTTTTTGGTTGACCGACTACTACTGCTGCCACCGCCGCTAGACTGCCCATGCTGTCTCCGTCGACTACCTTGCTTCGCCGGGGCGGCGTAGTTTACCTGCGGCAGGAGCTCCGAGGGTCGCTCGGCTTCTTGCATTGCCTCATCCTGCAGGATGAACGAGGTAAGGGAGTCCTTGTTGAGTTTCACCCGTGTGCTGTGTGCCACCTACAGCCGCTTTAGCAGGTTGTAGCTGCTCGTGAGCTCCTTCAGGACGTGCGTGACGTACGACGCTATCAAGTACTGCATACCGGCCATCCTTATGGTGGCAAGAAGTCGCCGTGCCCGGTTGTAGTAGTCAGTAGCCGTCTCCTGGTCACCCATCCGCAGATGCCTCATCTGCTCGTCGAGCTGGCCAATGTACACGTCTCCCGTGATCTGGTACGTCGACTCGATGAAGTGCCTCGCCTGGTGGCCAGCGTCAAGGTAATCACTGCACGGCTTCAAGGGGATCTGCACGCCCGGCAAGCAGCACCGCGAGATGACCGTGAAGGTCAACATCTGCACAACGCGAAACAGAACACAGAGGTCGGGATAGTGCTCTGACGGTGTCGCCACGGTGCTGCAGGCGAAGCTGATCAGCCAGGCCATCTCCAACTGGGGCTCGATGGCTTCCTTCCATGTGTGAATGTCAGGTTGACCGATCAGCAGGGGGGTGACCGAGATCCTGTCCGGCGTGAAATTGAAATGGCCGTAGCTCGCAGTCACATGGGAAGCCAAAATCAGCGATAGACCGCTTCGTCGACTTCTTACCTCACCTTGCGAGGAGCCTGCAGCCGCCAACGACCGCATCCTTCGTGCCTGAAAGTCGCCGACTTGATCAGCGTGTATCACACCACGCTGCCTCGACGGGCCTCCCGCACTGCTGCCGACTTGGTCACTTCGGCGTTGACGCCTACGTCGACGTCGCCTTCGTCGTTCACCGGTCAAGGAGAAGCAGGTCGAGAAGGGTGCTCCGTCGCCCACACGGTGCGGAAGCGGTCCTCGACGACCGCCCAGCGGATTGCTCCGTACTCCTGAGCCTCATGGCGTCTCCTCGCATCCTCCAGCTTTGCTTCCAGGGTGTCTACTACACCCGTGTCAACTACGCCAACCATAGTGACGCTCGCATAGCTGCCGGCCTACGAATATAATAGTTAAGTGACAACTACGTGGACTAGACTGAAAGGTAAGTCATGTCTCGTCCACGCTCACCGCACCAAGCGCAGATATCTACTTCAACAGGAGCAAGACTACGGGCTATGCACGAGTGAGAGGTATCTCTGCGTTCATACACTTAGTCGTTTCCTTGTGTTCACAGTGCTTGCTAGTTCACGAGGAGAATTGGCAGGACTTTCACAAGAAAAGGTTGACAACAATGATACAATGAAGCTCGCAAGGCAAGACTACATCAGGGCTAGCATGAAAGTGTTGGTGTAAGGGCCTAATAAACTCAAGCTATTAAGACTTTATCAAACTTAAAACCTCTCCTCGGGGTCACCTCCAAGGGTCCTTGGGTGCCTGGTACAAGACCAGCCCCTATCCTCGGGTCCGAGTTTGTAGAGAGAGGGATCAAGAGGGACTTAGTCAAAACAGCAAGAGTACCTTGAACGTCGCGCAGCGTATCGTGCAGACCGTCAATCGGATTAAACTGAGAATTTCCTACATTGAAGCTCGCTCCAAGAGCTTTAAAATGAACCAAGTTGCCTCGCAAAAACTTCTGCCATTACGAAGTTATGGCTCACACAGCGTTTGCCTAGCGTTGACTCGGGTAGCATTCCGCTGTTGTACTGCGTAGAAACAAAATTCCAGGAAGGGAGGAATTGGCTTGAATCAAATTGACTGTTTTCAGGTACAAATAGAGAAGGAATAAATAGCTCTACCTAGCAAGGACCTTGGGAATTATTTTGGGAACAACCAGGGTTGATCCCAAATAATTCCAAGCAGCAGAACCAACCTGGCTGGACAAAACAGCAAATGGTAGGTTGGTAAATAACCTCTGGTTTTGTTTTTCCAACCTGAGAAAACAACAACCAGGTTCAGGTCCTAAAAACAGAACCTGTTTTGTCTTGGCCCAACCAGCCAAATGCTGGTTCCGCTCGTTTCCCCTGGCCCTGTAGCATGCAGATACAGACAAAAAACATCCATCCTTCACCTAAAATGTACCTCTATAGTGCCTGCCCTGCTACACTATAGTCAACCAAACAAAACAGTACAATTTCAAGTTGGATAGAACTGAATCTGCGCAATCAAGTAAGTTGAACAGCAAACCTTCTATCTTGGGTTCCTTTGCAAGCTCGTCCTTTCTGCTTATACTGTTCATAGCTCGTACAATGTTGTGCCGAAGCGCACATTGCGCGAGTTCCTGCAAATTCATCAAGCAAAAATTGTGAAAGCAAACAAACACACGAACATTCCATTCACACGCAAATGCATTCGCACACGCATACTCGTACAAACAGACGGCAGGATGTCGTGCAGTCTGAATTTGCACCCAACAGAAAGCAGGTCAGTTGCGAGCGCAACACGGTCGACCACGTTCCAGCGCGACTTGGTCGACCGCGCTCCAGCAGTGCAAAGTCTCGGACTGCCAACGCTGCAGGTCGACAGCGTGCCAACGCTGCAAGTCGACGGCGTGCCAGCGTTGCTTCTGTAGAACAGCAGCGCACCTACTTCGCAGGTGCTCGCAAATGATTGACGTGTTGAGCCTTGTCACCTGCACACTGTACATACCAAATCAACATCGTGCTGACGACTGCATTTGATCAGCCACGTCGACCCCGGGATACCATTATCGAGGTCGATCTCGCCACTACCACCTGGGCGACCGTCACATTCCTCCGCAGAACCTCATCACCCAGGTAACTTGGTCAACCGGGCAACCACGTCAAACAGCTGTTTGTTCACGTGCCTGTCAACAACCCAAGTCGACGACCACCTCCAGTCCACCTCACCAGGTCGACCTCTCTTTTGGTCGACCAGCTCTAGGTCGACTACCACACCTGTCAGCCGACCAGCTTCAGTTCTACCAGCACACCTGTCATCCAACCACACCCAGTCGGCTTCTTCCTGGTCGGCGTCACCCAAGTCGACGCCCTCCACTAGTCGACTCTCCAAGTCAACCACCCGAAGTCGGCGCCCTCCCAAAGTCCGCCCCCTTGCAGTGGCCCTTGTGCAGGTCGACTAGACCCGTCGACCAGCTTGCCCATTGCTGCAGGTCAGCTGCACTCCTCACATCCGACCATGAAGTTGGCTCCGCCAAAGCGAAGACAAGGCCTTCCACAACTCCTGTTGATACTTACTTATATAACGAACCATACGGGAACCAAATAAACTTATTTCTAGTACCAACCATACCGGGAAATGTCGAACGTACTCCTAGTACCAACCATACAGGAAAGTAACGTATTTACTCTTTGTTCCAACCATACGAATACTCTTAGAACCAACCATATGGGAAAGTAACCCACTTACTCTTTGTACCAACCATACAGGTAAATAGCTCGCTTTCTTTTAGAACCATCTACACGGCTAATTAGCGCACTTCCTCTTAGAACCAGCTTTTGGGTGCAAATTCACATTGCACGACATTCTGCCGCCTGTTTGTACGAGTGTGCGTGTGCGAATGCATTTGGGTGTGAATTGAATGTTCGTATGTTTGTTTGCTTTTGCAATTTTTGCTTGGTGCATTTGCAGGTACTCGGGCAATGTGCGCTTTGGCACAACATTGTACGCGCTATGAACAGGGCAAGCAGAAAGGACGAGCTTGCAAAGGAACCCAAGATGGGAGCTTTGCAGTTCGGTTCATTTAAATGCGCGGATTCAGTTTTTTGCAACTCGAAAATTGTACTGTTTTGTTTGGTTGACTATATCGTAGCAGAGCAGGCACTATAGAGGTACAGTTTAGGTGAAGGTTGGATGTTGTTTGTCTGTATCTGCATGCTACAGGGCCAGGGGAAACCAGCGGAACCAGCATTTGGCAGGTTGGGCAAAGACAAAACAGGTTCTGTTTTTAGGACCTGAACCTGGTTGTTGTTTTCCTAGGTTGGAAAAACAGAACCAGAGGTTGTTCACCAACCTACCACCTGCTGTTTTGTCTAGCCAGGTTGGTTCTGCTGCTTGGAATTATTTGGGATCATCCCTGGTTGTTCCCAGGTTTATTCCCAAGGTCCTTGCTAGCTAGAGCTATTTATTCCTTCTCTGTTTGTACCTGAATATAGTCAATTTGATTCAAGCGAATTCCTCCCTTCCTGGAATTTCGTTTCTACGCGGTGCGAGGGCGGAATGCTACCCGAGTCAACGCTAGTACGCTAGCACTCCAACGCTATGCAAACGCTGTCCGAGCCATAACTTCGTAATGGCAGAACTTTTCGCGAGGCAACTTGGTTCATTTTAAAGCTCTTGGAGCGAGCTTCGATATGGGAAATTCTTAGCTTAATCCGATCGACGGTCTGCACGATACGCTGCGCGACGTTCAAGGTACTCTTGTTATTTTGGCCAAGTCTTTCTTGACTCCTCTCTCTAAAAACTCGGACCCGAAGATAGGGGCTGGTCTTGTACCAGGCACCCAAGGACCCTTGGAGGTGACCCCGAGGAGAGGTTTTAAGTTTGATTAAGTCTTAATAGCTTGAGTTTATTAGGCCCTTACACCAACACTGATGACCAAGTACCACATCGACGAAACGATTGCCTAGAAGAAGGCGAGGCTGGACGTGAATGGCTTCACGCAGGTGTATGGTGCCGACTATGACAAGACATACGTGGCGGTCAGCAGCTACTTCGCGCTAAAGATCTTTCTCAGCATCGACGCCGTTGTCGACCTCAGCCGGATCCTGCTCTACACGAAAAACGCCATCGTGCAAAGCAAGGTCGACAGGGTGTTGTACATGTACCATTCGGACTACTACGACGACGGGACCCACCAGGTGTGCTACCATTCGTTGGCCCCATCATCGCTTGGGTGGAGCCGACTTCGTTGTCGGATGTGCAAGGAGCGCATCCGATCAGCTGCAGTGGGTGACGCCGATTTGGGCGAGCAGGTCGACGAAGTGGTCGACCTGCTCGAGACCACTGCCACAACGCCATTCATGAGGAGCTGGCGGTCAAACAGACCTGGTGGTCGACATGGGTGGGCGCCGTCTTTGGGAAGCATCGACGTCGACCTGGAAGGGGCGCTGAGTATGGGTGGTCGACCTGGCAAGGTCGACCTCGGAGGGCGTCGACTTGGGAACGCAGACCTGGTGAAGCCGACTTGGTATGGTCGGTTGACGACGAGTTGGTCGACGTGGAGTGTGGTCGAGCTGGATGGTCGACGAGCACAAAGAGGAGCTTCTGGTCGATTAGGTGGCTGCCCGGTCGACCAGGTAGTAATTACGTTAATTAACCGTACGAATAGTAATAAGAGTAAGTGCGTTATTTATAGTTGGTAGTAAGACCAAGTGGGTCAATTTCCCATATAGATGGCGCTAAGAGCAAGTGCGTTACTTATGTATATGGGTAGTACTAAGATTAAGTGCATTACTTTCCCGTATGGGTAGCACTAAGAAAAAGTGCGTTAATTACGCGTACACATGGTACCAAGAATAATCGCATTTTGACCAGCAAGGCTAGTACTATACGTAAGTGCGTTACTTACCCGTATGTTGGTAATAAGAGTAACTGTGATTTTCTCTCATATTGCTATCACTAAAAAATATATGCGTTACTTACGCGTATGGATGGTACTAAAGGTGAGTGCATTTCTGACCGTATGGTTGGTACTACGAGTAAGTGAATAAGCTACGAGTATAATTGGTACTAAAAGTATGTAGGCTACGTTCGCGCTAGGCTCCTATTAAGAGTATGTACATTTCTTACCCGTATGGTTGGTTCTGAGTATAAGTGTGTTATTATATGGATGGTACTAAAAGTTTGTGCGATATTTTGCTATTTGGATTGTACATAAAAAAAAAAATGTTAATTATCCGTATATATGGTACCAAAAGTAAGTGCATTAGTTTTCCTTGTGGTTGGTACCAAAAGAAAGTGCATTACTTTCTAGTGTGGATGGTACGGAGAGTAAGTGCGTTAATTACCTGTATAAATGACTCTAAAAGTAATCACGTTACTTACCCATGTAGTTGGTATTAAGAATAGGTGCGTTACTTTCCTTCCTGGCTGGTGTTAAGAGTAAGTGCGTGGTTGGTACTAAAATAGATGCGTTGCTTACACGTATGGTTGGTACCGAAAATAAGTGATTTACTTTTCTGTATGGTAATAACAATTTATATACTTGGTACTATAAGTAAGCGTGTTTTTTCCCGTATGGATGGTAACAATAGTATGTGCGTAACTTTATCATTTGGTTGGTACTTTCAATAAGTGTATAACTAACCATTTTTTGGCGGCAAGAGTATCCATATGGTTGGTACAAAAAAAATCGATTACTTACTCATATGGATGGTACTAACTGTAATAATTGTAAGTGTGATACTTACTTATTTGGTGGGTACCAAGAGGAAGTGCGTTACTTACCTTATGGTCGGTACTAGAAATACGTGCGTTACATATCCGTGTTGTTTGTATGAAAATAAGCGGAAGGATTAGGAGCCAGAGCTAGGAAAGCCCTAGCTAGGCAAGAGAAAGTTAGGCAAAAGGGAGGGTTGCACTAGCAAGAATGAGGATACAAATAGCAAACCCTAGAAGGGTTGTACTCGCTATAGAGCACCCCACTACAGGCTAGAGCATAACATTCTGACACACCCCTATAGCCAAAGTGGGGTGTAATCAGCGGAGCAAGCAAAGCAGAACAAGCTCAGGGTGGATCACAATGTCACCACGCATTCTGAGCACAAGTTCAAGAAGCAATAGTTTAAAGTTCAGAATTATGAGCAAAGCTAGTGGTAGTCATAACCGGCAAGTGAGGAGGAGGAGGGACAGTGAGAGGAGAGGAGATAGGAGGCGACGGCTGAAGCTGCAGACACACGGGCAACAGGAGGCACACTGGCACAGCGGCTACCGGAACAGCGCTCCGGACTACTGGAGTAACTGGCCCCGTGGCTAAAAGTAGCGGCAGACGAGCAACGGACCCACAGGCGACTGGCACAGGTGGCTACGACTGGGCTACCGGAGCAACTCCCCGGACTACAGGTGCTGCTGGCGACACGACGGCAACCTCCGTTCAACCTCCCCCAAACAGTACCACCCCCCCTGACACACACCCCCTGCTTCACCCCTAGCTCCACTCCCCCTTCACCCCCCCTGAGTACCACTCCGACAGCTCCAACAGGTCCACCCCCCCTCACCGGCAGCTGCAGCACAGGGAGACGGAGAAGGAGGAGGAGCACGGAATGGCACATAAAAGCTGCACCCCCATACCCCCCACCCCCAAACCCTAATCCAGGAGAACGGACAGAAGGAGGGGTGGGGCGCCTTCAGAAGCACGGGGGATAGCGGGGAGGAAAAAGGCAGCAAAGAACGGGCCGCCCACGGGCCTGGCACAGCCTCCCGAACCGCGCGCAGGCGGCCCGAGCCGCGCGCGGGCCTCACGCAGCCCGTACGGGCCGCGCACGGGCCTGGTGCAGCCCATACCGGCCGCGCGCGGGCCTGGCGCAGTCCGTACGGGCCGCGCGCGGGCCTGGCGTAGCCCGTACGGGCCTCGCGCAGGTCTGGCGCATCTCGTACGGGCCGCGCGCCGGCTGTACGGGCCGCGCGCAGGCCACGACGGGCGACGAGGGGCGACGCGCAGGTCCTCGTTGCCCGTCGCAGCGCCTCCCGAGAGCAACGCACGGTGTGACGGGGCAGAAATCCGCCGCGCGCCTCGGGGCGCACGGCGGGCAGAGAACCGCCGCGTGCCTTGGGGCGCACGGCGGGCAGAAATTCCCTAATCTCGACGCCGCGCACCACGGGGCGCGCGGCGGACAGGGAGTAGCAGTAGCAGCGGAAGCAGTGAAGTGGGGCCCACAGGCCAGGAGCATATAGCTCTGAATCCATGTGAAAATAAGAGGAAGGATTAGGAGCCAGAGCTAGGAAAGCCCTAGCTAGGCAAGAGAAAGTTTAGGCAAAAGGGAGGGTTGCACTAGCAAGAATGAGGATACAAATAGCAAACCCTAGAAGGGTTGTACTCGCTATAGAGCACCCCACTACAGGCTAGAGCATAACATTCTGTCAGTTTGGTACCAAGAGTAAGTGCGTTACTTGCCAGTATGGTTGGTACCAAAAAACAGTATGTTATTTTTCCATATGGGTGATACTAAGAGTAAGTTCGTTACTTCCCTGTATGAATGGTACTAAAAGTATGTGCGTTACTTACCCGTATGGTTGATAATCGTGTTCGTGCGCTATTTGCCCGTATGGTTGGTACTAAAAATAACTGCGACACTTTTGGATGGTAATATGAGTAAATGCATAAGTTTCCCGTATGGTGGGTACTAAGAGTAAGTGACTTACTTATCCGTATGGTTGGTACTTGAAATAAGTGTTTTACCTTGCCGTCTGATCGGTACTCGATCTTGCGCAATACAAAGGCGGCCTCTTGCAGTTCATTCAGCTCCCTCAGCATCGTGGTGCTGCTGCTGGCGGCGAGCAGGTCGTCAACGTAGACCAGAACGCATCTCCATCGTCGTTGATCTTGAAGTACAATGCCTCCTAGACCTGGCTCTTCTTCTAGTTGGGGCAGTCAGTATGTTGTTGAGCGCCTTGTACCACAGCACCGGCAACTGCTTCAGCCAGGAAATGCTCTTCTGCAATATGCACACCCCGCTGTTTCTTTCATCAAAGTAATCTGGCTGGTACACGTACAACACCCAGTCAAGCTTGCTTTGCCATACATCTGCGTGAAGCCCTTCACGACTAGCGACACCATCTCCACCACCTTAATCATCATGAAGAACCGGAGGGTCCTTATGATCAAACACGTCGCCCAGCTCACAGGTGCCTATACCGATGAGGTTGCAGATCTCCTCATCCATGACAGCCTTCACTGCCTTGCTCTTCTTGCTCGCTAGGGCCTCCTTCATAGTCATGGTGGCGTTGTCCTAGCGGTTCCTTGGGTTGACGAGCATATCGGCCTCAGCGTTGTCGACTACCGTGATGAAGGCGGCCGGCGGCAGGCGGTAGGTTAGCCGCTCAAGCGGCCTTCGAAGTCGGCCTAAACATCGCACCTACCCGACTGTTCCCCTTCATCGCCATTGGCTTCATCGTTCTCACCGGCTTGCTGTGCCAAAGTCGGCTGCCTGGCTGACTTATCCCGTGTCGTCGGCTTCCTTGCTGACTGCTCGGTCGCCGACGGCTCCCCCGTCGGCTTCATTGCAAGGTGCTCCCCCGTTGGTGGCTTCTCGACCACCCGCTGCTCCCCTGTCGCGCGCGGCTTCTCTTTTACGCTGACTTTCTTGACGTCACATCAGCCACTGGTCAGCCCCACATGCGACGCATTACATCTCACCTCATCGGTGAAAGCCGACGTCGGTGTCAGCTCATGCAGGTCGGCTACGAGGGGTGGGGCAGGGAAAGAGGGAGGCGGGAGGACGTCCTCAGCGTCCTCATCAGCAGGAGCGCCAAACTCGGCAGGCAAGGGAAGTATCGCTACTGAGGTGTCCGTCGGCGGGGTAGCCTGCTTTCATCTCGACGCCGGCCTGTGCTCCGACTTCCATACCTCCAACGACATAGCCTCGTAGAACAACACGTACGACATGGTGACCACATTGTTGTCGGTGAGGTCCAGGACCTCCAAACCTATGCTCTCCTTCGACAAGCCGAGACGAAGGCCCCACCTGGCCTTCGGTGCCAGCTTCCTGCCGCGCTGCTGCTCGGGGACCAAGAACTATTGGTGTAGTTGCCTAAAAAACTCAGGCATTTAAGACTAAATCAAACTTTGAATCGCTCATCGGGGTAACCTCCTAGGATCCTTGGATGCCTGGTAAGTCCAGCCCCTATCCTTGGGTCCGAGTTTGTGAGAGAGGAGTCAAGAATAAAATAGCCTAAATGACGAGAGTACCTTATACGTAGCGCAGCATGTCGTGTAGATCGTCGATAAGACTAAGGCGAAAATTTGCTATACCGAATTTCGCTCCAAAAGCTTTACAATAAGCCAAGTTGCCTCAAGACATGTTCTGCCATTATATAGTTACAGCTCGGACAGCGTTTGCCTAGCGTTGGAGCGCTAGCGTACTAGCATTGATTTAGCTAGCATTTCGCCGTCGAACCGCTTGAGTACAAAATTCCAGCAAGGAAAGAATTCGCTCGAATCAAAATGGCAATATCCAGAGTACACACAGAGCTAGGAACGACCTTCGGAATCAACGTGAGAACAATGATGGATGATTCCAAATAATTCCAAGCAACACAACCAACCAGGCTAGACAGAATAGGTGGCAGGTTGGTAAACAACCTCTGGTTCTGTTTTTCCAACCTGGGAAAACAACAAGGTTCAGGTCCCAAAAACCCTACCTGTTTTGTCCTTGCCCAACCAGCCAAATGTGTTGGGTGCAAATTGACATTGCACGGCATCCTGCCGTTTGTCTTGTACGAGTATGGGTATGCGAATGCATTTGGGTGTGAATGGAATGTTTGTCTGTTTGTTTGCATTCGCAATTTTTGCTTGAAGCATTTGCAACTACTCGCACATTGTGTGCTTTGGCACAACATTGTATGCGCTATGAACAGTGCAAGCAGAAAGGACGAGCTTGCAAAGGAACCCAAGATAGAGATTTGCGGTTTGGTTGAATTGATTGCGCAGATTCAGTTCTATCCAACGCGAAATTGTACCGTTTTGTTTGGTTGACTATAGTGTAGCAGGGCAGGCACTATAGGGGTACAATTTACATGAAGTTTGGATGTTGTTTGTCTGCATCTGCATGCTGGCCAGGGGAAACCCGCAGAACCATCATCTGGCAGGCTGGGCAAAGACAAAACAGGTTCTGTTTTTAGGACCTAAACCTGGTTGTTGGTTTCCCAGATTGGAAAAACAGAACCAGAGGTTGTTTACCAACCTACCACCTACTGTTTTTATAGTCAATTTGATTCAAGTAAATTCCTCCTTTCGTGGAATTTCGTTTCTACATAGTACGAGGCGGAATGCAACACGAGTCAGCGCTAGTACGCTAGCACTACGATGCTAGGCCAACACTCTCTGAGCCAGAACTCTGCAATGGCATAACTTTTTGCGAGGCAACTTGGCTCATTTTAAAGCTATTGGAGCGAGATTCGATATAGGAAATTCTCAGCTTAATCAGATCGACGGTCTGCACGATACGCTGCGTAACGTACAAGGTACTCTTGTTATTTGGCTAAGTCATTCTTGAAACCTCCCTCTACAAACTTGGACCCGATGATAGGGGCTGGTCGTCTACCAGGCTTCCAAGGATCCTTGGAGGTGACCCCGAGGAGAGGTTTTAAGTGTGATAAAGTCTTAATAGCTTGAGTTTATTAGGCCCGTACACCAACAAGCTGGTATCAGAGCTGCGTTATAGTGATCCTCATTATAAGTCGCTATGGCGGGCAACACCTTGACGGGAGCTGGTGAATCTTCAGCCAAAGATCGTAGCGGCAGCCAAGAGTCTGGTGTTTGAGCGCCAAGGGGAGCGCGAACATACCAAGGCTTGCTGGTCAAGGAGGTGCTGAAGAAACTTATTATAA
This sequence comes from Closterium sp. NIES-65, assembly GCA_948144175.1. Taxonomy (NCBI): domain Eukaryota; kingdom Viridiplantae; phylum Streptophyta; class Zygnematophyceae; order Desmidiales; family Closteriaceae; genus Closterium; species Closterium sp. NIES-65. The sequence continues at coordinate 405,267 of CANXME010000149.1, forward strand.
AGAAGTTCAATGGTGAGGGCTTTGATGATTGGGCGTGGAATATGTAACTCCATTTCCATCAGATTGGATTGCTGAAACTAATAATTGGGGAGGAGCCTAGACCGAGTGACCCTATGCTGCATGAAGATTGGGACGAGCGCTCCTTGGCTAGCTACTATTTGATGTCGCAGAGTTTGGAGCTGAACCAGCGTCACCAGGTCATGCACCTGCTGCCGGAGGTTCAGTGCGGTCCGAAGGCGTGGACCGTTTTGAAGGAGCTGCACGACCCGACCTCCGTTGTTGCAACATTGATGCGAGAGCTGGTACCACCTGTCCTGGACAAGATGCGCGACCTCTACGCAAAGTTGGCGGCCGTGGGAATCACCTACGTAGAGCAGACCAAGTGCTTGAAGATGCTCTCGGTGCTGCGTCAATCGTGGCTTCAATTTACAAGCGGATTGAGCCTACTGCAAAACCAGAGCTTGTGGACGCTCGACAGGGTGCGGACAAAGATTCTGGAGAAGGACTTCCGTCGCCGCCAACTGATTGGTGGAGAGGACGGCAGCAGCAGCTATGGGATGCAAGGGAGCCAACGTGGCAGAGGCTGTGGCTTCGGTGGTGCCAGGCACGGTGCAGAGAAGGAAGACGACTCCAACATGGGGTCGTGGTGCCAAATCTGGACGTGGGGGCAAGCCAGGTGCTGGTGGCAAAATGAAAGGGAGTTGCGGATACTGTGAGAAGGAGTGCACCGCAGGCCAATTCTTCCATATTGGAACAGAGCTGAACCCCCTGGACTATTGGGTGTTGGACACGAGTGCTGCTTGGACGATGACGCCGCTCAAGGACCTGCTGGACCACGTACGCGCTGCACGGATCAACGAGGTGTGCTCCGCCTCTGGATACGCGGGTGAAGGTGGCTGGTGCGGGACGAGCTGTGTTTAAGGGAGCGGATGGCAAGCCGGTGGTGCTACACGACGTCTCCTCGTTCCTGATCTCAAAACCAACCTCATCTCCCTCTATAAGCATGCCAAGGCTGGGGTCAGCACTATCATGGACGGGGCACGCACGTACAAGGGGCAGCTGGGCAATCAGGTGCTTTGGGATCTGCATGAGAGCAAAGACGTGTACAGATCCATGTGGCAGCTGTCGGCATTGGCGTGGCACAGTGGGGGGCAGGTTGGAGAGGGTTCTACATCCCAAGGGGAGTGCAACGCCGTTGGAAGGGTTGGTGTAAAAGTATCGGCAGATATGGGGAGAAGGATCGGGCAACGGCACACCGACGCTTGGGGCATGTGGTAATGCCCTTGTTGAAGTAGTTGGAGAAAGATGGAGCCGTTAAGGGTCTGAAGCTGAACGAACGGCCACCGAATGATAACTTTGAAATCTGTTTGCTCTTATAGTTTACCCGTTTTCCCTTCCATAGTGTGGCAGGTAGGAGCAAGAAGCCTTCGGAGCTGGTTCACATGGACTTGGTGGGGCTGCTACTGGTTCAGGGGAACAAGGGGGAGCGGTACTTTTTGACCATAGTGGATGGTTGGAGCAGGCTTATGTAGGCATATGCGCTAAAGCAGAAGGACCATGCCGCCTCTACGATACGGGAAGATTGGCTACCATTCATGGAGAAGCAAGCGGAGTGTGTGGTGAAGCTGATTAGGACAGATTGGGGTGGTGAGTTCCTTCGAGCTGAGATAACGCCCTGGCTCAAAAGCAGGGCATTCAGAAGAAGCTGACCATGGCTTACACCCTGCAGTTTAATGGTGTAGAGAACGGGCGGACCGGACAATTCTGGAGACAGCTAGGGAGATGCTCATAGAATCTAGGCTCGGCAACTTGATGTGGCCCCTTGCTGTCCGGCATGCTACCGTGGCTAGGAACAGGGTGCTTACAAAGGTTGGTGATGACTCGTGGGTGCCGTTGGAGAGGTGGCTTGGGAGGAAGCCATCGGTCGATATGCTGAGGGTGTTCGGTTGCATAGCAGTCACCCACGTCCCCAAGAAGTATGGAAGTAAGTTGGGAGCGAGTGCAACCTGGTGTGTGCATTTGGGGCCGGCTGCTGAGAGCAAGGGATGGCTGCTGTGGGAACCATCCAACGGTGTTTTGTTTAGCAACAGGGATGTGAAGTTTGTTGAGGGCATAATGTATGGGAGCTGGGAGAAACAGCCAGAGGCCAGGGTGTCCCAGCAGATGGAGCAGATCAGGATGCAGCTGGACCTGACTCTTAGTGCGTGAGAGGAGGGAGAGGAGGCAGCTGCAGAGGGTGGTGATGGGAACAAGGTGCAGGGGACAACTGCAGGTGGAGAAAATGGTATGAAGACAGGCGGTAGCACTAGTGGAGCTGCTCGATCCGAGGGAGAAGAGCAGCAGCAGCGGAAAACTAAGAAGCTGATGGGAGACACCCGTTTCCAAGTCAGGACGTACCCGAAAGCCATACGGGTGTGAAGTAGGGCAGGCAGTAGGGATGTGAAGTTTGTTGAGGGCATGATGTATGGGAGCTGGGAGAAATAGCCGGAGGCCATGGTGTCCCTGCAGATGGAGTAGATCACCATGCAGCTCGACGTGACTCCTAATGTGTGGGAGGAGGGAGAGGAGGTAGCTGCAGAGGGTGGTGATGGAAAGAAGGTACAAGAGGCACCTGCTGGTGGAGAAAGTGATGTGGAGACTAGCACTAGTCGAGCTGCTGGATCCGAGGGGGGAGAGCAGCAACAGGCGAAAACTAAGAAGCCAAAAGGTGTCGTTATGAAGGGATGGGAGACACCCGTCTCCAGGCCAGGACGTACACGTATGGCTACTAAGAAGCTGACTGCAGGAGCTGATGTAGCAGAGCAGCAGCTTGGGACAGAGGAGGCATTGCTGATTCTACCGCATGGCTATGATCCGGATGAGGAAGATGAACCTGCCTATTGTTTTCTTGCCCCTGCACCAGAGGAACCAGCTAGCATAGAGGAGGCATTAGCTGGACCAGATAGGGAGAAGTGACTGGTTTCCAGGGATGCTGAGTACCTGAGCCTGCTACAGAATGGGACATGGGAGCTGGTGGTGCTCCCGGAGGGGAAGAAAGCCGTACAGTGCAAGTGGGTGCTAAGGATCAAGATCGATGACAAGGGACAGGTCACCATCCACAAGAGTGGGCTGGTGGCTAAGGGGTTTATGCAGAAAGACAAGCAGGACTTCAATGAGATCTTTGCTCCCACTGCCAAACCCCCTACCCTCCGTATCTTGTTGACAGATTCAGCCGTTAGTGGGAAATTTATCATTCAGATGGATTCATCAACGGCATTCCTCAATGGGATTTTAGAGGAGGATGTGTACATGACGCATCCGCCTGGGTATGGGGATGGTAAGGGCACGGAGTGCAAGGTGAAAAGTCTATCTACGGCTTGAAGCAAGCGCCACGCTGCTGGTACCAGAAGTTGGCAGCTAATTTAGAGGAGATGGGATTCAGGACCAGCAGCTGTGATGAGAGCCTCTTTCTCAAGGGGGAGGGGGAGAAGCTGGTGTTGTTTCTGGTCTATGTGGACGACATTCTTCTCTTTAGCTGCAGCATGAAGGAGATCCAGAATGCGCAGCAGCAGCTGATGGAGAACTTTAAGTGCAAGAACCTTGGGGAGGTAAAGTACATACTCAGGAGGCATGTGGAGATGGATCCAGATCACAGGTGGTTGAAGCTGCACCAGGAGAAGTTCATCAAGGAGCGAGGGGAGAAGTAGAAAGGGGTTGAGGTGTTGAAAGAGAAGAGGGAGAGGCTTGGAGAAGGCAAGCTCTTTCTCACATGCTTTATCGATGCTACGTGGGCTTCTGAGAAGGAGGATTCCTCATCTGTTGGAGGATACATCTATGTAGTTGGGGGAGGACCTGTTGGTTGGAGGTCTACAAAGCAGACGGAGACGGTACTCTCTTTTGTGGAATCAGAGTACATGTCGATGTTCGATAAGGTGAAGGAGGTGATTTGGTTGAGGAGGCTGTTAGAGGAGATTGGCTAGGAGTAGATGGTTGCTATGCCATTTTTTTATGATAGCAAGGGGGCTCTTGGGATGGCCAGGAAAACTGTGCTTCGTGGGCTGAACAAGCATATGCGTATCAAGTGGCACTAGCTGCGTAAAAAAGGGAAGAGTGGGACGGTGAATCCGATCTACATCAAGACCTATCAGCAGCGAGTAGACTTCCTGACCAAGAGGCTTGCGGATGAGCCTCATTGGCATTGTGTGCGCATAAATAGAATCAGCATGAGCTAGCATGGAATGATGGAGATGCAGCCGGCAGGCTGAGGGGGAGTGTGTTGGGTGCAAATTCACATTGCACAATATCCTGCCGTCTGTTTGTATGAGTATGCGTGTGCAAATGCGTTCGAGGGTGAATGGAATGTTCGTGTGTTTGTTTGCTTTCGCAATTTTCGCTTGAAGCATTTGCAGGTGTGGACATTGTGAGCTTCGGCACACCATTGTATGCGTTATGAACAGTGCAAACAAAAAGGACAAGCTCGCAAAGGAACCCAAGATGGAAGCTTTGCGGTTCGGTTGAATTCATTGCGTAGATTGAGTTCTATCCAACTGGAAATTGTGTTGTTTTGTTTGGTTGACTGTAGTGTAGCAGGGTAGGCACTGTTAGGGGACAATGTAGGTGAAGGTTGGATGTTGTTTGTCTTTATCTGCATGCTACAAGGGGAGGGGAAACCAACGGAACCATCATATGGCTGGTTGGGCAAAAACAAAACAGGTTCTGTTTTTTAGACCTGAACCTGGTTGTTGTTTTTCCAGGTTGGAAAAACAGAACTAGAGGTTGTTTACCAATCTACCACCTGCTGATTTGTCTAGCCAGGTTGGTTCCGTTGCTTGGAACTATTTGGGATCATCCTGGGTTGTTCCCAGGTTGATTCCAAAGGTCCTTGCCAGCTTAAACTATTTATTTCTTCTCTGTTTGTACCTGGATATAGTCAATTTGATTCAAGCGAATTCCTCCCTTCCTGGAATTTTGTTTCTACATTGTACATCGCACAGCGTATCGTGCAGACCATCGATTGGATTAAGCTGAGAATAAACGCTCCAGGAGCTTTAAAATGAACCAAGTTGCCTGGCGAAAAGTTATGCCATTACGAAGTTATGGCTCGGACAACGTTTGCCTAGCGTTGAAGTGCTAGCGTACTAGCGTTGACTCAGGTAGCATTCCGCTCTTGTACTGTGTAGGACAAAATTCCAGGAAGGGAGGTATTCGCTTGAATCAAATTGACTATACCCAGATACAAAAAGAGAAGGAATAAATAGTTATAAGCTAGCAAGGACCTTGGGAATCAACCTCGGAACAACTGAGGATGATCCCAAATATTTCCAAGCAACAGAACCAATCTGGCTGGACAAAACAGAAGGTGGTAGGTTGGTAAACAACCTCTGGTTCTGTTTTTCCAGCATGGGAAAACAACAACCAGGTTTAGGTCCTAAAAAACAGAACCTGTTTTGTCTCTGCCCAACTAGCCAAATGCTGGTTATGCTGGTTTCCCCTGGCCCTGTAGAATGCAGATACAGACAAGCAATTTCCAACCTTCACCTAAATTGTACCCTCATAGTGCCTGCCCTGCTACACTATAGTCAACCAAACAAAACAGTACAATTTCGAGTTGGATAGAACTGTATCTGCACAATCAATTCAACCGAACCGCAAAGCTTCCATCTTGGGTTCCTTTGCGAGCTCCTCCTTCTGCTTCTACTGTTCATAGCGCGTACAATGTTGTGCCGAAGCGCACAATGCGCGAGAACCTGCAAATGCTTCAAGCAAAAATTGCAAAAACATACAAACACACGAACATTCCATTCACACCCAAATGCATTTGCACACGCATATTTGTACAAACAGACGGTCGGATGTCATGAAGCTCGCTTAAGGCCATCCCAAGAGCCCTCTTGCTATCTCCTCTAACAACCTCCGCAGCCAAATCACCTCCTTCACCCCATGGAACATTGCCATGTACTCTGATTCCACAGAAGAGAGTGCCGTCTCCGTCTGCTTCTTTGACCTCCAACTAACAGGTCCTCCCCCAACTATACAGATGTATCCTCCCACAGATGAGGAGTCCTCCTTCTCATGAGCTCACATAGCATCGATAAAGCAAGTGAGAAAGAGCTTGCCTTCTCCAAGCCTCTCCCCCTTCTCTTTCAGAACCTCAACTCCTTTCTGTTTCACCTGTGCAGATGCGGAGTATTGAACTCCAATGCTTGGGTGAGAGTTCAGATACTTCACCACACGCTTAGCTTCATCCACCTGCTCCTCTGATGGATTCTGCACCACCCTAGCCAGCTGCCCAACTGAGAAAGAGATGTCGGGCCTCGTATGAACTGCTGCGTACAAGAGGCTGCCCACCAAGAACTGAAACTGCTGCTGCTCCTCGGCTTCAACCCCTTCACAAGCTTGAATTCTGCTGGCAGGGGAGTTGCAACTTTGCGCTCATTCTCAATCCCGTACTTCTCCCCCAGCTCCTTGATGAACTTCTCCTGGTGCAGCTTCAACCACCTGTGATCCAGATCCCTCTCCACATGCATCCCGAGATGGTACTTTTCCTCTCCAAGGTTCTTGCACTTGAAGTTCTCCATCAGCTGCTGCTGCATCTTCTGGATCTCCTTCATGCTGCTGCTAAAGAGAAGAATATCCTCCACATAGACCAGAAACAGCACCAGCTTCTACCCCTCCCCCTTGAGAAAGAGGCTCTCATCACAACTGCTGGTCCTGAATCCCATCTCCTCTGAAACACCTGCCAACTTCTGGAACCAGCAGCGTGGAGCCTACTTCAGGCCGTAGATGGACATTTTTAGCTTGCACACCCTGCCTGTACCATCCTCATACCCAGGCTGGAAAAACAGAACCAGAGGTTGTTTACCAACCTTCCACCTGCTGTTTTGTCCAGCCAGGTTGGTTCTGCTGCTTGGAATTATTTGGGATCATCCCTGGTTGTTCCCAAGTTGATTCCCAAGGTCCTTGCTATCTAGTGCTATTTTTTCATTCTTTGTTTGTACCTGGATATAGTAAACTTGATTCAAGCGAATTCCTCCCTTCTTGGAATTTCGTCCTACACAGTACAACGGCGGAATGCTACCCGAGTAAATGCTAGTCTCAAGCACTCCAACACTAGGCAAACGCTGTCCGAGCCATAACTTCGTAATGGCAGAACTTTTTCGCGAGGCAACTTGGTTCATTTTAAAGCTCTTGGAGCGAGCTTTGATATAGGAAATTCGCAGCTTAATCCGATCGAGGGTCTGCACGATACGCTGCGCGACGTTCAACATACTCTCGCTGTTTTGACTAAGTCCCTCTTGATCCCTCTCTCTACGAACTCGGACCCGAGAGTGGGGCTGGTCTTGGACCAGGCACCCAAGGACCCTTGGAGGTGACCCCGAGGAGAGGTTTTATTTCCGTCTGATCGGTTTGCTGAAACTAATGATTCGGGAGGAGCCTAGACCGAGTGACCCCGCACTGCAGGAAGATTGGGATGAGCGCTCCTCGACTGGCTACTATTTGATGTCGCAGAGTTTGGAGCTGAACCAGCGTCATCACGTCATGCACCTGCTGCCAGAGGTTGAGTGCGGTCCGAAGGCGTGGACCGTATTGAAGGAGCTGCACGGTCCGACGTCCGTTGTTGCAACGTTGATGCTGGAGAGGGAGCTGTGCGCGTTGCGCCTAAGCGATGGAGAGCCGGTGCAACCTGTCCTGGACAAATTGCGCGACCTCTACGCGAAGTTGGCGACCGTGGGAATCACCTACCCGGAGCAGACCAAGTGTTTGAAGATGCTCTCGCTGCTGCTGGAATCGTGGCTTCAATTCACGAGCGGATTGAGCCTGCCACAGAACCAAAGCTCGTGGACACTTGAGTGGGTGCAGACAAAGATTCTGGAGGAGGACTTTCGTCACCGCCAACTGAAGGGTGGAGACGACGGCAGCAGCGGCTATGGGAAACAAGGGAGCCGACGTGGCATAGGACGTGGCTTCGGTGGTGCTGGACGCAGTGCAAAGAAGGACGACCAACAAGGAGGTACCGGTTGGGGTCGCGGTGCGAAATCTGGACGTGGGGGCAAGTCGGGTGCTGGTGGCAAAGTGAAAGGGAGTTGCTGGTATTGTGAGAAGGAGGGGCACCCCTGGTTTTTGTGCTGTAAGAATCCCGATGGATGGACCCCCCAGAATCGTCACGAGGATGGCGGCGCGCGGAGGAACCAGAAAAACGGCGTGAGCATGGTCGCCGATTCGTCCGACAACAACTTGAAGAGCAACGGCTGTGCGGAAAAGAAGGAGCGCACCGCGGGCGTGTTCTTCCATATTGGAGAGCAGGTGGAGCAAGGAGACGCATCTGCCAAGGTTGGAGCAGAGCTGCACCCTCTGGACTATTGAGTGTTGGACACGGGCGCTGCTTGGATGATTACGCCGCGCAAGGACCTACTGGACCACGTACGCGCTGCACCGATCAACGAGTTGTGCTCCGCCTCTGGATACATGCTGAAGGTGGCTGGTGCGGGACGAGCTGCGTTTAAGGGAGCGGATGGCAAGCCGGTGGTGCTCCACGACGTTCTCCTCGTTCCTGAACTCAAGGCCAACCTCATCTCCCTCCGTAAGATTGGCAAGGCTGGGGTGAGCACTAGCATGGATGGGGCATGCACTTACAAGGGGCAGCTGGGCAATCGGGTGCTTTGGGATCTGCACGAGAGCACGGACGTCTACCGATGCATATGGTACCTACCGGCGTTGGCGTGGCATGGTGGGGGGCAGGCTGGAGAGGGGTCTGCATCCCAGGGGGAGTGCAACGCCGTTGGAGGGGTTGGTGTGAAAGTGTCGGCCAGATCTGGGGAGACGGATTGGGAAACGGCAAACCGACGCTTAAGGCATGTGGCAATGCCCTTGTTGAAGCATTTGGAGAAAGATGGAGCCGTTAAGGGTCTGAAGCTGAACGGACAGCCACCTGATGAGAATTGTGAAATCTGTTTGCTCTCAAAGTTTACCCGTTTCCCCTTCTATAGTGTGACTGGCAGGAGCAAGAAGCCTTTAGAGTTGGTCCACATGGACTTGGTGGGGCCGCTGCCGGTTCAGGGGCACAAGGGGGAGCGGTAATTTCTGACCATAGTGGATGATTGGAGCAGGCTTATGTGGGCATATCCGGTGAAGCAGAAGGACCATGCCGCCTCTACGATACGCGAAGTTTGGCTGCCATTCGTGGAGAAGCAAGCGTAGTGTGTGGTGAAGCGGATTAGGTTAGATCAGGGTAGTGAGTTCCTTGGAGCTGAGATGACAGCCTGGCTCAAGAAGCACGACATCCAGAGGGAGCTGACCACGGCTTACACCCTACAGTCTAACGGTGTAGCAGAACGGGCAAACCGGACAATTCTGGAGACAGCTAGGGCGCTGCTCATAGAATCTGGGCTGGGCAACTTGATGTGGCCCCATGCTGTTCGACACGCTACCGTCGCTAGGAACAGGGTACTCACAAAGGTTGGGGATGACTCGTGGGTGCCGTTGGAGAGGTGGCTTGGGAGGAAGCCGCCGGTGGACATGCTGAGGGTGTTCGGTTGCATGGCAGTCGCCCATGTCCCCAAGACCTACCGCAGTAAGTTGTGGGCGAGTGCAATTTGGTGTGTGCATTTGGGGCTGGCTGCTGAGAGCAAGAGATGGCTGCTGTTGTTGTTTGACAGCAGGGATGTGAAGTTTGTTAAGGGCATGATGTATGGGAGCTGGGAGAAAGAGACGGAGGCCAGGGTGTCCCAGCGAATGGAGCAGATCACCATGCAGCTGGACCTGACTCCTAGTGTGTGGGAGGAGGGAGAGGAGGCAGCTGCAGAGGGTGGTGATAGGGTGGTGATGGAAAGAAGGTACAGGAGGCACCTGCTGGTGGAGAAAATGATGTGGAGACTAGCACTAGTGGAGCTGCTGGATCTGAGGGGGGAGAGGAGCAGCAAGGGAAAACTAAGAAGCCAAAGGGTGTCGTTATGAAGGGATGGGAGACACCCGTCTCCAGGCCAGGACGTACCCGTATGGCTACCAAGAAGCTGACTGCAGGAGCTGATGTAGCGGAGCAACAACTTGGGACAGAGGAGGCATTGCTGATACTACCACATGGCTATGATCTGGATGAGGAGGATGAACCTAACTACTGTTTTCTTGCCCCTGCACTAGAGGAACCAGCTAGCATGGAGGAGGCATTAGCTGGACCAGATAGGGAGAAGTGGCTGGTTTCCAGGGATGCTGAGTACCAAAGCCTGGTAGAGAATGGGACATGGGAGCTGGTGGTGCTGCCTGAGGGGAAGAAAGCCGTACAGTGCAAGTGGGTGCTAAGGATCAAGACCGATGACAAGAGACAGGTCACCATCTACAAGAGTAGGCTGGTGGCTAAGGGGTTTATGCAAAAGGAGAAGCAGGACTTCAATGAGATCTTAGCTGCCACTGCTGTTGGCAGATTCAGCTGTTAGTGGGAAATTCATCATTCAGATGGATATATCAACGGCATTCCTCAATGGGATTTTAGAGGAGGATGTGTACATGATGCAGCCGCCTGGGTATGAGGATGGTACGGGCAGGGTGTGCAAGCTGAAAAAGTCCATCTACGGCTTGAAGCAGGCGCCACGCTGCTGGTACCAGAAGTTGGCAGCTGTTTTAGAGGAGATGGGATTCAGGACCAGCAGCTGTGATGAGAGCCTCTTTCTCAAGGGGGAGGGGGAGAAGCTGGTGTTGTTTCTGGTCTATGTGGAAGACATTCTTCTCTTCAGCAGCAGCATGAAGGAGATCCAAAAGGTGCAGCAGCAGCAGCTGATGGAGAACTTCAAGTGCAAGAACCTTGGGGAGGTAAAGTACTACCTCGGGATGCATGTGGAGAGGGATCCAGATCACAAATGTTGAGTACGGTACACGTATCCTGGTTCGGTACTATAACTATAGTAAAATAAAGAAATGCACCTAACCTAGGAAATCAAGCATATATATGTATGATTAAACAAACCCAAGCTAGATATAGCACAATATAGTCTAGGCAAGCTAGCAAAGCCAACATAAGCCGTTGTACTCTCACAGTACCGGACCGCAAACGGCCACAGAAAATGGGGAGTAGCCGCATTGATAATGGAGGTACGAGACGACCTCCATGACTAAGCCAGTGCGGCGCTCAGCAACCCCTGCGGCGGAGAGGCCGGAAGCGTGACCGACTTGCGGATGCCCTCCCCACGACAAAAGTCCCACAAGTGATTGGAGGCAAACTCACCACCTCTGTCGGAGTGCATACGCAGGACAGGAAGGTTTGTGTAGAACCGCTCGAGGAGCTGGAGACGGCCTGCGTGGATTCAAGGGATCAAAATAACAGGGACCTCACTCTTGCTGCGCAAGGGGAAGACCGTGGGATATTTTCGAGTAGTCATCAACAACCATAGAAAGTGTCACTCACGGCCCTGTTCACGGACGCAACCTGGGCCCCACACATCCATATGAAGAGTCTGTAGGGGAGCAGTTATCGAGGGAAACGAGGAGGAGTGAGGAGCGGCGCGCTGCCGCCCCTCGACACAGAGAAGGCAGGGAAGGGCAGGCGAGGGTGGGAGGGGAGGGAGAGACCTGGGAAGTCCAGAGACAAGGGGGCGGGAGTGCATGCCACGGAGGTGTGGCAGGGAGGGGTGACAAAGGCGGTGGTGCCAAAGGAGAGTCCGGTGCGACAGGAGGCGACACAAACAGGGGGCTGCTAGCTGACCTGACGCGGACGCAGATGTAACTAACTGAGGAGGCGTAGTATTCAGTGTGTACAGACTTGACCCAGGCCGACGGGTGAACGTGGCCAGGTGGCCGCCAGTCTGGGAGCACGTACAGATCGCCACACGCTCTCCTCCAGAGGTGAAGGTATCAACCCATTCATCCTGAAGGACGCCGTTGCTTACCAACTTTGTAAAGAATCAGGGGAGGTAAAGACCTGATAGTAAGCTAGACGGACGGGAGATTAGTAGAGGAACGTGCAAGAACGGGGCCCCTTGAGGGGTCAGCCAGAGAGACTTCAACTGGTGCTGCTAGTGGTGTGACTGGTGCTGTCGCAAAAGAAGCAGCGAGAAGCACCCGAGTCAAGCGTGAAGGTGTGCAAGGCCTCAGCAGGCGCAGTACCAGGGAGAGCAGATTCACTAGCACCTAGAGCAGCAGCCTCTATATCTGGGTCGGGTTGTACACACAAGTAGCAGTCACCCTCAGCACTAACAGTCAAAGCATACATGGTAGCAAGGATAGCGTCATAGTCAAGCGCAAAGATATCCGCACCCTGCCTAAGCAGCTCTAGCCAGCGGGGGAGCTTGGTCGCGTTGGGAAACTTTGCGCGCTAGGCATTGTCAAGATGAGAGAAGCAGCAGGAGTGTGTGTGACCAACCTTCCCACATGTCTGCCCAGCGCGGTGACCTGTTCGAATGACGTACTGGCTGCGAACACGACCCCAAGACGCCCCACGCTGAGCAAACTCTTACGAAGCTCCTTGGGCGTAGGGGTCTCACGTGGACCCTGCTGCTGTTGCTGCCTCTGACCACCGCCAGAATCTCCCCTTTGACCGGTTCCACTCCAACCGCCACCACCACTGCCACCACCACTCCCACTGTCGCCACCACTGCCGCCGCCACCACTCCCAGTGCCGCCACCATCGCCGCCACCAACGCCTCCACTCCCACCACCACTCTCTCTGCCACCACCGCCACCTCCACCACCTCCACCGCCTCCACCACCGCCTCCACCACTGCCACCCCCACCACCCTTGCCTCCCTTGCCTCTGCCATTGCGGCGCCTCCCACTAGGAGCGGACCCAGCCCCGACCTCCTCAGCATGAAGGAAGTCAACAGCAGCAGCAGAAGCGTTGGAGGGGGCAAGGTGGAAGGGGGAACACCCTTCAAAGAAAGGAGTGCAACGAGTGCCACGAGCAGCACCTACAGCCACTGTACTAGCCTCAGCTGCAAGGAGGTGCTTCTCGAGCGGGTCGACAGTGAGGTCCGTGGGGTCTATGGTGAGAAAGAGATCCTTGACTGTGCTAAGAGAGTCAAGGAGGCGGGTGACAATGAAGTAGAGAACGATGTACATGGGGGGGGGGGGTCTTGTCTAAAAACTTGGTGGGAAGCGCGGCACGGTAGCGAATGTCATTAGTGCGAAGGTGGGTGACACGGTCGTCAACTGTGGCAAAGGTGGACAGCTTGGGAAAAAGGTAGGGCAGCATAAGGTGGCCGAGAGCAGCAGTGGCAGGGGAGAAGTAATGACCGACTACAGCGCTGTACAGGGCTTTAGAAGTCTTGTGCTGGCCAAAGTGAGCGCGTTCGGCTAACGGTAGGTGGTTGCGAACGGCTAGGCAAGCAGCAACGTCACGGGTAAGCTCTGTGAGTGAGTCGCACTGTCACCTGTGTCGGGAGGGGCGAGAGAGGCTCCAGACGTGTGGTCTAACAACAAAACGCCGTCTCTAGAATCGCTCAGTAGGAACAGCTGTAAGTCATCAAGCCACGTATCGAACTGGATCGGACGGCCCTCGCTGCATCCAACATAATAATGCTTCAGTTCGGGTTGCTGTGCCTATCACAGAAAAAGTAGCATGGCTTATCGAAGGAATGGGGCTATGTTTTTTTCCACCTGAACCCTGAAGCATAAAGGCCCAAGTTTCGGCCCAAACCTGCTAAATTTAGGGTTGCATATGCCGGGCCCTCTGATTTGTCCTGGTACCCCAAATTTAATCAACAGCCCTGGGTCGGTACTGAGAGTAAGTGCAGTACTTACCCGTATGGTTGGTACTACAAATTTGTGAGATACTTATCTGTATGGATGGTACTACGAGATAGTGCGTTACTTACCAATATGGTTTGTACTAAGAATACGTGCATTACTTACCCATATGGATGGTACTAGGAGTTAGTGCGGAGAATCACTCTACAATGGTCGAGAGCTAGATTACGGGGGGTTAGCACGTGCTCTAGGAGTGATCATAGCCTCCTTAGCATTCCCTAGCACTTGTGCGTTCAGAGAGCAATTTGGCAAGAGGTTCTCAAGGGAAAGTTGCATTACTGAATGGTTAATGCAACAATGTGAAGGATGACTGCATCAGTAACTAGCAACCTAGCAGGGCAGTTGGTCAACCGCCAGCGCAGCATGGTCGAGAGCCTGCTAGCTTTTCGTAGAGGAGCCGTGCCAGCACTACAGTAAAACAGCCTGCCAACAAAGCAGGTCCACGGCGTGCCAACGCTGCAGCAATGCGGCTGTCCAGAGTTGCATCTGTAGAAGACAGCACTTCGCACGCTCGTAGTTGCACGCAGATGATTGGCTCGATACGCATCATGACGCATCTGTCGGCTGTTGTCTGGGCCTGACGAGCAACATCGACTTTTGGATACCAGCCCGAAATCACCTTCGTCATTGTGGCCTCGGCGACGTTCGCGTCCCTCCGCAGAACCTCGCTGAGGTAACCTGGTCGATCAGGTCGACCACCCAGTACACGCCATGCTCGACGACCTCCCACGTCAACCACAGCTCGCGTCGTGGACTGCCCTCATCGCCGGACCCCTCCGTCAACAAACACGGTCGACTATAGTCGTCGAGCTCTATCCGCAACGACTCCTTGATAGACCTGCGTAGGTCAACGATCACCCTCGCTGACCACTCCCATCGAACTAGGTCGCAGATTTCCCATAGCCGGCGGCATCATAGCGATTCCCCGCACGTCGACCAACTCTATCGACCGGCAAGCGTCAAACTTTGCGGATGGTTGGCAGCACCTTCTGCGCACCCGACCACCACGTCGGCTTCATCCAAGCGAGGGCAGGGGCCAACACTCCATTCCTGTCGACACTTCCATGCCGCGCTCAGGCTTGGGTCCCCAACCCGCACGGCAGAACTACACGGAGAAAACTCGTCGCTGGCTTGCATCGCACCAGCCATGCAAAAGAGCATGGCACTTACTGTAACACGTCGTTATTACCGTCGCAGACTTTGGCCAGGCGCACTTGGCCAATTGCGACAGAGCACCAGTTGAGGGCCGAAAAGTACAACGACTTTGTCAGGAAATCGGCCAGCTGCTCGGTGGTCAGGATATACCGCAGTACAAACTTCCTACGCTTCACCATCTGCTCTAGCCAGGCATAGCGTTGCTCCACGTGATTGAGGTTGCCCTCAGCCTTAAGCCTTCAGCAACCATGATGGCCGACTTGTTGTCCACCTGAAGGACATTTGGTGTCCCAGCGTTGAGCAGCTGGAACTCTGCAAGGAGAAAACGCACTCGACATCCCTCTTTGCCGACATCGGTGGCCGCCACATACTCTGACTCGGTCGAAGAAAAGGTTGCGTATTTGATGCGCTGGCTTGACCTGTTCTCTTTGTTGCCAGCTTCGTCGGCGTCCACTTAGCTGACCAACTTCAGCGACTCTGGTCCACCGTCAATCTCCACGGCGGTGTCACGGGTGTCTGCGAGGTAGGCAAGGCAGCAGTCGACCTCACACCAGTGCTGGTCGCTCCACACCATCAGGCCGCTCCCCAGCTTGATGCACGCAAAGGCAATATTCGGCCTCGTTGTCGCCGCGAACTACAGCCTGCTGATGCAGCCACAACTTCCTCGCAGGCCTATCGCACACGATCTTCAGCCCAAGGTACCTCTCGACTGAGCTGATCTTGCGTAGCTCATCACGGTGCTGTTGCTGGCGGTGTGTAGGTCGTCGATGTAGACGAGCACCTAGCACGTTAGACCATCGTCGCCGACCTATAAGTACAGCGCATCATCAACCTCGCTCTTCTTCCAGCCGGCGCCAGTCAACAAATTGTCGAGCGCCTTGTACCACAACAGCGGTGATTGCTTCAGCCCTTACTTACTCTTTAGCACTTTGAACACCTGGCCGGTCCCATCGTCAATGTTTTCTGGCTGGTACATGTACAATACCCTATCGAGCTTGCTTAGCAGGAAGTTGTCTTCATGTAGAGCTGCATCAGGTTAAGGTCGGGGACAGCGTCCTCAGCGTGATGTAGCTGCTGACTAGCGTGTACGTCTCATCGTCGGCGGCGCCATACACCTGGGTGAAGCCCTTTACGACCAAGCGCGCCTTCGAGCGCGCCTTCATTGATCTGGTACTCCGTCATCACCACCTAGCAGTTCTTCATGATGTTCACACCACACGTTCGTTCGACCAGCTCTCACATGCCCATGCCAATGAGGCTGCGGATTTCCTCGTCTATATAGGGCCTTCACCACCGTGCCCTTCCAGCTTGCCAAAGCCTCCTTCACCGACATCGTTGCGATGTCCCAGCAGTGATCGGGGTCGGCGTGCATGCTGGGGTCGAGCTCAGGAGGTCGACGTTGGCCTTAGCGTCGTCGCGCGGTGTGATGAAGGCGGCTGGTGGAAGACATGCATGAAATATCAACTGCTCCGGCGGCTTCCGACTTTGGCTTGAGCGGCGCAGATCTGACATCTTGATCGTAACTTCCACCACATCGCTAACAGTAGACTCCTCCCCTGCCGACACCTCCCATTCATCGTCGACATCCTCGCTGTTGACGAGCTGCTTTGCCATCGTTGGCCCTTCGAGCGGCTGCTCCCCTCTCGTCGGCCAGCTGGCTAACTTCATTTTCGTCGACAGCTCCCCTGTTAGCTTCCCCTTCAGCTGCTCCCTTGCCGACGAAACTTCTGCAGCCTCCTTCTGCACCTTCTCCCCTATCTGCTGCTCCCCTATTGTTGATAGTTACACCTCTCCTTCGACAAGCTTCGCTGCACGTCGACCGCCGGCGATGCCACTGGCCGGCGCCACATGCGACTCCCCAAGGCACCCCTCATCGCCGTTGGTTGACACCAGCAAATCGGTGACAAAGAGCGGAGCAACAAGAACAGGAAGACAGGGCAGAACTTCCTTGACGTTTTGATCAGTAGGCTCGTCGACCTCGGCGAGCAGCAGGAATGTCGCGGTCAAGGTGTCCGTCGGCTGGTGGACCTCCGTCAGCCGCGACGCATACCCGTACTTCACCTGCCACATCTCCAGCAACAACGTCTTGTAGAAAATGACCTCGATCGATGTGACCACCTTGTTGTCAGTCAAGTCTAGCATCTGCTAGCCCTTGCTTTCTGGGGACACCCCCAAGTGAAGTCCCCAGCGAGCCTTTGGTGCCAGCTTCCCACCGCGCTGCTCCTCAAGGACCATGAACTGCACCATGCAGCCCCACATTCGGCAGAGGGTTGGTGCAGAGGATGCGGCCGGTGTGGCGTGCTTGACCGAGTACCTCGCCTGCACTCAACACGAGCAGCTGCTCATCACTGTCGTCCTACAGCTTCACATCACTCTCCTGCAGCTGACCAGCTAATAGCAAGTTTGCCTGCACTCCCGGAACGTAGAGCATGTCGGGGATGAGGACGTACCTACCGGCCTCTCCTTGCAGAGCGACGGTGCCGCGGCCCTCGACCGTCTACAACGCCCTGTTGAAGCCGCGCACATGCTTCATGTCGCCGCTCGGCGCCATGTTAACGAAGAACTCCTTCGTCACCATTAGGGCACTACGAGTAACCACTGTCGACTGGCACCACCATAGGGTTTGCTTGCATACCGAGTGCGACCCCCTTGAAGTCCTCGCCAGCCTCTGGCGCCGACGAGTTTGTCGGCTCCACCACGCCAATCATCGAGCACGATGCCTCCACGTCGCCTTGGCCCTTGTCACTAGAGTTGTCGACGTCCTTCGTCAACGACATCTTGTTTGACGCCTGCTTTTCATTGCGTGGCTTTCCGTCTCAACGGGAGCAACGACTGGCCAACTTACCACGGCCTTTCTCGTCGTCTTCCTCGTTCCTGTCATCACGGTTGGGGAACTTGAAGGAGAGATGGTTAGGGTCGCCGCAGATCTAACCCTCCCACCGTCGTCCACCACCTCCGCGACCCATTTTACGCGTCGACTTCGCCTGGTCGATGTCCTTCATCGACCTCCAACCTCCGCTCTGCTTCCCACGCTGCCCCTGTTGTCGACGCTGCTTCGTTGGGGCGGCGTAGCTCTGTCGGTGATCCCCGATTGATCCTAGGGAAGGGTTACAGGCACGTTGGCCTGGAGGGTTATGGGCGCACTGACCCGCTACTTAACAAGCCCTTTTATCCCAATGGTCTAGTGGTTGGGATTCTGACAAGCTCACCTGCAGAAGGACCTCTGTGGGACGCTCTGCCTCCTGCATCGCCTCATCTCTGATGATGTAGCTGGTCAAGGAGTCCTCGTCAAGCGATTCACGCGTACCGGGAACCACCATCAGCCGGGGCATGAGATTGTAGCTGCTCGGCAAGCCATTAACAACGTGTGTGATGTAGGACGCCGTCGAGTGGCTAATGCCCGCCATCTGCATTTCGGCCGAGATCCGTCGAACACGATTGCAGCAATCCGTCGCCGACTCCTTTTTGCCCATCCTGAGGTGTGTCATTTGTTCTTCCAATAGGCCAATGTACAGATCGTCCGTCGCCTGGTAGGACGACAAGATGAACCGCCAGACTTGGTAACCATTGTTCAGACGTTGTCGATATGACATTAGTGCTATCAGCACCATCGGGGAGCAGCACCTCGAGATGACCATGAATGTCAATAGGTGTGCGGCACGATATTCCACAGCAGCTCGACATTGTCCGCCTCCATTGTCGGCACGATGCCGTCGGCGAACCACATCAGCCCGGCGATCTCTAGATGAGGCTCCATCTGTCAAACTCATATGCTATAGTCTGTGTAGGCTGTAGTGGGGTAGACAATATGGGGTACAACACTTTTAGGTTTTCCTACTTGTACCCGCCTGCTTGGTAGTTCATTCATTCCTCATTTCTTCACATGGTATAGAGCAGGTTCCCTAGTGGGAACGCTTCTTAGGGCCCACCACTGAAATCGAATTATTTTTTTCCTGACCGGAGCACGAGTCGCCCCTGCCCGAGGCACGCCCCGTGGGCCGCCCTCTCGTCACGTCCCCTGCCCTTAGCGGCCTGTCGCGCCCTCCTAGAGGCCCCTCTCACGGCCCCTCGCGCCACCCTTAGCGGCCGCGTCGCCACCCCTAGCGGCCCCGTCGCCACCCTATACGGCCCCGTCGCCGTCCTTTGCGGCCCCGTCGCCGCCCTTCTAGGCCCCTCGCGACCCCTTCGCGGCCCCGTCGCCGCCCCTAGCGGCCCCGTCGCCGCCCTTCGAGGCCCCTCGCGGCCCCTTTGCGGCCCCGTCGCCGCCCCTAGCGGCCCCGTCGCCGCCCCTATCGGCCCCGTCGCCGCCCTTCGCGGCCCCGTCACCGCCCTTCGCGGCCCCGTCGCCGCCCCTAGCGGCCCCGTCGCCGCCCTTCGCGGCCCCGTCGCCACCTCTAGCGGCCTCGTCGCCGCCCTTCCAGCCCTGTCGCCGCCTCTAGCGGCCCCGTCGCCGCCCTTCACGGCCCCTCGCGGCCTCTTCTCGGCCCCGTCGCCGCCCTTCGTGGCCCCGTCTCCACCGTTCCCGGCCCCTCCTCGGCTCCTCCGCCACCAACAGCAGCCGCCGCTAGCAGCACCCGCCACCAGCAGCAGCCGACAGCAGTAGAAGCTGCCGACACCAGCGGCGGCCACCACCACCAGCAGCCGTCGCCGCCGACAGCAGGAGCTGCCGCCGCGGTCGCGGCTCTGTCCCTGCCGACGCGCCTCAGCCCTGCCCCACCGCTTGCCGCCCCCTACCTACCAGCCCTGGTGAAAGCACTGCCGAGCCACGCCTGCTACTGCTGCCCCTAGCCTGCTGCCACTGCTGTCATGGCTACCCCTAGTGTTCTAGTCTTTGATGCTGAGGGTCGGGCTGTTGACTTTGAGGTCTGGGTCGATGATCTACAGCTTTTCCAACAGTGTGATAGGAAGGACGGTCTTTCCCTGTTCGATCTCACGTCTGGCGCCTCTACTTCCCCTGCTGCCGATGCTGACACCACTGTTCGCTCATAGTGGGCCACACGCGATGCTGCTGCCCGTCTTGCTGTGCGTAGTCACTTGCCGTCCATTGAGCGCGCGCACTTTAGTCAGTACAAGAGTGCTAAGACCTTGTACGATGCTGTAGTTGCACGCTACTCTTCCCCTGCCACTGCTGCCCTTAGCCGCCTCATGCTGCCGTACCTGTTTCCTGACCTCGCCGCCTTTCCCACTGTTGCTGACCTTGTTACGCACCTTCGCACTAGTGACACCCGCTACCGCGCTGCGCTTCCTGCTGAGTTTTGCGCCAAGAAACCCCCCCATGTACATCACCCTCTACTACATAGTCACCCGGCTCCCTGACTCCCTTCGCTCGGTCAAGGACCACTTCCTCTCTGTTTGCCCCATCACACTCACCGTTGACCTCCTCGAGGAGCGCCTCCTGGCAGCTGAGAAGAGTATAGTCGTTGTAGGAGCCTCTCAAGGTGACCCTCGTGCCCCTGTCTTTGAGGGGTGCTCCCCCTCCCTCCTTTTGCCCTCTCTTGCCTCTGCTGCTGCCGTCGACTTCGTTGGCACCGAGTCGGTCGGCGCTGCGTCTGCCCCTAGCGGGCGACGCTGCACCGGCAAGGGCAAGGGGGGCAAGGGCGCTAGAGGGGCTGGCGGGGGCGGTGGAGGTGGCAGTGGAGGAGGCGGAGGGAGTGGGGGTGGTGGTGGAAGTGGTGGCGGCGGTGGGGGCTTCGGTGGCGGCAGTGGCGGCTGAGGCGGCGGCGGCGGTGGCGGTGGGAGCGGAGGAGGAGGCGGTGGCGGCGGTGGTGGAGGCGGCGGCGGAGGAGGTGGAGCTAGTCGGGGTGGCTGTGCGCAGCGGGGCAGCTTCGGTGGTGGTCAGTGCCAGCAGCAGCAGCGCACTCGTGAGACCCCGCCCCCCCAGCAGCTTCGTGAGTGGTACGCTTCGCGTCAGCGGGGTGGGGGTACTGGTCCTTGTACCTACGTCTTGCGTACCGGCGACCGTACGGTGAGCAGTGCGGGGACCCGCACCCCACCCAGCGCTGCTTCGGCCGCCTGACGGACGCCTGGTGTCTCCAGTTCCCTGACGCCACTGAGATCCCTTGCTGGGGAGAACTGCAGAGGTCGGGGGTTGCTATCTTTGATCTTGATTATGATGCTATTCTTGCTGCCATGTATGCTGTGTCTACTAGTGATGAGGGTGACTGTTACCTGTGTGTTCCGCCTGACCCGGGCATTGAGGCTGCTGCTCTAGGTGCTGGTGAGGCTGCTGCTCTAGGTGCTAGTGCGTCTGCTGCCCCAAGTGCTGGTGAGTCTGCTCTCTCAGGTACCACGTCGGCTCAGGCCTTACACACCTTCACCCTTGACTCGGGTGCTTCTCGCTCCTTCTTTCGAGACCGCACCACGCTTACGCCGCTTAGTCGGCCGGTTGCGGTCTCCCTGGCGGACCCCTCTAGGGGTCCTGTCCTTGCCCACATCTCCACTTTCTTTCCGTGTCCGGCAGCCCCCTCTGGCACCCTGTCAGGTCTCTACCTCCCCTTGTTCTCTACGAACTTGGTGAGTGGTGCTGATCTACAGGATTAGGGGGTTGACCAGTTCACTCCTGCGAGTCAGCGGGTGACTCACTGTACGTGTGCTCGGACGGGCCGACACATGGCCACGTTTACCCATCAGCCGGGGCCGAGCTTGTACACACTGACTACTGAGTCTCCTCCGCTTTCTGAGTCTGGTCAGGTAGCTGCGTCGAGTCAGGTGTTTGCTGCGGCGTCCAGGTCTGGTCCTGAGTCTGCTCCCTGCTCGTGTCGTCTCCTGTCCCACCAGACTCTCCTCTGGCACCACCGCCTTGGTCACCCCTCCCTGCCTCGTCTCAGAGGCATGGCCTCCCGTGTCCTTGTCTCTGGTAGCCATGGACGCAGAGATGCCTCCCTCCACGTGATGAGATCCCGCCGACCAAGTATCCTACGACAGCGCAATTGCGCCAACCGTCACGCCCGCTGTCGTAGATTCGATGGCAACCTAGCTCAGTTCTATAACTATAACAAGATATAGGAAAGCACCTACTCTAGGAAATCAAGCGGAAGCATGCATGCAACTAGAAACCTAAGCTCGAAATAGCATAATAAAGTGAAGGCAAGCAAGCATAGCTGGCATGAGCTGTCGTACTCTCACACGTCCCCCCCTCAAAGTTGGGTGGCGTGAGATACACACTGCTTGACAAGATAGTCCTTGAGAGCATGGCGTCCGTTGCCCATATCAGCTTCTGCAACCCAACTGTCCTCTGTGGGGTCATATCCCTTCCAGCGTATCAGGAACTCGAGGGTCTTGCCGCCGTGGGGCCGATGAGTGAGAACGTACTTGACTGATACTCTGGATCATCCTATATTAGCACAGGTGGTGGTAGCCGTATCTGCTGTCCCTGGAACTGTTGGTTGGGGTCCTTGTAAGGCTTCAATAGCTGAACATATATGCGTTGTGAAGCTTCCACGTAGTAGGTAAGCGCAAGCGGAATGTTACTGGTGTCACATGTGCCTCAGCGTGAAAAGGACCACAGAAGCGAGGCTGGAGCTTGGATGGTAGGTGAGACAGGTTCAAGTTGCGCATGTCGAGAAGCACGTGATCTTCGACGGCTACGGTATGATCACGTCGCTGGCGATCGGCATACTACATCTAGGATTTCAGCATCGTGGTGAGATGTCGCTGAGTCTTCTCCCATAGCTGCTGGAGGTGACGAAATCATGTGCGGCTTGGACGTGCGCCGGTATGGCTGGCTGTTGTGGACTGAGTGGTTTCCATCCGTAGCACAAGAAGAAAGGTGTTTTTCTGTGACCGCATGTAACGCGTTATTGTAAGCAAACTCTAGGGTCGGTAACTGTCTGTCCTAGTGGCTGATGCCGTCATTGCAAGCTGTGCGCAGTAATTGTTCAACCGCTTGATTGAGTCGCTTTTTCTGTCCGTCCGTCTGGGGGTGGTATGCTGAAGATATCACAAGCTTAATCCCTAATAGTCCCATGAGCTCCTTCCGGAACTTATACGTGAATTTGGGGTCTCTATCAGAGATGAGTGTAGCGGGGATGCCGTGGATGGTGATGATGCGGTCGAAGAAGAGGCGATCAGTTGCTTCAGCTGTAGCCGTGCCGTTGGTTGGGATAAAGTGACCCATTTTGGAGAACTTGTCGATCACCACGAGTATAGCATCGTGCTCTCGTGTGGTAGAAGGAATTCCCGTAATGAAGTCGAGACTAACGACTCGCCATGGCTGCTTCGGTACGGGTAGAGGCTGAAGTAACCATGCTTTTTTCTGCTTGATACTCTTCATCCGCTGGCACATGTTGTATGAGCTGACGAACTGCTGCACGTCTGCTGGCATCTTGGGCGAGTAGAAATACTTTGCTATCCCTACTAACGTCTTGATCTCCTCAAATGTCCCGCATATGGTACGTCGTGAAACTCCTCCTGTAGAATGTGTCGGAGCGAGGAATAGTTTGGTACCCAAATCTTTCCTGTGCCCTTCCTTACTACTAAGTCTTTCTCCCACAGTAACAACTTCTTAGTCTATGCTGTAGTGATCTCTGTATCCACGGAGTACCCATGTTGGAATAGACCCTTGAGCAGAGGGTTCATCTCGTTGAGCTGGATGCTTGGTACATGACCGGGGTGGCTCAACACGTCCGCCTTGTTGTGTACCCGGGTTTGTAGACAATGTCGTAATAGAAGTGGGTCTCCAAGAAGTCCACCCACGGCACCTGTCGTCGTGAGAGTGTCGGCTGCGACTTTAGGTATTTGAAACTAGAGTGGTCAGTATAAACTGTATTCTTGGCTCCCTCTAGATAAAACCTCCCCGCCTTGAGGGCTCTGACTATCACTAAGGCTTCCTTGTCAAGGATTGGGTAGTTCAGTTGTGCTCCGTGTAGCTTCTTACTGAGGTAGGCGATGGGCTGCAAACCGCGTCCGTGATCCTGCATCTATACTATTCCGACAGCTTGGTCACTAGCGTCGGCTTCCACCATGTAGTCCTTGTCTGGGTCCGGTAGGATTAAAACTGGAGCTGAAGTCAGTGCTCTCTATAGCTGCTCTATGGCTTGCTGATGAGGAGTATCCCATTTGTATGGCGAATCCTTTTCAGTAGGTTGGTCAGTGGCGCTGCTATCTTAGCGTATTATGGCACGAACCTGTTGTATTAGTTGGCAAAGCCTAGGAACTCTTGCAACTCCTTCACGTTTTCTGGTACTTTCCACTCCGTGGCGGGTCCACATGTACGCCCTCCGCACTTACCATGTGCCTGAAAAACTGCACGTTGTTCAAGGCGAAGTCGCTCTTTGAAAGCTTCACGTGGAACTTTGTTTTTCCGCGAGATCTCGAAGACTTTTCACAGATCCTCCACGTGCTCCTCCATGTTTTTGGAGTAGATGAGAATGACGTCCAGGTACACCACCACGCACTCGTCCAACACGGGCCGTAGGATATGATTCATCTCCGCCTGGGCCGTCGCTGGTGCGTTGCAAAGTTCGAACGGCATCACCAAGTATTCATAGGAGCTGTATCTCGTACAGAACGCCGTTTTGTGGATGGAGCTGGCTGCCATCATGATCTGCCAGTAACCCGACCGTAGGTCCAGATTCGAAAGACTGTTGCACCACGCAGTTGGTCCAGTAGGTCGTCTATGCGCAGTATGGGATATTTGTTTTTGACTGTCCGTTTCTTAAGTGCGTGGTAGCCGATGCGCATCAGTACGGTCTGGTTTCGGAGTGAAGAGAACTGGTGCATCGTAGGGAGAGGTGGATGGGCGGATCAGTTATCTGTCAAGTAGATACTCTATTTGCTTCTTCATGTCTGTCAATTCTCTCGGACTCAGTCGGTATGGTGCACGTGAGACGGGTTTCGCACCTAGTTCCTCCACAATCTCGTACTCGTGGGTGCGTGTTGGAGGTACTCCTGCAGGTAGGTCGTCGGGCATTATATCCTTGTACTGCTCCAACACCTCCTTCACTGCTGTAGGTACCTCTGAACTCGGTTTTGCCTCCTCTCCTTTTGCCATAACCAGTGCTAAGTAACCCGTGTCACTCTCGTTCACCGTCCGTTCGAACCGTGCGAGTATCGTTTGAGGAACGCTCCCTGTATCCATCCAGCTTCGCAGCTCCACTCGATTCCTGTTGTTGTAGACACACGCCTTCCTGTTGACCTAGTCATTCCCGGGGCTGACCGCTTCAAAAAAACTCGCCCCAAGATGAAATCTAAGCTCTTGATGTTCGTGATTGGCAACATCGGCTTCCACCTCAGCGCCCCTATGTGTAGCTGGAGTGATGCTTCTGAGTGAGTGCAACCACACCGAGTGAGATGCACCGCTGTCCACCAGTGCCTGGAGGCGTCGTCCTTTGCATAGCACCTCGAGGAGTAGTGGTTCATGTTGCGCTGAGTAGCCAAAGAGGGTCTCATTAATAGGATCATAGGGTACATCAAAATGAACACAATCCCTTTTCCCTATACCTGATTCAGCACTTTCCAACTTCACCTGGGGGGTAGGAGGTTTTTTCCAAGGCTTGAACAACTTCTCCTAAGCCTGGAATTTTCCTCTAAGCCTTTTTAAGCCGTGTAGGCTTCACCTGTGGGCGACGGGGAGCCTTAACACTGTGCTGTAGGGGGGGGATATTAACTCCACGGAAAGCACGACCCTTTTCTACGCTCCGTAATGCTTTGCCCATCTTCTCAGGTACTTGAATAATGTCTAAAGTCTTTTCTTGGCCTCTAACTCTCCCCTAAATTTTTCAAAGGCTTGAAAACCATGAGAAGTAATATTCTTTGTTAAAACATCTTTGTAGGATATCTTTAACGAATTCTTACTTTCGTGAGTGTTCGGCTGCAGTTTCCCGATCGGTGCAGAGTCTTTTTTCGTGGAGCCTCCATTTGCCTCGGCGATTTCCTCTAATGTCGGCCGTTCGTTACGTTTTATATTCGCGCCATCGTTTTCTCCTTTTTTTCGCCCGCTCCGAAGTCGCCACGTCCACGCCATTTTTCTCCTTTTGGATCTTTACAGGATCGCCAGGTGGATCTGCGACTACTAGCGATTCCTGTTTTTTTAGTTTGAAGGTGCTATACTGTTGCCGCCGAGTAGTGCCGCACATGCTTTCATCATTTTATTGCACGACAAGATTTGATGTCCGGCTGCGCCGCAAAATTCGCATTTTCTCGATTGCTGCTTCGCTTCAAATTTGTCGATTTCCATCAGTTCAGCGAACGTGGGGGGTGCCGATCGGTCCGTGCCAAATGTACGGTTCGGCCCGTAGCATCGTGTTTCGGGTTGACCTTGAGTCAATGCGTCGTATCGTTCGGCTGCACGTACGATGTCGCGGTAGCTACTGAAGTTTGCAGCGATGACCTGTCGGCAAATCTCCATTTTGTAACTCTTCTGTGTATGCTTGGATTTTTTCGCCTTCGGTCAGGTCGGTGATGCAGTTGAAAAGTTGCTCCATCTGCTGCGTGTATAGTGCTACAATTGCCAGATGCTTGTGTCGTTGAATCTGCTGCCGCGCCATGTACACCAAATTTATCGGTTCGAATCGTTCGATGAGGTCTGCCTGAAACTGCGCCTACCTTTTCTCCCCGCGGGCCACGTCACTGTAGTAAATCCACTAGAGTGCTGGTCCTTGCAACAGTGTCACTCCGAGCTGAATCCTTGCTGCGTCATGTGTCGGGGTCGAAGAGCCAATGGCCTCGAAATAAATTTCGAGGGTTGCCATGAATCGTCCAACGTCCGATCCCTTCGCGCTTGGATCGAATGGTTCGGGGAGCCTAGGGCGAGCTGCTTTGAGGTTCGGCGAGGCTGGCACCACTGGTCCGTGAATTGCCGGTGTCCCCGCTGCTGCTGCTGCTGTTGCTGCTACGTTCGCTGCTGCATTGTCTGCTATTGTGTCAACTACCGATTGGTTTGTCAGGAGGGCTTCAATTCGCCTGATCGCCGCCTGCGTCTGCTCCACGTCGGTGCGAAGGCTGGCGATGTCGTGGGTGGTCACGTAGTTGTCGTGTTGACCCTCCATTCCTGACATTGCGCATTCGAAAACTGAAAATGAGGGGGAGTTAAAAACACGGAACCGATTTTACTTTTCCGAAGTCGGTGTTTAACAGTCGTTGTCCTCCCGGTTTTTTTAAGACTTGGTTTTAGTGGTCGAAAAAAATGGTGTGTAAACGGCTCTGATTACCAAGTGTGAGTATCTAGGATAAAGCTCATAAAAGAGACTTGGATATGAATTATTCACCTGGGTACAACACAAGGCTATATATAGTCTCGACACAATGCCTAGTAACGAGATGTTACGCGAAGGTTCCGAGGGTCGCGAAGCGTCCTGAATGGAGCCTTCCGGAATTCGGTAGACGGCAATTCGGTGCAACCGAAAAGCCTGGAATTCGATGCACGCAACCTAGCTCGGTGCTATAACTATAATGAAATATAGGAAAGCACCTAACCTAGGAAATCAAGCAAAAGCATGCATGCAAATATAAACCTCAGCTAGAAATAACATAATAAAGTAAAGGCAAGCAAGCATAGCTGTTATACGCCGTTGTACTCTTTCAGAAGAGGAGATATGTTAGAGTTGCCTGATTTGGAATTTGGCATGGAGGGCTGGTATACATGGCGCCCACCACACTGGCCACCCGTCGGGCTGGTAAACATGGCGTTGGACATAGCGCCTGGGGTAGCAGAGACATTGGTGGATGGGAAAGAGGAGGGAGAGCCAGAGGTTACGAGAGAAGCTATGAACGGGGGGCAAGGGGAGCAGCTACCGTCGACGGGGACCGGCGTCTTTGGGGTGCTCTTGGTTTGCTTCTCGTCGATGAACCGCCTGCGAAGCTTTTCAGCATAGTTCTGCTGGTGCAGCCACAATTTCCTCACCGGCCTTTCGCGCATAATTTCCAGCCCGAGGTACTTCACCACATGCGTACAGAGCTGAAGGGCAAGAACAGTGCGGCACCCCCGAAGCAGAAAACAGACAACGTGGCAACTTCGGAGAGGGCGAAAAAAGGAGAACATGATGGCGCGAATCTACAACTTCATGACCAGCCGGCACAAGAGGAAATCGGCGAGACAAAAGGAGACTCCGCGAAACAAGACCCTCCACCGACTGGGAAACTCCCGCCATACACCTCAACAAGTAAGAATATTACTTCTCGTGGTTTTCAAGCCTTAATTAAGGGAGAGTCAGAAATTGAACCAATACCGAGTAATATGGTGACCCTACTCCGGAGTGTTGAAAAGGATCGAGCGTTCCAATGAGTTAATATTCTCTCCCAGCAGCAATGTCTAAAGGCTCCCCGCCGTTCCCTACAGGTGAAGCCTACACAGCTGCAAAGGCTTAAGGGAAGGTTTCAGGCGCAAGAGAAGCTATACCAGCCTCGGATAAATCCTTCTAACCCTACTCAGGTGTAACATGATTATGAGTCAGCAGCTTCTAAAGATATTTGACGTACCCCATGATCCTGTAAGCAAGACCATCTATAGCAATTCGGAGAAGCAGCAGCCACTACTGCTCGAGATGATTTGCAACACGCGTCGCCTCCAGACACTAGTGCACAGTGGTGCGTCCCACTCGGTGTGCGATCGCGGGACGTTGGAGAAAATTGGAGAATCCTCAGAGGAGACTCGATTACAGCAACGATGGTGGACAGTATGAAGCTTCACATCCACTGCGAGACAGCATTGCAGCTACAGATAGGGGCGTTGAGGTGGAAGCCGGCGTTGCCGAAATCGAACATCAAGGGATTAGATTTCATCTTGGGGCGCGGTTCAATCCCGAGATTGACTGGGTCAACAGGAAGGCGTGCACCTACAACAACGGGAAACGTGTGGAGCTGCGAAGCTGACGACCTACTTGCAGGAGTACCTCCAGCCCGAACCCACGAGCACGAGATCGTGGAGGTACCAGGTGCGAAACCCGTATTCCGTGCAGCATACCGCCTTATGTCAAACTAGAATGTGTGTGTTCTGTAGGCTGTAGTGGGGTACTCATATGGGGTACAATTCAATTAGGGTTAGCACTTGTACCAACCATTCTCATTTGCTCTCGCCTAGTCTTCCTACATGGTTTCAAAGCAGGTCCTGTTCCAGGACTGTTTTATAGGGCCCACCGAATAGTTCCTTGCCTGTAATGTGTTACCCTGTTCGTAGCGCCCCACCCTGCCCGTCATGCTGCCCACCAGTCGCGCTGCCCTGCCCTGCCTGCGCGCCGCCCTGCTGGCTGCCGCGCCGTCCTGCCCTGCCCGCACGCCACCCTGCTGGCTGCCGCGCCGCCCTACCCTGCCCGTCGCGCCGCCCTGCTAGCCGCATGACGCACTGCCTTGCCCATTGGGTAGCCCTAGAACCCGCACGACGCCCTGCTCTGGCCGTCACGTCGCCCTAGGACCCGTGCGACGCCCTGCCCTGCCCGTCACGTTGCCCTAGGACCAGCACGACGCCCTGCTCTGCCCGTCGCGTCAACCTAGGACCCGCGCGACGCCCTGCCCTGCCTGTCGCGTCACCCTAGGGCCTGCGCACCGCCCTCCCCTGCCCGTCGCGTCACCCTAGGGCCCGCGCGCCGCCCCTTTGCAGCCCGCGCGCCACCCTGCTAGCCGCGCGCCGCCCCTGCCTATCCGCGCGCTATCCCTAAATGCCCGCGCATCGCCTTGTGCAGCCCGCGCGGCGCCCTGCTGCGTGCGCTCCTCCCTGCCCCGGCCTGTCGCGTCCGCCCTGGCAGCCCGCGCGCTGCCAATGCCTGCCCGCGCACCGCCCTGCGCTGGCCGTGCGTGTTGGAATAACTGAACAGGAATGAATGAACTAACAGTGAAATGAGTACAAGTACCTAACCCTAGAATTGTGTACCCCCTATAGGCTAACCTACTGTAGCCTAAACAACCACAACATATATATAATGTTTGACACACCCCCATAGGCGAAGTGGGGGAGAACTAGGGGTCACAAGACCAGTCAAGGAAAGCAAGGCAAAACAAGCTCAGGGTGGATCTCAATGATACCACACAAATTTCGAGCACAAGCAAGTGGTCACAAGACCAGTTCACATGCAGGTTTATAATAGTGCAAAAGGTACAAGGATCACAAACTAGCAAGAGTAAACATGCAGGTATATATATATAGAGACCACAGTACAAACAGACTCAAGAAGTAAGCAAGTGAGGTCCAGTAGGCACAAGGCCTAGAAGAGTGCAAAAGCGCTGATGGTCACAAGGCTGAAGCGCCTTGGTGAACACATCAGCAGTGTTGGCCTCAGAGGCCACGTAACGCAGGCGAAGCTGACCACGCTGCTGCAGCTCTCGAGCAAGGAAGTACCGCAGAGCAATGCGCTTCGTTCTGTGCTCCAGTCTGTGCTCCTCACACAAGGCAATGGCTGCCTTGTTGTCGACGTACAGCACTGGAGGAGAACGAGGCTGCTCTCCAAGGTCGGTCAGCAAGTAGGTGAGCCAGTGTAGCTCCTGGGCCGCCATGGCTGTGGCGTAGATCTTAGCCTCACAACTGGAGCTGAGAACAGAAGAAGAGCGAGTAGAACGCCAAGAAACTGAACCAGAGCCAAGACTAAAGGAGTAGCCCTGAGACGACCGCTGAGTAGCCTGGTCGTCTGCCCAAGAAGCGTCTGAGTGCCCAGTGAGAACAACTGGGACTCGCCCTCCAAGCACTAGCCCCATGCCTGACGTACTGCACAAGTAGCGCAACACCCTCTTAGCTGCATCCATGTGCTCCTTCCGGTGACGGCCGGGAGCGACATAGCGTGCAAGAATGCTGAGAGGGTATGCAAGGTCAGGTCGAGTGCAGGTCATCAGGTACATGAGGCAACCCACAAGCTCTGGATACGGGCCACTCGACTCTACGGACTCATCCGAAGGCAGAGCTGAGAGCGAGTGACCGGTAGGCAGAGGAGTGGGCTGAGGCGAGGAGTACGTGAAGCGGAAGCGCTGAAGGACCTGCTGCACCATGTGTGACTGAGTCAAGGTGATGGTGCGGCGTGCTCTGTCCCGGGTGATCCGCAAGCCAAGATAGCTTGTCAGTTCACCCAGGTCGGTGCACGTATGTCTCTTCTGCAGTTCCGACTTCACGTGGGCGAGTGCCACAGTGTCAGCAGTAGCGAAGACCAAGTCGTCGACGTACACAAGGACGTAGAACGGCGGCAGTGAGGTGTCGGTGCGTAGAAACAGCGACAGGTCAGCAGTAGAAGGCGCGAACCCAAGAGCCGCAAGCGTAGTCCTGAGTGTGTCGTGCCACTCACGAGGCGCCTGGCGGAGACCGTAGACTGGCCGTCGTAGGCTCCACTGGGTACCAGGAGGGAACGACCCAGTGAAGCCAGGTGGACGGCGCAGCCAGATCTCCTCGTGCAGGCTGCCCTGTAGGAAAGCAGTGCTGAAGACAAGCGAGTGGAGCTCGTAGTCACACGGAGCGGCGACGTGCAGCAGAACCCGAAGAGTGGTCATGTTCGGGGTCGGGGAGAAGGTCTGGAAGAAGTCAACTCCCTTGCGCTGACTGAAGCCTCGTGCAACGTAACGCGCCTTGAAGACAGGCGGAGAGCCCGGAGGCCAATTCACCCTGAAAATCCACATGCCACTAACGATGTTCGCCCCAGGTGGGGGAACTTCGTCGACGTAGGTGCCTGTGGACTTCCGGGAAGCCATCTCTGTGTCCATGGCCGACTGCCAATGAGAGGAGTAGGGACCGGCCATCGCCTCTACGTAAGAGCGTGGGGTCGGGATGTCTGGTGCATCCGGGTCTCCCTCAGGGGCAACAAGCATGGATAGGAGATGGGGCAAAGCGGCAGCAAAACACTCAAACTCCTCCTGCCTGTCCTCAAGGACGTCAGTGCCAAGAGCACACTCACCCCCGACGGACGGAGGACAGACAGACTCAGACTCAGCAACCAGGCTAGCAGCGTAGTCTAGACGACAGGTGGCAGCAAAGTCGACAAGCTTAGCAACTAAGGCAGACGCAGCAGTGGACTCAAAGGAAGGGTCAGTGACAACAGTAGCCAGAAGACGCGTGAAAGTAGGACTGGTACCACGAAGAGAGTCTGACGCAGGGTTAGCAAGAGCAGGAAGAGAGGAAGCACGAGGAGACGGCAGTGGGACACGCTGTGGAGCAGTGGACGGACGAAGCGCCATCCGGTGAGTGCCTGGGACAGTAGGAAGACGCTGACGCTGGACACGACTCCTAGAGAGAGCAATGCGGACATGCGACTCAGGACGAGACTCAAAGGTGACGTCCTGGGAGGGCAGGACTTGGGGCGAGGTGGCGTTGTAAAACTGCCAACCAGGCGCGTCCGGGACAAAGCCGAGGAAGATGCAGGGAACAGCACGGGAGGAGAGCTTGTCCGCAGACGTATCGCGGACAAAAGCTCGAGATCCCCAGACCCGGAAACGTGACGCATCGCCAACCTCCCCCGTCCACAGCAGCGTGGGCGAGGTCTGCAGCAAGGAGACACGGGGCCAGAGGTTGAGTTGATGCGCAGCGTACCGTACCGCAAACGGCCACAGAAAGTGGGGGGCAGCCGCATGGATCAAGGAGGTACGGGCGACCTCCATGACCAGGCCAATGCGGCGCTCCGCAACCCCATTCTGCTGTGGAGAGGCCGGAAGCGTGAATGACTGCTCAATGCCGTGCTCAGCACAGTAGGCTGCCAAGAGGTCGGAGGAGAACTCACCACCTCTGTCAGAGTGCAAGCGCAGGACAGGAAAGTCCGAGTGAAAACGCTCGCTTAGCTGGAGACGGGCTCTGCGGATCGAAGGGATCAAGACATCAGGGACCTCACCCTTGGTGTGCAAGGCGAAGACCGTGGTGTAGCGCGAGTAGTCGTCAACAACTATCACGAAGTACCTCTCCTGACCCTGACCACGGACGCGGGCTGGGCCCCACACGTCCATGTGGAGCGTCTGCAAGGGAGCAGTCGTCGGGGGGAACGAGGAGGAGTGAGGAGCGGCGCGCTGCCGTCCCTCGACACAGGGGAGATAGGTAGGAGCAGGGGAGGGCGGGAGGGGAGGAAGGACCCTGGGTAGGCCAGAGACAAGGTACCGGGAGTGCATGGCACGAAGCCGTTGCATAGACGGGTGGCCAAGGCGGTGGTGCCAGAGGACAGTCTCGTGTGCCAGAGAGCGACACGAGCAGGGGGTCGACAGCTGACCTGACGCGGACGCAGACGCAGACGCAGCTACTTGAGGGGACTCAGTAGTCAGTGTGTACAGGTCCGACCCCGGCTGCCGAGTGAAGGTAGCCAAGTGACAGCCCGTACGAGCACACGTACAGTGTGTCACGCGCTCGTAGGCAGGGGTGAACTGGTGAACACCCCCGTCCTGGAGTGCACATCCTGCCACCAAGTTTGTAGAGAACGAGGGGAGGTGGAGACCTGACAGTGTGTCCGACGGGACCGCAAGACAGGGAAGGACAGTGGAAGAGGTCGCAATGACCGGACCCCCAGAGGGGTCAGCAAGGGAGACAGCAACTGGCCGAGCAAGCGGCTCAAGGGCAGTGCGGTCACGAAAGAAGCAGCGAGAAGCACCTGAGTCCAGTGTGAAGGTGTGCAGTGCTGCAGTCGACTCAGTACCAAGGGGGGCAGACACACAAGCACCTAGAGCAGCTGCCTCACCAGCACCTGGGGTAGCCGACATGCTAGGACCTGGAGCGGCAGACGCACTGGCCCTAATGCCCGGGTCGGGCGGCACACACAAGTACTCAGCACCCTCTCCACTAGTAGACATCACATACATAGCAGATAGAATAGCATCAAAGTCTAGAGCATAGATATCAATCCCCTTCTTCAGGAGATCAATCCAGCGGGGCAGCTCAGTGGCCTGTGGGAACTGAACACGCCAAGCGTCGTCGAGACAAGCAAAGCAGCGCTGTGTGGCGTGCGGTCGTCCACACTGCTGACCAGTGCGGTCAGCAGTGCGAATGACGTACGTGCAGCTAAGACCACCCCCACCCACGTGCTGAGAGTACCACTCACGGACCTCCTGGGGCAAAGGAGTGTGCTGCTGGCCCTGGCCACCGCCAGCTCCTCCACGGCCACCACCACCGCTGCCACCTCCTCGACCACCCCAACCCCTGCCGCCGCCTCGTCCACCGCCACCCCAACTACCGCCTCCGCCCCTGCCCCCTCCCCCGCCGCTGCCGCCACCACCCCCGCCGCTACCACTCGCCCCTCCAGCCGAGCCACCACCCCCACCGCCTCCACCGCCCCCACCGCCGCCTCCCCCGCCGTCACCGCCACCAACCTTGCCCCCTTTGCCCTTGCCGCTGCAGCGCCCGCTAGAGGCAGACGCAGTGCCGACCTTCTCGGCAACAAGAAGGTCGACAGCAGTAGCAGAGGTGACAGAGGGAAGAAGGGGGGAAGGAGAACACCCTTCAAAGAACGGGGTACGAGGGTCGCCACGAGAGGCACCTACAGCGACTATGCTAGTCTCGGCTGCAAGTAGTTCCTTCTCGAGGAGGGCAATGGTGAGCTCAGTGGGGCAGTGAGCTAGGAAGTGGTCCCTGACAGCACGCAGTGTGTCAGGGAGGCGGGTGACTAGGTGGTAGAGAGTGAGCCAGAGTGGAGGGGGGTGCGTGGCAAGGAACTCAGCAGGCATGGCGGCACGGAAGCGGGCCTCAAGAGTACGGAGGTGTGTGATGAGGTCAGCAACTGTGTGAAAAGAGGCCAGGTCGGGAAACAGGTAGGGGAGGGAGAGACGGCCTAGTGCGGCAGAGGCAGGTGAGGAGTAGCGAGCAACTACAGCTGTGTAAAGTGCCTGTGCAGTGTTGTGCTGGCCAAAGTGTTCGCGTTCGTCTATCGGCAGGGAGTTGCGAGTTGCAAAGCGAGCGTGGGCATCACGAGTCTGCCACTGTGAGCGAGTAGTGTTGTCAGCAGTAGCAGCAGGGGCAGTGACATGGCAGAGGGCGTGATCGTACAGTGAGATGTCATCCTTGGCTGTGAGCTGTAGGTAGAGGTGCAGGTCATCGAGCTAGGTGTCAAACTTCACAGGGCGGCCCTCTGCATCGAACAGGAGAACCTGTGGGCTAGCCATAGGAACAGCAGAAATAGCAGTAGTAGCAGTAGGAGAAGCAGGTAGGACGGATTAGTTAGGGCAGGGCAGCGCGGCTCGGTTCGGGTCGGGTCGCGCGATTCGGCTGGGTCGCGCGGCTCGGCTCGGGGCGCGCGGCTCGGCTCGGAGCGCGCGGCTCGGGTCGCGCGGCTCGGGTCGCGCGGCTCGGTTCGGTCGCGGGCTGCGGCGGGAACGGGTCGCTCGGGGCCTCTAGGGACGGTGGGCACGGGGCCGGTTGGGGCCTCTAGAGACGGCGGGCGCGGGGTTGGCGGGGCTGTTTGGGGCCCTAGAGAGGCGAGCGCGGGGCCGATTGGGGCCTGAACGGGGCTAGCGCGGGGCCGACGGGGCCTGAACGGGGCCGACGGGGCCTCTAGGGGCAGCTGGCGTGGGGCCGACGGGGCCAGAACGGGGCTAGTGTGGGGCTGACGCGGCCTGAACGGGGCTAGCACGGGGCCGACGGGGCCTGAACGGGGCTAGTGCGGGGCCGACGGGGTCTGAACGGGGCTAGCGCGGGGCCGATGGGGCCTGAACAGGGCTAGCACGGGGCCGACGGGGCCTGAACGGGGCTAGCACGGGGCCGACGGGGCCATTAGGGGCCGCTAGGTAGGTATGCGCGGGGCCGTCAAGGGGGGCCTCTAGGGGCGTGACAAAGCCGAGGCGCCCTAGGGCGCAAGTAGGTAGGAAGGTAGGTAGGTAGGTAGGTAGTGGTGGGCCCTTAAAAATTTCGGTCCTAGGAAGGACCTGCTCTATACCATGTTGGAATAACTGAACAGGAATGAATGAACTAACAGTGAAATGAGTACAAGTACCTAACCCTAGAATTGTGTACCCCCTATAGTCTAACCCACTGTATCCTAAACAACCACAACATATATATAATGTTTGACAGTGCGCCGCTTTTCGTTGACCGTGTGCCGCCCTTCCTTGACCGTGTGCCGCCCTTCCCTGACCGTATGCCACCCCGGCGGAGTAATGCTCGCTGCCCATATGTCATTCGCATAGGTGATCAGGCACTTCAGACTTGCGAGATAGTTGGTCACACACAGTCCCGCTGCTTCTCCTGTCTGAGTGATGCCTAGAGCGCAGAGTTTGGCGACGCGGCTGAGCTCCCCTGGTGGCTAGAGCTGCTTCGGAACAATGTGGATATTTTTGCTCTAGACTATGACGATATCCTTACTGCCATAAATGCTTTGACTATTGGTACTGAGGATGACTATTACCTGTCTGTGCCGCCCGACCCTGGTATAGAGGCTGCTACTCTAGGTGCTAGTGAGTCTAGTCTCTCTAGTTCTGCACCTGCTGAGGCCTTGCACACCTTCACGCTTGACTCAGGTGCTTCCCGCTGCTTCTTTCACGACAATACCACAGTCACACCACTGACAAAGCTGCCGCAGTCTCTCTGGCTGACCCCTCCAGGGGCCTAGTTCTTGCACGTTCCTTTAGTGTTCTTTCGTGTCCGGTGGTTCCGTATGGCTCACTGACACGTCTCCACTTCCCCTCGTTCTCTACAAACTTGGTGAGTAACGCCGTCCTTCAGGATGCTTGGGTTGATACCTTTACCCCTGGAGGACAGCGTGTGGTGATCTGCACGTGTGCACGAACAGGCAGTCACTTGGCCACGTTCACCCGTCGGCCTGGGTCGAGCCTGTACACACTGACTACTGAGCCTACTCAGGTTGTTGCGTCTGGTAAGGTGTCTGTGTCAGGTCAGCTATCAGCCCCTTGTTCGTGTCGCCTCCTCTCGCACCAGACTCTCCTCTAGCACCACCGCCTTAGTCACCCCTCCATGCCACGCCTACGTGGCATGCACACCCGCCTACTTGTCTCTGGCCTTCCCAGGTCTCTGCCCCCCCTCCCACACTTGCCTGCCCCGCCCTGCGTTCCTTGCGTCGAGGGGCAGCAGCGCGTCGCTCCTCATTCCTCCCCGTTTCCGCCGACGACTGCTCCCCTGCAGACTCTCCACATGGACGTGTGGAGCCCAGCCCGCATCCAGGGACAGGGCCGCGAGCGATACTTTCTGCTGGTTGTTGATAACTACATGCGTTACACCACGGTCTTCCTCTTGCGTAGCAAGGGTGATGTCCCCGATGTCTTGATCCCTTGGATCTGCGCAACTCATCTCCAGCTCTGCAAGCGGTTCCATGAGGACCTTACTGTCTTGCATCTGCACTCTGACGGAGGTGGTGAGTTCTCCTCCAACCTCTTGCGGGACTTTTGTCGTGGGGAGGGCATCCTCTAGTCGTTCACGTTTCTGGCCTCCCCACAACAGAATGGGGTTGCTGAGCGCCGCATTGGCCTAGTCATGGAGGTGGCTCATACCTTCATGATCCATGCGGCTGCTCTCCATTTTCTCCGGCCGTTTGTGGTCTGGTACGCTGCGCATCAGCTCAACCTCTGGCCCCGTGTCTCCTTGCCGGAGACCTCGCCTACACTGCGTTGGACGGAGGAGGCTCACAATGCGTCGGCGCTCCGAGACTGGGGCGCTCGTGCCTTTGTCCGCGATACTTCCGCGGACAAGCTGTCCTCCCGCGCCATTCCGTGTGTCTTCCTTGGCTTCCTGCCTGATGCGCCATGCTCGCAGTTTTATCACCCCACCTCGCGCCGTGTTCTGTCCACTCAGGATGTCATGTTTGACAAGTCGGTTCCCTTTTACCATCTCTTCCCCTACCCCACTGCCCCTCTCCCCCCCTCCGCCGCTCTTCCTCGCTCCAGGTCCCCCTCCGGTAGAACCCCTGCCCGCTCAGGGTCCTGCTCCTTTGGGTGTGTCTCAGGTAGACCCACTCCCCTTGGTCGAGCCTGTCAAGGTCTCTGGTGACTTTGATGCTGCTTGGGGTGCTGTGTCCGGGGGTGTTGAGCCTGCGAATGTGGAAAGTGAGTATGCGGAGCCTGCGCGTGCGGAGCCTGGGGGTGCTGAGCCTGAGCGTGTGGATCTTGAGCATGCGGAGCCTGGGGGTGCTGAGCCTGCGGGTCCGGAGCCTAGGGGTGTTGAGTCTGAGCGTACGAAAGCCTTGGGGTGCTGAGCCTGCGGGTGCGGAGCCTGGGGGTACTGAGTCTGGGGGTGCTGAGCCTAAGGGTAGTGCGTCTACACTACGGGAGCCTCTCTCACCACAGCAGCTGCGCGAGTGATACGCTTGGCGCACCCGCCTTCGGAGTGGCTCTGCTGGAGCTGGAGGCTTTGCCGCTGGAGGCACAGGTGCTGCTGGTATTGGAGGTGCTGGTGGTGCTGGTAGAGCTGGTCCCGAAGGTGCTCGTGCTGGAGGTGCTGGAGCTGCCGGAGCTGGTGGTGCTGCGGGCTTATTAGCTGGAGGCACTAGAGCTGGAGGAGCTGGAGCTGGTGACCCGGGAGCTGGAGGTACTGGATCTGGAGGCGCTGGAGCTAGAGGCGATGGAGCTGGAGGTAGTGGAGGTGCTAGAGCTGCTAGTCTTGGAGGTGCTGGCGGTCTTGCTGGAGCTGGAGATACTGCATGTGCTGGAGCTGATGGTACTGGAGGTGTTCATGCTGAAGGCACTGGAGCTGCCGGAGCTGGTGGTGCTACTTGCGCTGGAGGTACTGAAGGTGCTAGATGTGCTGGAGCTACTGGTCTTGGAGGTGCTTGTGCTGGAGCTACTGGAGATAGTGGAGCTGCTGGTGCTAGAGGTGCTGGAGCTGCTGAAGCTGCTGGTCCCGGAGGTGCTCGTACTGGAGGTACTGGAGCTACTGGAGCTGGTGGTGCTGCAGGCGCTAGAGTTGGAGACGCTGAAGCTGGAGACCCTGGAGCCGGGAGTGCTGGAGTTATCGGTGGTTGTGCTGGAGGTACTGTGCAGCCGTGACCGTACTTCGTTCCACTGCTTTGCCAGGTTCTTAGTCTCCCGTCTCCTACTGACCTTACTCCACCTCTGCTGAGTCCACCGGCTGAACAGTCGCAGCCACAGTTACCGCCAGCCTCCCCACTGCCTGCTCCTTCTCCATATACTGAGTATAAGGACTCTTTACAGAGTGTCGTGAGCCTGCGTCTTGCCCTGCCTTGCCTGTTTGCACTGGTCGTCGTGTTCTGCGTCCGCGTCCTCCTCCTTTCCTGGGCACTTACACTATGGCACCTCCTCCTTCTTCTGTTCCACTACAAGTTTCCTTGCCGTCTCGTCCTGCGTCCTCTCTTTTTGACGGTCCGCACCCTGAGTCTGACTTTGTTCATGCTGCCAGTCCTACTGACACACGTCTTCTAGCCACTATTGTCACCGACCCCTCGCTGCCGCCATTCTACATCCTCGTGTACGTCGACGACTTGGTTTTTGCTACTGCTGACACTAAGGCTCTGACTCTAGCAAAGTCGGAGCTGCAGAAGAGACATACGTGTACAGACTTGGGTCAGCTGCACACCTATCTTGGCTTGCAGATCATCCGGGATAGAGCACGGCGCACCATCACGTTGACTAAGTCACAAATGGTGCACCTGGTCCTTCAACGCTTCCGTTTCAAGTACTCCTTGCCACAGTCCACTCCTCTACCTACCGGTCACTTGCTCTCAGCTCCACCTTCGGACAAGTCCGTAGAGCCGAGTGGCCCGTATCCAGAGCTTGTGGGCTGCCTCATGTACCTGATGACCTGCACTCGACCTGACCTTGCTTACCCTCTAAGCATCCTGGCATGCTACGTTGTGCACGGGAGACACCAACCAAAGCAATGGGAGGCCGCTAAGAGGGTGTTGCGCTACTTGTGCAATATGTCGGGCATGTGGCTCGTGCTTGGAGGACGGAGTCGTGTTGGTCTCACTAGCCACGCAGACGCGTCTTTGGTTGACGACTTGGCTACGCAACGGTCGTTAGAGGGTTACACGTTCAGCCTTGGCTCTGGTTATGTTTCTTGGCGGTCTACCCGCTCGTCTTCTGTTCTCAGTTCTAGTGGTGGGGCTGAGATCTACGCAAGGGCCATGGCTGCACATGAGTTACGCTGGCTCACCTTCGTGCTGACTGACTTGGGAGAGCAGCCTAATTCTCCTACAGTTCTGTACGTAAACAACAAGGCCATCATTGCCTTGTGCAAAACGCACAGACTGGAGCACATGATGAAGCACATCGCTCAGCATTACTTCCTTGTTCGTGAGTGGCAGCAGCGTTGTCAGCTTCGTCTTGCTTACGTGGCCATTCCGGCCAACACTTCTGATATATTTCCCAAGGCACTTCAGCCTGGTGATCATCAGCGTTTCTGTACTATTTTAGGCCTTGTGCCTACTTTGCCTCACTTGCTGACTTCGTGACTTTGCTTGTACTGTAATCTTTATACTTGGACCTGCATGCTTACACTTGTTAGGTTGTGATGACTTTACTACTTGTTCCTATTTATATAACTCTGCATGTGAACTGGCCTTATGGCCATTTGCTTGTGCTCAGAGTGTGTGGTGACTTCGTGATCCACCCTGAGCTTGCTTTGCTTTTCTTGACTGGTCTTGTGACCCCTTGCTCTCCCCCACTTTGCCTATAGGGGTGTGTCGAACTATGATGTTGTGTGTGTTGTGTAGGCTGTAGTGGGGTAGCCCATATGGGGTACAACCCAATTACGGTTAGCACTTGTACCCACCATTCTCATAGTTCATTCATCCTCGCGTAGTCTTCGAACACCCTAGACCAACCGAACTGACCGATATGAAGGAACAGATTGACCACCTACTGGACAGACAACTGATCCGCCCATCCTTATCTCCTTGCGGCGCATTGGTTGTCTTCACTCGTAAGCCATACAGTAGTTTACAAATATACATAACCTACCAGGCAATGAACAAGCAGACAATCAAGAACAAATACCCCATACCGCACATAGACGATCTTCTAGACTGCGTGGTGCAGCAATATTTTCAAAGCTTGACCTACAGTCGGGCAGATCAAGATGGCAAACAGCTCGATCCATAAGATGGCATTCCATACAAGATACGGCTCCTATAAATACTCAGTGATGCTGTTCAGACTTTGCAATGTACCAGCGACGTTCCAGGTAGAGATGAACCACATCCTACGGCCCCTACTGGATGAGTGCGTAGCGGTGTACTTGGACGACATACTCATCTACTCCAAGAATATGAAGGAGCACATGGAGCATCTGCAGAAAGTCTTCGAGATCCTACGGGAGAACAAGTTCTATATGAAGCTGTCGAAGAGCGACTTTGCCTTGAAGAAGGTGTAGTTTCTCGGGCACATGGTGGGTGCCGAGGGCGTATACATGGAACCGCGGAAGATCGAAGCCGTTAAGAAGAGGAAATTTCCGGAGAACGTGAAGGAGTTGCAGAAATTTTTAGGCTTTGCCAACTACTGCTACAAGTGCGCGCCACAATATGCTAAGATAGCAGCGCCAATGACCAACCTACTGAAAAATGATATGCCCTACAAATGGGATACTCCTCACCAACAAGCCATGGAGCAACTACAAACAGCAGTTACTACACCGCCAGTACTTATCATACTGGATCCAGACAAAGACTATGTGGTGGAAGCAGATGCTAGTAACTAGGCAGTCGGAGCAGTACTGATGCAGGATCACAGACGCGGTTTGCAGCACATCGCCTATCTCAGTAAGAATCTACACGGAGTAGAACTGAATTACCCAATCCATGAAAAGAACGCTGTAGCGATCATAGCCTGCAAGGCGTAGAGGTGTTACCTAGAGGGAGCCAAGACTACACCGATAACTGCAGTCTCAAATACTTGAAGTCGCAGCCAACGCTCTCACAACGACATGTGCGGTGGGTGGACTTCCTGAAACTCACTTCCACTACGACATCGTCTAAAAACCCGGGCTACAAAACAAGGCAGACGTATTTAGCCGCCCCGGTTATGTAGCATGGAAACTCGGTTGAAACAGAGATTGCTACGGTAGAGAAACAGAGGCAATTACAGTGCGAGAAAGACTTGGTTGTAAGGAAGAGTTCAGGGTACCGAACTATGCCCCGCTCTGACAGATTCCGCTAAAGGAGTTTCACGACGTACAGTAGACGGTACATTTTGGGAGCAACAAGACGTTAGCATGGACTGAAGTATTACTATTTGTTGGTGTAAGGGCCTAATAAACTCAAGCTATTAAGACTTAATCAAACTTAAAATCTCTCCTCGGGGTCACCTACAAGGGTCCTTGGGTGCCTGGTACAAGACCAGTCCCTATCCTTGGGTCCGAGTTTGTAGAGAGAGGAGGCAAGAATGACTTAGCCAAAATAACAAGAGTACTTTGAACGTCGCGCAGCGTATCGTGCAGACCTTCGATCAGATTAAGCTGAGAATTTCCTATATCAAAGCTTGCTCCAAGAGCTATAAAGTGAACCAAATTGCCTCACGAAAAGTTCTGCAATAAAGAAGTTATGGCTCAAAAAGCGTTTGCCTAGCGTTGGAGTGCTAGCGTACTAGCGTTGACTCTGGTAGCATTCCGCCGTCGCACCGCGTAAAAACGAAATTCCAGGAAGGGAGGAATTCGCTTGAATCCAATTGACTATATCCAGGTACAAAACGAGAAGGAATAAATAGTTCTAGCTAGCAAAGGACCTTGGGAATCAACCTGGGAACAACCAGGGATGATCTCAAATAATTCCGAGCAATAGAACCAACCTGGCTGGACAAAATTGCAGGTGAGAGGTTAGTAAACAACCTCTGGTTCTCTTGTCCAATCTGGGAAAACAACAACCAGGTTCAGGTCCTAAAAAAAAGAACCTGTTTTGTCTTTGCCCAACCAGCCAAATGCTGGTTCCGCTGGTTTCCCCTGGCCTTGCAGCATGCAGATATAGACAAACAACATCCAACCTTCACCTAAATTGTACCCCTATAATGCCTGCCCTGCTACACTATAGTCAACCAAACAAAACAATACAATTTCGAGTTGGATAGAACTAAATCTGCACAATCAATTCAACC
Organism: Closterium sp. NIES-65; assembly: GCA_948144175.1. Classification (NCBI taxonomy): domain Eukaryota; kingdom Viridiplantae; phylum Streptophyta; class Zygnematophyceae; order Desmidiales; family Closteriaceae; genus Closterium; species Closterium sp. NIES-65. Next base: position 447,993 of record CANXME010000149.1, read on the forward strand.
GAACCGCAAAGCTTCCATCTTGGATTCCTTTGCAAGCTCGTCCTTTCTGCTTGTATTGTTCATAGCGCGTACAATTTTGTGCGGAAGCGCACAAAGCGCGAGTACCTGCAAATGCTTCAAGCAAAAATTGCGAAAGCAAACAAACACACGAACATTCCATTCACACCCAAATGCAATCGCACACATATACTCGTACGAACAGACGGCAGGATGTTGTCCAATGTGAATTTGCACCCAAGACACTCCTCCTCAGCCTGCCGGCTGTCAGAACTTATAGCTTACTTGTTTCTGTAGGCTATAGTGGGGTATCCCATAGGGGGTACAACCCAATTAGGGTTTCCTATTTGTACTCACTTCGTTCATAGTCATTTCACTTCTCGTTCGTACTTTCTCATGGAATCAGAGCAGGTCCCTTCCTAGGGCCTGTTCCTAGGGCCCACCGAAGCGCGCCCCGAGGCGCGCAATTTTTTTTAGCGACCCTCCGAGTCGCCCCTCCCGTCGTGCTCCCGCTTAGGCCCCTCGTCGGCCCCCGCTTAGGCCCCTCGTCGGCCCCGCTTAGGCCCCTCGTCGGCCCCGCTTAGGCCCCTCGTCGGCCCCGCTTAGGCCCCTCGTCGGCCCCTGCTTAGGCCCCTCGTCGGCCCCGCGTACCCCTCGTCGGCCCCGCGTAGGCCCCACGTACCCCTCGTCGGCCCCGCGTACCCCTCGTCGGCCCCGCGTACCCCTCGTCGGCCCCGCGTAGGCCCCGCGTACCCCTCGTCGGCCCCACGTAGGCCCCGCGTAGGCCCCGCGTACCCCTCGTCGGCCCCGCGTAGGCCCCGCGTACCCCTCGTCGACCCCGCGTACCCCTCGTCGGCCCCGCGTAGGCCCCGCCCAGGCCCCGTCTCGGCCCCGTGTCGGCCCCGCGTAGGCTCCGTCGGCCCCGCTTAGGCCCCTCTTCGGCCCCGCGCCGGCCCCACCTACGCCCTGTCGGCCCCGCGCTGGCCCCGCTTAGGCCCGCCACCGGCCCCTGCTACAGCCCGCCGCGTCGGCCCCGCCTACAGCCCGCCGGCCCGCCTAGGCCCCACTTCGGCCCCTCGTCGGCCCCACTACAGCCCGCACCGGCCCCTGCTACAGCCCGCCACCGGCCCTGCTACAGCCGCCACCGGCCCCTACTACAGCCCGCCGCCGGCCCTGCTACAGCCCGCCACCGGCCCTGCTACAGCCGCCACCGGCCCCTGCTACAGCCCGCCACCGGCCCTGCTACAGCCCACCACCGGCCCTGCTACAGCCGCCACCGGCCCCTGCTACAGCCCGCCGCCGGCCCTGCTACAGCCCGCCGCCGGCCCTGCTACAGCCCGCCACCGGCCCTGCTACAGCCCACCACCGGCCCTGCTGCAGCCCGCCGTGCTGCACGTGAGCAGCCCCAGCAGCCCGCGCCGCCCGTGAGCCCCTACGCCACCCGAGCCGCGCGAGACGCCCGAGCCGCCCGAGCCGCCCGAGCCGCCCGAGCCGCCCGAGCCGCCTGAGCCACGCGAGCCACCTGAGGAGCCGTGCTGCTGTCCCTGAGCTGTGTTCCTCTGCTGCTGACCTACCCGACTCTTCCAGCCCGGTGAGACTTTCAGCTGCTGCCATGGCCACCCCCAATGTTCTTACTTTTGACGCTGAGGGGAGGGCCATTGACTTTGCCGTCTGGATTGAAGACCTGCAGCTGTACTTACTGTGTGATGCGATAGATGAGGTCTCTCTCTTTGACTTTGTCTCTGGAGCTGTCCCTGCCCCGCCTGCTGATGCTGACTCTGCCGTTCGCTCCAAGTGGGCGACCCGCGATGCTGCTGCACGTCTTGCTGTGCGTCGCCACCTCCCTTCCTCTGATCGTGCCCACTTTAGTCAGTGCAAGACCGCTCAGGCCTTGTACGACGCTGTAGTTGCACGCTACTCCTCCCCTTCCTCCGCTACCCTTAGCCGCCTCATGCTACCGTTTCTCTTCCCTGACCTCGCTTCCTTTCCCACTGTCGCTGACCTTGTTACCCACCTCCGCGCTAGTGACGCTCGCTACCGCGCTGCCCTTCCTGCTGAGTTCCGCGCCGCAAACCCTCCTCCCATGTATATCACTCTCTACTTTCTCGTCACCCGTCTTCCTGAGTCCCTTCGTGTCGTTAGGGACCAGTTTCTCTCTGTCTGTCCCACCACCCTCACTGTCGACCTCCTTGAGGAGTCCCTGCTAGCGGCTGAGAAGAGTATAGTCGCTGTAGGGGCCTCTAGGGGTGACCCTCGCACCCCCATCTTTGAGGGGTGTTCTCCTTCCCCCCTGCTGCCCTCTGTCGCCTCTGCTGCTACGGCCGACCTCGCTGGTTTTGAGTCGGTCGGTGCGGCGTCTGCCCCCAGCGGCAGACGCCGCTCTGGCAAGGGCAAGGGGGGCAAGGGAGCGGGTGGATCTAGAGGAGGCAGTGGCGGAGGAGGTGGGGGTGGCGGGGGGAGTGGGGGTGGCGGTGGAGGTGGTGGCGGGAGTGGAGGTACTAGTGGCGGCGGTGGAGGCGGAGGTGGCGGCGGAGGTGGTAGCGGAGGAGGCGGTGGGAGCGGTGGGAGCGACGGTCCTGGTGGGGGAGGTGGCGGTGGAGACGGGGGTGGCGGTGGAGGCGGGGTTGGTGGTGGAGGCGGGGGTCGGAGTGGCTCGTCCCAGCGGAGCAGCTCTGGGGGTGGTCAGCGCCAGCAGCAGCAGCAGCAGCAGCAGCAGCAGCAGCAGCCGCAGCAGCAGCAGCGCTCTCGCACCGTCCCCGGCCCTCAGCAGCTCCGTGAGTGGTACTTGCAGCGTCAGCGCGGTGGTGCTCTTGGTCCCTGCCCCTACGTTCTTCGCACCGGTGACCGTGCGGGGGAGAGGTGTGGAGGCGCCCACACAGCCCGTCGCTGCTTTGGCCGCCTGACCGACGCCTGGCGTCAGCAGTTTCCGGAGGCCGCTGAGATCCCCCGCTGGGGAGAGCTGTCTAGGGCTCGAGTAGCTATTTATGATATTGACTTTGATGCTATTCTCTCTGCTATGTATGCTGTGACTGGTAGTGATGAGGATGACTGTTACCGGTGTTTCCCGCCCGACCCGGGCATTGGTACTGCCGCGTCAGGTACTAGTGAGGCTGCTGCTCTAGGTGCCAGTGCGTCTGTGCTCTCAGGTGCTGGTGAGTCTGCCCTCTCAGGTACTGTGTCGGCTTCGGCCTCTCACACCTTCACCCTTGACTCTGGAGCGTCTCGCTCCTTCTTTAGGGACCGCACCACTCTCACGCCGCTGAGTCGGCCGGTTGCAGTGTCCCTGGCTGACCCCTCTGGGGGGCCGGTCCTGGCTCGCTTCTCCACTGTCCTCCCGTGTCCGGCGGCCCCCTCTGGCACCCTGACTGGTCTCTACCTCCCCTCGTTCTCGACGAACTTGGTGAGTGGTGCTGACCTCCAGGATGCGGGTGTCCACCAGTTCACCCCTGCTCGTCAGCGGGTGACCCACTGCACGGAGGAGGATACAGGTCGCCACCTGGCTACGTTTACACGTCGGCCAGGGTCGAGCCTGTACACACTGACCACTGCTTCTCCTCCAGGTGCTGAGTCTGGTAGGGTCCCTTCGTCTGGTCAGGTGTTTGCTGCAGCGTCCAGGTCTGGTCCTGAGTCTGCCCCCTGCTCGTGTCGTCGTCTGTCTCACGAGACCCTCCTCTGGCACCACCGCCTTGGCCACCCCTCCCTGCTTCGGCTCAGAGGCATGGCCTCGCGAGTCCTTGTGTCTGGTCTTCCCCGGTCTCTCCCTCCCCTTCCTCCGGGCCCTGGCCCCACCTGTGTCCCCTGTGTCGAGGGGCGCCAGCGTGCTGCCCCTCACTCCTCCCAGTTTCCTCCCACAGAGGCCCCGTTGCAGACGCTTCACATGGACGTGTGGGGCCCAGCCCGCGTCCGTGGACAGGGTCAGGAGCGCTACTTCCTGCTGGTGGTTGACGACTACTCGCGTTACACCACAGTCTTCCCCTTGCGCAGCAAGGGTGAGGTCACTGAGGTGCTGATCGACTGGATCCGCGCAGCTCGTCTCCAGCTTCGGAGGAGCTTTGGCTCTGACTTCCCTGTTTTGCGTCTGCACTCGGACAGAGGTGGAGAGTTCTCCTCCGGCCTCCTGAGTGCCTACTGTCGTGTGCGAGGCATCTGTCAGACCTTCACGCTTCCGGACTCACCGCAGCAAAATGGGATTGCTGAGCGCCGCATTGGCATGGTCATGGACGTCGCTCGTACGTCCATGATGCATGCGGCTGCTCCCCATTTTCTGTGGCCGTTTGCGGTCAGGTACGCTGCGCACCAGATCAACCTCCACCCCAGGGTCTCTCGACCGGAGACCTCCCCAGCCCTGCTGTGGACGGGGAAGGTTGGCGATGCGTCGGCGTTCCGGGTCTGGGGATCTCGGGCGTTTGTTCGCGACCTGTCTGCGGACAAGCTGTCCCCTCGTGCTTCTCCCTGCGTCTTCCTGGGGTTCCCCCCCGACGCCCCTGGGTGGCAGTTTTACCACCCCACCTCTCGACGTGTTCTGTCCTCCCAGGACGTCACGTTCGACGAGTCGGTGCCCTACTACCGCCTCTTCCCCTACCGCACTCCGTCCCTCCCCCCACCCCCGCTCTTCTTGGTACCAGGTCCCCCCCCGGTAGTCCCCCTCCCCCCTCAGGGTCCTGCCCCTTCAGGTGTGTCCCAGGTAGACGCGGTCGAGCCTGTCGAGGTCACTGGTGACTCTGGTGCTGCTGCGGGAGCTGAGCCTGGGGGTGCGGAGTCTGGGGGTGCTGAGCCTGGAGGTGCCGAGTCTGGGGGTGCTGAGCCTGGGGGTGCTGAGCCTGGGGGTGCTGTGCCTGGGGGTGCCGTGCCTGGAGGTGCTGTGTCTAGGGGTGCTGAGCCCGGGGGTGCTGTGCCTGGGGGTGCTTCGTCTCGCCGGGAGCCACTCTCCCCACAGGAGCTGCGTGAGTGGTTTGCCGGGCGCTGGAGGCGTGCTGCTGGTGCTGGTGGTTCTTCGGCTGCAGAGGGCACTGCTGCTGCGCGCCCCGCCGGTGCTCGTACTGTGGGTGCTGGAGCTGCTGAGTCTGAGAGTTCTCCTGGAGCTGGTCCTGCTGAGGGTGTTGGCGCTGAGCCTGCCGTTGGCGGCCCGACTGACAGTGCTCCTGGTGCTGCGGCTGGAGGTTCTGGAGCTTCTGGTGGTGCTGCTGGAGGTGCTGCTGGAGTGGGTGCTCCTGCCGGGGCTGCTGGTGCTGTTCCTGCTGTTTCTAGCGTCGCCGCGCGGCCCCGACCGTACTTCGTTCCGCTCCTGCAGCAGGTTCTTGGTCTTACACCTCCTCCTCCTCCCTTAGAGGGTCCGCAGCCAGTCCGGTCACAGCCACAGCTACAGCCTGCCTCCCCTTTGCCTGCTCCTTCTCCCTACGCTGGTCCGACTGGAGGTCTTACTGAGCGTCGTGAGCCTGCGTCTCGTCCTGTGTCGCCTGTTCGTACTGAGCGCGCTAGTGGTCGCGGGTCGCGTCAGCGTCCTCCTCCTGTCCCTGGCACGCACCGGATGTCACTGCGTCCGTCCACTGCTCCTCTGCGTGCCCCTTTGCCTTCTCCTCCTGCTTCCTCTCTTCCTGCTCTTGCCGACCCAGAGTCGGACGCTCTTCGTGCTGCCAGTCCTACTGTCACGCGTCTCCTGGCTACTGCTGTCACTGACCCCTCCTTCGAGTCGTCTGCTGCGTCTGCCCTTGTCACTGAGCTTGTCGACTTTGCTGCGCGCTGTCGTCTAGACTACGCTGCTCGTCTTGTCACTGAGTCTGAGTCCGCCTGTCCTCCGTCCGTCGGGGGTGAGTGTGCCCTTGGCACGGACGTCCTTGAGGACAGGCAGGAGGAGTTCCAGTGTCTGGCCGCCGCTTCACCTCGTCTCGCGTCTGTACTGCTAGCCCCTGAGGGAGACCCGGATGCACCAGACATCCCGACTCCGCGCTCTTACGCGGAGGCGATAGAGGGTCCCTACTCCTCTCAGTGGCAGGCAGCTATGGATGCAGAGATGGCTTCCTGGAAGTCCACAGGCACCTATGTTGACGCTGTTCCCCCTCCTGGGGCAAACATCGTCAGTGGCATGTGGATTTTCAGGGTGAAGCGGCCGCCGGGTTCTCCGCCTGTCTTCAAGGCGCGTTACGTGGCTCGTGGCTTCAGTCAGCGGCAGGGGGTTGACTACTTTCAGACCTTCTCCCCCACCCCGAAGATGACCACTCTTCGGGTTCTGCTACACGTTGCTGCTCACCGTGACTACGAGCTGCACTCTCTCGACTTCAGCACAGCTTTCTTGCAGGGCAGCCTGCACGAGGAGATCTGGCTGCGTCGCCCACCTGGCTTCACTGGGTCTTTCCCTCCTGGTACCCAGTGGAGTCTCCGGCGTCCAGTCTACGGTCTCCGCCAGGCGCCACGTGAGTGGCACGACACACTGAGGACTACGCTCGCGGCACTTGGGTTTGCTCCTTCCACTGCCGACCCGTCGCTGTTTCTGCGCACCGACACCTCTCTGCCGCCGTTCTACATCCTCGTGTACGTCGACGACTTGGTCTTTGCCACAGCTGACACTGCTGGACTCGCCTACGTGAAGTCCGAGCTGCAGAAGAGACACACGTGCACTGACCTGGGTGAACTGCGCAGCTACCTTGGCTTGCAGATCACCCGGGACAGAGCACGCCGCACCATTACCCTGACTCAGTCACACATGGTGCAGCAGGTCCTTCAGCGCTTCGGCTTCACGTACTCCTCGCCTCAGGCCACTCCTCTGCCTACTCGCCACTCGCTCTCAGCTCTGCCTTCGGATGAGTCCGTAGAGTCGAGTGGCCCGTTTGCAGAGCTTGTTGGCTGCCTCATGTACCTGATGACCTGCACACGACCTGACCTCGCATACCCTCTTAGCATTCTCGCACGCTTTGTTGCTCCTGGGAGACACCGACCAGAGCACATGGCTGCAGCGAAGAGGGTGTTGCGCTACTTGTGCAGTACGTCGGGCATGGGGCTAGTGCTTGGAGGGCGCAGTCCAGTGGTCCTCACTGGGCACGCAGACGCTTCTTGGGCTGACGACCAGGCTACGCAGCGGTCGTCACAGGGTTACACCTTCAGCCTTGGTTCCGGCTCTGTCTCGTGGCGGGCTACCCGCTCGTCTTCTGTTCTCGGCTCCAGTTGTGAGGCTGAGATCTACGCTGGGGCTATGGCTGCACAGGAGTTACGCTGGCTCACCTACCTGCTGACCGACCTTGGAGAGCAGCCTCGTTCTCCTCCAGTCCTGTACGTAGACAACAAGGCCATGCTGGCCTTGTGTCGAGAGCAGCGACTGGAGCACAGAACGAAGCACATTGCTCTTCGCTACTTTCTTGCTCGTGAGCTACAGCAGCGTGGACAGCTGCGACTTGCGTACGTGGCCTCTGAGGCCAACACTGCTGATGTCTTCACCAAGGCACTTGCGCCTTGTGATCATCAGCGTTGCTGCACGCAGTTGGGTCTTGTGCCTGTCTTGCCTCACTTGCTCTCCTCTTGACCTTGCTTGTACTTTCGCATATATATACTCTTGCTCTTGTATATCTCTATATATGATCTTGCATGTGAACTGGCCTTGTGGCCTTTGAACTTGTGCTTGGAATGCGTGGTGACTTTGTGATCCACCCTGAGCTTTGCTTTGCTTTGCTTGACCGGTCTTGTGACCCCTTGTTCTCCCCCACTTTGCCTATGGGGGTGTGTCAGAACTAATAGCTTACTTGTTTCTGTAGGCTATAGTGGGGTATCCCATAGGGGGTACAACCCAATTAGGGTTTCCTATTTGTACTCACTTCGTTCATAGTCATTTCACTTCTCGTTCGTACTTTCTCACCGGCTGCATCCCCAATATTCCGTGCTAGTTCATGCTCATTCCACTCATGCGCACACAACGCCAATGAGGCTCATCCGCAAGCCTCTTGGTGAGGAAGTCTGCTGGCTGCTGGTGAGTCTTGATGTAGATCGGATTCAATGTCCCCCTCTTCACCTCCTTACGCAGCCTTTGCCACTTGATATGCCTGTGCTTATTCAGCCCATGAAGCACAGCATTCCTGGCCATCCCAAGAGCCCCCTTGCTATCACAGAATAGCTGCGTAGTAACCTTCTGCTCCTGGCCAATCTCCTCTAACAGCCTTCTCAGCCAAATCACCTCCTTCACCCCATGGAACATCGCCATGTACCCTGATTGCACGGAAGAGGGTGCCGTCTCCGTCTGCTTCTTTGATGTCCAACTAACGGGTCCTCCCCCAACTACACAGATGTATCCTCCCACAGATGAGGAGTCCTCTTTCTCAGAAGCCCACGTAGCATCAGTAAAGCAAGTGTGAAACACATTGCCTTCTCCAAGCCGCTCCCCCTTCTCTTTCAGAACCTCAACCCCTTTCTGCTTCACCTGTGCAGATGCGGAGTATTGAACTCCAATGCTTGGTTGAAATTTCAGATACTTCACCACACGCTCAGCTTCATCCACATGCTCCTCTGATGGATTCTGCACCACCCTAGCCAGCTGCCCAACCGAGAAAGAGATGTCGGGCCTTGTGTGAACTGCTGCATACAAGAGGCTGCCCACCAATGACTGAACTTGCTGCTGCTCCTCGGCTTCAACCCCTTCATCCCCAGGAGCTTTCACGAGCTTGAATTCTGCTGGCAGGGGAGTTGCAACTTTGCGCTCATTTTCAATCACATACTTCCCCTTTAGCTTCTTGATGAACTTCTCCTGGTGCAGTTTCAACCACCTGTGATCTGGATCCCTCTCCACATCCCAAGGTAGTACTTTACCTCCCCAAGGTTCTTGCACTTGAAGTTCTCCATCAGCTGCTGCTGCACATTCTGGATCTCCTTCATGCTGCTGCTAAAGAGAAGAATGTCATCCACGTAGACCAGAAACAGCACCAGCTACTCCCACTCCCCCTTGAGAAAGAGGCTCTCATCACAGCTGCTGGTCCTGAATCCCATCTCCTCTAAAACAGCTGCCAACTTCTGGTACCAGCAGCGTGGCGCCTGCTGCCAACTTTTTCAGCTTGTACACCCTGCACGTACCATCCTCATACCCAGGCGGCTGCGTCATGTACACATCGTCCTCTAAAATCCCATTAAGGAATGCCGTAGATATATCCATCTGAATGATGAATTTCCCACTAATGGTTGCATCTGCCAACAAGACACGGAGGGTAGGGGGTTTGGCAGTGGGAGCAAAGATCTCATTTAAGTCCTAGTTCTTGTGCATAAACCCCTTAGCCACCAGCCTACTCTTTTAGATGGTGACCTGTCCCTTTTCATCGATCTTGATCCTTAGCACCCACTTGCACTGTACGGCTTTCTTCCCCTCAGGCAGCACCACCAGCTCCCATGTCCCATTCTCTAGCAGTCTCTGGTACTCAGCATCCCTGGAAACCAGCCACTTCTCTCTATCTGGTCCACCTAATGTGTCCTCCATGCTAGCTGGTTCCTCTGGTGCAAGGCCAAGAAAATAGTAGGCGGATTCATCCTCCTCATCCGGATCATAGCCATGCGGTAGAATCAGCAATGCCTCTTCTGTCCCAAGCTGCTGCTCTGCTACATCAGCTTCTTAGAAGCCATACAGGTACGTCCTGGCCTGGAGACGGGTGTCTCTCATCCCTTCATAACGACACCCTTCGGCTTCTTAGTTTTCCCCTGCTGCTGCTCTCCTCCCCCGGATCCAGCAGCTCCACTAGTGCTACCGCTAGTCTCCACACCATTGTATTGACCGGCAGGTGCCTCCTGCACCTTCTCTCCAACACCACCTTCTACAGCTGCCTCCTCTCCCTCCTCCCACACACTACATGGTGATCTGCTCTATCTGCTGGGACACCCTGGCCTCCGGCTGTTTCTCCCAGCTCCCATACATCATGCCCTCAACAAACTTCACATCCCTGCTGTCAAACAACACACCCTTGGAAGGTTCCCATAGCAGCCAACCCCAGATGCACACACCAGCTTGCATATGGCCCCAACTTACTGCGGTAGGTCTTGGGGACGTGGGCGACTGCCATGCAACCGAACAACCTCAGCATGTCCACCGGCGGCTTCCTCCCAAGCCACCTCTCCAACGGCACCCACGAGTCATCCCCAGCCTTTGTGAGCACCATGTTCCTAGCCACGGTAGCGTGCCGAACAGCATGGGGCCACATCAAGTTGCCCAGTCCAGATTCTATGAGCAGCGCCCTAGCTGTCTCCAGAATTGTCCGGTTCGCCCGTTCTGCTACACCGTTAGACTGTGGGTTATAAGCCGTGGTCAGCTCCCTCTGTATGCCCTGCTTCTTGAGCCAGGCCGTCATCTCAGCTCCAAGGAACTCACCACCCTAATCTGTCCTAATCCGCTTCACCACACACTCTTGTATGAAAGGTGCAGAGGATGAAGGGGTTGAAGCCGAGGAGCAGCAGCAATTTCAGTCCTTGGTAGGCAGCCTCTTGTATGCAGCAGTTCACACAAGGCCCGACATCTCTTTCTCGGTTGGGCAGCTGGCTAGGGTGGTGCAGAATCCATCGGAGGAGCAGGTGGATGCAGCTGAGTGTGTGGTGAAGTGTCTGAACTCTCACCCAAGCATTGGAGTTCAATACTCCGCATCTGCACAGGTGAAGCAGAAAGGGGTTGAGGTGCTGAAAGAGAAGAGGGAGAGGCTTGGAGAAGGCAAGCTTTTTCTCACTTGCTTTACCGATGCTACGTGGGCCTCTGAGAAGGAGGATTCCTCATCTGTGGGAGGATACATCTGCATAGTTTGGGGAGGACCAGCTAGTTGGAGGTCAAAGAAGCAGACGGAGACGGCACTCTCTTCCGTGGAATCTGAGTACATGGCGATGTTCCATTGGGTGAAGGAGGTGATTTGGCTGAGGAGGATGTTAGAGGAGATTGGCCAGGAGCAAAAGGTTGCTACGCCGCTGTTTTGTGATAGCAAGGGAGCTCTTGGGATGGCCAGGAACGCTGTGCTTCATAGGCTGAACAAGCACATGCGTATCAAATGGCACTGGCCGCGTAAGGAGGTGAAGAGGGGGACGGTGAATCCGATCTACATCAAGACTCACCAGAAGCCAGCAGACTTCCTCACCAAGAAGCTTGCGGATGAGCCTCATTAGCGTTGTGTGCGGATGAGTGGAATGAGCATGAACTAGTATGGTAAACAACCTCTGGTTCTGCTTTTCCAACCTAGGAAAATAATAACCAGGTTTAGGTCCTAAAAACGGAACTTGTTTTGTCTTTGCCCATCCAGCCAAATGCTGGCACTGCTGGTTTCCCCTGGCCCTGTACCATGCAGATTCAGACAAACAACATCCAACCTTCACCTAAATTGTACCCGTATAGTGTCTGCCCTACTACACTATAGTCAACCAAACAAAACAGTACAATTTCGTGTTGGATAGAACTGAATCTGCGCAATCAAGTAAGCCGAACCGCAAAGCTTCCATCTTGGGTTCCTTTGCGAACTCGTCCTTTCTGCTTGTACTGTTCATAGTGCGTATTATGTTGTGCCAAAGCGCAGAATGCGCGAGTACATGCAAATGGTTCAAGCAAATTTTTGAAAGCAAACAAACAGATGGACATACGCAAATGCATTCGCACACGCATACTCGTACAAACAGACGGCTTGATGTCGTGCAATGTGAATTTGCACCCAACATGCAGCTCTGCTCATACTTTGGCAGAATTGTCTACTTTCTTCCCCTCGTCTCCAACATGGAAGAGCTGGCCTGCGGTATGCTCCATTTTGTTCTCAGCACCGCCTTTGCCTTTCGGGTTGTTATCGGACGTGTCTGTGACCATGTTCGCGCCTCTTTTCTGGTTGCTCCGTATGCCGCCTGATGGCGATTGTGGGGGGTCCATCCTTCGGATTTCGTAGAACACAAGAACCACGAACCCATCCTTCTTACATGACCCGCACATTCCTTTCATTCGGGAGCCCTTCCAGCGCCGCCTTGACCTCCGATTCCGTCCATAGGTCTTTGAGCCTGTCTACCGCCTCCGCCAGCAACACCCTATCCACCGCAAAGTCCGCACGCGCCAGCTGTGGCCCCGCTACCTCTGCCTAGAACGATTATGCGAAGTCATCTGACGCCGCTTTGAGCACCACATGCGACCCACAGTGACGCACCCCCTTGAAAACCACCTCTTCTATCAGCGTGTGCTCCTTCCTCATCTTCATCTGGGCCGATAGGTACGGTGACAGGATCTCACCCTGCAGCTCCGCTATGAGGCCCGCAAAAACATCTAACCTCTCTCGCTCATTCTCCCGGTAAGCCTCCAGCTGCTCCTCCTTGGTCCCGGTATTTTATCGTCATCGGCCCTCCCATGACCATGTGCCGTAACAGCTCCACCTCCTCTGTGAGGTGCAGCTGTGTTGGTGTAAGGGCCTAATAAACTCAAGCTATTAAGACTTAAAACCTCTCCTCGGGGTCACCTCCAAGGGTCCTTGGGTGCCTGGTACAAGACCAGCCCCTATCCTCGGGTCCAGGGTGCCAATGTAGATGAAACTGCGGATCTCTTTTTCCTTGGCGGCCTTCACTGCCTCTCCCTTCCAGCTCGCCAGCGCCTCGTTCACCGTCATCGTGGCGATGTCCTAGCGGTGTTTGAGGTCTGCATGCACGTCGGGGTCGAGCTATGGTAGTTCTTCATCCTCCTCGGCGTCGTCGTATAACAGGTCGTCGTCAACCTTGTCGTACACCGTGGTAAAGGCAGCTGCCGGTAGGTAGGCGTAGAATCTCAGCCGCTCCGGCGGCCGTCGACTTAACCTGTACGTCGTAGCTCAGGCTTCGTGATCGGCACCTCCACCACATCGCTGTTTGTGGACTCCTTACCCGCCGACTGCTCCCCTTCCTCGTCGATGTCCTCGTCGTCGACCAACTGTTTCGATCCTTTGACTGGCTGCTCACTACCTGCTGACTTCGACAACTCCCTTGTCAACCACCCCGGCTTCTGCTCCCCTGTCGATTGCACCCCTTTTGTAGCCTACTGTTCGACCAGCTCCTTTGTCTGCTGCTCCCTTGTCGTCGACGACTTCCCATCCTGGTCGACGACCTTGGCGCCTTGTCGGCCGCCGGCGATGCTACTAGCTGGCACCACAGGCAGCACCTCAAGGCTCCCCACATTGCCGGTGGCCGAAACAGGTGTTGATGCAGGCTGATCTGCGACGGGGGAGGGAGGACCAAGAATAGGGGTAGGTGGAAGAACCTGCACAATGTCCTCATCAGCAGGCTTGTCGACTTCAACGAGTAGTGAGATTGTCGCCATTAAGGTGTCCGTCAGCGGGTGTGCCTCCGTCCGCCCCGACGCCGGCCCATACTTCGCCTTCCACACCTCCAGCAACAGCGTATCGTAGAAGATCACCTTGAACGACGTGACCACCTTGTTGTCAGTCAGGTCGAGCACCCCCTAGACCTTGCTCTCCGGAGACACACCCAGGTAAAACCCCCAGCGAGCCTTCGGCGCCAGCTTCCCATCGCGCTGCTGCTCGGGAACCATGAACTGCACCATGCAGCCCCACATCCGCGCCAGCATGATGTCGGGCTTCTTCCCGGTCAGCAGCTGATACGGAGTTGTCCCGGGCGGCGTCGTCGACCGCTCCAAGCAGTTGCGCACCCAGACAGCCTGTCAAAGAGCGAGGTGCCACCGGTGGTGCTGCACGCCCATGTGCAGCAGCATCGTCCGCACGGAATTGACGACCGTGTGCATCTCCCGCTCAGCCATGACGTTCAGCTGCGGAGTGTAGGGGCACGTCAAGTCGTGGACGATGACCTTCCCGTGCACGAAGTCGGTGAACGCCTTCCCGAGGAACTCGCCTCCTCGGTCTGAGTGGAGCATCAGCACCGTCTTTTTTGTCAGCCGCTCTACTAGCACCAGCCACTGTTGGAACTCCCACAGCACATCGCTCTTCTTAATGACCGGCATCGCCTAGCAGCAGGAAGTACAAGCAGTCATCTTTTGCAGCCACTCAAAATGGCCCGCACAAGTCCATGTGCACGACAGCCAGCGCTTCCTCAGCTAGCTTTCCTCCGACGCCGAGACACACAGCGGGTCTGCTCCGGTCGACGGCGTGATGTCGAGCCCAATAGCAAGTTCATGCTTCGCTGAGCTCTTGATCGTGTCGCCGCCGATGTGTGCAAGCCTCACATGCAACCGGTCAGGGGTCGACTTCGTCGCCAAGACACTCGTCCGCAGAACCACCACCTTGGTCGATGGCAACCGCGTCGAGCAGGGGCGAAGGACGGTGCAGAGGACTTGTCAACTGTAGCGTGCTTGACTGAGCACCTCCCCGGTCGCGACGATGAGCAGCATCTCGTCGCCGTCGCCCTGCAGCTGCACTCCGCTCTCCTTTAGTTGGCCAGCTAATAGCAGGTTTGCCGGTATGCCTGGAACGTGGAGCATATCGGGATGAGGACTTGCTTCCCGGCTTTTCCTGGCAGTGCGACTGTTCCGCGATCCTCGACAGGCTACAGCGCCCCCTTAAATCCACGCACATGCTTCACGCTGTCGCTCGGCGCCATGTTGACGAAGACCGCCTTCGTCCCCATCAGTTGGTGGGACCAACCGCTGTCGAGCAGCACTGCCGTTGGGTTGGCCTGCACAGCTGCCGCCACCGCCTGGAAGTCCTCGCCAGCCTCCGGTGCCAACGAGACTGTTGCCTCCACCACGCTGACCATCGAGCACGACGCCTCCCTGTCGCCTTGGCCCTTGCCACTGGAGTTGTCGACGTCCTTCATTGATGACTTATTTCTTCCACGTCTGCTTCTACTTACGCGGCTTCTCATGTCGACGAGGGCGACGGCCTCCCTTGGTGTCGTCCTCGTCACTGTCGTCGCGGTCGGGGCACTCGTAGGAAAGGTGGTCGGGGTCGCTGCAGATCCAGCACTCCCGCCATCGACCACCACCTCCCGGCCCTTGCCCCGTGTCAACCTCTTCTTGTCGATATCCTTCGTCGACCGCCCACCTCTGCTACCTCCTCCACCCGGCTTCTTGCGTTGCTCCTGCTGACGATTCAGCTTCGTCGGTACAATGTAACTCGCATGCAGAAGGAGCTCCGTGGGCTGCTCTGCCTCTTGCATCGCCTCATCTTGGAGAATGTAGCTGGTGAGGGAGTCCTCGTGGAGGGACTCCCCTGTGCCAGGCACCATCGTCATCCTCTTTATGAGGTTGTAGCTGCCCGGCAGGCCTTTGAGGACGTGGGTGATGTAGGACGCCGTAGAGTATTCGGCGCCCGCCATCCGCATCTCTGCCAAGGTCCGTCAAGCACGGTATCAGTAGTCCGTCGCCGACTCCTCCTCACCCATCCGAAGGTAAGTCATTTTCTCCTCCAGCTATCCGATGTACTGGTCGTCCTTCACCTAGTACGTCAACAGGATGAACTGCCATGCCTGGTGACCAGCACCCAGTCGCTAGCTGCACCACTGGCGTGCAGCACCTTGAGATGACCATGAATGTGAGCAAGTGAGCACCACGAAACTCGCCGCGCAGCTCAATATCTTCCTCAGGCGGAAAGGGCACGGTGTCGTTGGTGAAGCCCTTCAACCCGGCGACCTCCAGCTAAGGTTCTATCGACCCCCTCCAGGTGATGAGGTCCCGTCGACCTTGCAGCGGTTCGACGGTGATCCGGTCCGGCAAGAACTTGAAGTAGCCATACGCTGGTGCAATCCCGCGCGCCGTCACGTGCGTCGTTACCGAAATCCCTCCACCGCTTCGTAGAGGAGATCAACGCCGACCATCGACGTCGGCATGCGAGCTGCATGCAGCCGCCGTCGACCACTGCACTCGCGCCTGGCTCCTGTCAACGCCACCGTTAACTTTGATCACCCCACTCTACTTCGTGCCTTCACTGCCATTGACTACTACACCGCCGTCGGCCTCGTCGTCGACGCCACCTTCGTTTAGCACCGGTCGAGAAGTAGAACGGGAAAGGTGTTTCGTCGCCCCGTGCGACCAGATGCCCAACTTGACGATCATCAAGGGGATCGTCCTGTACTCGCGATCCGCGTGGCATTTCCTTGCATCAGCCAAGCGTGCCTCCAAGGTGTCCGATACTGCTGCATCAGCCACGGGGTCGACCATGGTGACTAACACTGCTGCCGGCCTACGAAGGACTTAGTAGGTGCAAAAGTTGGCTCTTATCTGAAGGTAATGTGGAGTCGTCCACGCTCACCGCACCATGCGGAGAGACACTCGACAATGGTAGTGAGCTAGACTATGGGGGTGAGGGGGGGGGGGGGGGGGGCACGAACTACTAGGAGTATTCATAGCTTTGCTTAGTTCCTTTGTGCTTGCATATTCACGGGAGAAATTGGCAAGAGTTTCCACTAGCAAAGCTGGCATTACAGAATGATTCAGTTCGCAATAACAAGAAAAACTACATCAGGCACGTAGCAACTTTGCAGCTAGCTTGGTCGACCGCCAGCACAACTTGGTGGACTGCTTGCAATCGTTGCGTTAAGGAGCCGCGCCAGCACTGCAGAAAGGCGACCTGCCGATAGTGCAGGTCGACAGCGTGCCAACGTTGTAGCAGAGAGGCTGTCCAGCGTTGCCCCGTAGAAGACAGCAGTGCGCTCGATCCCAGGTGCGCGCAGACGATTGGCCCGACTCGCCCCGTTGTGCATCCGTCGGCTGTTGTCTGCGCATGACGAGCCACATCAACTTGAGGATACCAGTCCGAAGTCGCCTTCACCATTGTGACCTTGACGACGTTTGCGTGCTTCTGCAAAATTCGTCAAGCAGATTACCCGGTCAACCTGGTCGACCACCAAGTGCTCTGTTCGACCACCGGGTGCCTCCGGTCAACCACCAGGTGCCTCTGGTCGACCAGCAAATGCCTTTGGTTTACCACAGCTCTTGTCAAGCTACCACCTGGTTGACGGACCCCTTCCGTCGACCAGAACTGTCAGCTGTTGTCGTTGAGCTCCTATCATTGACCGCTGCTCGCTTGTCAAGTTAAGGGGCTGCTTCGTCGACCTCCCAGTCGAACTGCTCCTCCAGGTCGACGGCCCACCCGTCATCTAGCTCAGTCCGCTGCAGCTGTCGAGCTCCCTGGTCGACGGCTCCAGCCCTGTAACAGTTTTGTGCAGGTTGGCAGCCACCTCGTCGACCTGCCCCACAGAAGAAGATTGTCAAGCACTCACAGTCGACAGCAACATCACAGCGGTCCCTTGCAGCTCGACGAACCCCGTCGAGCAGCTTTCACACTATGAATGGTTGGCTGCTTCTCCCGTACATCCGACCAAGTTGTCGTCGTTGCCCAAGCGAGGGCGGGGCCAACACTCCACTTCTGTTGACAACTATCGCTAGTCTCCACACCATCTCATCCACCAGCAAGTGCCGCTGGTACCCTCTCTCCATCACCACCCTCTGCAGCTGCCTTCTCTCCATCCTCCGACACACTAGGAGTAAGGTCTAGCTGCTTGGTAATCTGCTTCATAGACACCATAGCCTCCAGCTGTTTCTCCTAGCTCCCATAGATCATGCCCTCGATGAATTCCACCTCGTGCTGTCAAACATAATACCCTTGGATGGTTCCTGGAACAGCCATCCCTTGCTCTCACCAACCCAGCTTCAAATCTTTTCATATCGTACAGGCGGCGTGGTCCTTCTGCTTCACAGGACATGCCCACATCAGCTTGCTCCAATCATCTACAATAGACAAGAAGTACTGCTCCCCCTTGTGCCCTTGAACCGGCAGCGAGCCCACCAAGTCCACGAGGACCAGCTCCAAAGGCTTCTTGCTCCTGACAGCCACGAAATGGATGTTGGTGTAAGGGCCTAATAAACTCAAGCTATTAAGACTTAATCGAACTTAAAACCTCTCCTCGGGGTCACCTCCAAGGGTCCTTGAGTGCCTGGTACAAGACCAGCCCCTATCCTCGAGTCCGAGTTTGTAGAGAGAGGGATCAAGAATGACTTAGTCAAAATAACAAGAGTACCTTGAACGTCGCGCAGCGTATCGTGCAGACCGTCGACCGGATTAAGCTAAGAATCTCCTATATCGAAGCTCACTCCAAGAGCTTTAAAATAAGCCAAGTTGCCTCGCGAAAAGTTCCGCCATTACGAATTTATGGCTTGGACAGCGTTTGCCTAGCGTTGGAGTGCTAGCGTACTAGCGTTGACTCAAGTAGCATTCCGCCGTCGCACCGCGTAGAAACAAAATTCCAGGAAGGGAGGAATTCGCTTGAATCAAATTGACTATATTCAGGTACAAACAGAGAAGGAATAAATAGCTCTAGCTAGCAAGGACCTTGGGAATAAACCTGGGAACAACTAGAGATGATACCAAATAATTCCAAGCAGAAGAACCAACCTGGCTGGACAAAACAGCAGGTGGTAGGTTGGTAAACAACCTCTGGTTCTGTTTTTCCAGCCTGGGAAAACAACAACCAGGTTCAGGTCCTAAAAACAAAACCTGATTTGTCTTTGCCCAACCAGCCAAATGCTGGTTCCGCTGGTTTCCCCTGGCCCTTTAGCATGCAGATACAGACAAACAACATCCAACCTTCACCTAAATTGTACCTCTATAGTGCCTGCCCTGCTACACTATAGTCAACCAAACAAAACAGTACAATTTCGAGTTGGATAGAACTGAATCTACACAATCAATTCAACCGAACCGCAAAGCTTCCATCTTGGGTTCCTTTGCAAGCTCGTCCTTTCTGCTTGTACTGTTGATAGCGCGTACAATGTTGTGCCGAAGCGCATAATGCGCGAGTACCTGCAAATGCATCAAGCAAAAATTGCAAAAGCAAACAAACACACGAACATTCCATTCACAACCAAATGCATTCGCACACACATACTCATACAAACAAATGGCAGGATGTCGTGCAATGTGAATTTGCACCCAACACACTCCCCCTCAGCCTGCCGGCTGCATCCCCATCATTCCATACTAGTTCATGCTCATTCCACTCATCCGCACACAACGCCAATGAGGCTCATCCGCAAGCCTCTTGGTGAGGAAGTCTGCTGGCTGCTGGTGAGTCTTGATGTAGATCGGATTCACCGTCCCCCTCTTCACCTCCTTACGCAACCAGTGCCACTTGATACGCCTGTGCTTGTTCAGCTCATGAAGCACAGCGTTCCTGGCCATCCTAAGAGGTCCCTTGAAGCACAGCGTTCGTGGCAGGGTGAGACAGGTTGCAGAAAGGTGGGGCGAGGAACTGGATTCGGGGTGCGCTGGCAGGGTTACAGCGAGATGACGTGGAGGAGGGTGCGGGTGGGAAGCATACTGTGTGATGTGTGGTGTGCATGTGTGTGCTTTGGTTTCTTTTTGTAGACACCGAGCCCTGGACAGAGCTGGGAAGTAGCAACGCCAGCTGGAGACGAGTGGAAAAGCATTGTGGATGGCAAGCTAGGTAGCCTAGCACTGTTGCATTGTTAGGCCAGCCTTGCTAGGGTTTGCGTAGGGAAGATTAAGGCAGGGTCCTGGGCCATGGGACTGCCACTGCGTGTTTGTTTTCGTGAATTACTGCAGCATTCTGTTTGCAAGATAAGCAGTCTTAGCACGGAGCCATAACCGCAGTCAGGATGAGTTAGGAGGTAGATGAGAATACAAACACGCAGTCTATGCAACTGAGATCGGGACGACAGCTAGAGCCGGTGACGGTCAGGCCTAGTTCGAACGAAAGGATGCTGAACGAAGAAGGGGGTCAGCGGGAGACGGGAAGAACGGAGGGCCAGAAGGGCCTCAGTGGAGGAGCGAGTGGTTCGCAAGGCGGCGCTCGGGAAGAACCAGGCGATGGCGGGAAGAATGCATCCGATGAGCAGCGGGAACGCCATCGCAGCCAGATGCTGGGGCGCCTGCAGCTGGGGGGGCCGAGTGCGTATCAGCGGAGTGCTTCGTGGCAAGGAACCGAAGGCGAGACGACGCTGCAGCGATGGAAGTACACGCAACTGCCCATGATAGAAGTGCCGGAGAGATTCTCGGGAGACGCGAGACGGGGGCCGAGTCTTAAAAACTACATCATGCAGCTGGAGAACCTCCAGGCGCGGTGGGCGAAGGATCGGTTGGATCCGGAAGAATTCTTCAGAGGCTTGGCGAATACCCTGGCGGGCGAGGCGGAGACCTACTACAGAATTTCCAGGAGAGAGCTGCTGGAGTGGTCTGCGGGACGAGCGCCAGGCGAACGGGACCCGACGGTGCGCTTCCTATCGATGTTCCGCGACCAGTTCCCGCTACAAACCACGGAAAGGGTGGTCGAGTTCCGAGGATTCCGTCGTCGGGAAGAGGAATCATTGCTGGCGTACTACGGGAGACTCGTGGAGCTGGGGGAGGACATGAACTGCACAGACCAGGGACGGCTGATTGGAATGTTTGTAAACGGACTGAGCCAGCCACTGCGACAGGACGTGGAAGTGCGAGTGTTCGAAATGGGATCAGAAGCCACCTTGAGGGAAGCCTATGAGATCGTGAAACGAGTGGAGACCGGGCGTCGGCTATATGAAGTGGAGCGGACGGCGGATAGAGGACCAGAGAGGAGGCGGCCGGCATGGGCAGCGGCATCGGCCTACCCAGAGGCAGAGCAGAGGGCGAGGGAGGAGCCGCGGAGATGTCACACCTGCGGTCTAACCGGGCATCTCCGACGAGATTGCCGTAACCCTGCGGCTTGGTCGCTGTGTGGAAGCCAAGAGCACATGCGAAGGGAATGCCCAGGCGCGCCAACTTGTACGCGGTGCAATCGCAAAGGACACCGCGAAGCGGATTGCTACGCGGGAAGACGGGAGCGCCGGGGCGCAGAAGCAGGGGAGGATCGCCAAGCCACTATCGCGCGACTGCGGGCGCAGTTAGCCGACTTAGAGGCTGCCGAGCAGAAGGAACCGGCCATGGTAGCACGCGAAGATGAAGACGTGGAGGAACCAGAGTTTATTCTCATGGCTCAGCCGGCGCGTGAGCGTGACGAATTGGGCTTGCGGAGGGCCACAAGGAGGCAGAACTTCCCTGAAGACGTGCGGCGAGAAGCGGGACCAAGGCGGCGAGCTAGTGATTGCCCGAAGGGAGCGGGAGCAGCATATCGGCACCCAAGAGAGAGAATGGCCTGTCAGGCCACCGTGCTGACTATAGCCGCCGGAGCGGTGCTATCGTAGGCTTCACGGCGCAACGAGCAATAGTGGACACGGGAGCAGTGCATGTGTTGATTGGCAAGAGCCTGGCGGAAAAGCTGCAGCTGCACAAGCCGGGACGGCTGATCGCAGAAGGATACCACTTAATGACGGCGGACAGGGGAGAGGCGAAATGGATGCCCAAGACCAGGCAATCCATGTCCCTGATGCTGAAACCAGGAACTACGGAGGAGTGCGCGCTGAAAGTGGACTGCGGAGTGTCGGAATCAGAGGATTTTGATTTGCTCATCGGGGTGGAATACCTGTTCGGGATCGGAGCCACCATCTGCATGTGGGAGGAGAAGGTGCAGTATCGGGTGTGCTACTGGGAAGATGACAGGCCAATTGGTACCTTTAGCCTTATCTTGACGGCAAACAAGTGGTCAGTCAGCTTCCTTGGCACCTCTACATGCCGGGCTTCCTCCAAGTTGCAAAGCAATGATGTGGACACCAACGCACTAACAATTCGCATTTTTTATTGTGTGGCCCTATCCTTGAAAGTGTTCTTCTTGTCAGTGAGGTGTAGGGCTCGGAAAGCGTCTTGGAGGTCATGCGCCTGCCACACATCCAAGAAACGCTGGTTCTCTCCCTGATCCCGCGCCTAATGAGTTATCCAGATACGGGTCGGCTACCATATTAAGATCCCCCACCACCATCAGTTGCTTCAACTGTGCTTGTGCCTGCACGAACGTCTTCAAATGCTCCCTATGGAATTTCGCCCTGTTGCAGGCCTGTGCCGGGAGATACGCCGCAACCAGCCTAAACGGTTCCTCTCCTCCTTCCACTGTCGCCCCCAAAAGTCTCCCAGTTCAGTCTAGGGGAGTGCGGAGAAACGCATATGCTTGCCGAAAGCTAGTACCGGTAATGAACTCCTGTGCTGGAGTACGAGTTCAGGTATTTCACTAAGCATTCAGCTGCATCCACTTGCTCCTCAAACGGATATTGCACCACCCTGGCCAGCTGCCCAACTAAGAATGAGATGTCGGGTCTCATGTGAACAGCTTCATACAGGAGGCTGCCCACCAAGGACTGAAAATGCTGCTGATCCTTGGCTTCAACCCCTTCATTTCCAACAGCCTTCACAAGCTTGAATTCAGCTTGCAGGGGAGTTGCAACCTTGCGCCCTTCTTAATCCCATAGTTCTCTCAACTACCTGTGATCCAGATCTCTCTCCACGTGTATCTTTGGATTGTATTTTGCCTCTGCAAAGGTCTTGCACTTGCAGTTCTCCATCAACTGCTGCACATTCTGGATCTCCTTCATGCTGCTTCCGAAGAGAAGAATGTCGTACAAGTAGACCAAAAACATCACCAGCTTCTCCATCTCGCCCTTGAGAAAGAGGTTCTCATCAAAGCTGCTGGTCCTGGATCCCATCTCCTCTAAAACAGCTGCCAACTTCTGGTACCAGCAGAGTGGCGGTTGCTTCAAGCCGTAGATGGACTTGTTGAGCTTGCACACCTTACCCGTACCACTTATACCCTTGTGGTTGCGTCATGTACACCTCCTCCTCTACAATCCCATTGAGGAATGTTGTTGATATTTCCATCTAAATGATATATTTTCCCACTAACAGATGCATCTGCCTTCAAAACATGGAGGGTAGGGGGTTTGGCAGTGGGAGGAAACATCGCATTGAAATCTTGCTTCTCCTTCTGCTGAAACCCCTCGTAGATGGTGACCTGCCCCTTGTCATCGGTCTTGATCCTCAGCACCCACTTGCACTGTACCGCTTTCTTCTTCTTAGGGAGCACCACCAGATCCCATGTCCCATTCTCTAGCTGGCTCTGAAACTCATCATCCAGCCAAGAAACCCTATTTGGTCCAACTAGTGCCTCTTCCATGCTGTCTGGTTCTTCTCGTATAGGAGCAAGAAAACAATATGCAGGTTCATCCTCTTCATCCGAGTCATAGCCATGGGGTAGAATCAGCATGGCCTTCTTATTCCCAAGCTGCTGCTCTGCTTCATCAGCTCCTGCGATCAGCTTCCTAATGGCTATACAGGTATATCCTGGCTTGGTGACTGGTATTTCCCTTAACTATGGCACCCTTCAACTTTCTCTATGATGGTTGTGTAGGAGCTTCAGATTTTCTCAACCGCTGCTTGCCTCCCCCGAATCAGCAGCTCCACTAGTATTACCACTAGTCTCCACACCATCTCCTCCACCAGCGGATGCCTCTTGTACCTTCTTTCCATCCCCACCCTCTTCAGATGCGTCCTCTCCCTCCTCCCACACACTAAGAGGTAGGTTCAGCTGCATGGTGATCTGCTCCATCTGTTGAGACACCTTGGCCTCCAGCTATTTCTCCCAGCTCCCAGACATGCCCTCAATGGATTTCACATCTGTGTTGTCAAACATGACACCCTTGGATGATTCAAACAGCAGCTATCAGCAGCCAGCCACAAATGCACACACCAGATTGCACTTGCCTCCAACTTACTTCGGTAGACTTTGGGGGGTAGGCGAGTGCGATGCAACCAAACACCCTCAGCATGTCCACCGTCAGCTTCATCCCAAGTCACCCCTCCAACGGCACCCGGGAGTCATCCCCAACCTTGGTGAGCACCCTGTTCCTAGCCACGGTAGTGTGCCGAACAGCATGGAGCCACATAGCATTCCCCAATCCAGAGTCTATGAGCAACGCCCTAGCATTTTCTGGAATTGTCCGGGTCGCTTGTTTTACTATACTGTTGTACTTGTCAACGAGAATTGTGTGTTGGCCCTGTCCTCGCTTAGGCGGAGCCGACATCGTGATCGGGTGTGTGTGAGGTGCAGCCGACCTCTAGCAGTGGGCGATGCCGACTTGGGCGAGCTGGTCGAAAGACTAGGTCGAACTACACTGGGCCACTGCGAAGCCGCCGACTTTGGGGAGCCGGCAGCCGACTCAGACCTAGTGGTCGATGAGGGGATACGTTGACCTAGAAGGGGCGCCGATGGCGGAGGGCACCAAGCTCATGTGGTCAACATGGTGAAATCAACATCGGATGCGTCAACTTTGTGATATGACGAGCACGAGGAGAACCTGCTAGTCGACGGGGTTGCCTCGTCGACCGAGTTACTCAGGCGACAGCTTTCTGCGGAGGAGCGCGACAGTCGCCCATGTGGTTTTGGCGATGCCGACCTCGGTATGGTATCCAGAGGTCGACATGGAGGATCAGGTGCAGCCGTAGGCGTAAAGTCAGCTCAGCATCTGCGCTGTGGACGTGACATAGCACAGCACGCCAACCAGCTACGAGCACCTGCAAAGTGGGTGCACTGCTGTCCTGCATGTGCAACGCTGTGCAGCCGCCTTGCTGCAGCGCTGGCACAGCGTCGACCTGCGGTATTGGCAGACCGTGACTCTGCTCGGCTGGAGCGCGGTCAACCATGTCGTGCTAGAACGCGGTCGACTGTGCTGTGCTGGCACACGTGTCACACGTGTCAACATCCATTGAAAGACGCTTCATAAGTGTAAGTTTCCTCCTAATTATCCGTCCTCTCTTGCTTTAATTGCATATACTTTCACCTCTCTGCCCCTTGCTTCCATGACTGCCCTACCTTTTGTCTCTCTCCTCCTGGTAAGATTGCTATCCCATGCTTCACTTCTGAGGTTTGTCCAATCTTTCTGCCCTTTGCTTCTATTACTGCCATCCACTCATCCCCCTTCTCTTGAGTTTTCTCACCTCTCTGCCCTGTTGCCAACCATTCGATTTTTCATGGAGACCCATGTGCATAACCAGTCTGGTTACGTTTTCACGGCCTACCCAGCACTATATGCCTATGTGGCGGGCTACATAGGAACAAACTTCTCTTGTTCCTTGTGCAAGATCTACAAATAAGAGTAAGACTGTTTTGTTACGCGTGCGGTGTGGGTGTACCCTCTCAAGACCAAGGGGGACGTGCTGGCACTCTCCTTGGGCGTGCAGGGCTGCCCGATCTGTTTTGGGTTACTGCACTTCAGCAGGTCGCCCTTGTGAAGAACTGGGTGCTGGCGACTAAGAGGGACAAGCAGTGGGTCCCCAAGTGGTATGGGAGTGCACCAGCAGTCAACATGCTGAGAGCTTATGGCTGAATGGTGGTGTTTCATGTGCCTAAGGAGAAGAGGGGAAAGCTGGAGGGTTCTGGGAGATAGGGTGTGCACTTATGGGCTGCTAAGGATCACAAGGGCTGGGTGATATAGGACTTGACCAGTCAGCAACTGACTGTGTCAAGGGATCTGAAGTTCCTTGAGTCCTTGTACTACAAGGAGTGGAAGCAGCAGCAATAAAAGCTTCCTACTACACCATTGATTGTTGAGGCCGATGAGGTGCAGCGGCCTTCAAGACAGGTGGAGGTTCTTGTCTTCAGGGATGATATTTTTGGGGTGACTGAGGATGGGGGAGAACCTGAGGTGGTGGAGCAACAGCAGCAGCAGCAGCAGCAGTAGCAGCAGTAGCAGCAGCAGAAGTTACAGCAGCAACAACAGCCGAAGTAGCAGCAGCAGCGTGCTCTGTCACGTGCCCCACGCCCGCCTGAGCGTCCTAGGGAGGATGTGCGCCCACCTGTCAGTCTGAGCTATTATCGTTGTGACTCATGGAATGTGGAGCATGGTGGGAGTGTGGCCGAGCAGAGTGATCAGGATGAGATTGCGCACTGCTACTGGGCAGCCGTCCCTGAGCCCAAGACTCTTTACGAGGCCTTGAGTGGGCCTGATGCTGAGAAGTGGAACTAGCGTGTCAAGGAGAAGTATGACTGTCTGCTAGAGAATGAAATGTGGGAGCTGTGTGAGCTGCCTCATGCAAAGAAGGCCATTTCTTCCAAGCTGATCTTCAGGCACAAGTATGGACCTGATGGGGAGCTGAACCACTACAAGTCAAGGCTTATGGCTAAGGGGCTCCAGCAGACAAAGGGGAAGGACTTTGACGAGATCTTTGCTCGTGTGGGGAAAGGGATAACACTGAGGGCGTCGTTGGCAACAGGTGCAAACCGCGGATAAAATATCAAGCTGAGGGACATCACAACTGCTTTCCTCAATGGGATCATTCCTGAGGAGCTATATATGCTGCTCCGTGAGGGATTGGATGATGGGAGCAGCAGGGTGTGTAGGCTGAAGAAGGCCATCTATGGCCTGAAGCAGGCTCTTCGTGCATGGCACCAAAAGCTAGAGGAGACACTGCTGGCTGGGGGATTCAAGAAGAGTGCGTGTGATCAGAGCTTATTCCTGCTGCAAGAGAAGGAGCAGTTCCTCATGCTCCTAGTGTATGTGGACGGAATCCTTCTCTTCTCTGAATTGTCTACGGTAATTGACTGTGAAGGAGATGCTGGAAATGCAGTTCAAGTGTTCTAAGATGGGAGATGTGAAGTACTACCTTGGGATGCATGTAGAGAGGAACCTTGACAAGGGAGTGTTGAGGTTGCACCAAAGAAAGTATTGTGAGGGGCTGGCTGAGAAGTATGGGCTGCAGGATGGAGGAAAGCCAGCAACCCCACTGCGTTCGGGGGTCACTGTGGAGCCCTGTGCTGATGAGGAGGTGGTGGGTGAGAACGGAGATGGCACGTGGGTTGCTCATTGAAGCCGGGCTACCCGACAATTTTTTGGCGTGATGCGGTGTGGAGTGTCTGTGTGGCGAAGAACAGAGCCTTGACTCATATGCGAGCAAACAAATTGGTGCCGTATGTGCAGTGGATTGGAAGGATGCCAAAGGTCGATATGTTTCGGGTGTTAGGGTGCATGCACGGCGCTCGTGCCTAAGCAACTTCGGCATAACAAGCTTGGTGCCAAGACGATATGGGCTGTGCACTTGGGCATGGCTCAAAACAGCAAGGGGTGGCTTCTTTGGGACCCATTCACCAAGAAATTCCTTGTGAGCAGGGACTGCAGGTTCATGGAGAACCTGATCTCCAAGGATTGGAAGGCGGAGAATGAGGCAAATATATGCATGCGGTTTGGGGAGGTGAAGAGTTCCTGTTTGAAACATGTGGAGCTGCCTTTGGAGCTGAGTAGCGGCAGCACCACCACAAGACAATCTTCCCTTGTGAATCGGGGAGAAGAGGCCAGAGATGCAGAGGAATAGGAGGAGGAGGTGCAGCAAGTTAGCAAGTGTGCACCGACACCCCTTTCTCGCACTACGAGTGCTCCACGGATCCAAGTCACCCCGCAGCAACGCCGAGGCCTTTTAGTCCCAGCAGCAAAGAAGGAATGAAGGAATAAGAGCAGAGTCCAACCCCCCAATAGGCTGACATATGATGCACCGGGAAAGCTGGGCAAGTCAGCCTTGGCCGGAGCGGCAATGATGGTCGGAGATGATGAGGAAGGTGAGTACGAGGAATGCGCGTTCGTGTTCTTCTCTCCGGTGGAGATGCTGGGAGAACCAGCAACTCTCCAGGAGGCCTTGGAGAATATTGATGCTGAGGAGTGGAAGAAGGCAATGGAGAGCAAGCTGAAGAGCATTGAGAAGAATGACACTTGATAATTGGTGGAGCTATCGGAGGGGCGTAATGCGATACTGTCCAAGTGTCTCTTCAGGAACGAGTTCGATGCCAACGGCAAGATCGAGCGCTACAAGTCTAGGCTTGTGGCCAAGGGGTACCAGCAGAAGGAGATGGTGGACTTCAAGAAGTATTTTGCTCTTGTGGTGAAGCCGACAACGCTGCGGACCCTACTCGCGGGGCTGCAATCAAAACATGGGTAGTGAAGCAGATGGACGTGACAACCGCGTTCCTGAACCGCATTCTTGAGATTTTCTTGGCGCAGCCAGAGGGGTTTGATGATGGTAGTGGCAGAGTTTTGAAGCTGAAGAAGGCCCTCTATGGGCTGAAGCAGGCCCCTAGGCAGTGATACTTGAAGCTGCGAGAATTTTTGGAGGAAATCGGCTTCACTCCCTCAACGGCCGATCACTCCCTATTCATGCTTGGCGAGGTGGAGCAGGAGCTTCATGGTGGTGTACGTGGATGATGTCCTCATACTCTCACCCTCCTCTTACCTTGTCAAGGAGGTGATGCTGAAGATTCAGGACAAGTTCAAGTGTAAGGCCCTTGGTGACGTCAACTTCAACCTCGAGCACCACATTGAACGCGACGTGGAGAAGCGGTCGATGCGATTGCATCAACGAAAGTACCCGGAGGACTTGGCTGCCAACTTCGGTTAGAGTGAAGGCCATGTGGCTACTCCACTCCCTTCTGGGTTCAAATGTGTGAAGGAACCAGAGGAGGAGAGCGTTGACGAAGAGGAGAGGCGCCGATTTCACTTGTTGGAGGGCAGCCTCATGTACGCGGCAGTCAACCCACAACTGGATGTTGCATTTGCTACCGGGCAGCTGGCTAGGGTTGTGCAATGCCCTAATGAGGAGCAGGTAGCCGCTAGAATGAGGGTGGCCAATTATCTTGGCCAAACACCGACCGTTGGGCTGCAAAGGCACCATAAGGGCGCGGATGGTGTAGTACCCGGGCGTTTGTTCCTCACTACCTACTCGGATGCTTCATATGCATACGAACCAGAGGACATGACAAGTCTGGAAGGCTTCATATGCTGCGTTGGTGTAGGCGTAACTGCTTGGGAGGGCAAGAAGCAGATGGACCAAGCATTGAGCTCAGTGGAGTCCGATACATGTCACTCTTACGTGCCGTACGGGAGATTGTGTGGCAGCGGCATTTGTTGGCTGTATTGGGGGAGGAGCAGCAAGGACTCTAGGGTGCCATTGCATTAGCTAAGAACCCCGTGTTGCACGGCCTCACCAAACACATCAGCTTGAAGTGGCATTGGACAAGGAGCATGGTGGCCGTGGGTGAAGTTGAGTTACGCTATGTGAATATGATGGGGTAGCCAGGTGACATGATGACCAAGAAGCTAATGGAGCAGCAGCATTGGAAGTGTTGCAAGCTGGCTGGGATGGCTCTGAACTAAAAGAGCAAGATCCTCAGGCAAACAATCCTACGGTTTGTCCATATGTGTGCTTGCGTATGTGCATGGATTAGTCTGAGGGCATGAGATGATGTATATTCCATGCTTATAATAGTGTGTTAATGATGAGTCATGATGTTAAATGTATGTGTGTCGAGTCAATAGTGAGTCATTGCTAGTTGCGTGTCACGAGGTCATTTGTGTCCCGTGCGCGGTTTCTATTTTGTCGTGTGTCTTATGCACCATTTCTATTTTATCATGTGCGGAACGTTAAGCGTATTGCAGATGTGTGCAGCAGACCTATCAAGAACTCAAGGATGAGTTTGTGATGAAGAATCCGAGCCTTGGTTTCAAGATTCAAGTGATCGCGAAGCCCGCGAAAAGGGGTACACTTCAAGATATTGAGAATAGTTACATTTCACTTGGTGTAGGCCCTTGTGAAAGGTATTTTTCAGACCCTTCGTGGTTGGGGACAGTGTGGCACTGTTCCACATCACTGTACCTCGGCTCTTGAGGTTTGTAGGAGCTGGGAGTTATTCCCAACTCGTAACTCTTCTTGATTTGAATACCAAGACTATAGTGGCTGTCATAGTGCCGTTTGTTCAAGCAGGTGCTGTATCGCCATTCTTTAATGGGATTGTGCGACTTAAATTGCTTTGTGTAGCCGACGTTAAGACGCTCCAGATCCAATTTGAATCAGAGCATTTGGAGCTATGACCAGGTCGCTATGAATGTTTAAAGCCGCTATGCACAAATCCGACTGTGCACTTTATCTTTTGCTTGTAGGCACATTGGAACCTAATGTAACTGTAACAAGTTCCAAGAGTGCAGGGGCAAGAAAACAGTATGGAGGCTCATACTCCTCATGCGAGTTGTAGCCTTGAGGCACAATCAGCAACGCCTCCTTGCTCCAAGCTGCTGCTGTGCTACGTTAGCTCTTGCAGTCAGCTTCCTTGTGGCCATACGGGTACGTCTTGGCCTGGTGACGGGTGATTCCCATCCCTTCACAATGGCACCCTTCAGCTTCCTTCTTGATGGTAGTGTAGGAGCCTGAGCTTTGCCTTGCTGCTGCTTTCATCCCTTCAGACCCACTAGTGCTATTGCGGAGAGGCACTCGACAACGCTGGCACGAACTACTAGGAGTGATCGTAACTTTGTTTAGTTCCTTAGTGCTTGCGCATTTACAGGAGAAATTGGCAAGAGTTTCCACTAGCAAAGTTGGCACTACAAAATGATTCAGTTCGCAATAACAAGAATGACTACATCACGCACATAGCAACTCTGCAGTTAGCCTGGTCGATTGCCATCACAGCTTGGTGGACCGCCTGCCATTGTTGCGTAGAGGAGCCACGCCAGCACTTCAAAAAGGCGACCCGCCAATACTGCAGGTCGACGGCGTGCCAACGTTGTAGCAGAGCGGCTGTCCAGCGTTGCCCCGTAGAATACAGCAGTGCGCTCGCTCGTAGGTGCGTGCAGACGATTGGCCCGTGCATCCGTCGGCTGTTGTCTGCGCCTTACGAGCCATATCGACTTCTGAAGTCGCCTTCACCATCGCGACCTCGACGACGTTCGCGTGCCTTTGCACCACTCGTCGAGCAGGTTACCCGGTCGAGCCGGTCGACCACCAAGTGCCTCCGGTCGACCACCAGGTGCCTCTGGTCGACCACCAGGTGCCTCTGGTTGACCACGGCTCCTGTCGAGTTAGGGTTGGTTGACGGACCCCTTCCGTCGACCAGAACTGTCAGCTGTTGTCGACGAGCTTCCCTCGTCGACCGTTGCTCACTTGTCAGGTTGACAGGCTACTCCATCGACCTCCCGGTCGAACAGCTCCTCTTGGTCGACGGCCCACCCGTCGACCAGCTCACTCAGCTGCATTCGTCGAGCTCCTTGGTCGACTTCTCCAGCCCCGCGACAGTCATGTGCGGGCTGACAGCCACCTCGTCGACCTGCCCCGCAGAAGTACTTCGATCACTCTCGGTCGATGGCAACATCACAGTGGTCCCCTGCAGCTCGACGAAGCCCGTCAAGCAGCCCTCCCACTTTGAACGGTCGGCTGCTTCTACAGTACATCCGACAAAGTTGTCGGCGTTTCCCAAGCAAGGGTGGGGCCAATACTCCACTCCTGTTAACACTCCCCTGCCGCGCTCACGCTTGGGCCCCCAGCCCACACGGTAGTACTCCACATAGAAAACTCGTCCTCGCCGTGCACCCCACACACAGCACGCCGTCACCGCACCAGCCGTGTAGAAGGGCACGGCACCTACTGCTGCACATTATCGTCGCCGTCGCCCATGTCGGCCAGACGAACTCGGCCTATGGCGACAGAGCTTCGGTTGAAATACGGAAAATGCAGCGCCTTCGCGAGGAAATCAGCCGGCTGCTCGGTGGTCGGGATGTACTTCAGCGCAAAACTTCCCGCGCCTCACCATGTGCTGCAGCCAGGCGTAGCGTCACTCCATGTGCTTGAGGTTGCCCGTCAGCCCCAAGCCCTCAGCGACCATGATGGCTGACGTATTGTCCACTCGTTTTCCCAGCATCTAGCTGCTTCAAATCTGCAAGGAGGAAGCAAAATCTACGCCCCTCTTTTCCGGCGTCCATGGCCGTGACGTAATCCGACTCGGTCAATAAGAGCGTCACGCTCTTGATGCGTGAGCTCAACCAGGAGACAACGGCCCTTCCGTAGATGAACACGTAGTCGCCCGTGCTCGTCCTTTTTTGCTTGTCACCTGCGTCATCGGCATCCACATAGACAATACGCTCCAGCGACTGTGGGCCTCCACCGAACTCCAGGGCGGAATCACTAGTGTCTGCGATGTAGGCGAGGCAGCGGTCGAGCTCGCGCCAATGTTGGTCGCTCCTCACCGTGAGGTTGCTCCTCAGCTTTGCTGCAGGCGAGTATGATGTCTGGCCTCGTCATCGTCGCTGCGATCTTAAGCGAGCCAACCTTCTGCCGGTACACCTCCTCCTCGCGATTCTGCGCCTATTCGTCATCAAACATCAGCTCAGTGTAGGCGTCGACCAAGACCGGCGTCTTTGGGACTCGACCACACTACTCGTCGACGAAGCGCCTTCACAACTTGTCGGTGTAGTTCTGCTGGTGTATTCACAGCTTCCTCGCTAACCTATCGCGCACGATCTTCAGCTCGAGGTACTTGATGACAGGCGAAATCTCACGCAACTCGAAGACAGCCTCCAGCAGCTCCTTCAGCATCACAGTGCTGCTGCTAGCGGCAAGCAGGTCGTTGACATAGACCAGCACCCAGCACGTCACTCCGTCGTCGCCGGCCTTGAAGTAGAGCACCGTGTCGACCTGACTCTTCTTCCAGCCAGCGCCCAGCAGCACACTGTCGAGAGCCTTGTACCATAGCAGCGGCGTCTGGTTCAGCCCGTAGAGGCTTTTCAACAGCTTACACACCTGGCCGATCCCATCGTCGAAGTAGTCCAGCTGGTACATGTAGAGCACCATGTCGAGCTTGCTCTGCAGGAAAGCATTCTTCATGTCGAGCTGCATCAGGTTGAGGTCGAGGACGGCGACGATGCTGAGGATGATCCTCAGCATCACGTAGTTGCTCACTGGCGATTACATCTTGTCGTATTCTACGTGGTACACCTGCGTGGACCCTTCATGACGAGCCTCGCCTTCTCGCGCTCGACGGTGTTGTTGATGCGGTACTTGGTCGTCAGCACCCACCGGTTCTTCATGAAATTCACCCTCCGTGTGCGTTCCACCAGCTCCCAAGTGCCCATGTAGATGAAACTGCGGATCTCTTCTTCCTTGGCGGCCTTCACTGCCTCGCCCTTCCAGCTCGCCAGCGCCTCGTTCACCGTCATCGTGGTGATGTCCTAGCGGTGTTCGAGGTCTGCATGCACGTCGGGGTCGAGCTCCGGCAGTTCTTCATCCTCCTCGGCGTCGTCGTATAACAGGTCGTCGTCGACCTTGTCGTACACCGTGGTAAAGGCAGCTGCCGGTAGGTAGGCGTAGAATCTCAGCCGCTCTGGCGGCCGTCGACTTAACCTGTACGTCGTAGCTCAGGCTTCGTGATCGGCACCTCCACCACATCGCTGTTGGTGGACTCCTTACCCGCCGACTGCTCCCCTTCCTCGTCGATGTCCTCGTTGTCGACCAACTGTTTCGATCCTTTGACTGGCTACTCACTTCCTGCTGACTTCAACAACTCCCTTGTCAACCACCCCGGCTTCTGCTCCCCTGTCGATTGCACCTCTTTTGTAGCCTACTGTTCGACCGGCTCCTTTGTCTGCTGCTCCCCTGTTGTCGACGACTTCCCATCCTGGTCGACGACCTTGGCGCCTTGTCGGCCGCCGGCGATGCTACTAGACGGCACCACAGGCAGCACCTCAAGGCTCCCCACATTGCCGGTGGCCGAAACAGGTGTTGATGCAGGCTGATCTGCGACGGGGGAGAGAGGACCAAGAATAGGGGGAGGTGGAAGAACCTGCACAATGTCCTCATCAGCAGGCTTGTCGACTTCAACGAGCAGTGAGATTGTCACCATCGTGGTGTCCGTCAGCGGGTGTGCCTCCGTCCGCCCCGACGCCGGCCCATACTTCGCCTTCCACACCTCCAGCGACAGCGTATCGTAGAAGATCACCTTGAACGACGTGACCACCTTGTTGTCAGTCAGGTCGAGCACCTCCTAGACCTTGCTCTCCGGAGACACACCCAGGTAAAACCCCCAGCGAGCCTTCGGCGCCAGCTTCCCATCGCGCTGCTGCTCGAAAACCATGAACTGCACCATGCAGCCCCACACCCACGCCAACATGATGTCGGGCTTCTTCCCGGTCAGCAGCTGATACGGAGTTGTCCCGGGCGGCGTCGTCGACCGCTCCAAGCAGTTGCGCACCCAGACAGCCTGTCAAAGAGCGAGGTGCCACCGGTGGTGCTGCACGCCCATGTGCAGCAGCATCGTCCGCACGGAATTGACGACCGTGTGCATCTCCCGCTCAGCCATGACGTTCAGCTGCGGAGTGTAGGGGCACGTCAAGTCGTGGACGATGACCTTCCCGTGCACGAAGTCGGTGAACGCCTTCCCGAGGAACTCGCCTCCTCGGTCTGAGTGGAGCATCAGCACCGTCTTTTTTTTCAGCTGCTCTACTAGCACCAGCCACTGTTGGAACTCCCACAGCACATCGCTCTTCTTAATGACCGGCATCGCCTAGCAGCAGGAAGTACAAGCAGTCATCTTTTGCAGCCACTCAAAATGGCCCGCACAAGTCAATGTGCACGGCAGCCAGCGCCTCCTTGGCCTCCGAGCCCTTGTCCGGAAAAGTGTGCTGCGCTAGCTTTCCTCCAACGCCAAGACACACGGCGGGTCTGCTCCGGTCGACGGCGAGATGTCGAGCCCAATAGCAAGTTCATGCTTCGCTGAGCTATTGATCGTGTCTCCGCCGATGTGTGCGAGCCTCGCATGCAACCGGTCAGGGGTCAACTTCGTCGCCAAGACGCTCGTCCGCAGAACCACCACCTTGGTCGATGGCAATCGCGTCGAGCAGGGCGAAGGACGGTGCAGAGGACTTGTCAACTGTAGCGTGCTCGACCGAGCACTTCCCCGGTCGCGACGATGAGCAGCATCTCGTCGCCGTCGCCCTGCAGCTGCACTCCGCTCTCCTTCAGTTGGCCAGCTAATAGCAGGTTTGCCGGTATGCCTGGAACGTGGAGCATATCGGGATGAGAACTTGCTTCGCGGCCTTTCCTGGAAGTGCGACTGTTCCGCGACCCTCGACAGGCTGCAGCGCCCCGTTAAATCCACGCACATGCTTCACGCTGTCGCTCGGCGCCATGTTGACGAAGACCGCCTTCGTCCCCATCAGTTGGTGGGACCAACCGCTGTCGAGCAGCACTGCCGTTGGGTTGGCCTGCACAGCTGCCGCCACCGCCTGGAAGTCCTCGCCAGCCTCCGGTGCCAACGAGACTGTTGCCTCCACCACGCTGACCATCAAGCACGACGCCTCCCTGTCGCCTTGGCCCTTGCCACTGGAGTTGTCGACGTCCTTCATTGATGACTTATTTCTTCCACGTCTGCTTCTACTTACGCAGCTTCTCATGTCGATGAGGGCGACGGCCTCTCTTGGTGTCGTCCTCGTCACTGTTGTCGCGGTCGGGGCACTCGTAGGAAAGGTGGTCGGGGTCGCTGCAGATCCAGCACTCCCGCCATCGACCACCACCTCCCGGCCCTTGCCCCGTGTCAACCTCTTCTCGTCGATATCCTTCGTCGACCGCCCACCTCTGCTACCTCCTCCACCCGGCTTCTTGCGTTGCTCCTGCTGACGATTCAGCTTCGTCGGTACAATGTAACTCGCATGCAGAAGGAGCTCCGTGGGCTGCTCTGCCTCTTGCATCGCCTCATCTTGGAGAATGTAGCTGGTGAGGGAGTCCTCGTGGAGGGACTCCCCTGTGCCAGGCACCATCGTCATCCTCTTTATGAGGTTGTAGCTGCCCGGCAGGCCTTTGAGGACGTGGGTGATGTAGGACGCCGTAGAGTATTCGGCGCCCGCCATCCGCATCTCTGCCAAGGTCCGTCAAGCACGGTATCAGTAGTCCGTCGCCGACTCCTCCTCACCCATCCGAAGGTAAGTCATTTTCTCCTCCAGCTATCCGATGTACTGGTCGTCCTTCACCTAGTACGTCGACAGGATGAACTGCCATGCCTGGTGACCAGCATCCAGTCGCTAGCTGCACCACTGGCGTGCAGCACCTTGAGATGACCATGAATGTGAGCAAGTGAGCACCACGAAACTCGCCGCGCAGCTCAATATCTTCCTCAGGCGGAAAGGGCACGGTGCCGTTGGTGAAGCCCTTCAACCCGGCGACCTCCAGCTAAGGTTCTATCGACCCCCTCCAGGTGATGAGGTCCCGTCGACCTTGCAGCGGTTCGACGGTGATCCGGTCCGGCAAGAACTTGAAGTAGCCTTACGCCGGTGCAATCCCGCGCCCCGTCACGTGCGTCGTTACCGAGAGCCCTCCACCACTTCGTAGAGGAGATCAACGCCGACCATCGACGTCGGCATGCGAGCTGCATGCAGCCGCCGTCGACCACTGCACTCGCGCCTGGCTCCTGTCGACGCCACCGTTAACTTTGATCACCCCACTCTGCTTCGTGCCTTCACTGCCATTGACTACTGCACCGCCGTCGGCCTCGTCGTCGACGCCACCTTCGTTTAGCACCGGTCGAGAAGTAGAACGGGAAAGGTGTTTCGTCGCCCAGTGCGACCTGATGCCCAACTCGACGATCATCAAGGGGATCGTCCCGTACTCGCGATCCGCGTGGCATTTCCTTGCATCAGCCAAGCGTGCCTCCAAGGTGTCCGATACTCCTGCATCAGCCACGGGGTCGACCATGGTGACTAACACTGCTGCCGGCCTACGAAGGACTTAGTAGGTGCAAAAGTTGGCTCTTATCTGAAGGTAATGTGGAGCCGTCCACGCTCACTGCACCATGCGGAGAGACACTCGACAATGGTAGTGAGCTAGACTATGGGGGTGAGGAGGGGGGGGGGGGGGGGGGGCACGAACTACTAGGAGTATTCATAGCTTTGCTTAGTTCCTTTGTGCTTGCATATTCACGGGAGAAATTGGCAAGAGTTTCCACTAGCAAAGCTAGCATTACAGAATGATTCAGTTCGCAATAACAAGAATAACTACATCAGGCGCGTAGCAACTCTGCAGCTAGCTTGGTCGACCGCCAGCACAACTTGGTGGACTGCCTGCAATCGTTGCATTAAGGAGCTGCGCCAGCACTGCAGAAAGGCGACCTGCCGATAGTGCAGGTCGACAGCGTGCCAACGTTGTAGCAGAGAGGCTGTCTAGCGTTGCCCCGTAGAAGTCAGCAGTGAGCTCGCTCCCAGGTGCGCGCAGACGATTGGCCCGACTCGACCCGTTGTGCATCCGTCGGCTCTTGTCTGCGCATGACGAGCCACATCAACTTGAGGATACCAGTCCGAAGTCGCCTTCACCATCGTGACCTTGACGACGTTCGCGTGCTTCTGCAAAATTCGTCAAGCAGGTTACCCGGTCAACCTGGTCGACCACCAAGTGCTCTG
Source organism: Closterium sp. NIES-65 (assembly GCA_948144175.1). Classification (NCBI taxonomy): domain Eukaryota; kingdom Viridiplantae; phylum Streptophyta; class Zygnematophyceae; order Desmidiales; family Closteriaceae; genus Closterium; species Closterium sp. NIES-65. The sequence goes on from CANXME010000149.1 coordinate 484,996, forward strand.
TTCGACCACCAGGTGCCTCCGGTCAACCACCAGGTGCCTCTGGTCAACCAGCAGATGCCTTTGGTTTACCACAGCTCCTGTCAAGCTACCACCTAGTTGACGGACCCCTTCCGTCGACCAGAACTGTCAGCTGTTGTCGCCGAGCTCCTATCATTGACCGCTGCTCACTTGTGAGGTTAAGGGGCTGTTTCGTCGACCTCCCGGTCGAACTGCTCCTCCAGGTCGACGGCCCACCCGTCACCTGGCTCAGTCAGCTGCAGCTGTCGAGCTCCCTGGTCGACGGCTCCAGCCCCGTAACAGTTTTGTGCAGGCTGGCAGCCACCTCGTCGACCTGCCCCACAGAACAAGACTGTCGAGCACTCACAGTCGACAGCAACATCACAGCGGTCCCTTGCAGCTCGACGAACCCCGTCGAGCAGCTTTCACACTATGAATGGTTGGCTGCTTCTCCCGTACATCCGACCAAGTTGTCGTCGTTGCCCAAGCGAGGGCGGGGCCAACACTCCACTTCTGTTGACAACTATCGCTAGTCTCCACACCATCTCATCCACCAGCAAGTGCCGCTGGTACCCTCTCTCCATCACCACCCTCTGCAGCTGCCTTCTCTCCATCCTCCTACACACTAGGAGTAAGGTCTAGCTGCTTGGTAATCTGCTTCATAGACACCATAGCCTCCAGCTGTTTCTCCTAGCTCCCATAGATCATGCCCTCGATGAATTCCACCTTGTGCTGTCAAACATAATACCCTTGGATGGTTCCTGGAACAGCCATCCCTTGCTCTCACCAACCCAGCTTCAAATCTTTTCATATCGTACAGGCGGCGTGGTCCTTCTGCTTCACAGGACATGCCCACATCAGCTTGCTCCAATCATCTACAATAGACAAGAAGTACTGCTACCCCTTGTGCCCTTGAACAGGCAGCGAGCCCACCAAGTCCACGAGGACCAGCTCCAAAGGCTTCTCGCTCCTAACAGCCACGAAATGGATGTTGGTGTAAGGGCCTAATAAACTCAAGCTATTAAGACTTAATCAAACTTAAAACCTCTCCTCGGGGTCACCTCCAAGGGTCCTTGAGTGCCTGGTACAAGACCAGCCCCTATCCTCGAGTCCGAGTTTGTAGAGAGAGGGATCAAGAATGACTTAGTCAAAATAACAAGAGTACCTTGAACGTCGCGCAGCGTATCGTGCAGACCATCGACCGGATTAAGCTCAGAATTTCCTATATCAAATCACTCCAAGAGCTTAAAAATAAGCCAAGTTGCCTCGCGAAAAGTTCCGCCATTACAAATTTATGGCTCGGACAGCGTTTGCCTAGCGTTGGAGTGCTAGCGTACTAGCGTTGACTCGGGTAGCATTCCGCCGTCGCACCGCGTAGAAACGAAATTCCAGGAAGGGAGGACTTTGCTTGAATCAAATTGACTGTATTCAGGTACAAACAGAGAAGGAATAAATAGTTCTAGCTAGCAAGGACCTTGGGAATAAACCTGGGAACAACCAAGGATGATCCCAAATAATTCCAAGCAGCAGAACCAACCTGGCTGGACAAAACAGCAGGTGGTAGGTTGGTAAACAACCTCTGGTTCTGTTTTTCCAACCTGGGAAAACAACAACCAGGTTCAGGTCCTAAAAAGAGAACCTGTTTTGTCTTTGCCCAACCAGCCAAATGCTGGTTCTGCTGGTTTCCCCTGGCCCTGTAGCATGCAGATACAGACAAACAACATCCAACCTTCACCTAAATTGTACCCCTATAGTGCCTGCCCTGCTACACTATAGTCAACCAAACAAAACAGTACAATTTCGAGTTGGATAGAACTGAATCTACACAATCAATTCAACCGAACCGCAAAGCTTCCATCTTGGGTTCCTTTGCGAGCTCGTCCTTTCTGCTTGTACTGTTGATAGCGCGTACAATGTTGTGCCGAAGCGCATAATGCGCGAGTACCTGCAAATGCATCAAGCAAAAATTGCAAAAGCAAACAAACACACGAACATTCCATTCACACCCAAATGCATTCGCACACACATATTCATACAAACAGACGGAGGATGTCGTGCAATGTGAATTTGCACCCAACACACTCCCCCTCAGCCTGCCGGCTGCATCCCCATCATTCCATACTAGTTCATGCTCATTCCACTCATCCGCACACAACGCCAATGAGGCTCATCCGCAAGCCTCTTGGTGAGGAAGTCTGCTGGCTGCTGGTGAGTCTTGATGTAGATCGGATTCACCGTCCCCCTCTTCACCTCTTTACGCAACCAGTGCCACTTGATACGCCTGTGCTTGTTCAGCCCATGAAGCACAGCGTTTGTTGCGGGGTGAGACAGGTTGCAGAAAGGTGGGGCGAGGAACTGGATTCGGGGTGCGCTGGCAGGGTTACAGCGAGATGACGTGGAGGAGGGTGCGGGTGGGAAGCATACTGTGTGATGTGTGGTGTGCATGTGTGTGCTTTGGTTTCTTCTTGTAGACACCGAGTCCAGGACAGAGCTGGGAAGCAGCATTGCCAGCTGAAGACGGGTGGAAAAGCATTGTGGATGGCAAGCTAGGTAGCCTAGCACTGTTGCATTGTTAGGCCAGCCTTGCTAGGGTTTGCGTAGGGAAGCTTAAGGCAGGGTCCTGGGCCATGGGACTGCCACTGCGTGTTTGTTTTCGTGAATTACTGCAGCATTCTGTTTGCAAGATAAGCAGTCTTAGCACGGAGCCATAACCGCAGTCAGGATGAGTTAGGAGGTAGATGAGAATACAAACACGCAGTCTATGCAACTGAGATCGGGACGACAGCTAGAGCCGGTGACGGTCAGGCTTAGTTCGAACGAAAGGATGCTGAATGAAGAAGGGGGTCAGCGGGAGACGGGAAGAACGGAGGGCCAGAAGGGCCTCAGTGGAGGAGCGAGTGGTTCGCAAGGCGGCGCTCGGGAAGAACCAGGCGATGGCGGGAAGAATGCGTCCGATGAGCAGCGGGAACGCCATCGCAGCCAGATGCTGGGGCGCCTGCAGCTGGGGGGACCGAGTGCGTATCAGCGGAGTGCCTCGTGGCAAGGAACCGAAGACGAGACGACGCTGCAGCAATGGAAGTGCACGCAACTGCCCAAGATAGAAGTGCCGGAGAGATTATCGGGAGACGCGAGACGGGGACCGAGTCTTAAAAACTACATCATGCAGCTGGAGAACCTCCAGGCGCGGTGGGCGAAGGATCGGTTGGATCCGGAAGAATTCTTCAGAGGCTTGGCGAATACCCTGGCGGGCGAGGCGGAGACCTACTACAGAATTTCCAGGAGAGAGCTGCTGGAGTGGTCTGCGAGACGAGCGCCAGGCGAACGGGACCCGACGGTGCGCTTCCTATCGATGTTCCGCGACCAGTTCCCGCTACAAACCACGGAAAGGGTGGTCGAGTTCCGAGGATTCCGTCGTCGGGAAGAGGAATCATTGCTGGCGTACTATGGGAGACTCGTGGAGCTGGGGGAGGACATGAACTGCACAGACCAGGGACGGCTGATTGGGATGTTTGTAAACGGACTGAGCCAGCCACTGCGGCAAGACGTGGAAGTGCGAGTGTTCGAAATGGGATCAGAAGCCACCTTGAGGGAAGCCTATGAAATCGTGAAACGATTGGAGACCGGGCGTCGGCTATATGAAGTGGAGCGGACGGCGGATAGAGGACCAGAGAGGAGGCGGCCGGCATGGGCAGCGGCATCGGCCTACCCAGAGGAAGAGGAGAGGGCGAGAGAGGAGCCGCGGAGATGTCACAACTGCGGTCTAACCGGGCATCTCCGACGAGATTGCCGTAACCTTGCGGCTTGCTCGCTGTGTGGAAGCCGAGAGCACATGCGAAGGGAATGCCCAGGCGCGCCAACTTGTACGCGGTGCAATCGCAAAGGACACCGCGAAGCGGATTGCTACGCGGGAAGACGGGAGCGCCGGGGCGCAGAAGCAGGGGAGGATCGCCAAGCCACTATCGCGTGATTGCGGGCGCAGTTAGCCGACTTAGAGGCTGCCGAGCCGAAGGAACCGGCCATGGTAGCACGCGAAGATGAAGACGTGGAGGAACCTGAGTTTATTCTCATGGCTCAGCCGGCGCGTGAGCGTGACGAATTGGGCTTGCGGAGGGCCACAAGGAGGCATAACTTCCCTGAAGATGTGCTGTAAGAAGCGGGACCAAGGCGGCGAGCTAGTGATCGCCCGGAGGGAGCGGGAGCAGCATATCGGCACCCAAGAGAGAGAATGGCCTGTCAGGCCATCGTGCTGACTATAGCCGCTGGAGCGGTTACTATCGGAGGCTTCATGGCGCAACGAGCAATAGTGGACACGGGAGCAGCGCATGTGTTGATTGGCAAGAGCCTGGCGGAAAAGCTGCAGCTGCACAAGCCGGGACGGCTGATCGCAGAAGGATACCTCTTAATGACGGCGGACGGGGGAGAGGCGAAATGGATGCCCAAGACCAGGCAATCCATGTCCCTGATGCTGAACCCAGGAACTACGGAGGAGTGCGCGCTGAGAGTGGACTGCGGAGTGTCGAAATCAGAGGATTTTGATTTGCTCATCGGGGTGGAATACCTGTTCGGGATCGGAGCCACCATCTGCATGTGGGAGGAGAAGGTGTAGTATCGGGTGTGCTACTGGGAAGAGGACGGGCCAATTAGTACCTTGCCAGTGCGCTTCGTAAGAAGGGAACCACGAGAAGCCTACCAGTGCACAGAAGCGGAGATACGGGAGGAGCTGGGCATACCCACCTGGCAGCAGATCTCACGGCGGCCAGCGCCGCAGGCGGAACGTGCAGATGGAGAACCAGACCTCAAGGCGCTGTGCACCGACACCAAGCGACTACTGGGATCGACGGTCGTGCTCGACCTCTTTGGCGGTATAGGAACGGGGCTGGCGGCGGTGCTGAAGTCAGGTATCAGCGTGGAGAAGTGGATCTTGGTGGAGAGTGACATGGAGGTGGCTAAGATGGCAGTGTGCCACGCACACAAGCTGCATGAACGTTACCCGCATCAATTCTGCATCGCCACCCTGGACCACAGTATGCTATGCGGGGCCAGCGACATCCGACGCGTCGATGAACAGCAGTTGCGCGAATGGGGGAGAATATACATAGTGGTGGCAGGATGGGAGTGCCAAGGCTACTCACGAGTAGGAGAAGGGAGAGGCATGAGAGACGAAAGGAGCAGTTTGTTCCGGGAGTTGCAGCGAGTGTTGGGGCTGATCAAAAGAATCCAGGGAGACGTGCTTTACATAGTGGAGAACGTGGATATGGAAGGGGACATAAGGGAGCAGGTGCAGCTGGCGCATGAGGAAATCACGGCGGTGCTGGGGCCCGGCGTGGTGATAGACGGAGCGCAAATAGGGAGCAGGACACACCGAGTGCGAAGATTTTGGACGAATGGGGTCAGTGACGCTGCACTACAGTATCGCCTATCCCTGATGGAGCGGCCAGTTCCCCGCCTGGTAGAGGACATCATGGAACCAGGGAGGTTGGCGGCACCGGTGACAAGGCTGGACCACCCAGCTCAGTTCCCTTGTAACAAAGTAGGGAAGCCAAGGCAGGCCTGGCCGACGTTCGTCTCCTACCGAAACGCGGCAGCCTTCAGGATGCACGGGGACGACCCAGGCCCAGGCATGGTCTACGACAGCACGGCCGGGGAGTGGCAGGAACCTACGGCGCTGGAGAGGGAGCTGGCAATGGGCTTCATGGAGGATGCAACCGCACACCCAGAGGTGACGCAAGACGAGAGAAGGAGAGCGCTGGGCAGGGCCATGGATCTCAACGTCATGCATTGGCTCGTAGCCACCATCCGGATGTACCACTTCCAGCTCCGGTGGGAGCGGAAGAGAGACAAGGCAGCGGCAGTGCGCCCACCTACAAAGAGATCGGCGGCAAAGGAGGCCATGGCGCGGGCAATGCTGGGTGAGATACAGGAACACGACGAGTGGCAACATGAGCGGGGGCACCCACTGGAGCGAAGATGGGTTTACCTTTGGGAGGAGGATGATGAAAGGCCAGCAGTGTACACCGAGCAGGAGATCTGGCTGCCAGCAGAGTGTGAGGAGGAATCGGTGGACAAGAAGCGGGAAGACTTCGGCTGGCTAGAAGAGGCAATTGAGAGGCAGCGGCGCCGAGAGCGAGAAGAGAGGGAGTTCGGCTACAGCGGCTTCGCCCTCATGGCAGCAACGAAAGAGACAGCTTCGGTCACGGAGACAGCAGGAAGTGAGCACACGGGTAGCAACACAGAGACAGGAGGGGCAACGGCCATGGGAAGGGAGGAGGCAGAGCAGCCGACCGTGAAGGAAGAGCCAGCGCAGCAGGCAGAGCGACAGCCGGAGTGGGTAATCAGAGAAGGGGTGTCGGAGGAGGACGCCACGAAGTTGAAAGAAGTCCTTGCTAGGCACCGGGCCGCGTTTGCTTACTCACTGAAGGAGGTTGGGCGGTGCAACATGGCGGTGGTCACGTTGGATTTGACGCCAAACATCCCAGTGTATCAGCGGCGGCGACGCATGACAGCGGAAGAGACACTGATATGTAAGGAGAAATGTGAGGAGCTGATGGCGGCAGGCTTCATCTGAAAATCGAATTCAGAATACGCAGCAGCCACGGTGGTAGCAGCACGAACAGACCTGACAGGCAAGGTGCTTTCCAAGAGAATGTGTGGGGATTACCAGGGCCTCAACAAAATCATGATCATGAAAAGGTATCAGACGCCAATGCCGGACGAAATCTTTGATCTGCTAGCCGAAGCGCTCGTGTTCACTACACTAGACTTGCGTTAGGGGTTTAACCAGATCCCCATAGCCGAAGCAGACAAGAAGAAGACAGCGTTTCATGGGCCAGACGGGCAATACGAATGGAACTTCCTACCCTTCGGGCTGAAGACCGCATCGCCAGAGTTCCAGCAGGTCATGGACCAGGTGCTGCGGGAGGTTAAGAACGCAGCATGTTACATCGATGACGTCATCGTGTTCAGCACAGACAGCAGCTCGCACGTGCAGGACGTAGAGGCCGCGCTGAGCGCCATTCAGGGGGCAGGTCTGACCTGCCATCCAGGGAAGTGCAAGTTCGGGAAAACGACAGTCGAGTACCTGGGGTTCGAAGTGGAAGGGGGGAAGATTGGGATTCAGAAGGCGAAAGTGGAAGTACTGGACCGCGTGGCCACACCGAAGGATCGGACTACCTTGCGGGCGCTACTGGGGTTCTTAAACTACTACCGAAAGTTCGTCCCGAACTTTAGTAGCCGCGCCGCAGCACTGAACCAGCTACTCAGGGACGACAAGCCGTGGGAATGGGGACCAGACCAAGAGAGGGCGGTGCAGGACCTGATGGGAGCCGTGAAGAATGGGGCAGTGCTGGAGCTGCCCAGAGCAGACTTGCCCTTCACCCTATACACCGACTGGAGTAATGCGGGCATGGGGGCGGTGCTGGCGCAGATGAAGGGTGAGGTGGAGAAGGTGGTGGCCTTCGCTAGCCGAAGTTGCAACGCGGCAGAAGCCAACTACTCATCGTACGAAGGGGAGGGGCTGGCGGTAGTCTGGGCGGTGAAGCACTTCAGGGTCTACCTGCAGGGAAGGAAGTTCACGCAGGTGACAGACCACCAGCCGCTGCTCTGGCTTATGCAGACACCTGACCTGACTGGGAGGAACGCTGGCTGGGCAATGAAGCTACAGGAATATGATTTTGAGATCCGGCACCGCCCAGGCAAGACCATGCAGCACGTGGACGGCCTGTCCAGGAATCCGCCGGAGGTGCAGCCGTCGGCCTGCCTCATGGCTATGGCGAAAGAGGCAGCTAGAGGACACGCATGGGGGAAGACTAACGGGGGGCCGGCAGATATTTGGGAGGATCAGGAGGCATTAGCTTGGATACAAGGGGCAACCACAGAAGAAGGAGCAGTGCCAGCCAGGGTGCGCGCCAGGGGAGAGCACTACCGCTGGTTCAAAGAACAAGTCCAGCTCCGCACGGGGGAAGGATAGAAGCACGTCCCGGCGCCGGCCGAGCAACAGGCCATTATCAAAGAAGTCCACACGAAGCTGGGGCACTACGGGCCACTGCGCACACAGCAGTTAGTACAGACGGGATGGTGGTGGGCGGGTATGCGACGGCAGATTAAGGAGTGGGTGGAGAAGTGTGAGGCATGTTGCAGGAACAGAGCGGTGCTGGAGAGGGAGAAGGCGGAGCAGCTGCCCTTGCCCATAGTAAGCCTAGGCTACCGCTGGTCACTGGACATAGCAGGGGAGCTGCCGGTCACAACCAAGGGGAGAAGGTACATCCTCCTCATGGTAGAGCATGTCAGCAAGTGGGCCGAAGCGAGGCTGCGAGTGCACAAGACAGCCGAGGCAGTGGGAGAGGCGTTTGAGGAGATGGTTATAACCAGGCTGGGGGCATGCGGGGAGGTATTGATTCCTGCAGGATGCGTGTGCTTCCTGAAGGAAGAGCCAGACTGCGTGTGGAACTGCAAAAACAGGTGAACTGAGAATACCTCCTTTGTGGATATCACCTGCGATAGGGCATGAGAATACCTCCTTTGTGGATGGCCAAATCACCTCCTTCACCCCATGGAACATCTCCATGTATTCTGATTCCACAGAAGAGAGTGCTGTCTCCGTCTGCTTCTTTGACCTCCAACTAACCGGTCCTCCTCCAACTACGCAGATGTATCCTCCCACAGATGAGGAATCCTCCTTCTCAGAGGCCCACGTAGCATCGGTAAAGCAAGTGAGAAAGAGCTTGCCTTCTCCAAGCCTCTCCCCCTTCTCTTTCAGCACCTCAACCACTTTCTGCTTCACCTGTGCAGATGCGGAGTATTGAACTCAAATGCTTGGGTGAGAGTTCAGATACTTCACCACATGCTCAGCTGCATCCACCTGCTCTTGTGATGGATTCTGCACCACCCTAGCCAGCTGCCCAACCGAGAAAGAGATGTCGGGCATTGTGTGAACTGCTGCATACAAGAGGCTGCCCACCAAGGATTGAAATTGCTGCTGCTCCTCGGCTTCAACCCCTTCATCCTCTGCAGCTTTCACAAGCTTGAATTCTGCTGGCAAGGGAGTTGCAACTTCGCGCTCATTCTCAATCCCGCACTTCTCCCCCAGCTCCTTGATGAACTTCTCTTGGTGCAGCTTCAACCACCTATGATCCAGATCCCTCTCCACATGCATCCCGAGATAGTACTTTACCTCCCCAAGGTTCTTGCACTTGAAGTTCTCCATCAGCTGCTGCTGCACCTTCTGGATCTCCTTCATGCTTCTGCTAAAGAGAAGAATATCGTCCACATAGACCAGAAACAGCACCAGCTTCTCCCCCTCCCCCTTGAGAAAGAGGCTCTCATCACAGCTGCTGGTCCTGAATCCCATCTCCTCTAAAACAGCTGCCAACTTCTGGTACTAGCAGCGTGGCGCCTGCTTCAAGCCGTAGATGGACTTTTTCAGCTTGCACACCCTGCCCGTACCATCCTCATACCCAGGTGGCTGCGTCATGTACACATCCTCCTCTAAAATCCCATTGAGGAATGCCGTAGATATATCTATCTGAATGATGAATTTTCAACTAACGGTTGCATCTGCCAACAAGACACGGAGGGTAGGGGGTTTGGCAGTGGGAGCAAAGATCTCATTGAAGTCCCGCTTCTCCTTCTGCATAAACCCCTTAGCCACCAGCCTACTCTTGTAGATGGTGACCTGTCCCTTGTCATCGGCCTTGATCCTTAGCACCCACTTGCATTGTACCGCTTTCTTTCCCTCAGGCAGCACCACTAGTTCCCAAGTGCCATTCTCCAGCAGGCTCTGGTACTCAGCATCCCTAGAAGCTAGCCATTTGTCCCTATCTGGTCCAGCTAATGCCTCCTCCATGCTAGCTGGTTCCTCTGGTGCAAGGGGAAGAAAACAGTAGGCAGGTTCATCCTCCTCATCCGGATCATAGCCATGCGGTAGAATCAGCAATGCCTCCTCTGTCCCAAGCTGCTGCTCTGCTACATCAGCTCCTACAGTCAGCTTCTTAGTAGCCATACGGGTACGTCCTGGCCTGGAGACGGGTGTCTCCCATCCCCTCATAACAACACCCTTCGGCTTCTTAGTTTTCCCTGCTGCTGCTCTCCTCCCTCGGATCCAGCAGCTCCACTAGTGCTACCGCTAGTCTCCACACCATCACCTCCACCAGCAGGTGCCTCGTGCACCTTCTCTCCATCACCACCCTTTGCAGCTACCTCCTCTCCCTCCTCCCACACACTAGGAGTCAGGTCCAGCTGCATGGTGATTTCCTCCATCTGTTGGGACACCCTGGCCTCCGGCTGTTTCTCCCAGCTCCCATACATCATGCCCTCAACAAACTTCACATCCTTGCTGTCAAACAACACACCCTTGGAAGGTTCCCACAGCAGCCATCCCTTGCTCTCAGCAGCCAGCCCCAAATGCACACACCAGATTGCACTTGCCCCCAACTTACTGTGGTAGGTCTTGGGCATGTTGGCGACTGCCATGCAACCGAACACCTTCAGCATGTCCACTGGCGGCTTCCTCCCAAACCACCTCTCCAACGGCACCCACAAGTCATCCCCAACCTTGGTGAGTACCCTTTTTCTAGCGACCGTAGTGTGCCGAACAGCATGGGGCCACATCAAGTTGCCCAGCCCAGATTCTATGAGCAGCGCCCTAGCTGTCTCCAGAATTGTCCGGTTCACCCGCTCTGCTACACCGTTAGACTGTGGGGTGTAAGCCGTGGTCAGCTCCCTCTGGATGCCTTCCTTCTTGAGCCATGCCATCATCTCAGCTCCAAGGAACTCACCACCCCGATCTGTCCTAATCCGCTTCACCACACACTCCATTTGCTTCTCCACGAATGACAGCCAATCTTCCCGTATCGTAGAGGCGGCATGGTCCTTCTGCTTCAGAGAATATGCCCACATAAGCCTGCTCCAATCATCCACTATGGTCAGAAAGTACCGCTCCCCCTTGTGTCCCTGAACCGGCAACGGACCCACCAAGTCCATGTGGACCAGCTCCAACAGCTTCTGGCTCCTGCCAGCCACAGTATGGAAGGGGAAACGAGTAAACTTTGAGAGCAAACAGATTTCACAATTCTCATCAGGTAGCTGTCTGTTCAGCTTCAGACCCTTAACTGCTCCATCTTTCTCCAACTGCTTCAACAAGGGCATTGCCACATGCCCCAAGCGTCGGTGTGCCGTTGCACAATCCGTCTCCCCAGATCTGGCTCACACTTTCACACCAACCCCTCCAACGGCGTTGCACTCCCCCTGGGATGCAGACCCCTCTCCAGCCTGCCCCCCACCATGCCACGCCAACGCCGGCAGCTGCCACATGGATCTGTACACGTCTGTGCTCTCGTGCAGATCCCAAAGCACCCGATTGCCCAGCTGCCCCTTATAAGTGCGTGCCCCATCCGTGCTAGTGCTCACCCCAGCCTTCCCAAGCTTACGAAGGGAGATGAGGTTGGCCTTGAGTTCAGGAACGAGAAGAACGACGTGCAGCACCACCGGCTTGCCACCTGCTTCGTTAAACGCAGCTCGTCCCGCACCAGCCACCTTCAGCGCGTGTCCAGAGGCGGAGCACACCTCGTTGATCGGTGCAGCGCGTACGTGGTCCAGCAGGTCCTTGCGCGGCGTCATCGTCCAAGCAGCGCCCGTGTCCAACACCCAATAATCCAGGGGGTGCAGCTCTGCTCCAACCTTGGCAGAGGCGTCTTCTTCCTCCCCCTGCTCCCCCTGTTCTACAATATGGAAGAACTGGCCCGCGGTGCACTCCTTATTTTCCGCACCGTCGTTGCTCTTCGGGTTGTTGTCGGACGAATCGGCGACCATGCTCGCGCTGTTTTTCTGGTTCCTCCGCGCGCCGCCATCCTGGTGACGATTCTGGGGGGTCCATCCATCGGGTTTCTTATAGCACAAAAACCAGGGGTGCCCCTCCTTCTCACAATACCAGCAACTCCCTTTCATTTTGCCACCAGCACCCGACTTGCCCACACGTCCAGATTTCGCACCGCGACCCCAACCGGTACCTCCTTGTTGGTCGTTGGAGTTGTCGTCCTTCTTTGCACCGCGTCCAGCACCACCGAAGCCACGTCCTCTGCCACGTCGGCTTCCTTGCATCCCATAGCCGCTGCTGCCTTCGTCTCCACCCCTTAGTTGGCGGCGACGAAAGTCCTCCTCCAGAATCTTTGTCCACACCCACTCGAGTGTCCACGAGCTCTGGTTCTGCAGCAGGCTCAATCCGCTCGTGAATTGAAGCCACGATTCCGGCAGCAGCGAGAGCATCTTCAGGCGCTTGCTCTGCTCCGGGTAGGTGATTCCCGCGGTCGCCAACTTTGCGTAGAGGTCGCGCAATTCGTCAAGGACAGGTTGCACCGGCTTTCCCTCGCTCTGGCGCAATACGGACCGCTCCCTCTCCAGCATCAACGTTGCAACAATGGAGGTCGGGGCGTGCAGCTCCTTCAACACGGTCCACGCCTTCGGACCGCACTCAACCTCTGGCAGCAGGTGCATGACGTGGTGACGCTGGTTCAGCTCCAAACTCTGCGACATCAAATAGTAGCCAGCCGAGGAGCGCTCGTCCCAATCTTCCTACAGCGCGGGGTCACTCGGTCTAGGCTCCTCCCCAATCATATGTTTTAGCAATCCAATCTAACCGAAATATAGTTGCATTTTCAAGGCCCAATTATCATAGCCCTCACCATTGAACTTCTCGACGGTGAAATTCTTCAGCACCTCCTTGACCAGCGAGCCCTGGTTTGTTCGCGCTCCCCTTGGCGCTGAAACACCAAAATCATGGCTGCCGCTACGATCTTGGGCTGAAGATTCACCAGCTCCCGTCGAGGTGTTGCCCGCCATAGCTACCTATATCGAGGATCACTATAAGGCAGCTCTGATACCAGCTTGTTGGTGTAAGGGCCCAATAAACTCAAGCTATTCAGACTTAATCAAACTTAAAACCTTTCCTCGGGGTCACCTCGAAGGGTCCTTGGGTGCCTGGTACAAGACCAGCCCCTATCCTCGGGGCAGAGTTTGTAGAGAGAGGGATCAAGAATGACTTAGTCAAAATAACAAGAGTACCTTGAACGTCGCGCAGCGTATCGTGCAGACCGTCGACCGGATTAAGCTCAGAATTTCCTATATCGAAGCTCACTCCAAGAGCTTTAAAATAAGCCAAGTTGCCTCGCGAAAAGTTCTGCCATTACAAAGTTATGGCTCGGACAGCGTTTGCCTAGCGTTGGAGTGCTAGCGTACTAGCGTTGACTCAGGTAGCATTCCGCCGTCGCACCGCGTAGAAACAAAATTCCTTGAAGGGAGGAATTCGCTTGAATCAAATCGACTATATTCAGGTACAAACAGAGAAGGAATATATAGTTCTAGCTAGCAAGGACCTTGGGAATAAACCTGGGAACAACTAGGGATGATCCCAAATAATTCCAAGCAACAGAACCAACCTGGCTGGACAAAACAGCAGGTGGTAGGTTGGTAAACAACCTCTGGTTATGTTTTTCCAACCTGGGAAAACAACAACCAGGTTCAGGTCCTAAAAACAGAACCTGTCTTGTCTTTGCCCAACCAGCCAAATGCTGGTTCCACTGGTTTCCCCTGGCCCTGTAGCATGCAGATACAGACAAACAACATCCAACCTTCACCTAAATTATACCCCTATAGTGCCTGCCCTGCTACACTATAGTCAACCAAACAAAACAGTACAATTTCGAGTTGGATAGAACTGAATCTGCACAATCAATTCAAACGAACCGCAAAGCTTCCATCTTGGGTTCCTTTGCGAGCTCGTCCTTTCTACTTGTATTGTTCATAGCGCGTACAATGTTGTGCCGAAGCGCATAATGCGCGAGTACCTGCAAATGCTTCAAGCAAAAATTGCGAAAGCTAACAAACACACGAACATTCCATTCACACCCAAATGCATTCGCACACGCATACTCATACAAACAGACGGCAGGATGTTGTGCAATGTTAATTTGCACCCAGTAATGGAAAGGGAAACGGGTACTTTTGAGAGAAAACAGGTGGCTGCCCATTCTGCTTCAGACCCTTGACAGCTCCATTCTTCTCAAGCTGCTTTGGCAAAGGCATTGCCACATGCCCCAAGCGTCGGTGTACCATTGCCCAATCCGTCTCCCCAGATTTGGCGGACACTTTCACTCCAACTGCTCCAACAGTGTTGCACTCCCTTTGGGATGCAGGCCCCTCTATAGCCTGCCCCCCACCATGCTACACCAATACCCAGTTGCCACATGCATCTGTACACATCTTTGCTTTCGTGCAGATCAAAAAGCATCTGGTTGCCCAGCTTCTTGCTGTAAGTGTGTGCCCCATCCGTCTAGTGCTTATTCCAGCCTTTGCAAGCTTACGGAGGGAAATTAGGTTGGCCTTAAGGTCGAGGACAAATGGAACGTCATGAAGCATCACTGGCTTGCCATCTGCTCTCTTGCATGCAGGTCATCCTGCACCAGCCACCCCTTCAACGCGTGTCTCAAGGAAGAGCACGCTTGGTGCAGCATGTAGGTCGACTAGCAGGTCCTTGCACGGCGCCATCACCCACGCAGCACCCGTGTCCAACACCAAAAATTCCAGGGGGTGTAACTGTTCTCCAACCTTGGCAGAACCGTCTCCTTGCTCCCCCTTGTCTCCAACATGGAAGAACTGGCCTGCGGTGCGCTCCGCTTTCTTCTCGGCATACAGCCTATACAAAGGTAACGCACTCACTCTTAGAACCAACCATACGGAAATGTAGTGCTCCTACTCTTAGTACCATCCATACGGGTAAGTAACACGCATACTGTTAGTACCGTCCATACCGGTAAGTAACAAACTTATTGTTAGTACCAACCTACGGGAAAGTAGTGCACTTAGTTTTAGTACCAACTATATGCGCAATAAATGCACCTACCCTTAGTACCAACCATGTTGGAAAATAACGCAGTTACTCATATTACCAACCATATGGGAAAGTAAGGCACTTCTCTTCGTACCAACTAAACGGGAAACTAATGTTTTTACTCTTCGTAACATCCACACGGGAAATTAATGTACCCACTCTTAGTACCAACCATACGGAAACGTAAAACACTTACTCTTAATACCAACCATTCGGGAACATAGTGCACTTACTCTTTGTAACCAACCATACGGGTAAGTAACGCGCTTCTTTATAGTACCACATTACAAAAAGGTAAACTTAATCTTAGTACCATATATATGGGAAAGTGTCGTACTCACTCTTATTACCTACCATACGGGAACGTAACGCACATATTTTAGTACCAACCAAACGCACTTATTCTTATCACCAACTATACGGGTAAGTCACGCACCTATTTATAGTACCTACCATATAGGAAAATAAGCTTCTTACCTATATTACCAACCATATGCGAAAGTAACGCCCTTACTCTTACTACCAATCATACGGCTAAATAGCTCTCCACCATACTGATAAATAACGCACTTATTCCTAGTACCAGCCATACAAGAAGGAAACGCACTTACTCCTATTGCCAACTATACAGGTGAGTAACATACTTACTTTTAATACCATCCATATGAGTAAGTAACGCACATACTTTTAGTACCAACCATATGGGAAAATAAAACCCTAGTACGAACCATACGGGTAAGTAGTGCATTTACCCCTAGTTCAAACCATACAAATAAGTAACGCGCCCACTCATTGTACCATCGATCGATAAATAACGCATTTACTTTTTGTACCAACATAAGAGAAGTAAAGCACTTACTCCTAGTACTGATCAGACAGTAAGTAACGCACTTATTCCAAGTACCATCCATACGAGTAAGCAACGCACCTATTTGTAGTACCAACCATACGGGAAAATATAGCAGTTACTCCTAGTACCAACCATACGGGAAAATAAAGCAATTACTCCTAGTACCAACCATACAAGTAAGAAACGCACTTACTCGTAATCCCAACCATATAAGAAGGTAACTCATTTACTCTTAGAACCAACCATACATGTACGTAGTGCACGTACCCTTATTACCATCCATACGGGTAAATAACGCGCATACTGTTTGTACCATCCATACCAAGAAGTAACGAACTTGTTTTTAGTACCAACCATACGGGAGAATAACACACTTATTCCAAGCCGTTGGGTGCGCAACTGCTTGGAGCATTCCACGACACCGTACCAGCTGCTGACTGGCAAGAAGACTGACGTCACACTGGTGCAAGTGTGGAGCTACATGGTGCAGTTCATGATTCCCGAGTAGTAGCACGGTGGGAAGCTGGCGCCGAAAGCTTGCTGGGGACTTCACCTTGGAGTGTTGCTGGAGAGCAAGGGCTGGGAGGTGCTATAATTAACCGAAAACAAGGTGGTCATGTCGGTCGAGGCATCTACAATGAGACGCTCTCGCTGGGGGTGTGGTAGGTGAGGTATGGACCGACGTCGTGGCGGACGCAGGCATACCCGCCGACATACACCTCGACGGCGACATTTCCGCTGCTTGCTGAGGTTGACGAGTGTGCTAATGAGGACCTCGAGGAAGTCCCACCCTCACCCCCTCCTGTTCCTACTGGTCCACCCTACGTCACCGATCTGCACGTGCAACCGTCGACGAGAGGGGAGGAAGTGCAGAAGGGGGCAGCAGAAAACCCACCGACAGGCAAACGACATACAGGGAAGTCGAGAGGGGAGCTGTTGACGAAAGAGAAGTTGGCAAGCAGGCAACGAGAGGGAAGCAGCCAATTCAAGAAGCTCTTTGACGACAATATCCGTAGGGAAGAGTCTACCGACATAGACGTGGTGGAGGTCCTAGTTGAGAAGCCAGAAACTCTGACGCTCAGGTCGGATTCGGAAGCCATCTAAGCGGCTGAAATTCAATGCTTGTCTTCCGCCAACCGCCTTCATTATGCTGCTCGATGATGTGGGCGTCGGCGTTGACCTACCGGAGCTTGAATCCGATATTTACGCCGACCCCAGACACTGCTGGGACATCACAACGATGATGGTGAAGGAGGCGTTGGCAAGCGATGAAGGCCACTATGGACGAGGAGATCCGTAGCCTTATCACCAACGGCACGTGGGAGCTGGTCGAACGCCCGCGCATTGTCAACATCATGAACTGGTGGGTGCTGATGACCAAGTACCATATCTACAACACCGTCGAACACCACAAGGGGAGGCTGGTCGTGAAGGGCTTGATGCAGGTGTACGACGCCGACTATGACGAGACGTACGCGCCACTCGGGAGAGCCAACACATCAAGTGCGCGACACTCTCTTTGACCGAGTCGGAGTACGTGCGGCCACCAAGGCAGGCAAGGAGGGACAACGGCTTTGCTTCCTTCATGCTGGGACGCCGACTGTCTTTTGGGTGGACAACAAGTCACCATCATGGTCGCCGAGGGCCTGGGGCTGTAGGCAAACCTCAAGCACATGGAGCGGCGATATGGTTGGCTCCAGCATATGGTGAAGCACAGGAAGCTCGTGCTGAAGTACATTCCGACACCGAGCAGCCGGCCGACTTCCTGACGAAGAAGCAGCACTTTGTGGCCTTCAACTGGTGCCCCGTCATAATCAGCCAAGTGCGCCTGGCCGACGTCAGCAACAATGACGACGACGTGTAGCAGTAGGTGCCATGCCCGTTTTGCATGGTTGGTGCGGTGATAGCGTGGTGTGTGTTGGGTACACGTCGGCGACGAGTTTACGCCGTGGAGTTCTGCCGTGCGGGTTGGGTTTCCAACCATGAGCACGGCATGGGAGTATTGACAGGAATTGAATGTTGGCCCTGCCCTTGCTTGGGCCAAGCAGACGTTGTGGTTGGGTGCACGGGACAAGCAGCCAACCTTCTGCATGGTTCGACGCGTGCACGTCAGCCAAGTTGGTCAACCTGCAGAAAACTTCTACGAAGCCGCCAACGATGGGAAGCAGGCGGCAGACTTCTATTCGTGCGATCAATGAAGGTGGTTGTCGACCTATATGGGATTTGTCGATGAGCTGTCGATGAGGGGTCTTCGACGGCAGCAGCTGAGTAAGCTGGTCGATGGAAGGTTACATCGACCAGGGTGTTGGGTGGTCGACCCGGTCAACCAAGTAACCTGCTCGACAAGGTTCTGAGGATGCACGCGAGCATAGTCAAGGCTGTGATGGCAAAGGTGACCTCTGGCTGGTATTGTGAGGTCGATGTGGCTGATCAGGTGCCGACGGACAGATGACGGTGCATATCAAGAGTTTGCAGGCACATGCAAAGTAGGTGCGCGCGTGTGCACTGCTGTCATCTGTGGGTGCAACGCTGGACGGCTGCCCTGCTGTAGCGTTGGCAAGCAGTCAACCTTCTCTATTGGCAAGCAGCCTTTCTTCAGCGCTGGCATGGTTCCTGTACGCGAATGCTGGCAGGCGGTCGACCATGCTGAGCTGGCGTGCCAGGCTGCTAGGTTGCTACGCTCTGATGTGGTCATTCTTGCCATTGCTTGTTAAATCATTATGCAATACAACTTTCCATAATAAAGTCTTGTCAAGTCATCCTATGAATGTGCAAGTGATAAAGAATGCACGCAAAGCTACGATTGACTCGTGCTAACCCTGTATTATAGCTCCCACCATTATAGAGTGAGTCTTCGTACGGGTACGTTACGCTCATATTCCTAGTACTAGTCATACGAGTAAGTAACGCACTTACTCTTAGTACCATCCATACGGGTAAGTAGCACACCTCTTCTTAGTACCAACCATATGGGTAAGTAACACACTTACCCATTGTACTATCATAAGGGAAGTAATGTACTTTCTCTCAATACAATCCATATGGGTAAATGACGCACTTACTCTCAATACCAACCATACGAGAAAGTAACGCACTTACTGTACTAATAACACAGGGAAAGTAACGCACTTACTATTAGTACCATACATACGTGTAGATAACACACTTACTCTTAGTATTAACCATACGGAGAAACAATACACTTACTCTTAGTACCAACAATACGGGAAAATAATACACTTACTTTTAGTACCAACCATACGAATAAGCAGCGCACATACTCTTAGTACCAACCAAATGCATAAGTAACGCATTTACTCATAGTACCAACTAGACGGTTACGTAATGCACTTACTCCAAGTACCATTCAGACGGATAAGTAACGCACGTACTATAAGTACCAACCATATTGGAATGTAACGCACCTACTCTTAGTACCATCTGTAAGGGTAAGTTACGCACTTACTCACTACCAACTATATGGGTAAGTAACGCACTTAGTCGTAGTACCAGCCGTACATGTAAGTAATGCACTTACTCTTAGTACCAACCATACAAGTAAGTAGCGCACCTACTCTTAGTACAAACCAGATGGATAAGTAACGCACTTACTCATATTACCGATCATATGGGAAAGTGACGCACTACCATCCATACGGGTAAGTAACGCACGTATTCTTAGTACCAACCATATATGTAAGTACCGCACTTACTGTTAGTACCATCCATATGGGTATGTAATGCACTTACTCGACTGCAAATTCACAGGGTATGTGCGACAAAATCGAATGGCCGACCTTGCAGAGCACGAAAGGTTGAAGGCTTGTTGCTACTTTTCCCCTTTGATAATCCAATTTATGAGTTGGCTCTTCCACTTGCTTGCTCACTCGCATCCCCTCCTGCCCCATGCATCCTGAGATGATGCGGACCGTTGATCTAGGACCATTCAAACACACAGTGGTCAATAGGCTGGAGCTGCGCAAGGCAGACTTTGGCTACATGGACAGGCTCCTCTCCACCTATATGCACTTCATCTAATCTGCCGCCTTCATCACCCCCTCCCTCATCTTTGGGCTTTGCGGTACGTGTTCCATCTTGACACATCAAGTCCGTTCTGCTCCCCCTTTAACGCCAGCCCATCTGGTTTCATTCAACGTAAAGTGTTTCTAAGGTTTGCTTTAGGAGGAACCTTCTTTCGTTCATTTCCTTTCTCATCCCTCCCTTCCCCTCCCCTCCTCTCCGCACCTCTCCCCTCCCCTCTTTTCTTATCCCGACTCATTTCTTTTCCATTCCTCTTTCATGGTCCCAACCATGGGGTGCAAACAACTATGATGTGAATGTGCTATGCCATCTGGTGCTGGCGAAGCTAGCAGAGAAGTGCGCCCCATCGGAACTGGCACTAGTGGGTGCACTGGTGAAGCCATTAGAGAAGACTTTGACTATGCGTGTGAGGACAGACGCCGTGAAGCAGGAGGTGGATTGCAACGAGGACATGATCTGCGGCACCCTGCTTGCTGTGCACGCACTGTCCTGGATTACATAGAATGGTCTTGCTTCGATCGAGTAAGTGGCATGGCTGGAAGAAGCAGGTGAGCGGTGCGGTGGTATGGACTGCAACGATGCCGTGAAGCAGGAGGTGGACCGCAACGAGGACATAATCCACAGCACCCTGTGTGCCTGGATCAGGTGAGAGGTGTGGCAGGAAAAAGCAGAGGGTGTGGTGGTGTGGACTACAACGAGAGCATGATCCACAGCGCCCTGCGTGCTGTACACGCGCTCTCGTGCATCAAGTGAGATTGTGCGTGCTTGGACCAAGCAGGTGGAGTGGCTGGAAGAAGCAGGTGAGTCATCTGGTGGTGGGCATTGCATGACACCGTGAAGCAGGTGAACTGCAATGAGGACATCATCTACAGCACCTTATGCATTGCGCATGCTCTCTCATGGATCAGGTTAGTGCCATGCAGCCACATTTGCTCGTGCAGCTTTGCCACCTGCTTGCTACAAAAGCCTTCAGGCTTTCGCACTCACACCCTCCATTCACCCCTGCCTCTCTTGTTGAACACAAAGTACTACCTCTTCTCTGCTCTCTCTTCCTCCCACTCACCCTCAACCCCTTTGTTGACAGGAGTTGGCGTCGCCCTCGCTTGGACAAAACTGACTTTGTGGTCGGGTGTGTGGGAGGAGCAGTCGACCCTTTGCAGTATTTGAGATCCAGAGTTTTTTCGCAGGTTGGGACAATGACCTTGTGCACAAGGTGAGGGGTTGCCAGTACACGAGGTGTACTAGGGAACCCATGCAAGAGTAACTGAAGCACCCGCGAGTGCAACGCAAACGTCTCGTGCACGTGTGCAAGTGGCGCAGCTGGTGCAGATGTTCTCAAGTGTTCATCTGCGCAGAGTCGCGTCTCATCCTGCTCACCATCGCGATTGCACAAGAAAAGTTTGGCTAGAACTTCGAATGTGCCCTAATTTCGACCAATGAGGAGCGTGAGTTTCAGAATGTCGACCGAGGTGGTCGACGACCCGCGAAAACGAGTGTCGTCGACCTATGATGACAAAGGTCATCGACCTGCAGGGTTGCTTGGAACTTACCCAGTAGACTAAGTTACCTGTTCGACGAGGTTATGCGAAGGGTCACAAACGTCTTCAAGGTTGATGTGGCGAAGTCGACCGACCAAAGTCGACCGATCTGGTGGTAACGGGAGTAGGCCGAGCTTGCTGAGCACTGTTGCTTCTCAAGCATGTCGAACAACTCCTCGACACGGGGCAGCGGGTATTTATTCATGATCGTAATGGCATTGAGAACGGCAAAGACGTAGGTCACCTTCCTTCTTGCAGGTGAAAAGCTCAAAGCAGCATACGGTGAGGTGCTGGGGAGGATGAGACCTTTCTCAAGAAGGTCATCGAGTTGCCGTTGTAGCTCCGAATGTTTAGCAGTGCTCATGCGATAGGTTGGGCGCACAGGCGGTATGGAGCTCAAATGAGGCGGATGCTATGGTCAAATGCACGCTCGGGTGGAAGTTCAGCAGGTAGTGTCAAACTATAATTGTTTCGTCGTTAGTCGTACACACACACAGGAGCAGCCGCGCGCACGTATTGCTCGCCGCCTTAACCACTACCCCACCCTTAAATGGCTGACTTACCCATCTCTTAGCTGCCCCCCCATGAGTTGAAACCCGCCGCCCCACCTGACACCCGCTGCCCCAGGAGCTGCCTCATGCGCCGCCCCACCAGTAAGCCTTAGCCCCCCCAACTAGCCACACCTGAAAACCAGTCTACCACCCGTACCCGCTGAACCGCACAGAACCGCACAGAACCGCACAGAACGGCACAGAGTCGCACAGAAACGTACTCCAGCCGTACTAGCTGTTGGTGTAAGGGCCTAATAAACTCAAGCTATTAAGACTTTATCACACCTAAAACCTCTCCTCGGGGTCAGCTCCAAGGGTCCTTGGGTGCCTGGTACAAGACCAGCCCCTATCCTCGAGTCTGAGTTTGTAGAGAGAGGAGTCAAGAATGACTTAGCCAAAATAACAAGAGTATCTTGAACGTCGCGCAGCGTATCGTGCAGACCGTCGATCGGATTAAGCTGAGAATTTCCTATATCGAAGCTCGCTCCAAGAGCTGTAAAATGAACCAAGTTGCCTCACGAAAAGTTCTGCCATTACGAAATGTTATAGCTCGGACAGCGTTTGCCTAGCGTTGGAGTGCTAGCGTACTAGCGTTGACTCGGGTAGCATTCCGCCGTCGCACCGCGTAGAAACGAAATTCCAGGAAGGGAGGAATTCGCTTGAATCAATTTCACTATATTCAGGTACAAACAGAGAAGGAATAAATGGCTCTAGCTAGCAAGGACCTAAGGAATCAACCTGGGAACAACCAGGGATGATCCCAAATAATTCCAAGCAACAGAACCAACATGGCTGGACTAAACAACAGGTGGTAGGTTGGTAAACAACCTCTGAATCTGTTTTTCCAACCGAGGAAAACAACAATCAGGTTCAGGTCCTAAAAAACAGAACCTGTTTTGTCTTTGACCAACCAGCCAAATGCTGGTTCCGCTGGTTTCCCCTGGCCCTGTAGCATGCAGATACAGACAAACAACATACAACCTTCACCTAAATTGTACCCCTATAGTGCCTGCCCTCCTACACTAAAGTCAACCAAACAAAACAGTACAATTTCGAGTTGGATAGAACTGAATCTGCGCAATCAATTCAACCGAACCGCAAAGCTTCCATCTTGGGTTCCTTTGCGAGCTCGTCCTTTCTGCTTGTACCGTTCATAGCGCATACAATGTTGTGCCGAAGCGCACAATGGGCGAGTACCTGCAAATGCTTCAAGCAAAAATTGCGAAAGCAAACAAACATACGAACATTCCATTCACACCCAAATGCATTCGCATGCGCATACTCGTACAAACAGACGGCAGGATGTCGTGCAATGTGAATTTGCACCCAACACTAGCTCCCCTGGAACTGCACAGAACCTTATTCCACCCGTGCTACCCCCCCTGGAATTGCACAGAACGGCACTCCACCACCCTGGACTGTTCTTCACTGCTCCCAACCGCACTAAACTGCCCTCCATCGCTCCCAACCGCATACGAGCGCACTTTACACCTGCCACAAGCACGAGAACAGAACTCAGCCGCATTCCACCGCACCAGGCCACTCCTAGATCCACCTGACCGTCCAACAATGTTCCCAACCGCTCTCAACCCCATCCGACCGTTCACCTCCACCATAGAATGCCATCAGTTGCACCATCAGCAGTATAGGCTGCCCCCCCAGCGCACCAACAGCAGCTTAGGCTGCCACGAATAGCACCAGCAGCAACTTAGGCTACCGCCAACGTATCCCCCCCGTACTAGCTTGCCACGTCGTTGTGGCGACAACCGCAGCAACAGCAGTGGTCTCAGCAGCAGCAGTGGCAGTGGCAGCAGCACAGGTGGTTGCAGCTGCAGCACTGGCGGGTTCAGCTGCAGCGAGTGCAGCAACCTCCACAGCGGGGCCCTGACGGACCCGGCCAGAACACACACCGGTACATGGGAGCTGCAACTACAATTGAGCTTTGTGTTTCCGGTCTTGGTGTGTATGTAGTTTCCGGTCCAGGCTCCCCAGATGTTCTTAGTGAGGGAGCAGCAGCCATTACTAGACTAGTACCATCTTTTTGTTGCAGGCTTGGGTGCGACCTCACCGACTGCACGGCTTTCCTTCACCCTAGACTCTGGAGCGTCCAGCTGTTTTTTTCACGATTGCACCGACCTCACGCCTCTGTACACTCCAGTCACTGTCGCTTGGGCTGACCCCTCCGTAGTATCTGTAGTTGTTAAGAGCACCACCACTCTCCCGTGTCCAGCGGCTCCCTATGGGTTTCTCACAGGTTACTACACCCCCTCGTTCTCTAGGAACCTGGTGGGTTCCAGTTACCTCCACGACCTCGGAGTTGTCACCACTTTCCCACTGCACGAGCCTGTTGCTTCCTGCACAGTCGGTGCCACTGAGGTGCCTCTAGCCACTTTCCACAGGACGTCGGGCTCTGGTCTGTACTCACTATACACTGGGTCCCACCACACTGGGTCAGGTCAGGTCAGGTCAGGTAGCTGCTGTGTCGTGCGACTGTCGGTCACTAACCCACCCGTCGGTCCTCTAGCACCACCGTCTTGGTCACCCGTCGTTCCCACGTCTCAGTAGGGAGATACGTTACCTTCTGGTCTCAGGTCTCCCAGCGTCGCTTGCCCCGCTTCCTCGCTCGCCTGCGCCGCCCCTGTGTCGAGGGTCTGCAGCGCGCTGCCCCTCACTCCTCGTCATTCTCCCCCACCACGGCTCCTTTACAGACCCTGTATTTGGACGTCTGGGGCCCCTCCCTTTTCAGTGGCCCACGTCAAGAGCGCTACTTCCTGATTGTGGTGGACGACTACTCTCGCTACACCACGGTTTTCCCCCTGTGACGGAAGGCCAATGTGCCTACCGTCCTTGAGCCTTGGCTACTAGCGAGGGTTGGCGTCCAGGGCCTGTGTGGGCTCCGCCTACACTTGGACCGTGGTGGTGAGTTTTCTTTTACTCGCCTGGAGACGTTCTGTCAGGGTAGAAGGATTATTCAGTCTTACACGCTATCGCCGCAGCAGAACGGGGTAGCCGAGTGACGCATCGGCCTGGTCATGGAGGTTGCCCGGACCTCCATGTGCCATGCCGGTGCCCCCCAGTTTTTGTGGCCTCAAGCAGTCCGCTATGCCGCGCACCAGCAGAACCTGTGGCCTAGTGATGCACGGCCACGGGTAACGCTGATCTTCCTTGTGGACAGGCCTTGTGGCCCTTTGCTTCTGTAGAGATGCTTGTCATGCATGTTGTGTACTCTTGCATCTTTTATATCTGCGATATCCTTGCATGTGGACTGGCCTTGTGGCCTCTTGCTTGTTCTCGGACTGTGTGGTGACCTTGAGCTCCACCCCGAGAGTTGCTTTGTCCTTGTGAACTGGTTTTGTGACCGTTGCTTCTTGTTGCTGACTGGTCGTGTGACCCTTGCTCTTAGGTTGTGTGTTGCTTTTCACATGACTACTGTCACCTAGACTATGGGGGTGTGTCAAACTATAATTGTTATAGTTTGTATTGTTTAGTCTAGGTGGTGTACACATTGGTTAGTGCCCGAGTTAGGTTTGCTATATCCACCCTTGTACTTGCTCATTCTGTATAACCGTGGAGGAGATCCTGTATGGGTGATGGCAGAGGAGTAGCTGATGCTTCAGATTTGGGAGCTGTGAAGATGACTAGGAGATGATGAGGAGGAGGTGGTGAAGGAGGGGTGGGGGCTGAGGGATTAATAACTTCAGAGAAGGGGCAGAAGAGAATGGCGTGGCAGCTGGGTTGGGTGGGGTGGAGAAGGAGGAGGTGTTGTGAGAGTACGACAGCTTATGCCAGCTATGCTTGCTTGCCTTTACTTTATCATGCTATTTCTAGCATAGGATAATTATATGCATGCATGAATTGCTTGATTTCCTAGGCTAGGTGCTTTCCTATATTTTATTATAGTTATAGCACCGAGCTAGGTTGCGTGCACCGAATTCTGGCTTTTCGGTTGCCACCGAATTGCCTTCTACCGAATTCGGTAAGGATCCGTTCGGGACGCTACACGGCCCGTGGAACCTTCGCGTAACACCTGGTTACGGGGCCTTGTGTCGAGCCTATATATAGCCTCGTGTTGTACCCAGGTGAACATGCAATTCGACTCAATTCTCATTCTCTTTTCTGAACTCGATCCTAGATCCTCACACTTGGTAATGAGAGCCTGTTTAGACGCGAAGTTTTTCGAACGCTAAAACCTAGCTTTTAAAACCGCGGGGGCGACGACGGG
Organism: Closterium sp. NIES-65; assembly: GCA_948144175.1. NCBI lineage: Eukaryota > Viridiplantae > Streptophyta > Zygnematophyceae > Desmidiales > Closteriaceae > Closterium > Closterium sp. NIES-65. Next base: position 511,073 of record CANXME010000149.1, read on the forward strand.
AAGCGCCAATTTCGGGTACGTAAACCAGTTCCGCGCTATTTTCTAACATCCCCCTCGAACCGGTTTTCGAACACTCCTCAGGTCCAGTGGCAAAAAAGTTGGAATTTTGACCGTCGGATCGATTCGAATCTCAACGGCCTCGAGAATTTCGCCCAAAGAAGTTGGAAGTTGGAGCGTCGGATCGAATTTCTTCTCAACGGCCGAGATCAGAAGCGAATTTCAACTAAGGGAGAATTACGCGACCAACAGAATCAGCCCTCGTCATTTCTGCAGTCAAATCGACTCACAGTGAGATGACCAGCGCCTAAAATTCATTTATTTTCGTCGCAAATCTTCCTATAAATCGCCAAATGGAGGAAAACGGTGATAATTCCGTACGGAAAATTACGGAGTTACACACCGGCTTGGACCAGACGCGAGCGACACTCCAGCGAATAGAGGCGCTTCTCGCGAACCAGTCCGCAGCCGCCACAGCAGCAGCGACCACAGCGACTGCAACACCGACAACTCCAGCAGTAGTGGCGACACCGACATTTCACGGACCAATGGCACCACTGTCGCCGAATCTCAAAGCAGCACGACCGAGGCTCCCGGAGGCGTTCGATCCAAGCGCGAAGGGATCCGACGTCCGGCGATTCGTGGCCACCCTCGAAATTTACTTCGAGGACATTGGCTGTTCGACCCCGCAACACGACGCAGCAAGGATTCGGCTCGCAGCGACACTGTTACGTGGACCGGCTCTCCAATGGATTTACTACACCGACGTAGCCCGCGGGGAGAAAACGTGGCAGCTGTTTCGGGCAGATTTAATCGAGCGTTTCGAACCAATTAATACAACCTACATGGCGCGGCAGCAGATACACCAACACAAGCAATACAGTAGTGTAACACGGTACACGCAGCAGATGGAGTTACTGTACAACCGCATCACCGACCTGACCGAAGGCGAAAAAATCCAGGCGTACACCGAAGGGTTAAAAATGGATATTTGGCGGCAGGTGATTGCGGCGAATTACAACAGCTACAAAGACATCGTGCGTGCTGCCGAGCGATACGACGCGCTGACTCGAAGTCAACTCGAAACACGACGCTTCACGCCGAACCGTACATTCGGCACGGAGCGATCGGCACCCCCCACGTTCGCCGAACCGATGGATATCGACAAATACGACGCGAAGCAGCAGCCAACAAAATGCGAATTTTGCGGCGCAGCAGGACATCAGTTTTTGTCGTGCACGTGCGGCACTCCGGGACGGAAACAGTGGAGCACCCCCAAAGTAAAAAAACGGGAATCGCCAGTAGCCGCGGATCGACCAGGCAATCGCGTAAAGATCCGAAAAGCAGGAAAAGGCGACGACGTGGCGACTTCGGAGCGGGTGAAAAAAGGAGAAAAAGATGGCGCAAATTTAAAACGTCACGACCGATCGGCATCAGGGGAAATCGCCGAGACGAATGGAGGCTCCGCGAAAAAAGACTCTGCACCGACCGGGAAACTCTAGCCGAACACCCACGAAAGTAAGAATTCGTTAAAAGTATCCTATAAAGATGCTCTAACGAAGAATATTGCTTCTTGTGGTTTACAAGCCTTCAAAAAAATCAGGGGAGGTCTAGAGGCCAAGAAAAAGCCTTTAGAAATTATTCACGTACCTGAGAAGTTGGGCAAAGTACTACGGAGCGTAGAAAAGGGTCGTGCGTTCCGTTGAGTTAATTTTCTCTCCCCGCAGCACACTGTTAAGGCTCCCCGTCGCCCACAGGTGAAGCCTACACAGCTGCCAAGGCTTAGAGGAGACATCCAGGCTCAAGAGAAATTATACAAGCCTCGGAAAAATCCTCCTACCCTCGAGGTGAAGTTGGAAAGCGCTGAGTCAGGTATAGGAAAAAAGGAAGGTATTAAGTTTGATGTACCCTATGATCCTATTAACAAGACCCTCTTTGGCTACTCAGCGCAGCAGAAACCACTACTCCTCGAGGTGTTATGCAATGGGCGACGCCTCCAGGCACTGGTGGACAGCGGTGCATCTCACTCGGTGTGTGACCATGGAGCATTGGAGAAAATTGGAGAGATGGCGGAAGAGACCCAGTTTTCAGCAACCATGGTGGACGGTACGAAGCTTCCTATCCACGGCGAAGCATCACTACAAGTGCATATAGGTGCGTTGAGGTGGAAGCCGAAGCTACCAGTCACCAACATCAAAGGATTAGATTTTATCTTGGGGCGAGATTTCCTGAAGCGGTTCAACCCCGAGATCGATTGGGTCAACAGCAAAGTGTGCATCTACAACAATGGGAAGCGGATAGCAATGCGAAGCTGGACGGATAGAGGGGACGTACCTGAAACGACACTGGCACGGTTCGAACAGATGGTGAACGAGAGTAACACGGGTTACCTAGCACTGGTTATGGCAGCAGCAGAGGAGGAGAAGCCGAGTTCCGAACTACCTGCAGCAGTGAAGGAGGTCTTGGAGCAGTACAAGGATATAATGCCCGACGACCTACCTGCAGGTGTACCTCCAGCACGCACCCACGAGCACGAGATCGTGGAGGAACCAGGTGCGAAACCCGTCTCACGTGCACCATACCGACTGAGTCCGACTGAACTGACAGACATGAAAAAACAGATAGAGTATCTACTGGACAGACAACTGATCCGACCATCCACCTCTCCCTACGGCGCACCAGTTCTCTTCACTCCAAAACCAGACGGCAGTCTACGGATGTGCATCGACTACCGCGCACTGAACAAACAGACAGTCAAAAACAAATATCCCATACCGCGCATAGATGACCTACTCAATCAACTGCGTGGAGCAACAGTATTTTTGAAGCTGGACCTACGATCGGGCTACTGGCAGATCAAGATGGCAGACAACGTTCCGTACCAGATACGGCTCCTACGAATACTTGGTGATGCCGTTCGGACTCTGCAACGCACCAGCAACGTTTCAGGCGGAGATGAATCACATCTTACGACCCCTGCTGGACGAGTGCGTGGTGGTGTACCTGGACGACATTCTCATCTACTCCAAGAACATGAAGGAGCACGTGGAGCATCTACGGAAGGTGTTCGAGATCCTGCGGAAAAACAAGTTCTACGTGAAGCTGTCAAAGAGCGACTTCGCCTTGAAGAAGGTGCAGTTTCTCGGGCACATGGTGAGTGCCGAGGGCGTACACGTGGACCCACGGAAGATCGAAGCCGTCAAGAAGTGGAAAGTACCAGAGAACGTAAAGGAGTTACAGCAGTTCCTAGGCTTCGCCAACTACTACAACAGGTTCGTGCCGCAGTACGCTAAGATAGCAGCGCCACTGACCGACCTACTGAAAAAGGATACGCCCTACAAATGGGATACCCCTCATCAGCAAGCCATGGAGCAGCTACAGACAGCACTGACTACAGCGCCAGTACTCATCTTGTCGGATCCAGACAAGGACTACGTGGTGGAAGCAGACGCTAGTGACCAAGCAGTCGGAGCAGTACTGATGCAGGATCACGGACGCGGTTTGCAGCCCATCGCCTACCTCTGTAAGAAGCTACACGGAGCAGAACTAAACTACCCCATTCACGACAAGGAAGCCTTAGCGATAGTCATAGCCTTCAAGGTGTGGAGGTGTTACCTAGAGGGAGCCAAGGCTACAGTCTATACTAACCACTGCAGTCTCAAATACCTGAAGTCGCAGCCGACACTCTCACGACGACAGGTGCGGTGGGTGGACTTCCTGGAAACTCAATTCCACTACGACATCGTCTACAAGCCCGGGCTACACAACAAGGCTGACGCGTTGAGCCGCCCCGGACATGTAGCAGGCATCTAGCTCGACGAGATGAACCCTCTACTCAAGGGTCTATTCCAACATGGGTACTCCGTGGACGGCGAGACAGCAACGGCAGTGAAACAGGAGCTGTTACAGTGGGAGAAAGACCTAGCTGTAAGGAAGGGTTCAGGAAAGATTTGGGTACCGAATTACGCCCCGCTACGGTAGATCCTATTGGAGGAGTTTCACGACGTACCATACGCGGGACATTTCGGGAGCAACAAAACGTTAGCAGGGATAGCGAAGTATTACTACTGGCCCGGGATGGCAGCAGACGTGCAGCAGTTCGTCACCTCATGCGACATGTGCCAGCGGATGAAGAGCAGCAAGCAGAAAAAAGCAGGGTTACTTCAGCCTCTACCCGTACCGGAGCAGCCATGGCAGGTCGTTAGCCTCGACTTCATCACCGGACTTCCTTCGACCTCACAGGGGCACGATTCCGTCCTCGTAGTGATCGATAAGTTCTCCAAAATGGGTCACTTCATACCGACCAACGCCAGAGCTACAGCTGAAGCAACTGCTCGCCTCTTCTTCGAACGCATCATCACCATCCACGGCATCCCCGCTACACTGATCTCAGACAGAGACCCAAAATTCACCAGTAAGTTCTGGAAGGAGCTCATGGGACTGTTGGGGACAAAGCTTGCAATGTCTTCAGCATACCACCCCCAGACTGACGGACACACAGAGCGACTCAATCAAGTGGTTGAACAGTTACTGCGCACAGCTTGCAAGGACGACGTCAGCTACTGGGACACACAGTTACCGACCCTAGAGTTCGCTTACAACAACGCATCACATGCGGCCACAGGGAAAACTCCTTTCTTCCTGTGTTACGGACGGGAACCACTCACACCACAGCAGCCAACTACACCGGCACACGTCCAAGCCGCACATGACTTCGTCACCACCATGCAGCAGCTATGGGAGAAGACTCTGCAACGACTCACCACGATGCAGACCTCCCAGAAGCAGTATGCCGATCGTCAGCGACGTGATCACTCAGTAGCAGTCGGAGATCAGGATGAACCCGAGTACGAGATCGAGCGCGTTCTCTCTCATCGGCGCCGCGGCGGCAAGACCCTCGAGTTCCTGATACGCTGGAACGGATACGACCCCACTGAGGACAGTTGGGTTGCAGAAGCTGATATGGGCAACGCACGCCGTGCTCTCAAGGACTATCTTGTCAAGCAGGGTGTATCTCACGCCACCCAGCTTTGAGGGGGGGACGTGTGAGAGTACGACGGCTTATGCCAGCTATGCTTGCTTGCCTTTACTTTATCATGCTATTTCTAGCATAGGATAATTATATGCATGCATGAATTGCTTGATTTCCTAGGCTAGGTGCTTTCCTATATTTTATTATAGTTATAGCACCAAGCTAGGTTGCGTGCACTGAATTCTGGCTTTTCGGTTGCCACCGAATTGCCTTCTACCGAATTCGGTAAGGATCCGTTCGGGACGCTACACGGCCCGCGGAACCTTCGCGTAACACCTGGTTACGGGGCCTTGTGTCGAGCCTATATATAGCCTCGTGTTGTACCCACGTGAACATGCAATTCGACTCAATTCTCATTCTCTTTTCTGAACTCGATCCTAGATCCTCACAGGTGTGTTAATCGCTTCGAGGGTGCCGGGTAGTGTTGGCTGCTGCGCTGGGGCTATGTGGGGAGGAGGGAGAGGGGGCATATGGGAGAGTGGAGATGGTGCAGGGTTGGGTGGTAGGTTGATGACGCTGAAGTGGTAAGGGATGATCATGGTCCGCGGTAGGAGCGGGATGGGAGATTGTAGTTGTTGACGGTGACATTTCCGGTTGAAGCTGGTACAGCTACGGTCGAGCAAGGACTCCTTCGTAGCCGCCGAGATGTGTTTGCTCGAACGGAACCGTCACCTCTGTCAACAGTAGTTGGGTGTAGCTCCATCCTTGCTTGGGCGGAGCCGACCTTGTGGTCGGGTGTACGAGGGTGTGTCACCAGCCTGCAGTAGTGGGCAAGCTGGTCGACGAGGAGGTCGACCTGCACGGGGGCCACAGCGACGGGCGCCGACTTCTGGGCACCTAGCTTTGGGTGGTCGACCAGGAGGTCGACCGAACCTGGTGGTCGACGAAGGAAGGGCCGACGTCGACCTCAACAGGGGAGGCTGGGGACGTCGAGCTGGAGGGCGTTGAGTAGCAGGACGCCGAGCAGCTGAGCGTCGAATAGCAGGACGCCGATCTTGGGACGCCAGCCACGGGGGCCGGTGGCGGACTGAGCCGGCGACCGGGATACCCGGGCGACGTGCATGAAGGTCGTCAGGGTGGTTTCTTCGAGGTCGACCTTGGTGTGGTATCCCGAGTTTGACCTGTCTGGTGGGCGCAGTCGCAGGTGTCGAGTCTGTGCATGGAGCACCAACCAGCTACGAGTACCTGCGAAGCAGGTGCACCACTGTTTTGCGGGTGCAATGCTGTGCAGCCAACTTGCTGCAGCGTTGGCACACCATGGACTTGCAACGTTGGCAAGACGCGCTCTGCTGGAGCGCGGTCGACCAAGTCGTGCTGGCACGCAGTCGACCGTGCTGGGCTGGAAGTCGACCAGCAACTTTGCTAGGTCTCCTGTTGTCTTACATGCGAATCTTATTGCTATCATTTGTCTCAACTTCTGCTAGTGAAACTCTTCCGGTTTTGCCAGGTGAATGCACAAGTGCTAGAGAACGACTAGGGAACGAACGCAGATATTCCTCCTATCCCGTGCCTAGCCCGTAGTCTAGCTCCCGTTGATAGAGTTATCTCCGCATGGTGCAGTGAGCGTGGACGGCACACGACTTCCCTTTCAGTCAGGTCGACGTAGTTGTCACTTACCAAATTTGTATTCGTAGGTCGGCAGATGTGCGGTAGTCGCTATGTTAGGCGCCGTAGTTGACACTGGGATGGTGGACACCTTGGAGGCAAGGCTGGAGAACGTGAGTATGGCGACGTGTTGGGTGCAAATTCACTTTGCACGACATCCTGCCGTCTGTTTGTGCGAGTATGCGTGTGCGAATGCATTTGGGTGTGAATGGAATGTTCTTGTGTTTGTTTGCTTTCGCAATTTTTGTTTGAAGCATTTGCAGGTACTCGCGCATTGTGCGCTTCGGCACAACATTCTACGCGCTATGAACAGTACAAGTAGAAAAGACGAGCTCGCAAAGGAACCCAAGATGGAAGCTTTGCGGTTCGGTTGAATTGATTGCGCAGATTCAGTTCTATCCAACTCGAAATTGTACTGTTTTGTTTGGTTGACTATAGTGTAGCAGGGCAGGCACTATAGGGGTACAATTTAGGTCAAGGTTGGATATTGTTTGTCTGTATCTGCTTGCTACAGGGCCAGGAGAAACCAGCGGAACCAGCATTTGGCTGGTTGGTCAAAGACAAAACAGGTTCTGTTTTTTAGGACCTGAACCTGATTGTTATTTTTTGAGGTAGGAAAAACAGAACCAGAGGTTGTTTACCAACCTACCACCTGCTGTTTTGTCCAGCCAGGTTGGTTCTGTTGCTTGGAATTATTTGGGATCATCCTTGGTTATTCCTAGGTTTATTCCCAAGGTCCTTGCTAGCTAGAACTATTTATTCCTGGATATAGTCAATTTGATTGAAGCGAATTCCTCCCTTCCTGGAATTTCGTTTCTATGCGGTGCGACGGCGGAATGCTACCCGAGTCAACACTAGTACGCTAGCACTCCAACGCTAGGCAAACGCTGTCCGAGCCATAACTTCGTGGCAGAACTTTTTGCTAGGCAACTTGGTTCATTTTAAAGCTCTTGGAGCGAGCTTCGATATAGGAAATTCTCAGCTTAATTCGATCGAAGGTCTGCACGATACGCTGCGCGACGTTCAAGGTACTCTTGTTATTTTGGCCAAGTCATTCTTGATTCCTCTCTCTACAAACTCGGACCCGAGGATAGGGACTGGTCTTGTACCAGGCACCCAAGGACCCTTGGAGGTGACCCCGAGGAGAGGTTTTAAGTTTGATAAAGTCTTAATAGCTTGAGTTTATTAGGGCCTTACACCAACACGACGTGCCCTGAGCGGTCGTCGGGGTTGGCATCCGTGCCGTATGGGCGACAAAGCACCCTTCTCGACCTGTCTCTCCTCGACCGGTGAACACCAAGGGTGGCGTCGACGCGAGCGTCACACCGGCGGTGACCAAGTCGGCAGCAGTACGGGAGGCATGTCTAGGCAGCAAGGTGTGATCCACGCCGATGAAATCGGCGGCGTTCAAGTGCGAGGGGTGCGGTCGTCGGTGGCTGCGGGCTCCTTGCAAGGCAACGTCGGAGGTCGACGAAGCGGTTTGTCGCTGATGTCGGCGACCCATGTGATTGCGGGAGGAGTCGCGCCGAATTACAACTACTTCAATGTTACGCTGGACAGAATCTCGGTCACCCCCCTGCTGGTCGGTCGACCCTACATTCTCACCTGGAAGGAAGCAATTGAGCCCCAGTTGGAGATGGCCAGGCTGATCGGCTTTGCCCGCGGCACTGTGGCAACGCCGGAGGAAATCTACCCCGACTTGCGTGCGGAGTTTCACGTTGTCAGTTGCTAACCTTCACGGTCATCTAAAGGTGCTACTCTTTAAATGTGCATATTGCATTGAAGTCGTGCAGGGAGTACCTCAACGCCGGCCGCCAGGCGTGACATTTCATCGAGTCGACATACCAGGTCATCGACGACCTGTACATCGGCCCGTTCGAGGAGCAGTTGTCACACCTTAGGATGGGCAACTAGGAATCGGAGACTGAGTACTGCATCCGAGCTTGGTGACTTCTTGCTACAATGAGGATGGCCAGCGTGGACTACTTGACGGCGTCGTACGTCACACACGTCATCAAGGGGCTCACGAGCAGCTTCAACGTGCTCAAGCGGTTGTCGGTTGCGCCAAACACGAGGGCGAAACTCAACGAGGATTCCCTTACCTCGTACATCATGCAGGATGAGGAGATGGAGGAAGCTAAGCGGCCCTTGGAGCTACTGCCGCAGGTGAACTACGTTGCCCCGGCGAAGCAAGGTGGTCGACAGGGGCAGCGCGGGCAGTCTGGCGGGGATGGTAGCAGTGGCTGGAAGCCGACCAAGATGCAGACAAGAAGAATTCGGCCAACGATAGCGGTCGTGGAGGAGGAAATCAACATCGAGAGTGCTAGCTGTGCGGCGACCCCGACCACCTCTCCTTCGAGTGCCCCAACCGCAGTGACGCCGACGATGAAGATGCCAAGGGAGGTCGCGGAGGTCTGGCAGCAATCATCCCCGTCGAGGAGGAAACAAGACGTGCAAGGAGAAGAAGTCGACCTCGGTGAATGATGCCAATTCCTCTGCTGGCGGCAACAGGCGAGACGACCAGGAGGCATTGTGCTCGCTGGTCTCGGCCGGCTAGCTACAGGAGAATGGCGTAAAGATGCAGGAGGACGGCGATGCGATGCGGCTCATCTCGGCGACACGGGACGTCCTGTTGGTGTAAGGGCCTAATAAACTCAAGCTATTAAGACTTTATCAAACTTAAAACCTCTCCTCGGGGTCACCTCCAAGGGTCCTTGGGTGCCTGGTACATGACCAGCCCCTATCCTCGGGTCCGAGTTTGTAGAGAGAGGGATCAAGAGGGACTTAGTCAAAACAGCAAGAGTACCTTGAACGTCGCGCAGCGTATCGTGCACACCATCGACCAGATTAAGCTGAGAATTTCCTATATCGAAGCTCACTCCAAGAGCTTTAAAATAAACCAAGTTGCCTCGCGAAAAGTTTTGCCATTACAAAGTTATGGCTCGGACAGCGTTTGCCTAGCGTTGGAGTGCTAGTGTACTAGCGTTGACTCGGGTAGCATTCTGCCGTCGCACCGTGTAGAAACGAAATTCCAGCAAGGAAGGAATTCGCTTGAATCAATTCCACAATATTCACGTACAAACTTAGAAGGAATAAATGGCTCTAGCTAGCAAGGACCTTGGGAATCAACCTGGGAACAACCAGGGATGATCCCAAATAATTCCAAGCAACAGAACCAGCCTGGCTGTACAAAACAGCAGGTGGTAGGTTGGTAAACAACCTCTGGTTCTGTTTTTCCAACGTGGGAAAACAACAACCAGGTTCAGGTCCTAAAAACAGAACCTGTTTTGTCTTTGCCCAACCAGCCAAATGCTGGTTCCGCTGGTTTCCCCTGGGCCTGTAGCGAGCAGATACAGACAAACAACATCCAACCTTCACCTAAATTGTACCTCTATAGTGCCTGCCCTGCTACACTATAGTCAACCAAACAAAACAGTACAATTTCGAGTTGGATAGAACTGAATCTGCGCAATCAAGTAAGTTGAACCGCAAAGCTTCCATCTTGGGTTCCTTTGCAAGCTCGTCCTTTCTGCTTGTACTGTTCATAGCGCGTACAATGTTGTGCCGAAGCGCACATTGCACGAGTACCTGCAAATGCATCAAACGAAAACTGCAAAAGCAAACAAACACACGAACATTCCATTCACACCCAAATGCATTCGCACACGCATACTCGTACAAACAGACAACAGGATGTCGTGCAATGTGAATTTGCACCCAGCACACTCCCCCTCAGCCTGCCGGCTGCATCCCCATCATTCCATACTAGTTCATGCTCATTCCACTCATGCGCACACAACGCCAATGAGGCTCATCCGCAAGCCTCTTGGTGAGGAAGTCTGCTGGCTGCTGGTGAGTCTTGATGTAGATCGGGTTCACTGTCCCCCTCTTCACCTACTTACGCAGCCAGTGCCACTTGATACGCATGTGCTTATTGAGCCCATGAATCACAGCATTCCTGGCCATCCCAAGAGCCCCCTTGCTATCACACAACAGAGGCATAGCAACCTTTTGCTCCTAGCCAATCTCCTCTAACAGCCTCCTCAGCCAAATCCTTCTTCACCCCATGGAACATCGCCATGTACTCTGATTCCGTTTGCTTCTTTGACCTCCAACAAATAGGTGCTCCCCCAACTACACACATGTATCCTCCCACAGATGAGGAATCCTCCTTCTCAGAGGCCCACGTAGTATTGGTAAAGCAAGTGAGAAAGAGCTTGCCTTCTCCAAGCCTCTCCCCCTTCTCTTTCAGAACCTCAACCCCTTTCTGCTTCACTTGTGCAGATGCGGAGTATTGAACTCCAATGCTTGGGTGAGACTTCAGACACTTCACCACACGTTCAGCTGCATCCACCTGCTCCTCTGATGGATTCTGCACCACCCTAGCCAGCTGCCCAACGGAGAAAGAGATGTCAGGCCTTGTGTGAACTGCTGCATATAAGAGGCTGCCCACGAAGGACTGAAATTGCTGCTGCTCCTCAGCTTCAACTCCTTATTCCTCTGCAGCCTTTACAAGCTTGAATTCTGCTGGCAAGGGAGTTGCAACTTTGCGCTCATTCTCAATCCAGTACTTCTCCCCCAGTTCCTTGATGAACTGCTCCTGGTGCAGCTTCAACCACCTCTGATCCACATCGCTCTGCACATGCATCCTGAGATAGTACTTTACCTCCCCAAGGTTCTTGCACTTGAAGTTTTCCATCAGCTGCTGCTGCACATTCTGGATCTCCTTCATGCTGCTGCTAAAGAGAAGAATATAGTTCACATAGACTAGAAACAACACCAGCTTCTCCCGTTCTCCCTTGAGAAAGAGGCTCTCATCACAGCTGCTGGTCCTGAATCCCATCTCCTCTAAAACAGCTGCCAACTTCTGGTACCAGCAGCGTGGCGCCTGCTTCAAGCCGTAGATGGACTTTTTCAGCTTGCACACCCTGCCAGTACCATCCTCATACCCAGGCGGCTGTGTCATGTACACATCCTCCTCTAAAATCCCACTGAGGAATGCCGTTGATATATCCATCAGAATGATGAATTTCCAACTAACGGTTGCATCTGCCAACAAGACACGGAGGGTAGGGGGTTTGGCACTCGGAGCAAAGATCTCATTGAAGTCCTACTTCTCCTTCTGCATAAACCCCTTAGCCACCAGCCTACTCTTGTAGATGGTGACCTGTCCCTTGTCATCGGTCTTGATCCTTAGCACCCACTTGCACTGTACGGCTTTCTTCCTCTCAGACAGCACCACCAGCTCCCATTTCCCATTCTCTAGTAGGCTCTGGTACTCAGCATCCCTGGAAACCAGCCACTTCTCCCTATCTGGTCCAGCTAATGCCTCCTCCATGCTAGCTGGTTCCTCTGGTGCAGGGGCAAGAAAACAGTAGACAGGTTCATCCTCCTCATCTGGATCATAGCCATATGGTAGAATCAGCAATGCTTCCTCGGTCCCAAGCTGCTGCTCCGCTACATCAGCTCCTACAGTCAGCTTCTTAGTAGCCATACGGGTACGTCCTGGCCTGGAGACGGGTGTCTCCCATCCCCTCATAACAACACCCTTCGGCTTCTTAGTTTTCCCTTGCTGCTGCTCTCCTCCCTCGGATCCAGCAGCCTCACTAGTGCTACAGCTAGTCTCCACACCATCACCTCCACCAGCAGGTGCCTCCTGCACCTTCTCTCCATCACCACCCTCTGCAGCTGCCTCCTCTCCCTCCTCCCACACACTAGGAGTCAGGTCCAGCTGCATGGTGATCTGCTCCATCTGCTGGGACACCCTGGCCTCCGGCTGTTTCTCCCAGCTCCCATACATCATGCCCTCAACAAACTTCACATCCCTGCTGTCAAACAAAACACCCTAGGAAGGTTCCCACAGCAGCCATCCCTTGCTCTCAACAGCCATCCCTTGCTCTCAGCAGCCAGCCCCAAATGCACACACCAGATTGCACTTGCCCCCAACATACAGCGGTAGGTCTTGGGGACGTGGGCGACTGCCATGCAACCGAACACCCTCAGCATGTCCACCGGCGGCTTCCTCCCAAGCCACCTCTCCAACGGCACCCACGAGTCATCCCCAGCCTTTGTGAGTACCCTGTTCCTAGCGACGGTAGCGTGCCGAACAGCATGGGGCCACATCAAGTTGCCCAGCCCAGATTCTATGAGCAGCGCCCTAGCTGTCTCCTGAATTGTCCGGTTCGTCCGTTCTGCTACACCGTTAGACTGTGGGGTGTAAGCCATGGTCAGTTCCCTCTGGATGCCCTGCTTCTTGAGCCAGGACGTCATCTCAGCTCCAAGGAACTCACCACCCCGATCTGTCCTAATCCGCTTCACCACACACTTCGCTTGCTTCTCCACGAATGGCAGCCAATCTTCCCGTATCGTAGAGGCGGCATGGTCCTTCTGCTTCAGCGCATTTGCCCACATAAGCCTGCTCCAATCATCTACTACGGTCAGAAAGTACCGCTCCCCCTGAACCGGCAGCGGCCCCACCAAGTCCATTTGGACCAGCTCCAATGGCTTCTTGCTCCTGCCAGCCACACTATGGAAGGGGAAAGAGGTAAACTTTGAGTGCAAACAGTTTTCACAATTCTCATCAGGTGGCTGTCTGTTCAGCTTCAGACCCTTAACGGCTCCATCTTTCTCCAACTGCTTCAACAAGGGCATTGCCACATGCCCCAAGCGTCGGTGTGCCGTTGCCCAATCCGTCTCCCCAGATCTGGCTGACACTTTCACACCAACCCCTCCAACGGCATTGCACTCCCCTTGGGATGCAGACCCCTCTCCAGCCTGCCCCCCACCATGCCACGCCAACGCTGGCAGCTGCCACATGGATCTGTACATGTCCGTGCTCTCGTGCAGATCCCAAAGCACCCGATTGCCCAGCTGCCCCTTGTAAGTGCGTGCCCCATCCGTGCTAGTGCTCACCCCAACCTTGCCAAGCTTACGGAGGGAGATGAGGTTGGCCTTGAGTTCAGGAACAAGGAGAACGTCGTGCAGGACCACCGGCTTGCCATCGGCTCCTTTAAACGCAGCTCGTCCCGCACCAGCCACCTTCAGCACGTGTCCAGAGGCGGAGCACACCTCGTTGATCGGTGCAGCGCGTACGTGGTCCAGCAGGTCCTTGCGCGGCGTCATCGTCCAAGCAGCGCCCGTGTCCAACACCCAATAATCCAGGGGGTGCAGCTCTGCTCCAACCTTGGTAGAGGCGTCTTCTTGCTCCCCCTGCTCTCCAATATGGAAGAGCTGGCCCGCGGTGCGCTCCTTCTTCTTTTCCGCACCGCCGTTGCTCTTCGGGTTGTTGTCGGACGAATAGGCGACCATGCTCGCGCCATTTTTCTGGTTCCTCCGCGCGCCGCCATCCTGGTGACGATTTCGGGGTGTCCGTCCATCGGGTTTCTTATTGCACAAAAACCAGGGGTGCCCCTCCTTCTCACAATACCAGCAACTCCCTTTCCTTTTGCCACCAGCACCCGACTTGCCCCCACGTCCAGATTTCGCACCGCGACCCCAACCGGTACCTCCTTGTTGGTCTTTGGAGTCATCGTCTTTCTTTGCACCGCGTCCAGCACCACCGAAGCCACGTCCTCTGCCACGGCGGCTTCCTTGCATCCCATAGCCGCTGCTGCCGTCGTCTCCACCCCTCAGTTGGCGGCGACGGAAGTCCTCCTCCAGAATCTTTGTCCGCACCCACTCGAGTGTCCACGAGCTCTGGTTCTCCGGCAGGCTCAATCCGCTCGTGAATTGAAGCCACGATTCCGGCAGCAGCGACAGCATCTTCAGGCACTTTTTCTGCTCCGGATAGGTGATTCCCGCGGTCGCTTACTTCGCGTGGAGGTCGCACATCTTGTCCAGGACAGGTTGCACCGGCTCTCCCTCTCCAGCATCAACGTTGCAACAACGGAGGTCGGGGCGTGCAGCTCCTTCAACACGGTCCACGCCTTCGGACCGCACTCAACCTCCGGCAGCAGGTGCATGACGTGGTGACGCTGGTTCAGCTCCAAACTCTACGACATCAAATAGTAGCCAGCCGAGGAGCGCTCATCCCAATCTTCCTGTAGCGCGGGGTCATTCGGTCTAGGCTCCTCCCCAATCATTAGTTTCAGCAATCCAATCTGACGGAAATATAGTTGCATTTTCCAGACCCAATCATCATAGCCCTCACCATTGAACTTCTCGACGGTGAAGTTCTTCAGCACCTCCTTGACCAGCGAGCCCTGGCTTGTTCGCGCTCCCCTTGGAGCTGAAACACCACAATCTTGGCTGCTGCTACGATCTTGGGCTGAAGATTCACCAGCTCTCGTCGAGGTGTTGCCTGCCATAGCTACCTATATCGAGGATCACTATAACACAGCTCTGATACCAGCTTGTTGGTGTAAGGGCCTAATAAACTCAAGCTATTAAGACTTTATCAAACTTAAAACCTCTCCTCGGGGTCACCTCCAAGGGTCCTTTGGTGCCTGGTACAAGACCAGCCCCTATCCTCGGGTCCGAGTTTGTAGAGAGAGGGATCAAGAGGGACTTAGTCAAAACAGCAAGAGTACCTTGAACGTCGCGCAGCGTATCGTGCAGACCGTCCACCGGAATAAGCTGAGAATTTCCTATATCGATGCTCACTCCAAGAGCTTTAAAATAAGCCAAGTTGCCTCGCGAAAAGTTCTGCCATTACGAAGTTTTGGCTCGGACAGCGTTTGCCTAGCGCTGGAGTGCTAGCGTACTAGTGTTGACTCGGGTAGCATTCCGCCATCGCACCGCGTAGAAATGAAATTCCAGCAAGGAAGGAATTCGCTTGAATCAATTTCACTAGATTCAGGTACAAACAGAGAATAAATGGCTCTAGCTAGCAAGGACCTTGGGAATCAACGTGGGAACAACCAGGGATGATCCCAAATAATTCCAAGCAATAGAACCAACCTGGCTGGACAAAACAGCAGGTGGTAGGTTGGTAAACAACCTCTGGTTCTGTTTTTCCAACCTGGGAAAACAACAACCAGGTTCAGGTCCTAAAAACAGAACCTGTTTTGTCTTTGCCCAACCAGCCAAATGCTGGTTCCGCTGGTTTCCCCTGGCCCTGTAGCAAGCAGATACAGACAAACAACATCCAACCTTCACCTAAATTGTACCTCTATAGTGCCTGCCCTGCTACACTATAGTCAACCAAACAAAACAGTACAATTTCGAGTTGGATAGAACTGAATCTGCGCAATCAAGTAACTTGAAGCGCAAAGCTTTTATCTTGGGTTCCTTTGCAAGCTCGTCCTTTCTGCTTGTACTGTTCATAGCGCGTACAATGTTATGCCGAAGCGCACATTGCACGAGTACCTGCAAATGCATCAAGCAAAAACTGCGAAAGCAAACAAATACACGAACATTCTATTCACACCCAAATGCATTCGCACACGCATACTCGTACAATCATACGGCAGGATGTCGTGCAATGTGAATTTGCACCCAACACGTCCTTGGTCGGGCGTCCTACTCTGGCCGTGTCCTTTGCACCGAACTGTGACCTTGATCGGACACGCTGATGACGCCTCCGACAGAGCTGGTGGCGTTGCAGGCGATAGTATCAGCGAGAGAGGCAACGCTGGACAGGCTGCACGCTAGACTTGCACGCCGGCATGGACACCATCCGGAGCTCGGCTAAGCACGAGGTCGCCACTGGGCTGGAACGCAAGTCGGCGTCTGGCGCCGACTCACTATGTCTTTTGTGCATCCGTGGGAAGCTGGCGCGGCTCACCTTCCCCGACCACAGCTCCGATGCCGACGACGTGCTGGCCGTCATGTAAATCGACTTGTGCGTGTAGGCTGCAAATTCACTTTGCACGACATCCTACTGTCTGTTTGTACGAGTATGCGTGTGCGAATGCATTTGGGTGTGAATGGAATGTTCGTGTGTTTGTTTGATTTTGCAATTTTTGCTTGAAGCTTTTGCAGGTACTCGCGCAATGTGCGCTTCGGCACAACATTGTGTGAAAGAACAAGGAATGAATGAACTAGAAAGCAGGTGGGTACAAGTAGGAAAACCTAAAAGTGTTGTACCCCATATTCTCTACCCCACTAGAGCCTACAGAGCCTATAGCATATGTGTTTGACACACCCCCATGGGCAAAGTGGGGGAGAACAAGAGGTCACAAGACCAGTGAAGCAAAGCAAAGCAAGCTCAGGGTGGATCACAACGTCACCACATATTCCGAGCACAAGAGCAAGGCCACAAGGCCAGTTTCACATGCAAGATCATATATAAATGTAAACAAGAAGGTGCAGGTATAGAAAGATCACTGTACAAGCAATGTCAAGAAGTGAGCAAGTGAGGCCAAGTAGGCACAAGACCTAGCATCGTACAGAAGGGCTGATGATCACAAGGCGGAAGTGCCTTGGTAAAGATATCAGCAGTGTTGGCCTCAGAGGCCACGTAAGCAAGGCGCAGCTGACCACGCTGCTGCAGCTTACGAGCAAGGAAGTAGCAAAGAGCAATGTGCTTCGTTCTGTGCTCCAGTCTGTGCTCCCGACACAAGGCCAGGATGGCCTTGTTGTCTACGTATAGAACTGGAGGAGAACAAGGCGGTTCTCATAGGTCAGTCAGCAGGTAGGTGAGCCATCGTAGCTCCTGTGCAGCCATGGCCCCCGCGTAGATCTCAGCCTCACAGCTGGAGCCGAGAACAGAAGATGAGCAGGTAGACCGCCACGAAATAGAGCCGGAGCCAAGGCTGAAGGTGTAACCCTGTGACGACCGCTGCGTAGCCTTGTCGTCAGCCCAAGAAGCGTCTGCGTAACCTGTGAGGACCACTCGACATCGCCCTCCAAGAAAGTAGCAAAACACCCTCTTCGCTGCAGCCATGTGCTCTAGTCGGTGTCTTCCAGGAGCAACATAGCGTGCCAAGATGCTAAGAGGGTATGCTAGGTCAGGTCGTGTGCAGGTCATCAGGTACATGAGGCAGCCAACAAGCTCTGGGTACTGGCCACTCGGCTCTATGGACTCATCCAAAGGCAGAGCTGAGAGCGAGTGGCGAGTAGACAGAGGAGTGGCCTGAGGCGAGGAGTACGTGAAGTCGAAGCGCTGAAGGACCTGCTGCACCATGTGTGACTGAGTCAGGGTAATGGTGCGCTCTGCCCTGTCCCGGGTGATCTGCAAGCCAAGGTAGCTGCGCAGTTCACCTAGGTCTGTGCACGTGTGTCTCTTCTACAGCTCGGACTTCACGTGGGCGAGTCCAGCAGTGTCAGCTGTGGCAAAGACCAAGTCGTCGACGTACAGGAGGATGTAGAACGGTGGCAAAGAGGTGTCGGTGCGCAGAAACAGCGACGGGTCGGCAGTAGAAGGAGCAAACCCAAGAGCCGCAAGTGTAGTCCTCAGTGTGTCGTGCCACTCACGGGGCGCCTGGCGGAGACCGTAGACTGGCCGCCGGAGGCTCCACTGGGTACCAGGAGGAAACGACCCAGTGAAGCCAGGTGGGCGGCGCAGCCAGAACTCCTCATGCAGGCTGCCCTGCAAGAAAGCTCTGCTGAAGTCAAGAGAGTGAAGCTCGTAGTCGCGCTGAGCGGCTATGTGCAGCAGCACCCAAAGAGTGGTCATCTTCGGGGTGGGAGAGAAGGTCTGAAAGTAGTCAACTCCCTGTCGCTGACTGAAGCCTCGAGCCATGTAACGCGCCTTGAAGACAGGCGGAGAACCCGGCGGCCGCTTCACCCTGAAAATCCACATCCCACTGACGATGTTCGCCCCAGGTGGGGGAACCTCGTTGACGTAGGTGCCTGTAGACTTCCACGAAGCCATCTCTGCATCCATTGCTGACACCCACTGAGAGGAGTAGGGACCCTCGATCGCCTCACCGTACGATCGAGGAGTCGGGATGTCTGGTGCATCCGGATCTCCCTCAGGGGCAATCAGCGTGGACACGAGATGAGGCAAAGCAGCAGCAAAACACTGGAACTCCTCATGCCTGTCCTCAAGGACGTCCGTGCTAAGAGCACACTCACCCCCGACAGACGGAGGACGGACAGACTCAGACTCAGCAACAAGACTAGTGGCGTAGTTTAGATGACAGCGAGCAGCAAAGTCGACAAGCTCAGCAACCAAGGCAGACGCAGCAATGGACGCAAAGGAAGGGTCAGTGACAACAGTGACTAGGATACACGTGACAGTAGGACTGGCAGCACAAAGAGAGTGAGACTCCAAGTCAGCAAGAACAGGAAGAGAAGACTCTAGAGGAGACGGCAACGGGATACGCAGAGGAGCAGTGGAAGGACGGAGTGCCATCTGGTGTGTGCCTGGGACCGCAGGAGGACGCGGACGCGGAGCACGACTACTAGTGCGAGCAACACGAACAGGCGACGCAGGACGAGACACACGCTCATGACGCTCAGCAAGACCTCAAGTAGGACCAGTGTAGGGAGAAGGAGCAGGTAGGGGGGAGGCGGGCTGTAACTGTGACCGCGACAGGACAGGCTGTGGACCCTCTAAGGGAGGAGCAGGACCAGTAGGGGGCGGGAGACCAAGAACCTGCAGAAGGAGCGGAACGAAGTAGGGCCTTGGCCGCGCAGCCCCTTCAGAACTAGCAGGGACAGCACTAGTACCCCCAGCGGCAGCACCAGCGCCAGCAGCACCTCCAGCTCCAGCAGCGCCAACTCTAGCACCCTCAGAAGCACTAGCGCCAGCAGCACCACCAGCGCCAACACCCCCAGCTGCTCCAGCTTCAGCAGCACCAACTCTAGCAGGACCGTCAGCTCCAGTACCGCCAGCAGCTCCAGTAGTACCTCTAGCAGGACTAACTGCAGCAGCCCCAGCAGCACCCCCAGTCCCAGCAGCTCCAGTACCGCTAGTACGAGCACCTCCAGGACCAGCAGCAACGGTAGTACCTCCAGCTCCAGCAGCACGGCTCCAGCGCCGGGCTAACCACTCGCGCAGCTCCTACGGAGAGAGTAACTCCCGCCTCGACGAAGCACCCCCAGAGGCCACACGAGCAAACCCAGCACCCCCAGGCTCCACACCCCCACGCTCCGTACCCCCAGGCTCAGCACCCCCAGACTCCGCACCCCCAGGCTCAGCACCCCCGGACTCAGCACCCCCAGGCTCTGCACCCCCATGCTCAGCACCCTTAGTCTCAACACCCGCAGGCTCAGCGCCCCTAGCAGCACCAGAGTCAACAGCTACCTCGACAGGCTCGACTGTTTCTACCTAGGACACAGCTGACGGGGCAGGACCCTGAGGGGGGAGAGGGTCTACCGGGGGAGGACCTGGCGCAAGGAAGAGCGGCGCCGGGGGGAGGGGCGCAGTGCGGTAGGGGAAGAGACGGTAGTAAGGCACCGACTCGTCAAAGGTGATAACCTGGGAGGACAGAACATGGCGCGAGGTGGGGTGGTAAAACTGCCAACCAGGCGCTTCAGGGGGGAAGCCAAGGAAGACGCAGGGAACAGCACGGGGGGACAGCTTGTCCGCAGACAAGTTGCGGACAAACGCCCGAGATCCCCAAACCCGAAACGCAGACGCATAGCCAACCTTCCCGGTCCACCGCAAGGTGGGGGAGGTCTCTGGCAAGGAGACCTGGGGCTGAAGGTTGAGCTAATGCGCTGCGTACTGAACCGCAAACGGCCACAGAAAGTGGGGAGCAGCCGCATGGATCATGGCATACGAGCGACGTCCATGACCATGCCAATGCGGCGCTCAGCAATCCCATTTTGTTGTGGAGAGGCCTGAAGCGTCAAGTTCTGGCGGATGCCTTGTGCACAACAGAAGGCTCCCAGACGGGCAGAGGAAAACTCCCCGCCTTTGTCAGAGTGCAAACGCATAACTGGAATGTCAGAGGCAAAACTCTCTCTGAGCTGGAGACGAGCTGCGCGGATCCAGTCGATCAACACCTGAGTGACGTCACCCTTGCTGCGCAAGAGGAAGACCGTGGTGTAACGCGAGTAGTCGTCAACCACCAACAGGAAGTAACGCTCGTGACCCTGGCCACGGACGCGGGCGGGGCCCCACACGTCCATGTGAATAGTCTGCAGCGGAGCCTCTGTCGGAGGAAACTCGGAGGAGTGAGGGGCGGCGCGCTGCCGCCCCTCGGCGCAGGGAACGCAGGTCGGGGCAGGCCCCGGAGGGAGGGGAGGGAGGGACCGGGGGAGACCAGAGACAAGGACACGGGAGGCCATGCCTCGGAGATGAGGCAGGGAGGGGTGACCAAGGCGGTGGTGCGAGAGGAGAGTCTGGTGAGACAGGAGACGACACGAGCAGGGAGCAGACTCTGGACCAGACCTGGACGTTGCAGCAAACACCTGACTCGAGGCAGCTTCCTAACCAGACTCAGTAATCGGAGGAGACTCAGTAGTCAATGTGTACAGGCTCGACCCCGGTCGACGGGTTAACGTGGCCAAGTGTCGGCCCGTCCGAGCACACGTACAGTGGGTCACCCGCTGACTCGCAGGAGTGAACTGGTCAACCCCCCTATCCTGTAGATCAGCACCACTCACCAAGTTCGTAGAGAACAAGGGGAGGTAGAGACCCGACAGGGTGCCAGACGGCGCTGCCGGACACAGTAAGACAGTGGAGAAGCGAGCAAGAACAGGACCCCCAGAGGGGTCCGCCAGGGAGACCGCAACCGGCCGACTAAGCGGCGTAAGCGTGGTGCGGTCTCGAAAGAAGGAGCGGGAAGCACTCGAGTCAAGGGTGAAGGTGTGTAAGGCCTGAGCCGACGTGGTACCTTAGAGAGCACACTCACCAGCACCTGGGGCAGCAAACTCACGACTACCTAGAGGAGTAGATGCACTAGCACCTAGAGCAGCAGCCTCACCAGCACCTAGAGCAGCAACCTCAATGCCCGGGCCAGGCGGAACATACAGGTAACAGTCACCCACATCACTAGTAGGCAATGCATACATAGAAGTGAGGATAGCATCATCGTCAAGAGCATAGATATCTACCCTCTGCCTAAGCAGCTCCACCCAGTCAAGGAGCTCAGCGTTGTTGCCAAACTCTGTACGCCAAGCGTCGCTCAGACGGGCGAAGCAGCGGGACTCTGTGTGACCACGCGTCCCGCAAGGCTGACCAGTCCGGACACCCGTGCTAATAACGTACTGGCAACGAGCACCACTCAGCGACCCTCTACTCTGAGCGTACCACGCACGAAGCTGCTGGGGCGAAAGAGTCTCGCGCGGACGACGCTGCTGCTGCACAGGGCCACTACAAGAAGCTCCCAAACTACCCACTCCAGGACGACTCCCACTACGGCCACCCTAACAACCCCAACTGGCGTACCACTCACGAAGCTGCTGGGGCGTGAGGGACTCACGCGCACGTCGCTGAAGCTGCATCTGGCCAAGCCAGGAGCAGTAGTAGCAGTAGAAAGAGCAGTAGCAGCAAGAGCAGCAGTAACAGCAGTACGGGCAGGGTTGTGCTCACCAGTGGCGGGAGGGGGAGGTGTACGACGGCGGCAGCGGCGAGGCCGCTATCACTGTAGGGCGAGGGCTCCGTTGCAGCTGCAGGGGCGGCAGTTCAAGGGGTGGCTGCTCCAGGGGCGGCTGCTGCAGTGGCGGCTGCTCCAGAGGCGGCTGCTGCAAGGGTGGCTGCTCTAGGGGCGGAAGAAGAAGGGGATCCAGCATCAGCTCACAGTGCCCTACAACCCTTAGGATGGGCGCCTCCAGGCATGAAGCCGCCAAGTGGTGAACGTGCACGAGGTGGCGCTGTGCAAGGTTCACGTGCACAAGGTGATGGTGCACAAGGTAAAGCCGACCCTGGGATGTTCCTCATGGTTGAGGATGTGCAAGGGAGTAGGGGTGATGTGGGTTCAGTTGGGAAGGTTGTTATGCACCCCCTCACCCACTGGGTGATAGATTCAGGTTGCACAAGTCACATGACCCCACGGCCAGATTTGCTTGACGAGGTAAAGCCCCTTGGGAAGATAAAGTTTGTGGCTGCCGCTTCAGGTGCCTTGCTCCCTGTGATTGGTGTGGGGAATGCCAAGGTAATGGGAGCTAATGGGGGGCTTGTGGGGCTGGGGAATGTGCTGTTGGTTGAAGGTTTGTCCGCTAACCTCCTCTGTGTGCGCCGGCTGCAGAAAAGCAAGGCCAAAGTGACTTTCGGCCCAACCAGCTGCCGTGCAAAGCTTGGAAAGTTGCTGCTGTGGGATTTGGAGGAGAAGAGCAGCTGCATCAAGGACCTATGGTAGCTGCCCATCATCCGTTGGAATGGGAAACCATCAGCAACGGCAGGGGCTGCAGCAACGGCTAAGGCATCTGCAGGAAGAGAGGAGACTGCACCAACTGATGGGGCCCTGGATGCAGTCAAGAAGGTGCAACAGCCACAACAGCCACATGGTGAGGTGCTTGCTGGTGTGGATGCGACCGCTGCATGGGCAAAGGTTTCATCTGGGAGTGGTGAGGCCGATAGGGAGACGTGGCACGAGAGGTTGTGTCACATCAACTTCCCTATGCTGCAGAAGTTAGTGAAGGATGGGTGCTTGAAGGGGCTGGAGGTGAAGGGGGCAGCAAAGGAGATTGGGAGCTGCCCTACATGCCTTGAGACCAAATTCACAAAGTTTCCCTTCAGCAGCAGCACGGGACCAGCCAAGGCTCCACACGCGCTTGTGCACATGGATGTGGTGGGCCCCACGAGGGCCCCTTCTCTCTCGGGCAGCCGCTATTTCCTAACCATTGTGGACGACCACACGCGTGCGGTGTGGGTGTACCCTCTCAAGACGAAGGGGGAGGTGGCAGCGGCTGTTCTTAAGGAGTGGATGCCGAGAGCTCAAAGGGAGAGCAGACACAAGGTGAAGGTGATCCGCACCGACAATGGGGTAGAGTTCATTAGCAATGAGTTTGAGGTGGTGCTGAAGAAGAAGGGGATCCAGCATCAGCTCACAGTGCCCTACAACCCTTAGCTGAACGGCGTTGCTGAGCGGTTCAACCGGACCCTGCAGGAAGGTGCTCGCACTCTCCATGTGCGTGCAAGGCTGCCGGATCCGTTTTGGGTGACTGCACTGCGGCAGGTCGCCCTTGTGAAGAACAGGGTGCTGGCGACTGTGGGGGACAAGAAGTGGGTCCCCTACACCAAGTGGTATGGGAGTGCACCAGCAATCAACATGCTGAGAGCCTTCGGCTACATGGTGGTGTTTCATGTGCCTAATGAGAAGAGGGGAAAACTGGAAGCTTCTGGGAGATGGGGTGTGCACTTGGGGCTTGCTAAGGATCACAAGGGCTGGCTGATTTGGGACGTGACCAGCCAGCAGCTGACTGTGTCAAGGGATGTGAAGTTCCTCGAGTCCTTATACTACAAGGAGTGGAAGCAGCAGCAGTAGAAGCTTCCTACTACACCGCTGATCATTGAGGCCGATGAGGTGCAGCGGCCTTCGAGACAAGTGCAGGTCACTGTCTCGGAGGAGGAGATCTCTGGGGTGACTGAGGATGGGGGAGAACCTGAGGTGGAGGAGGAGCAGCGGCAGCAACAGCAGCAGCAGCACCAAGGTGCTCCTCAAGGTGCCGCACGTCCGGCTGACCATCCTAGGAGGGATGTGCGCCCTCCTAACCGGCTGACCTATCCGAGCTTTGGCAAGCCAAAGGTGGTAAGGGCTGGGAGTGTGGCTGACCAATGTGATGAGGATGAGATAGCACACTACTACTGGGCAGCCTTTCCTGAGCCCAAGACGCTAGCTGAAGCATTGAGCGGGCCGGATGCTGAAAAATGGAAGCAGAATGTGAAGGAGGAGTATGAATCTCTGCTAGAGAACGAGACGTTGGAGCTGTGTGAGCTGCCACCTGGGAAGAAGGCCATTTCTTCCAAGCTGATCTTCAGGCATAAGTACGGACCAGATGGGGAGCTGACCCGCTACAAGTCAAGGCTTGTGGCTAAGGGGTTTCAGCAGACAAAGGGGAAGGATTTTGACGAGATCTTTGCTCCTGTGGGGAAAGGCACAACATTGAAAGTGTCACTGGCAATGGCAGCAAACTGTGGATGGCGGGTGAAGCAGTTGGACATCACCACCGCCTTCCTCAATGGGATCATTCTGGAGGAGCTGTACATGTTACAGACTGAGGGTTTGGATGATGGGAGCGGCAGGGTATGCAGGCTGAAGAAGGCCATCTATGGCCTGAAGCAGGCTCCTCGTGCATGGTACCACAAGTTAGAGGAGACACTGCTGGCTGGGGGTTTCAAGAAGAGCGAGTGTGATCACAGCTTATTCCTGCTGCAAGAGAAGGAGCAGTTTCTCATGCTTTTGGTGTATGTGGACGACATCCTGCTCTTCTCTGAGTCGTCTGCAATGATTGAGCATGTGGAGAAGATGCTAGAGATGCAGTTCAAGTGTTCCAAGATGGGAGATGTAAAGTAATACCTGGGGATGCATGTGGAGAGGGACCTTCACAAGGGAGTGTTGAGGTTGCACCAGAGGAAGTACTGTGAGGGGCTGGCCGAGAAGTATGGGCTGCAAGATGGAGGGAAGCCAGCCACCCCACTGCCTTCAGGATTCACAATGGAGCCCTGTGCTGATGAGGAGGTGGTGGGTGAGAGTGACAAGGAGCTGTTTCATTCCATGGTGGGGGCACTCAATTATGCGGCTAACCACACGCGACCTGACATTGCCTTTGCTACATCTAGGCTTGCAAGTGTGGTTTCACGCCCCAGTCATGAGCAGCTGGAAGCGGCCAAGAGGTTGGTCCGCTATGTGAGCGCTACGGCATCAGTGGGCTTGGAGTACAGTGCTGTGCGACAGAGGCTGCAGAGGGGTGCAGCTGATTTGGGCAAGGGGGAGATGCTCCTGACCTGCTACACCGACGCCAGCTTCAACTCTGTGAAGGCGGATGGCACCAGCATTGGAGGCTAAGTGTGCCTGTTTGGAGGTGGTGCAGTGAGCTCGCGCAGCAAGAAGCAGAACGAGGTGGGGCAGTCCTCGTGTGAGACAGAGTACATGGCCCTGCATCATGGGGCAAAGGAGGTGGTGTGGCTGAGGCGTTTGTTGGAGGAGATCGGAGTGTGTCAGAGGGAGCCAACTGTGATTTTCTGTGACAATGATTCGGCGGTTAAGCTAGCGAAGAATGCTTGTCTTCATGGGCTGACCAAACACATCAGGCCTAAGTGGCACTGGGTGAGGAGGCTCCTAGACAAGGAGGTGCGGCTGGAGATTGTGAAGACCCATCAGCAGGCGGCTGACATTCTCACCAAGCGCTTGGCTGAATCTGAGCATTGGAAGGGCATGAAGCTTGCTGGGATGAGTGTGCATTGAGGGTGCATGCTTGAGCTGTGGCATGTGGGATGATGGTAGGCTGCCAGAGGGGGAGTTTGTTATGTGATGCTATCATTTGCATTCACGTCTGTCTGCCTCCCATCATATGTTCGTGCGTTGCATGCGTGGTGTGAGCGTGTGCAAGAATTTGTGTTTTCTGTGGTTTGTTTTCTCTGAGTGTGTGCGAATGTTATTTGGCTTGAGCAGATATCTGAAGTAACTTCTCTGCTCAACAGCTTTCCGACGAACCAAGTATCGCTTCAATCGGAGCACGAACAAGAAAGTTACGAACGTTGGAGTTCGTATGCTTTTCATATTTGATTGTGGTAACTGTGGGAAGTTGTGGGGTTGACTCCATAAGGGGTATAGACTTTTGGGGGTTGGGAAATTCGTCAAAATCACTGTAGATGCTGCAAAGTGGTTGGGAGGAGCCAAACCAGGTTGGCAAGTGTGGCCAAGTTGGGTTGAGGTGGATTGTGGAGGTTGGGATAGTGACTAAGGTCAAAGTTGGGTTGCCTATGGGGAAAGGAATTGTGTGGCATGGGGTTTCCTTGGTTGGGGACTCTCTTGGGACCTTCCCTCTTGTCCTCCTCATCCCTTCCACCTGGTTTAGTGCTACTCTAATTCTCTTATGTGAACTTGTGTGAGACTCTTGTGATTGAGTTAAGTTCTTGTGGCAGCATACCCCCCTGTGCGCCGAAATTTTTTAGTCAAGATTTACTTCAACTCTTGATACGATTCAAATTGGGAATTGTAGCCACGGACTAGGGCTACATCATATCTGAGTTTGGTGAAGTTTTGACTGTGAACGTTTCGTCGAAGGCGCTTCTTGTAAGCGCGACTATTCTGTCCAAAAATAGAGACCAACGATTTTGAGAAATTTAGGCACCTAATCTTCATAGACTCCGTCCTTAGTCTCTAACAACCACCCCACCTCACGCCGTGTCTTCTCCTCTTAGGACGTCACGTTCGATGAGTCGGTTCCCTTTTACCGTCTCTTCCCCTACCGCACTGCCCCTCCCCCCCCCCCCGCTCTTCCTCGCTCCAGGTGCTCCCCAGGTAGACCACCTCCCCGCTCCTGGTCTTGCTCCTTCAGGTGTGTTTCAGGTAGATCCTCCTCACTTGACTGCACCGGTTGAGGTCACTGGTGACTCAGGTCCTGGTGAGAGTGGTCCTGCTTCTGGGGGCGCTGAGCATGAGGGTAATGAGCGTGGGGGTGCGGAGCCTGGGGTTGCTAAGCCTGAGGGTGCTGAGCCAGGAGGTGCTGAGCCTGACTGTGAGGAGTCTGGGGGTGCTACACCTGCGGGCGCTGAGACGTCTGGTGAGCAGTCTCCTTGGAGTGGCCGTCTCCGTAGTCGCTCCGCTGGTGCCTCGCCGCTCCACTCTCGTCGTCGACTCCCTCTCTCCCCACAGCAGCTGCGTGAGTGGTACGTTGGCTGTCAGGGTCGCGCTGCTGGAGCTAGGGGCCCTGCTGCGGGAGGCGCTAGAGCTGATGACTCTGCTACTGGAGTTGTTTCTGCTGGAGGTTCTGGAGCTGCTGAGGGTGCTGGAGCTGGAGGTTCAGGAGCTGCTGAGGGTGCTGGCGCTGGAGGTTCTGGAGATGCTGCCGGTGCGGGCGCTGAGGGTTCTGAGTCTGCTGTTGCGCGGTCTCCTTGGAGTAGACGCCTTCGTTCGCGTGTGCCTCTCACCTCACAGCAGCTGCACGACTGGTACGGTCGCCGTCAGGGTCGCGCTTCTGGAGCTAGGAGCTCTGCCGGTGGAGGTACTTCTGCTGGCATCACTGGAGTTGGGAGTGGTCCTGGTCCCAGAGGTGCTCGTACTGGAGGTACTGGAGCTGCTGGGGCTGGAGGTGCTGAGCCTGAAGGTGCTACTGCTGGAGACTCTGGGTTTGGGGGTGCTGCTACTGGAGACACTGAGGCTGGAGACCCAAGGACTGGAGGTGCTGGTTCTGGGGGTGCAGCTGCTGGTGGAGCTGGTCCTGTAGGAGCTGGCGCTGAGGGTTCTGGAGCTGCTGGCGGTGCTGGAGCTGTTGGTGCTAGTGGCACTGCACAGCCGCGCCTATTCTTTGCTCCACCGTCTCTGTCGTCTCAGCCACTGTCTGACTCTGCGCCTCGCCCAGTTCTTAGTCTCCCTTCGTCTACTGGTCTTCCGTTACAGCGTGGCTCACCGCTGCCTGCTCCTTCCCCTTACACTGAGCAGACAGGGGGTCTTACTGAGCGTCGTGCGCCGCGTCGCATCCTGTCTCGCCTGTCCGTTCTGGTCGTTCCGGTCGTCGTGTCCCTCGTTTGCGTCACCCGGCTGTCTCCGGCACCCACCTCGTCGTCCGTCGTCCTTCCTCTCCTCCGCCGCGTGTTCCCCTGCCGTCCCCTCCTGCGTCTTCTCTACCTACCGTTCCTGAGCTTGAGTCTGACCGCACCCGTGCTGCTCACCCTACTGTTACGCGTCTGCTAGCCACAGTTGTCACTGACCCGTCGTTTGCGTCTGCTGTTGCGTCTGCCTTAGTCGATGAGCTTGTTGACTTTGCTGCTGCCTGTTGTCTAGACTATGCTGCTAGTCTTGTTGCTCAGTCTGAGTCTGTCTCTCCTCCGTCCGTCGGGGGTGAGTGTGCTATTAGCACGGACGTCCTAGAGGACAGGCACGAGGACCTTGAGTGTCTTGCAGCCGCTGCGCCTCATCTCGTGTCCATGCTGCTTGCCCCTGAGGGAGACCCGGATGCACCAGACATCCCGACCCCGCGCTCTTACGCTGAGGCGATGGCGGGTGAGTACTCCTCTCAGTGGCAGTCAGCCATGGACGCAAAGATGGTATCCTGGAAGTCCACTGGCACATACGTTGACGAGCTTCCCCCTCCTGGGGCGAACATCGTCAGTGGCATGTGGATTTTCAGGGTGAAGTGGCCGCCAGGTTCTCCGCATGTCTTCAAGGCTCGTTACGTTGCTCAAGGCTTCAGTCAGCGAGAGGAAGTTGACATCTTTCAGACCTTCTCCCCCACCCCGAAGATGACCACTCTTCGGGTGCTGCTGCACGTTGCCGCTCAGCGTGATTACAAGGTTCACTCTCTTGACTTCAGCACAGCTTTCTTGCAGGGCAGCCTGCAAGAGGAGATCTGGCTGCGCCGCCCACCTGGCTTCACTCCTGGTACCCAGTGGAGCCTTCGCATGCTGGTCTACGGTCTCCGTCAGGCACCACATGAGTGGCACGACACACTGAGGACGACACTTGCGGCTCTTGGGTTTACTCTGTTGAGTGCTGACCCGTCGCTGTTTCTACAAACCGACACTTTGCTGCCGCCGCTCTACATCCTCGTGTACATTGACGACTTGGTCTTTGCCACTGCTGTCACTAAGGCTCTCGCCCTAGTGAAGTCGGAGCTGCAGAAGAGACACACGTGCACAGACCTGGGTGAGCTGCGTAGTTACCTTGGCCTGCAGATGACCCGGGACAGAGCACGCCGCACCATCACTCTGACTCAGTCACACATGGTGCAGCAGGTCCTTCAGCGCTTCAGCTTCACCTGGTCCTCGGCACAGGCCACTCCTCTGGCTACAGGTCACTCGCTCTCAGCTCCACCTTTGGACGAGTCCGTAGAGCCGAGTGGTCCTTACCCAGAGCTAGTTGGCTTCCTCATGTACCTGATGACCTGCACTCGTCCTGACCTTGCATACCCTCTTGGCCTTCTAGCTTGCTACGTGGCTCCTGGTCGGCACGGAAAGGTACATATGGATGTTGCTAAGAGGGTACTGGTGCAGTACATCGGGCATGGGGCTCGTGCTTGGAGGACAGGGCGACGTTGTCCTCACTTGTCACTCGTTCGCTTCTTGGATTGACGACCAGGCTACGCAGCGGTCGTCACAGGGTTACACCTTCAGCCTTGGCTCTGGTTCAGTTTCTTGGCGTTCTACACGCTCGTCTTCAGTTCTCATCTCTAGTTGTGAGGCTGAGATCTATGCCACAACCATGGCCACACAGGAGTTACGCTGGCTCACCTACCTGCTGACCGACCTGGCAGAGCGGCCTCGTTCTCCTCCAGTAATGTACGTCGACAACAAGGCCGCCATTGCCTTGTTTCTCGAGCACAGCTTGGAGCACAGAATGAAGCACATCGCTCTGCGTTACTTACTGGCTCGAGAGTTGCAGCAGCGTGGGTGACCTGACGTAGACGCAGACACTGCGAGCTGAGGGGACACAGTAGTCAGTGTGTACAGACGCGAGCCAAGCGCACGGGTAAACGTGGCAAGGTGCCGGCCCGTCCGGGAGCACGTACAGTGGGTCACGCGCTGACCTCCAGGAGTAAACTAGTCAACCCACTAGTTCTAGAGGTCAGCACCACTCACCAAGTTTGTAGAAAATGCGGTGAGGTGAAGACCTGACAGGGAGCCAGACGGGACCGCCGAACATGGCAGGACCGTGGATGAGTGCGCAAGGACTGGACCCCCAGAGGGGGTCTGCCTGGGAGATGGGAACCGGCCGGCTGAGCGGCGTGAGGGTGGTGCTGTCGCGAAAGAAGGAGCGGGAAGCACCGGAGTCAAGTGTGAAGGTGTACAAGGCCTCAGCAGGCGTAGTACCAGGGAGAGCAGACTCACCAGCACCTGGTGCAGGAGATGCAATAGCACCTAGAGCAGCAGCTTTACCAGCACGTAGAGCAGGAGACGCACCAGCACCTAGAGCAGCAGCCTCACCAGCACCGAGAGCAGCAAGCTCTATACCTGGGTCAGGCGATACGCACAGGTAACAGGCACGGTCAGCACTAGTAGGCAATGCATACATGGCAGTAAGAATAGCATCATAGTCAAGAGCAAATATATCTACCCTTCGCCCAAGCAGCTCCACCCAGTCGGGGAGCTCAGCCTCGTCGCCAAACTCGGTACGCCAGGCGTCGCTCAGACGGGCGAAGCAGCGGGACTGTGTGTGATTAAGCGTCCCGCAATCCTGATAAGTCCGATCACCTGTGCGAATGATGTACGGGCAGTGAACGGTACTCAAAGACCCTATACTCTGAGCGTACCACTCGTGAAGCTTCTGGGGCGTAAGTGTCTCACACGGACGCCGCTGCAGCTGCAGCTGGCCACTCCCACACGCTCCCGACGGACCAGCTCCCGGGCGACAGTCACGACGGCTACCGCCACAACCCCAACTAGGGTACCACTCACGAAGCTGCTGGGGCGTGAGAGACCCGCGCGGACGTCGCTGGAGCTGCATCTGGCCACCGCCAGTAGCAGGAGTAGCAGTGGTAGTGGCAGTAGTAACAGCAGCAGCGTGGGCAGGGCAGGCGCGGCAGGCAGGTAGGCAGGCAGGCAGGCAGGCAACTATCGAGAAGTTTGGTACAAAAGTAAAACATAAGGGGTTGTACCCTACAGTGAGTACCCCACTAAAGCCTACCTAAACTATAACATACAAACATATGTTTGACACACCCCCATAGGCAAAGTGGGGGAGAACAGAGGGTCACAAGGCCAGGCAGGAAGTGCAAAGCAAGCTCAGGGTGGATCACAACGTCACCACGCAGTCTGAGCACAAGCAAAAGGCCACAAGGCCAGTTCACATGCAGAAATATATATGTAACATTAACACCGTGATCTCTACCTAGTAGGAGCAAGCATGCAGGTATATGTATATAAATATAAATATATATACATATATCACAGTACAAGCAAAGCCTACAGCAAGTGTGGAAACGTAGGCACAAGGCCCAACAACGTACAAGACCGCTGATGATCACCAGGCGGAAGTGCCTTGGTGAATATATCAGCAGTGTTGGCCCAAGTGGCCACGTGAGCAAGACGACCTATCAACCTACTCTAACATGAACCAGACCTTGGAGCAGATTCTTTGCAGCATCGCGATGCACAACGCAGCCGCATGGGACAAGAAGCTGAGCATGGCAGAGTTCGCCTACAACAACACGCACCACTCCGCCACAGGCATGTCACC
Organism: Closterium sp. NIES-65; assembly: GCA_948144175.1. Classification (NCBI taxonomy): domain Eukaryota; kingdom Viridiplantae; phylum Streptophyta; class Zygnematophyceae; order Desmidiales; family Closteriaceae; genus Closterium; species Closterium sp. NIES-65. The sequence continues at coordinate 542,819 of CANXME010000149.1, forward strand.
GTTCTTCGCACTGTACGATCAGCACCCCAATGTCCCCACTCGTGTCGATCTCAAACCCACTGTCCCTCGTGCGGACAACTTCCACCAGCATCTCACCTTCATTCATGATCACGTGAAGAAGCACCTTGAGCTCACAAATGCACGCTTGGCACGCACCACCAACCGCAGTCGTCGTGAGGTGTTGTTCGCAGTCGGCGATCGTGTTCTCTTGGATAGCCGCAACCTCCGACTGCCACAGGACAGCAAGCTTTGCCCGCGCTTCATCGGTCCATTCGTCATTGAGCGCACACTTGGTCCAGTCGCATACCGCCTCCGCCTTCCCGCTCATTTCCGCATGCACCCGTCATTCCATGTGTTGCTTCTTCGTCCTTACACCGATCCCAACGCCACCTTCTCAGGCCATGACCGCACTCCACTGCCGGTAGCTGTTGAGACCGACGAGCCCGACTACCAGATCCAGCGCATCCTCAGGCACCGTCGCCGTCTCCAGGGGGGTGTCTCTTTCAACGACTTCTTGGTTCGTTGGCGTGGTTACGACGCAGCAGATGACAGCTGGGATCCTTCGTCCTCGCTGTCTCCCGACAACGCTTGCCTCCAAGCGTACCTTCAGTCTGCAGGCGCCACGGACGTTGCCTCCTTGGGAGGGGGGTAGTGTTAGAGGAGTGTTTACTGTTCCCTTTGAACAGTACTCCCAACCCCATCCTTATCCTTATCTTTTCAGATTTCCTAGTGCCACGTGGCACTCTACGTTTCTTGCTTCTACTTTCTAGTACCACGAAGTACTTTCCGACATTCGACCTTGCATGCTATATCATCCTTGCTTGTATGCACCAATATAAACCAATTATCGTTCAACTCTTCTTCAATTACTCAGTAATTTCTTCGCCTATTTCGCCAATAGTTCTTTCGCCAAAGTCTTCCGCCGCTTTTCATCCTCAACTTAGTCGACCCCGCTAATCTTTAGCGGATTTAGGCCAGCGGGCCTAACAAACAACATCCATCCATACAATGATTAGGATCACTTAGAATATTTGCAGGTCAAAGACTTTTACATAGTATATACAGCCATTGAACTATGCATTCAGGGTTTGTGCGCACTGGAAGCTAGAATGTACATCTGTCTAGGAATTTGACAGCCAATATATATGCATTATGGCACCTAGCATATATTACAAAATGGCACAGAGCTAGCAACCTAAGAGAGACACACTCAACTAGCTATAGGAGACTTTCTGTTCTGTACTTCCATGAATAAATATCACATGTGCTTGCTTCTACGGCGCCAGCAGAATCAAGCCCTTGAAGGAGGTCTTGCTGCTGCCTTGGTGCTGCCAGCATTGCTCTGCACTTCACAGCGTGCTCTTTCTCTTGCTGCTGCCTCGTGCTGCATGCTGTGTGCTTCTAGTGGGCTAGCGCACCCCCACGTGCATTCCATGCCTTTCCCTCCACACCACCCACCTTCACATCCGCTCCTGTGCTGCCTGCCTTGGGAATCCACCAGGGCAGCACCACTTGTCCAAATACAATCTTACTTGTAGGCTATAGTGGGGCACTCCTATGGGGTACAGCACTTCTAGGGTTAGTACTTGTACCCCAACTCTTGCTAATCAAATCATTCCTGCACAGTTGAGTCTGACATGGTATTCAGAGCAGGAAACCTGTTAGGTTTTTAGGGCCCACCGATCGTTCCGCTAGTTCCTGCCCGAAGCGCCCTTGCACTGTCCGGCCCTCTCGCACAGTGTCACACTGCCCTGCAACTACTCGCATTGCCTACCCTAGCGCGCTGCCCTGCTGTCACGCACGCCCCTGCTGCCCGCGAGCAGCTCCTGCCCCGCACGCCCCTGCTGCCCGCGAGCAGCCCATGCCCTGCGCGCCACTACTGCCCGCGAGCAGCCCCTGCCCTGCGCGCCCCTTCTGCCCACGAGCAGCCCCCCCCCCCCCCCCCCCCCCACATGCCACTGCTGCCCGCGAGCAGCCCATGCTGCCCGCGAGCAGCCCCTGCCCTGCGCGCCCCTTCTGCCCGCGAGCAGCCCCGCAGCCCAGCGCGCCCCACAGCCCTAAACGCGCCAGCATGCCCCGCAGGCTAGTGCGCCCCGCAGGCCAGCGCACCCCGCGGGCCAGCGCGCCCCGCTGCTAAGCACGCCAGCGCGCCCCGCAACCTAGCGCGCCAGCGCGCCCCACAGCCCAGCGTGCCAGCGCGCCCCGTAGCCCAACACGCCAGCGTGCCCCACCGCGAAGCGCGCCAGCGCGCCCCGCTGCTAAGCGCGCCAGCGCGCCCCACTGCTAAGTGCGCCAGCGCGCCCCGCAACCCTAAATAATAATATTAAAAAATGTACAGTTACAAAAAAAAAGACCCGCCAGGTCTCTTTGCTGCCCAGCGCGCTGCTGCTGCACACGCTGCTACTACTGCGATGTGCCTTTCCAAGCAGCACTGCCCAGGCCGAGCCGCGCCGCCCAGCCCGAGCTGCCCTCCTGCTGCTACTGCTGCTGGTGGTGGTGGAGATGCGACTGGGAGTACTGAAGGTGCTGCTGGAGCTGGAGGTGCTGGACCTAATTCTGCCCGTCACTAACTGTCATGGCCACTATCATGGCAGTTGCAGCGGCTAGGGGTGGACAGCGGCGGACACTGCCTCTCCTGGACGACCCCACCCCTCACTAGCTTCGCGAGTGGGTTCTTCAGTGAGCCCGTCCAAGTGGTGGACGCTTTGTTTTTCTGCGTACTACACAGAGGTCTGTTACTGGTGCTTCTCCCCGCAGGTGCTTAGTGAATTGTTTCCTCAACGATGTGTTACTGGTTCTGTCGAGACTGCTGCACTAAGTGCTAGTGAGTCTGCTGCCGCACTAGGTGCTAGTGAGTCTGCTGCCGCTCTAGGTGCTAGTGAGTCTGCTGCTGCTCCAGGTGCTAGTGAGTCTACTGCAGCTTTAGGTGCTCATGGGTCTCTCGCCACAGGTCCTGCCTCAGCTGAGGCCTTGCACACTTTCACACTTGACTCAGGCACGTCACGTTGCTTCTTTCGTAACTGCACCACACTCACACCACTTACTGCACCAGTACCAGTCTCACTGGCTGACCCCACTGGGGGCCCAGTAGTCGCACGAGCCTCCACTGTCCTCCCATGTCTAGTAGTCCCCTCCGGTTCCCTGTTAGGTCTCCACCTCCCCACGTTCTCGACGAAATTGGTGAGCAACGCTGCCATTCAGGATGTCTGGGTTGATACCTTTATTCCTGGAGGGCAGCGTGTGGCGATCTGTACGTGCTCACGGACTGGCCGTCACCTTGCTACGTTCACTCGACGGCCTGGGTCTAGTCTGTACATACTGACCACTTTGTCTGCACACGTGGCTGAGGCAGGTCAGGTGGCTACGTCGAGTCAGGTGTCTGCGTCTGGTCAGTTTGCAGCGTCTTGCTCGTGTCGGGTACTCTCCCACCAGACTCTCCTCTGGCACCACCATCTCGGTCACCCCTCCCTGCCGCGTCTCCACAACATGCACTCCCATGTCCTTGTCTTTGGCCTTCCCAGGTCCCTGCCCTCCCCCCCGCGCTCGCCTGCCCCGCCGTGCCTTCCCTGCGTCGAGGGGCGGCAGCGCGCCGCTCCTCACTCCTCCGAGTTTCCCCCGACCACTGCTCCTCTGCAGACTCTCCACATGGACGTTTGGGGCCCGGCCCCCGTCGGTGGAACGGACCAGAGCGCTGCTTTCTGCTGGTTGTTGACGACTACACACGTTACACCATTGTCTTCCCCTTGCGGCGCAAGGCTGACGTCAGCAGTGTTTTGATCCCCTGGATCCGTGCTACTCGTTGCCAGCTGCGCGAGTGGTTTCTGCGGGACTTGCCATTCCTGCATTTCCATTCAGACACGGGCGGTGAGTTCTCTTCTAGCCTCCTTGCAGAGTTCTGTCGAGACGAGGGCATCCACCAGTCGTTCACACTTCTAACCTCTCCTCAGCAAAATGGGATTGCTGAGCGTCGCATTGGCTTGATCATAGAGGTTGCTCGTACCTCCATGATCCATGCGGCTGCTCCCCATTTTATGTGGTCATCTGCGGTCCGATACGCCGCCCATCAGCTCAACCTCTGGCCCCATGTTTCTTTGCCAAAACCTCGCGCACACTCCATTGGATGGGAGAGGTTGGCGATGCGTCGATGTTTCGGGTCTGGGGCGTGCTCTTGTTGGTGCAACCCTACAGTTTGCACTCGGCTTGTTGTCCGTGTGCGTGCATGTGTGTGTGTATGGAATGGTATGAGGGCATGGGATAATATATATTTCCTGCTTATAATTGTGTGTTAATGTTGAGTCATGATGTCGAGTGTGTGTGTCGAGTCAATAGCGAGTTATCGCTAGACGCGTGTTACGCGGTCGTTTGTGTCTCGCACGCGGTTTCTATTTTGTCGTGCGCGGTTTCTATTTTGTCCTGTGTCGAACGTTCGGCGTGTCGCAGGTGTGTGTAGAAGACCCATCAAGAACTCAAGGATGAGTTTGTGATGAAGAGCCCGAGCCTTGGTGTCAAGCCTCAAGTGATTTCGAAGCTAGCCAAAAGGGTGCACCTCAAGATATTGAAGATAGTTACATTACTTTGTGTAGTGTAACATTTCACTTGGTGTAGGCCCTAGTGAAGGGTAGTTTCGAGACCCTTCGTGGTTCGGGACAGTGTGGCACTGTTCCACATCACTGTACCTCGGCTCTTGGGGTTTGTAGGAGCTGGGAGTCATTCCCAACTCGTAACTCTTCATATCTCTTCCTATTTTGTCTTCTAAGACTATAGTGGCTGCCATAGTGCTGTTCGTTCAAACCAACGCTGTGTCGTCAATACTTGGTCAAATTGTGCGATCTAAATTGCCTATTGTAGGCGACGTTCAGACGCTCGAGATCCAAGTTGAATCAGGTCATTTGAAGTTGTGACTAGAACGCTAAAAACGTTTGAAGCCGCTGTGCAGAAATCCGGCTGTGCACTCTATCTTTCGTTTTAGGCACATTGGAGCCTACTGTGACTATAACAAGTGGTATCAGAGCCCCTTGGAGCAGTTTCGACAATGGCTGGACCTGAGGAAAGGGGTGGCAAAGGTGCTGGTGGCAGAGGAGAAGCCCAAGCTCAAGGCCAACCCCGTGATTCAGCCATGGCGCCTGTGCAACCAAGTGTTGGACCATCTAGGGATGAGCCTAGAGTGTTTGGCCTTGACAAGTTCAATGGTGACAACTTTGCTAAGTGGTCCTTCAGAATGGAGAACATTTTTTACCACTATGACCTGCTGGAGGTAATGGAAGGAACGGAGAAGCGTCCCGAGAACGACCCGGAGAATAGCCCGTGGGTGCGGAAGAGCGTTCAAGGCTACCTCCTACTTGGGCAAGCGTTGGGGAGCAGCCAAATCCGTCACATCAAGCCTTTCCAGCGTGAACCAGAGAAGGGACCAAAGGCATGGGCTGCTCTCAAGAGTGTACACGCTCCTGCAACAGCGGCGGTAGCTGTGGTGTTGGAACGGCAAATGACGACACTACGAATTGAAGAGGATGAAGCGGTTGAAGAAGGGGTGCAGAAATTCTTCGACTTGTTGACGCGGCTTGAGGGAGCGGATTTGAACTATAGTGAGCTCCAAAAGAAGACCAAGTTGCTGGCCCTACTCCCTGAGCCATGGTCCTTGCTCATCATCAACCTTAATCGCGACTTGCCCCGCCTCTCGCTTGAAGACGTGAAGCGAGCTATCCTTCAAGAGGATTTCCGCCGCCGTGAGTTGGCGAGTGCGGATGGCGCTGGGGCAGCGAGCATCGGCCGTGGATATGGTCGAGGAAGAGGTAGAGGACGAGGGGGAGGAAGGTTTGGTGGCAGCAACTTCGGCGGCGGCCGCGGGAGTGGCGGTTACGGCAGCGACGACAAGAGCTACGGACGCGGTTGCGGCCGATTCGACGGCGAGTGTCACTATTGCCACAAGAGCGAACACATGTGGCGCGACTGCTACAAACTCCCTGATGGTTGGACCCCTGCTCATGGCCAAGAGGGTAGAGGAGCAGGAGGAGGGAGAGGAAGAGGCCGTGGAGGCCGTGGCGGTCGCGGTGGCGGAGCTGCAAACATGAAGAGCAGAGACAACGACAAGGACCCGAGCAACGATCGGTACCCGGGTCTATTCTACTTCGTGTCGACGCAAGTACCGACTGGTCCAGAGAAGGATGAAGGCTTTGAGGAGCCAGCAGCTGTGGGTAAGGTGACTCTACACCCTCTGGACTATTGGGTGATCGATAGTGGCGCTACCTATAGCATGACACCTCGCCCGGACTTGCTCACCGAACTCGAACCGTCACCGGTGAAGCATGTCACATCAGCTTTGGGGCAGCGAGCGGAGGTGAAAGGCATGGGCAAGGCCATGTTTAAGGGTGCTGATGGGAAGATGGTGGGCCTCAAGAATGTGCTTTGGGTGCCCAGCCTTGCTGCCAACCTGATTTCCGTGCGGCGGTTGGCAAAGGCCGGCATGGACACGAACTCAAAGGGAGCCAAGACCTACACCGCAAGGCTTGGCGATCGGATTCTTTGGGACCTTCATGAGGACAGAGATGTCTACAATGAGATGTTGCAGATCCCTGTGGTCTCAATGCCTAAGGAGAGGCAAGTGGCAGCAAGCGTCAGCACCAAAGGTGGAGCGGTTGGTAGCGGCGATTGCGCGGACGGTCGCGCTAAGGAGAAGGAGTCCAAGAAGTGCAATCTTGGAGGGACCAGCAAGCTTGGTGAACCTATGGAGAGAGGTGCAGCAGCCAAGGAGCAGCAAAAGGGTGAGGAGAACCCCGAGGCAGCAGCGGAGGAGGACTACGGAGAGAGTATGTGGGGCGCTATTGCGAGCGCGGCATTCTCCAATCCAACTTCGGCTACGGGGGAGTGTGATTGGCTCACCTTGCATCGGCGCATGGGGCATGTGGCCCTGCCCATCTTGCAGCAGCTAGTAAAGAATGAGATGGTTGCTGGCATACGTGTGAAGGGGGAGCCCGATGAGGTACTTGGCTGCCCGATGTGCATGCAAGCCAAGTTCACCCGTTTCCCATTCTCTAGATTGGAGGCAACGGCTAAGGCACCACTTGATGAGGTGGTGATGGACGTGGTGGGCCCCCTGAAGCTTGGAGCTGCTGGAGCTGAGTACTTCCTCACTATTGTGGACGTCTACACCCGTATGACTTGGGTGTACGTGCTGGCCAAGAAGAGCGACGTGGCTGAAACGTTGAAGGCGGATTGGTTCCCGATGGTGGAGCGGCAACAAGACCGTCTAGTCAAGTCAATCCGCACCGATCGAGGGGGAGAGTTCCTGAGCAAGGAGTTTGGGTTGTGGCTGAAGAAGAATGGTATTCGGCACTCCCTCACCATGCCATACTCCCCTGCAATGAACGGCATTGCCGAGCGAGCGAATCGGACGATTACGGAGGCGGCACGCGGGTTGCTCATTGAAGCCGGGCTACCCGACTATTTCTGGCCTGATGCGGTGCGGAGCGCGTGTGTGGCCAAGAACCGAGCCTTGACTCATGTGGGAGCAGACAAATGGGTGCCCTATGTGGAGTGGCTAGGAAGGAAGCCAAAGGTGGATATGCTTCGGGTGTTCGGGTGCATGTGCATGGCGCTCGTGCCTAAGCATCTTCGGCACAACAAGCTTGGTGCCAAGGCGGTGTGGGCCGTGCACTTGGGCATGGCTCAAAACAGCAAGGGATGGCTTCTTTGGGACCCATTCACCAAGAAGTTCTTGGTGAGCAGGGACTGCAAGTTCATGGAGAACTTCATGTACAAAGATTGGAAGGCGGAGAATGAGGCGAAGATAGGCGTGCGGTTTGGGGAGGTGAAGAGTTCCGGTTTGGAGCATGTGGAGCTGCCTTTGGAGCCGAGCAGCGGCAGCACAAACACAAGGCAATCCTCTCTTGTGAATGGGGGAGAGGAGGCCAATGATGCAGAGGAAGAAGAGGAGGAGGTGCAGCAAGTGAGCGAGCGTGCACTGTCACTCCCTTCCCGTACTACGAGTGCTCCACGGATTCGAGCCACACTGCAGCAACGCCAAGGCCTTCAAGTCCCTGCAGCTGAGGAGGAAGGAAGGGGCAAGAGGAGAGTTCAACCCCCTAATAGGCTGACCTATGATGCGCTGGGAAAGCAGGGCAAGACATCCCTGGCCGGAGCGGCAATGATGGTCGGAGACGACGAGGAGAGTGACTACGAGGAGTGTGCCTTCGCATTCTTCTCTCCGGTGGAGATGCCGGGAGAACCAGCAACTCTCAAGGAGGCTTTGGAGAGTAGTGATGCTGAGGAGTGGAAGAAGGCCATGGAGAGTGAGCTGAAGAGCATCGAGGAGAATGACACGTTTGAATTGGTGGAGCTACCAGAGGGGCGTACGGCGATAACGTCCAAGTGGCTCTTCAAAAACATGTCGGATGCCGACGGCAAGATCGAGCGCTACAAGTCTAGGCTTGTGGCCAAGGGGTACCAGCAGAAGGAGAAGGTGGAATTCAAGGAGCTGTTTGCCCCTGTGGTGAAGCCGACGACGCTGCGAACCCTATTCGCGGGAGCCGCCATCAAAGGATGGGTAGTAAAACAAATGGACATCGTAACGGCATTCCTTAACGGCATCCTTGAGGAGGAGATTTTTATGGCGCAGCCAGAGGGGTTTGATGATGGTAGTGGCAGAGTGTGGAAGCTGAAGAAGGCCCTCTATGGGCTGAAGCAGGCCCCTAGGCAATGGTATATGAAGCTGCGCGAAGTGTTGGAGGGGATCGGCTTCACTCCCTCAACGGCCGATCACTCCTTGTTCATGCTTGGCGAGGGGGAGCAGAGGAGCTTCATGGTGGTTTATGTGGATGACATTCTTATATTCTCACCCTCCTCTGACCTTGTGAAGGAGGTGATGTTGAAGCTGCAAGAAAAGTTCAAGTGCAAGTCCCTTGGTGACGTGAACTTCTACCTTGGGCTCCACTTCGAACGAGACGTGGAGAAGCGGAGCCTGCGAGTGCACCAACAGAAGTACCTGGAGGCGTTGGCCGCCAACTTCGGCCAGAGTGAAGGTCATGTGGCTACTCCCTTTCCCTCTGGGTTCAAGTGTGTGAAGGGGCCAGAGGAGGAGAGCGTTGGAGAAGAGGAGAGGCGCCGTTTTCACTCGTTGGTGGGCAGCCTCATGTATGCGGCGGTAAACACCCGACCGGACGTCGCGTTTGCTAGTGGGCAGCTGGCTAGGGTTGTGCAATGCCCTAATGAGGAGCAGGTAGCAGCTGGAATGAGGGTGGCCAAGTATCTTGGCCAAACACTGACCGTTAGGCTGCAATACTCGGCGGCGGCACAAAGGCGCCAAAAGGGCGCGGATGGTGTTGAGCCCGGGCGTTTGTTCCTCACCGCCTACTCGGATGCGTCATATGCATCGGAACCAGAGGACATGACAAGTGTGGGAGGCTTCATATGCTGTGTTGGTGGAGGCCCAACTGCTTGGGAGAGCAAGAAGCAGGTTGACCAAGCTTTGAGCTCGGTGGAGTCCGAGTATATGGCACTCTTCCGTGCCGTACGGGAGATTGTGTGGCAGCGGCGTTTGTTGGCTGAATTGGGGGAGGAGCAGCAAGGACCTACCCCACTCTACTGCGACAGCCAGGGTGCCATTGCTCTTGCTAAGAACCCTGTGTTGCATGGACTCACAAAGCACATGAGGGTGAAGTGGCATTGGACGAGGAGCATGGTGACCGCGGGTGAAGTTGAGTTGCGGTACGTGAAGACCACGGGGCAGCCGGCTGACATGATGACTAAGAGGCTGGTGGAGCAACAGCATTGGAAGTGTTGCAAGCTGGTTGGGATGGCTCTGAACTGAGAGAGCAACATATACTAAGGCCAACAATCCGAGGGGGGGTTTGTTGGTGCAACCCTACGATTTGCACTCAGCTTGTTGTCCGTGTGCGTGCATGTGTGTGTGTATGGAATGGCATGAGGGCATGGGATAATAGATATTTCATGCTTATAATTGTGTGTGAATGTTGAGTCATGATGTCGAGTGTGTGTGTCGAGTCAATAGCGAGTTATCGCTAGACGCGTGTTACGCGGTCGTTTGTGTCTCGCACGCGGTTTCTATTTTGTCGTGCGCGGTTTCTATTTTGTCCTGTGTCGAACGTTCGGCGTGTCGCAGGTGTGTGTAGAAGACCCATCAAGAACTCAAGGATGAGTTTGTGATGAAGAGCCCGAGCCTTGGTGTCAAGCCTCAAGTGATTTCGAAGCTAGCCAAAAGGGTGCACATCAAGATATTGAAGATAGTTACATTACTTTGTGTAGTGTAACATTTCACTTGGTGTAGGCCCTAGTGAAGGGTAGTTTCGAGACCCTTCGTGGTTGGGGACAGTGTGGCACTGTTCCACATCACTTTACCTCGGCTCTTGGGGTTTGTAGGAGCTGGGAGTCATTCCCAACTCGTAACTCTTCATATCTCTTCCTATTTTGTCTTCTAAGACTATAGTGGCTGCCATAGTGCTGTTCGTTCAAACCAACGCTGTGTCGTCAATACTTGGTCAAATTGTGCGATCTAAATTGCCTATTGTAGGCGACGTTCAGACGCTTGAGATCCAAGTTGAATCAGGTCATTTGAAGTTGTGACAAGAACGCTATAAACGTTTGAAGCCGCTGTGCAGAAATCCGGCTGTGCACTCTATCTTTCGTTTTAGGCACATTGGAGCCTACTGTGACTATAACAGCTCTCCCTTGTTCGGGATACCACCGAGAGCAAGCTCTCCCCTGGCACTCTCCGCTGCGTCTTCCTTGGCTTCTCCACTGACGCCCCGTCGTGGTAGTTCTACCACCCGCGCTCGCGTTGAGTCTTCTCCTCCCAGGACGTCACCTTTGACGAGTCTGTCTGTTACTATAGACTTCACCCGCATGCGTCCAATCCGGTCCCCCTCGCGCCTCTCTTCCTGAGTCCGACCTTGCTCGTGCTGGCAGTCCTACTGTCAATCGTCTCCTCGCTACTGTCATCACTAACCCTGACTTTGAGTCTACTGCAGCGTTTGCCCTAGTCACTGAGCTGGTCGACTTTTCAGCTAGGAGTCCTCTCTTGACTACGTCGCAAGTCTTGTCACTGAGTTTGAGTCTGAGTCTGTCCTCCGTCCATCGAGGGTGAGGGTGTTTTTTACTGTGACGTCCTTGAGGACAGGCAGTTTGAGCTTGAGTGTATTGGGGCCGCTTTACCTCGTTTCGCATCCATGCTACTTTGCCTTGAGGGAGACCTGGATGCAATTGACATCCCTACCCCGCACTCTTACGCTGAGGCGATCGCGGGCGAGTATTCTTCTCAGTGGGAGATAACCATGGATGCAGAGATGGCTTCCTGGAGCTCCAGAGGCACCTACATCGACGAATTTCCTCCCCCTGGGGCGAACATAGTCGATGGCATGTGGATTTTCAGAGTTAAGCGGCCGCCGGGTTCTCCGCCTGCCTTCAAGGCACGTTACGTTGCTCGAGGCTTCAGTCAGCGACAAGGGGTCAACTTCTTCCAGACCTTCTCCCCCACCCTAGAGATGACTGCTCTTCGGGTGCTGCTGCACGTTGCAGCACACCGTGACTACGAGCTGCACTCCCTCGACTTCTCCACAGCTTTCTTGCAGGGCAGCCTTCACAAGGAGATCTGGCTGCGCCGCCCACCTGGTTTCACTTGTTCATTTCCTGCAGGTACCCCATGGAGCCTCCAGCAGCCAGTTTACGGTCTCCGCCTGGCACCTCGAGAGTGGCATGACACACTGAGGACTACACTTGCGGCTCTTGGGCTTGCTCCTTCCTCTGCTGACCCGTCACTGTTTCTACGCACCAACCCTACCCTGCCGACGTTCCACGTTTTCGTGTACGTCGACGACTTGGTTCTTGCCACTGTTGACATTGAGGGACTCGCCCTTGTGAAGTCGGAGCTGCAAAAGAGACACAACAGCACTGACCTGGGTGAGTTGCGCAGCTATCTTGGCTTGCAGATCACTTGGGACAGAGCACAACACACCATCACCCTGACTCAGTCACACATGGTGCACCAGGTCCTTTGGTGCTTCGGCTTCACGTGGTCCTCGCCACAGCCCACTCCCCTGTCTACCGGCCACTCGCTCTCAGCTCCACCTTTGGACGAGTCCGTAGAGCCGAGTGGTCCATACCTAGAGCTTGTGGGTTGCCGCATGTACCTGATGACGTGCACTCGACCTGACCTCGCGTACCCTCTGAGCCTACAGGCTCGCTACGTGGCTCCCGGTAGACACCAAAAGGTGCACTTTGATGCTGCGAAGTTGGTACTGCGTTACTTGTGCAGTATATCGGGCATGGGGCTCATGCTTGGAGGACGGGGTCCAGTGGTCCTCACAGGACACTCCGACACTTCTTGGGCCGATGACCAGGCGACTCAGCGTTCGTCACAGGGTTACACCTTCAGCCTTGGCTTTGTTTCTTTCTCGTGGAGGTCCACTCGTTCTTCTTCTGTGCTTAGCTCCAGCTGCGAGGCTGAGATCTATGCTGGGGCCATGGCTGCACAGGAGCTACGCTGGCTGACCTACCTGCTGGCCGACTTGGGGGAGCTACCTCGTTCTCCTCTAGTTCTGTACGTCGACAACAAGGCAATGCTTGCCTTGTGTCGCGAGCAGAGACTGGAGCACCGAACAAAGCACATTGCTCTTTTCTACTTCCTTGCGCGTGAGCTGCAGCAGCGTGGTCAGCTGCGCCTTGCTTATGTGGCCACTTGGGCCAACACTGTTGATGTCTTCACCAAGGCCCTCGGGTTTGGTGATCTTCAGCGTTTTTGACTGCTCTTGGGCTTCTGCCCATTCTACCTCACCTGCTTGTCTCTTGTTCTTGCACTTGTTGTACTCTGATATCTATATTTTTGTCAAACAGGACTAGAGAACGTTAGGTTTAGGAGCCATAGTGAGAGGTAGGAGAGATCGAGTTCGAGTAGGTTTAGGAAAGTCGAGAAAGTTTGAACAAAAAGAAGGGTTTCACTATAGAGCGAGGAGTACAAATAGACAAGAAGAAAGGTGCACCACCAAAACAGAACATTATATAACTACAGTAGTCTACACTACAGGCAGTTACAAAAACAATATATAGAAATATATATATTATTCTTGACACGCCCCCATAAGTGCCTGTAGGGAAGAATATGCAGTCAACGCCCCCATAATGGGGTACACCAGACAGGCCGCAGCGGAAATCATAGCAACAGGCAAGTGCAGTGGCAACAAGTGCAGTGATGGCAGATACAGCTGTACCAACCCCTTTACCAAGGTAAAACAAAAGTAGCATGTGTTGGGGCGGCAGGGCGCCTGAGGAGCAGGCTCTGTGGCTGCAACATGCAGCAGGACAGCAGCGGCTCGACGGCAGCACCTGCAGGCCCCAGCAGTAGGTAGCAGAAACAAGGACAAAAGGAAGGTAGGTGGTAGCAGGGGCGGCAGCTGGAGGTGCCACGGCAGCAGTGGGCGTCAGCAGCAGATGACCGGCTAACTTCCGTCGCCCCCTCACTCCCCCCCCCCCCACAGCGGCACGTGCGGCAGTGAGAGAGAGAGGAGGGGCGGCAGCTTCTTGCTCACACCCGCCTCCCCAAAGCCCCCCCCCCACACTGCTGCACGTGCAACAACGAACAGAGGGGCGTCAACCACCCTCGCGCCTCCCCCTCCCCCTCCCCCCCCGCCACACCTTCGTCCACAGTGGAAGACACGGCAGCGGGCTCGGGTGGGGTTGGTGAGATCTCGGGTAGGGAGGGGGAGTAACGGGGGGGTGCAACAGGTGACGCGACGAACGTCTGCGCACAGTGCGCCGTCGCTTGCGTGGCAGCTGCAGTGGTAGCAGCCGCATGTTCGACGGGAGGGCGGGGCAGGGGGCGCGTTCGGCGGCTGAAGTAGCTCGGCCGCCACACCCGCCGTCTCCCCCCAAAGCGACCGTCGATGCAGACGCTCGAGGCCGCGACAGGGCGGGACGAGCAGGCGACTGGGCCGCCGACTGGGGCCGCGACGAACAGAAAGAAGCCCGCCACGCTCGACTGCAGAGCCTTCACGACTAGCGGCTGAACGGGCACTTTTGGGGCCACGACGAGCGCCATGGCAGGAACGATAAGCGGTGGGCCCATGGAAAAAAGAAATTCAGGTCCTAGGATAGGAACCTCGCTCTGATACCATGTCAAACAGGACTAGAGAACGTTAGGTTTAGGAGCCATAGTGAGAGGTAGGAGAGATCGAGTTCGAGTAGGTTTAAGAAAGTCGAGAAAGTTTGAACAAAAAGAAGGGTTTCACTATAGAGCGAGGAGTACAAATAGACAAGAAGAACGGTGCACCACCAAAACAGAACATTATATAACTACAGTAGTCTACACTACAGGCAGTTACAAAAACAATATATAGAAATATATATATTGTTCTTGACAATTTTTACCTGCATGTTTCCTTTTGCTAGGTTGTGATCAGTGTACTGCCTTGCTATTATAACTAAGCATGTGAACCGGCCTTGTGGCCGCTTGCTTGTGCTCAGATTGTGTGGTGTCCTTGAGATCCCCCCTGAGCTTTGCTTTGCTCTGTAGTCTTGTTTGACTGGTCTTGTGACCGTCTTGTTGTCCCCCACTTAGTCTAAGGGGGTGTGTCAAAGTACAATCGTACTTGTAGGCTATAGTGGGGCACTCTTTATGGGGTACAGCACTTGTACGTTGATTCTGTCACCACCGTCAGTGGCGGCAGCAGCAGTGACGCGAGCAGCAAGTGCAGGTGCAGCAAGAACAGCAGCAAGTGCAGTAGCAGCACAAGGGAGGCTCGCAGTGTGTTGGGGCTGGCGTCAGCACTGTCCATCCTCACGTGCTTGTCACAACTCATGTCGTTGCTCTTGCTGACAGAAAACCTGACAGAATCTGTCTCCTTGGTGTCATTGCTGCTAGCACTTGTTTGGTTGCTGTCATTCCTCAGATCCTCCGCCGTCTCCTCCTCCTCTACAGCAGCCGCAGAGCTCAGCGTCAGTTGCAGCTAGGTCAATTCACAAGTGAAGATCTCCTCGAGAATCGCCTGGTAAGTGGACTCCAAAGGCGACTCAAAAGTGGACTCCACATTCGCTTCAACTTCAACAGTTGGCTCACAAGGCGCCACGCATGCTGTCGCGGAGCTCAGCGGCAGGTCAACTTTCGCGCGGGACTGCGCAACCTTGTCGCGCTTCCTCCAGATGCCTAGGACTTCCGCGAACAATGGGTGCTCAGCTGACGACGAGGAGCATGCACTCACGGAAGCAACGGTCATCCGAGGAAGAATGCTCGAGGATACCGACGGGCCAGACGAAATTGAGCGGTAGAACTAGCAGACACGATTTTCGAAGGAACACTGCTTGCTGTTGCAGCCTCGGGTTCAAAACTAGAAGCACTAGAGGGAGCTGAATTCTTAGGATGTTGTGATCTGGCAAGGATAGTAACGATGCAGCTGTGGGAGCTGGCTCGAGAGTAACGAGATAGTACAAAACTGGCGATCAATGTCAGCTGAAGAGTGTAAACCGAAGAAGAGAGTGCGACGAATGAGGGTGAGTAGAGAGAGTGCGGATTTGACCTCGGAGAGGCGATCGCAGGCGACGAAGGGAGAGCGAGAGGGTTGCTGCGACAAGGCGGGGTGGAGGAGAAGCGACGCACCGGGAACTCACGCAGCGGGCAGGAAAGGGCAGGATGCCGTGTTGGTGTGCGAAATGGCTTGGGAACGAGGCTATTTCCAAGGCAGTGCCAAGCCTCTGGACGAGGCCTTTGGAGATGAGACAAATCGGTTGAGTCCGGTTGCTTGCCTTGATTAGACGGTGAGGCTCGTACTTTTGAAACAAACCTACTGGCCAAGCGATCATGCAGGAATGATTTGCCAAGTCGACTAAAAAGCCGCTGGTAGGTCCTCTCTTTTGAGTCGACTCAAAAGTCAGCTCGTTACAATGTCACACGATACCTTTTCTACACGAAGAGCTATACTTGCTTGGAGGTTACCGGAGAGAGTAGGTAATATTTTAATTTCTGCTCATAAGTGCTTGTGTACATGTAGCTTTTGTTTGTTCCTACAGTACAGTACTCCCCCTGCGAGAAGCTTTGGGGTTAGTATATAGCCCTAGTTTGCTTTCATTCCTAGCTTCGTGGTCTGAAGAAGGCTAATAAGTTGAATCCGGTTACCGCCAAGTTTTTCACAAAGCTTTTCTTCAAGCAAACAAACAAATACTATTTTTTAACTAAGCAAAGTTGCTGCCACGTAAAGAGATGGCTCCAACCTGTGGCTCCATTGGACTTACGAAAGATACTTCTACGATGGCCGACTTTAAATTTACTGCAACCAGTGCTACCAATGCAACCAACACCGATGCTGACAGCGTTCCCCATAATCAGAGAACATTGAGAACTTTGCGACAAACTGCGAAGTTCAATGTCTCAAAGGATAAAGGACCGGCCACTTCGAAGGAGTTGACATTCGAATCTCCTTCGGTCTCCAGACCCTGCAAAAAGAGAGCTCTCGATACTTCAGCAGCTACTCTTGCTGGGACATCTAACGTTCCGGGTATTCTACCTCAAGTCATGGCTCCTGGACAAGAAACGGTGTTGATTTGCCAAGACATCCGTGATACGGTTATGTCTTATTCTTTCGATTTTTTTGGAGAGCTTAACAATGCCTTTTTGAAGAAGCACGCTACGCCAGCCTATTTTAATGCTGCTAAGCTTCAAGCTATCGGTGACTTCAAAAAGGTCTTTTCTAAATACCGTACGCTACTACAAAAACTTCGTTTCATAGAAGAGCAGAAGAAAGCAGGGATCATCCCGCATTCAATTCATATTAAGCTGTTTAACTTCATATGCAACTCCGAAGATCTTTGTCAGGAAGCTAACCATAGTCTGGAAGCTGACCATAGTCTGGAAGCTACACGGCTGAAATACTGTCTTAATGCTAAAGAGATTTTAATCACCATAAAGAACAAAGCAG
This sequence comes from Closterium sp. NIES-65, assembly GCA_948144175.1. NCBI lineage: Eukaryota > Viridiplantae > Streptophyta > Zygnematophyceae > Desmidiales > Closteriaceae > Closterium > Closterium sp. NIES-65. The sequence continues at coordinate 559,729 of CANXME010000149.1, forward strand.
TCGACAAAGCTCTGAGTGATGCGTGTGCTGTCAGTTAGTCACTTCTTCATTACATCAACAACTTCATTGTCTTAACAAAAAGTCTGACCTTGGAATTAAAAATCTGAGACTCATTGACAATCTTTCGTATTTCAAAGCGCGAGTACTTCTTGAATTTAAGAATGCCGTCTTTGTTATTTATATGAAAACTAACATGGCAGAGGTGCTGCTGAAGCAAAAAAAGGATGATCTTGAGGCTAAGAAAGCAGGTGCTGTGTCTGAAGCACAAAATCTCTTGGTGGAACCCACTGTTCGAGAAATCATTCGATGGGAAGCTGGAAAAGTCTTCAAGTCATATGTTGTTAAAGCAACTGCTAAGCCACCTGCAAAGGATCGCAACGGCAAGAAGGATAAGGATAAGGCTTCTATTCAATCCAAATCCAAGTCTAACAAATCCGGTGTAAATGTCAAGAAAGGTGCTGCTGCTAAGGGGAAGAAACTTGTTTCCTATTTTTTTTATGCTGCAAGGGCTCCAACGGCAAGAATTCCGGAAAGCAGTCCACTACGAAGAACAAAAAGAAGCTGAATGATGCCGAGTCTGCTGCTACCAAGACTGTTGGTCGCTCTTTTGCAAAAACCTCTGGTTGCAACGCTGCCGGATCTTCTGCTACCAACCGCAAGGGACCCGTTTCAAAAAACGGGGGGGGGGGAGGTGGAGGCCGCGGAAAAACAACAGCACAGTAATGACGGATGTTGATACCTTCGCACTGATACTTTTCGGTTGTCAAACTGAATATCAGCTGCAGTGTCGTGCTACCAACCGCGGAATCCATAACTATAGTGATCACACCTTCACCTCCAAAGAACTCAACCTGCTGAGCCTTGGGCTCAAGTACATTCCCGTTCGAGTTATTTGTAGCGTTGCTAGCTTTGAAGCTGAGATTATTTCTTTCTTTTGGAGTGTTATGACGATGTTCTTCTTAAATGGATCTGATTCTTCTGGTTACTCAGGGTACAAGTTACCAAAACAAGGAAACTGGACCCCACCTCTAGCCGCTCCAAAAATAGAGACGGTTTTGGAGGTCCTTAAGGAAGCTGCCATTAATGAAGTGACTGAACAGAGTTTCTCTACACTCATCCGAATGTCGAAGAATGTGCTCCTGACGCTGCATCGCCTGGCTAACAATCCTAACCTCGTCTTTAAACCTGCGGACAAAAATCATGGACTAACAGCCATGAGCAGGGATTATTATTAGGAGAAGTGCCTCCAGCACTTGCTTAATGATAAAGTCTACAAGGAATATGACGCTGTCCCTCTCTTTGGAATCGTTGACGAGTTTAATTCTATACGCTCGGAATGGAGTCCGTTTATTAAAGCTAAAGTTTGGGACTCTTTTCTTCAACAACCTAAGTCTGGCTGGAAAGTCCCGGCCTTCTATGTCCTTCTAAAGATACACAAGAAGGTCTCGGCTGGACGGCCTATTGCCGCTTGTCACTCTTGAGTTACCACTAACGCCTCCTACTGGCTTGATTCAGTCCTAAGACCTTTGGTTTGGAAGCAGCCTACCTACGTTAAAGACTCCAATAGTCTTATCGTCGAGCTGGAGCAGCATATTTTTTAATCAAACAGTCTGGTGGCTCCATATGACGTCGAATCCCTTTACCCTTCAATTCCGTTATGGGATGGGATCGACGCGGTCGCTTATTTTCTTCAGTAAGAGCGGCATCCGCTGGCACTTGTTATTATCCGACTTTTGAGATGGGTCATGTTTAACAGTTTCGTCTCATTCAATGGCCGTTTCTTCCGTCAGATTCAGGAGACCACCATGGGTACTTTTGTAGCTGTGTGTTCCGCGTTTCTTTTTCTGAGCTATCTGGACATTCAGCTTCACGCCTCGCTTCTAATTTCTCCTGCCTTACACCTTTGCTTCATTGACGACGGTCTGATTATGTGGGAGGGAACGAGGGAGGAGTTTGACCATCTGCGGAAGCAGTTCGATTCGTTACACCCTTCTTTTTGTTTGACATGGGTGGTTTCAGATTCAACCATGGATTTTTTTGGACTTGAAGGTTTTCAAAGGAGAGAGATTTTTAAGTTCCGGCACTCTGGACATGAAGCTGTACCAGAAGCCGATGAATCGCCACCTCTACCTTCCATTTAAGTCCTACCACGCTCGTTCAACTAAACTGGGTTTCATCCGGAGTGAGATGCAGCGTTTCCTTTTACGCTCCTCCACTAAGTCTGACTTTCAAGACTCCCGCGCACTTTTCTTCGCCCGTCTAAGGGCCCGTGGGTACCCAGTCAAGTTTTTACTTCTGGTTTTCAAATCTGTGGTGTTCGCCCAGCGTAGGGAACTCTTGAAGCGTGCCTCCACTACTCGTGTCTCTTCTTCTCGTGGCCCCCTGGTGTTGAAACTTCTGCTCAACCTGTTGGTTGACCGTTTACGCTTGGGAAAATTTTTGAGTCGACTCGAAAGTCAGCTCGTTACAATGTTACACAATACCTTTTCTACACGAAGAGCTATACTTGCTTGGAGGTTCCCGAAGAGAGTAGGTAATTTTTTAATTTCTGCTCATTAGTGCTATTGTACATGTATCTTCTGTTTGTTTCTACAGTACACTACTCCCTCTGCCCCACGAAGGAATGCCTTGCGTGGAGCCTTGGGGTTAGTATATAGCCCTAGTTTGCTTTCATTCCTAGCTTTGTGGTATGAAGAAGGCTAATAAGCCGAAACCGGTTACGGCCAAGTTTTTCACAAAGCTTTTCTTCAAGCAAACAAACAAATACTATTTTTTAACTAAGCAAAGTCGCTGCCACGTAAAGAGATGGCTCCAACCTGGGGCTCCATTGGTCCTCCACACCCACAGCCGCTGGTAGGTCCTCTCAGGTGGTGGAGTGAGGGTGCGGTACACCTCCCACACCCATGCCATGCCTCCCCTTCCTCTAACCCCCCCCTCTTTGTGCCATCTCTCAAACTCATCCCATCCCCACCTCCCCTCCCCCATCCCCCGCCATCATTACACCTTCCTACCCTCGCCACTTCTCCCACCACGCAAACATATCTGAGACTGTTAAGGCGCCGTTAGCGAAAATTGAGATTGGAGCGCCAACAAGGCCTTCATGTCTAATTGTTTCGACGCCTTAGCAATTCTCCCCCCAAGCACCGCACACACACACACCTGCTTGTTGGCAAAGATCAATATAGGAGCTCCAACCAGGTCCCCGTGTCCGAGCACCTTCTCTGGAGGAGAGGAATGGGGACGCACGAGAGAGAGAGAGAGAGAAGCATGGGAAGAGAAAAAGACAGAAGACGATGATTTCAGCTCCATTGATGGTTTGATACAACGGAACACCATTAGATCCTCTAAGCTTAAAACCGTATTGTCATTTACATAGAGAAAAAAAGGACGTATTCTGCGGTGCCATGTTAGCAGGTTTATGGGATGGAGAGGAACAAGTGTAAGAGAAGATTGAGAGAAGCGTAAAGGTGTCAAAAGGCAGACCCCCCCCCCCCCCCCCGAGCAAATGGCAGCCCCCCCCCACACCCCCGAGCAAATGGCAGCGCCCCGCCCCCCCCCCGAGCAAATGGCAGCACCCCCCCCCCCCCCCCCCCCCCCCCCCCAAGCAAATGGCAGCACCAAGCATTTCTCTTTGCATCTCCTGGTGTGACTCCCATCCATCACCCAGCAGACCAGCACCCAGCCCAGCAGACCAGCATCCACTCCTAAGAGCAGGCGGGCACCCACCGAGCGCGCCTCTAGCACCCACCGAGCGCGCCTCTAGCGTCGTCGAATCTGTTGGGGCAGGCAGCGTCCACCACGTAGATCACTGCATGCGACTCCTCGTAGTACTCCTCCCATATCGTGCGCAGTCCTATTTGCATGGGGGGCGATAGGGGGAAGTCACAGGGGAGGGGAAGGGAAGGGACAGGGGAGAGAAGGGGGAAGGGACAGGGGAGGGGGGGGGGAAGGGACGGGGGAGTGAAGGGGGAAGGGGGAGGGGGAGGAAGAGGGAGGGACGGGAGAGGGACGGGGGAGGGAAGGGGAGGGACGGGGGAGGGAAGTTGAGGGACGGGGGAGGGAAGAGGAAGGGATGAGGGAGGGAAGGAGAAGGGATGAGCCTAAATAGAGATGGGGCAAATGGGGGAAGGGGGAAGACACGGAGATGGGGGGTGAAGGCACGGCGGAGGAAAAACGGGGGTAATAATTGAGGAAGGGGGGAAGGCAGAAGCGGAGGCGGAGGGAAAGTGCAAGTGGGGGGGAAACAGGGTGAAAAGAAAAGAAAGAAAGAAAAAATAGTGTTGAGGCATACAACGCTCTGAACCTTCTCCCTCTCTCTCCTCTCTCCCCATGTCAACTCTTACCCCTTTCCCCCTCCCACCCTCGTTCTCAACCCACACGCCAAACACCGCCCTCACTCGCCCCGCACTTCCCTCCTCTTCCAGGTCACTCGCACCTGGCCGCGCAGGTCGCATATGATGAGCACAACCCTCATAGTCGGCACTCCTCTTCCTTCTCCCCTATTCTCACCCTCACAGCTGCCTTTGCCAGCTTTTGCCCCCTCAGCAAAGGGCCTTTGGAGGAGAGCAGGGCAACCCAATCAGCTTCTTTCAGTAAAAGGCGCATCTCGGGAATTCGTGGGTGTTGACTCTGCGCAGCACATGAACAAAGCTCCCTCACAACCAACAACTACAGAATGGAAGCAAAATACAACTCACTGAACACCAGGGTGTACAGAAAAGTATCGATACCCTCTCGATACGCTCTAAAAATCCTAGCACACCTGCCCCGTTCAAGTTCATGACAGATTATTCTCGAACCAACTCTGAACACGATGGCCAAAAGAGAAGTTTCTGGATAAAGCTTTTGACCTAATGACTAGCTCTGCTCCCCATAACCTCTCGCTTCCAGCTCGGTCGCTACTGTCAGACCCAGCAAGGGCAGTCGCCGTTGCGCCAAGATCGCAAGCTAACCTGAGCTCACCGAGAATTCCAGCCATGATCGCACTCGGCCAGTCGTCGTTGTGCATTTGAATGTATTGCAACAATTGTCTACAATGCAACATAGACAATGTGAGCAGAAATACCGTACTTGTTATTGATTGCAGACGTTATGTAAAGTTATCCATCCATACACTGATTAAGATCAGTTATTTTTTTTTTCAAGTACGCATGTCAAGACTTTTACATACCGGGATCTTATACTGTTGAACTACGCATATAGTAATGAAGTCACTAAGAAGTGTCTATTCGGGGTTTGTGAGCATCAAAAAGTTAAATGTACATTTGTCTAGGAATTTGACAGCCAATATATATGCGTAACTGCACCTCGAATATATTACAAGAAAGCACAGAGCTAGCAATCTAAGAGAGACACACTCAAGTAGCTATAGGAGACTTTCTGTTCTGTACTTCCATAGATAAATGTCACCCTGTGCTTGCTTCTGTGGCGCCAGTAGAATCAAGCCCTCGAATAAGTTCTTGCTGCTGCCTTGGTGCTGCCAGCATTGCTCCCACTGAACTTCATAGCGTACTCTTTCTCCTGCTGCTGCCTCATGCTGCTTGCTGTGGCCGTCTGGTGGGCTAGCGCACCCCCACGTACATTCCATGCCTTCCCCTCCACACCACCCACCTTCACATGCACTCCAGTGCTGCCTGCCTTGGGAATCCACTGGGGCAGCACCACCCTTAGCAGCAGCAGCAGCAGTGACGCGAGCAGCAAGTGCAGCTGCAGCAAGAACAGCAGCGAGTGCAGCAGCAGAACAAGGGAGGCTAGCAGTGCGTTGGGGCTGGTGTTAGCACTGTACCTCCTCAAGTGCTTGTCACAACTCATGTCGTTGCTCTTGCTGACAGAAAACCTGACGGAAATCGTCTCCTTGCTGTCGTTGCTGCCAGCGCTTGTTTGGTTACAGTCATTCCTCAGATCCTCCGCCGTCTCCTCCTCTGCATCAGCCGCAGAGCTCAGCGTCACTTGCAGCTGGGTCGATTCACAAGTGGAGATCTCCTCGAGAATGGCCTGGGTCGTCCACTCCAAAGGCGACTCAAATGTGGACTCTATAGTCGCTTCAACTTCAAGAGTTGGCTCACAAGGCGCCGCGCATGCAGTCGCGCAGCTCAGCGTCACTTCAACTTGCACACGAGACGCCTCAACCGCTTCGCAGCTCCTCTAGGCACTCAACGCTTCCACAAACAACAGATACGCAGCTAACGATGAGGTGAAAGCACACACAGACGCTGCGGAGATAACTAGTGCAACGGGAGCTAGACTACGGGCTAGGCATGGGGCAAGAGTGATCGTAGCGTTCATTCGTTCCTTAGTCGTTCCTTAGTGCTAACACTGCTTGCTAGTTCACGGGGAAAATTTGCAAGAGTTTCACTAGGAAATCATCACAACAAAAAGTTCAGAATGATTGCATCAACATTGGCAACACTGACTACATCAGACCTAGCAAGGCTGCTGGTCCACTGCCAGCGCAGCACGGTCGACCGTGTGCCAGCACGACTTGGTCGACCGCGCTCCAGCAGAGCAGAGTCGCGGCTTGCCAACGTTGCCCGTCCGCAGTGTGCCAACGCTGCAGCAAGTCGGCTGCACAGCGATGCATCCGCGGGACAACGGTGCACCAGCTTCGCAGGTGCGTGCAGCTGGTTGGCACCCAACTCCCGGTCACATGCCCAGCGCAGACACTTCACCCGTGACGGCGCCCACCAGCCACGTCGACCTCGGGATACCACCCCCGAGGTCGTCCTCGCAGACAACATCCCCGACGACTTTTGCGCACGTCGCCCGGGTATCCTGGTTGACCGGATATTTCGCGGTCCTCCCGCGGTTTCGCGGCCACCGCGGTACTCCCGCGATTTCGCGGCCACCGCGGTCCTCCCGCGATTTCGCGGCTCCCATGGACCCCCGTGGTTTCGCGTCTCCCACGGACCCCCGCGGTTTCGCGGCTCCCACGGTCCTCCGTGATTTCGCGGCTCCATGGTCCGCCGCGATTTCGCGGCTCCCATGGTCGGCTCCTCCCAAGCGAGGACGGGGCCAAACACAACTCCCGTTGACACTCCCCTGCCGCGTTCGCGCTTGGGTCCACCCCCCCAGGCCCACACGGCAGTACTGCTTGGAGAATAGCCTGTTTGCGTGCACACAACGCACAGCACGCCTGTCACCGCACCAGCCATGCAAAAAGGCATGGCACCTGCTGCTGCACGTCGTTGTCACCGTCGCCCACATCGGCCAGGCGCACTTGGCCGATTGCAACGGAGCACCTGTTGAAGGCCGGGTAGTGCAGCGCCTTGGCTTGGCTCTTGAAGTATAGAGCCTCGTCGACTTGGCTCTTCTTCCACCCGGCGTTAACCAACCCGTCGTTGAGAGCCGTGTACCACAGGAGCGGCAACTGCTTCAGCCCATAGAGGCTCTTCAGCAGCTTGCACACCCGGCCGGTCCCGTCGTTGAAGTGGTCCGGCTGGTACATGTACAGCACGCGGTCGAGCTTGCTCTGCAAAAAGGCGTTCTTCATGTCTAGCTGCATTAGGTTGAGGTCGAGGATGGCGACAATGCTGAGGAAAATCCTCAGTGTGACGTAGCTGCTCACTAGCGCGTACGTCTCGTCTTAGTCAGCACCATACACTTGCGTGAAGCCTTTCACGACCAGCCTCGCCTTTTCGCGCTCCACAGTGTCGTCGATGCGGTACTTCGTTGTCAGCACCCACCGGTTCTTCATTATGTTCACCCCCGGCGGGCGTTCGACTAGCTCCCAAGTGCCCATGTTGATGAGGCTACGAATCTCCTCCTGCATGGCGGCCTTCACCGTCGGGCCCTTCCAGTTCGCCAACGCCTCTTTCACCGTCATGGTCGAAATGTCCCAACGGTGTTCGGGATCGGCGTGAATGTCGGGGTCGAGCTCCAAAAACTCTTGATCGTCCTCGGCGTCATCGTACGCAAGGTCGTCGTCGTCCACATCGTACACCGTGGTGAAGGCAACGGGGACGAAGAAGTCGGGTGGCCTCCGAATTCGGCCCGACTTCCGAGGTCCGGGCTGCACCTCCACCACGTCGCTTGATGTGCCTTCATCGAACTGCTCCCCTGTCGTCCGCTCCTCTGAAGCGAGCTCCACGTTCGACGGCTCCCCTATCGACGACTTCTCCAAAACGCGCTTCCCGTTCGACGGCTCCCCTATCGACGGCTTCGCTGAAACGCGCTTCCCGTTCGAAAGCTCCCCTGCCAACTGCACCGCGGTCGGCTTCGCAGCTGCATGTTCCCCTGTCTGCTGCCTACTAGCCGCGAGCTCCTCTGCGGTCTCCTCCACGGTTGGCGTGGCGATCTCCTCCGCGGTGTTCTTCGCGGCTTCCTTCGCGGTGTTCTGCGTGGCTTCCTTCGCGGTGTTCTGCGTGACTTCCTTCGCGGTGTCCAAAGTTGGCTGCACATCTGCGGCCCGCTTCTCCACGACTGGCTGGGCATCACGTCGGCCACCGGCGATGCTCTTGGCTGGCGCCACAGGTGACGCCCCACGACTCCCCTCATCGCCGGAGACCGACACCGAAGTCACGCCACGCAGTCCAACAGGAAGGGGAGGGGAAGAAGGGGCAGGAGATGGCAAGGCAGGGGCGACCGCGACATCATCATCAGCCTGCTCATCGACCTCAGCGAGCAGAGGAAGCGTCGCCGTCGATGCATCTGTCGGTGGGTTGGCCCGCGTCCGCCCCGACGCGGGCCCGAATTCCGACTTCCACACCTCCAGCGACAGAGTTTCGTAGAACACCACGTCCGACGTGGTGACCACCCGGTTGTCGGCGATGTCGATGAGCTCCTAGCCTTTTCTCTCCTCCGATACGCTGAGGTGAAGGCCCCACCGGGCCTTCGCCTTCAGCTTCCCACCATGCTGCTGCTCAGGGACGAGGAATTGCGCCATCGACAAGTCGGGCTTCTGCCCAGTGAGGAGCTGGTACGGCGTCGTCCCCGCGGGCAGTGAAGACCGCTCCAGGCAGTTGCGAACCCGGACAGCCTGCCGCAGAGCGAAATGCCACCAGTGGTGCTGCACGCCCATGTGCAGCAGCATCGTCCGCACCGACTCCACCACCGTCCTCATCTCCCGCTCCGCCATGCCATTCTGCTGCGGGGTGTAAGGGCAGGTCAAATCGTGGACGATTCCCTTGCTGTCCACGAAGGCGGTGAAGTCCTTCCCGAGGAACTCCCCTCCGCGATCAGAGCGCAGTTGCAGCACCGAATGCATCGCCTGCCGCTCCACCAGCACCAACCACTTCTGTTACTCTAACAGCACATCCAACTTCTTGGCGACCGGCCGCACCCACACGTAGCGGGTCTTGCGGTCCTTCAGCAGCAGGAAGTACAAGCTTCCGTCCTTGGCAGCCACGCGAAATGGCCCGCACAAGTCAATGTGCACGACGGCCATGACATCGTCGGCTTCGGAGCCGTGGTCAGGGAAGGTGTGCCGCGCCAGCTTCCCGCCGACGCACGACACACACGGGGAGTCGGCGCCAGACGCCGACATGAGGTCCAGCCTAGTGGCGACCTCGTGCTTTGCAGAGCTCCGTATTGTGTCCATGCCAACATGCGCAAGCCTCGCGTGCAGCCTGTTCGAGGTTGCCTTCGTAGCCGAGACGATCGCCTGCAGAGCTACCTCCTCTTTCGCGGGCATTGTCGCCGTTATCGCGCATGGGCGTAGGTCAGTGCAGAGGACCCGGCCGGTGTACATAGCTCGACTGAGCACATCCCCTGCCGCGGAGACGAGCAACATCCGATCGCCGTCGTCCTTCAGCGTCACCCCGCTCTCCTTCAGCTGGCCAGCCGAAAGTAGATACGCGTGCACGCCTGGGACGTAGAGAACGTCAGAGATGAGCACTCGCTTCCTGGCCTTCCGTTGCAGCGCAATCGTGCCACGACCGTGGACGTCCTGCAGCGCCCCATTGAAGCCACGCTCATGTTTCACGTCGCCACTCGGCCCCAATTCGACGAAGGCTGCCTTCGTCCCCATCAGGTGGTGCGAGCAGCCGCTGTCGAGCAGGAGCACTGCGGGGTTCGCCTGCACAGCTGCCGCCACCGCCTGGAAATCCTCGCCAGCTTCCGCCGCCATCGAGACAATCGGCTCCACGATACCGACCAGCGAGCACGACGCCTCCTTACCGTCTCGCCCTTTGCCACCCGCGGAAGAGTAGGCGTCCTTCGTCGAGGTCGATTTCGTCGACTACTTTTCTTTTTGCGGTTGGTTTCCTCAACGCGGACGACGGCTGCCGGAACTTCCGCGGCCTCCCTTCGCGTCGTCGTCGTCGGAATCGCTGCGATCGGGGCACTCGAAGGAGAGGTGATCGGGATCGCCGCACAGCCAGCATTCCCGACGTCGACCTCCTCCTCCACCACCGACATCCTTGGACGACTTCTGCCTGTCAGCATCCTTCGCCGGCTTCCCCCCACCGCGATGACTGCTACCAGACTGCCCGCGCTGTCCCGGGCGACCACCTTGCTTCGCGGGGGCCGCAAAATGGACTTGCACGAGAAGCTCTTGGGACCGCTCACCCTCTGAATTCGCCGAGCTCGGTTGCTGTAGTCAGTCGCGGTTTCCTCGTCGCCCATACGCAGGTGCGTCAACTGCCCCTCAAGCTCGGAGATGAACAAGTCATTAGTGACCTGGTAAGTTGACTCGATGAAATGCCACGCCCGGTGGCCAGCGTCGAGGTACTCCCTGCACAACTTCAGGGTGATCTGTACGCCCGGCGAGCAGCACCACAAAATGACCGTAAAGGCCAGCAGCTGCACGGCGCGAAATTCCGCTGTCGAGCTGGAAGGGCGAGGCGGTGAAGGCCGCCATGGAAGAAGAGATCCGCAGCCTCATCGGCATGGGCACTTGGGAGCGGGTCGAACGCCCACGCAGGGTGAACATCATGAAGAACCGGTGGGTGCTGACAACCAAGTACCGCATCGACGACACTGTGGAGCGCGAGAAGGCGAGGCTGGTCGTGAAGGGCTTTACGCAGGTGTACGGTGCCGACTATGACAAGACCTACTCGCCGGTGAGCAGCTACGTCACGCTGAGGATCTTCCTCAGCATCGTCGCCGTCCTTGACCTCAACCTGATGCAGCTCGACATGAAGAACGCTTTCCTGCAGAGCAAGCGCGACAAGGTGCTTTACATGTACCAGCCGGACTACTTCGACGATGGGACCAGCCGGGTGTGTGAGCTGATGAAGAGCCTCTACGGGCTGAAGCAGTCGCCTCTGCTATGGTACCGCGATCTCGACAGTGTGCTGCTCGGCGCTGGCTAGAAGAAGAGCAAGGTCGACGAGGCCCTCTAATTCAAGGCCGGCGACGACGGAGTGACCTGCTGGGTGCTGGTCTACGTCGACGACCTGCTCGCCGCCAGCAGCAGCACCGCGATGCTTAAGGAGCTGAAGGAGCTGCTGGAGGCCGCCTTCGAGCTGCGTGAGATCTCGCCGATGGTGAAGTACCTTGGGCTTAAGATCGTGCGCGACAGGCCGGCCAGAAAACTGTGGCTGCACCAGCAGGGCTACGCTGACAAGCTGCGCAGGCGCTGTTAGAGACTAAGGACGGAGTCTATGAAGATTAGGTGCCCAAATTTCTCAAAATCGTTGGTCTCAATTTCTGGACAGAAACGTCGACTTCACAAGAAACGTTTTCGACGAAAGGTGCACTGTTGGAATCCCACGAAATTCGAATATAGTGTAGCCCTAGACCGTGGCTACATTTCCCGATTTGAATCGTATCAAAATATGAAGCATATCTCGAGTTATGCTTTTCGGCGCACTAGGGGGTATGCTGCCACAGAAATTTAACTCAATCACAATTAACTCACAAGTCCCACAAAAGAACATTAGAGTAGCACTAAACCTGGTAGGAGGGGAAGAGGAGGACGAGAGGGAAGGTCCCAAGAGAGAGTCCCCAACCAAGGAAACCCCATGCCACACAATTCCCTTCCCCATAGGCAACAAACTTTGACCTTTGTCACTTTCCAACCCATGACATCCACCTCACCTCAACTTGGCCACACTTACCAACCTGGTTTGGCTTCACCCAACCTCTTGGCAGCATCTACAGTGATGGGTTCGAATTTCCCAACCCCCACAAGTCTGTACCCCATATTGAGTCAATGCCACAACTTCCCAAAGTAGCTGCAACCAAAATATATAAGCATACGAACTCCAATGTTCGTAACTTTCTTGGTTGTGCTCCGATCGAAGCGATACTTGGTTCGTCGGAAAGCTCTTGAGTAGAGGAATCACTTCAGATATCTGCTCAAGCCAAATAACATACACACACACACACACACACACACACACACAGAAAATCCAAACCACACAAGACACAAATTTCTTGCACACGCTCACACCACGCATGCAACGCACAAACACAAGATGGGAGGCAGACAGACGTGAATGCATATGGTTGCATCACACAACAAACTCCCCCTCTGGCTGCCAACCATCATCCCACATGCCATAACTCAAGCATGCACCCTCAATGCACACTCATTCCCGCAAGCTTCCAATGCTCAGGTTCTGCCAGGCGCTTGGTGAGAATGTCAGCCGCCTGCTGCTGGGTCTTCACAATCTCCAGCCGCACCTCCTTGTCCAGGAGCCTCCTTCTCCAATGCCACTTTGGCCTGATGTGCTTTGTCAAGCCATGAAGACAGGCATTCTTCGCAAGCTTCACCGCCGACTCATTGTCACAGAAAATCACAGTCGGCTCCCTCTTGTTGGTGCAACCCTACGGTTTGCACTCGGCTTGTTGTCCGTGTGCGTGCATGCGTGTGTGCATGGAATGGATGAGTGCATGAAATAAATATAGATTTCATGCTTATAATAGTGTGTGAATGATGGGTCATGATGTCAAGTGTGTGTGTCAAGTCAATAGCGAATTATCGCTAGTCGCGTGTAACGTGGTCGTTTTGTGTGTCCCGCGTGGTTTCTATTTTGTCGTGCGCGGTCTCTATTTTGTCGCTTGTCGAACGTTCGGCATGTCGCAGGTGTGTGCAGCAGAAACATCAAGAACTCAAGGATGAGTTTGTGATGAAGAACCCGAGCCCTGGTGTCAACATTCAAGTAATCGCGAAACCCGCGGAAAAAGGGTGCACCTCAAGATATTGAAGATAGTTACATTACTTTGTGTAGTGTAACATTTCACTTGGTGTAGGCCCTAGTGAAGGGTAGTTTCGAGACCCTTCGTGGTTGGGAACAGTGTGGCACTGTTCCACATCATTGTATCTCGGCTCTTGGGGTTTGTAGGAGCTGGGAGTCATTCCCAACTCGCAACTCACCCTAACTCTTCCTATCTTGTGTTCTAAGACTATAGTGGCTACCATAGTGCCGTTCGTTCAAACCGACGCTGTGTCGTCAATACTTAGTCCAATCGTGTGATGTAAATTGCCTAGTGTAGGCAACAATAAGACGCTCCAGATCCAAGTTGAATCAGGTCATTTGAAGGTCTGATCAGAACGCTATGAACGTTTGAAGCCGCTGTGCAGAAATCCGACTGGGCACTCTATCTTTCGTTTTAGGCACATTGGAGCCTACTATGACTATAACAAGTGGTATCAGAGCCTCTTGGAGCAGTTTCGACAATGGCTGGACCTGAGGAAAGGGGTGGCAGAGGTGCTGGTGGCAGAGGAGAAGCCCAAGCTCAAGGCCAACCCCGTGATTCAGCCATGGCGTCTGTGCAATCAAGTGTTGGCCCATCTAGGGATGAGCCTAGAGTGTTTGGCCTTGACAAGTTCAATGGTGACAACTTTGCTGAGTGGTCCTTCAGAATGGAGAACATATTTGACCACTATGACCTGCTGGAGGTAATGGAAGGAACGGGGAAGCGTCCCGAGAACGACCCGGAGAAGAGCCCGTGGGTGCGGAAGAGCGCACAAGGCTACCTCCTACTTGGGCAAGCGTTGGGGAGCAGCCAAATCCGTCACATCAAGCCTTTCCAGCGTGAACCAGAGAAGGGACCAAAGGCATGGGCTGCTCTCAAGGGTGTACATGCTCCTGCAACAGCGGCGGTAGCTGTGGTGTTGGAACGGCAAATGGCGACACTACGAATTGAAGAGGATGAAGCGGTTGAAGAAGGGGTGCAGAAATTCTTCGACTTGTTGACGCGGCTTGAGGGAGCTGATTTGAACTATAGTGAGCTCCAAAAGAAGACCAAGTTGCTGGCCCTACTCCTTGAGTCATGGTCCTCGCTCATCATCAACCTTAATCGCGACTTGCCCCGCCTCTCGCTTGAAGACGTGAAGCGAGCTATCCTTCAAGAGGATTTCCGCCGCCGTGAGTTGGCGAGTGCGGATGGCGCTGGGGCAGCGAGCATCGGCCGTGGATATGGTCGAGGAAGAGGTAGAGGACGAGGGGGAGGAAGGTTTGGTGGCAGCAACTTCGGCGGAGGCCGCGGGAGTGGCGGTTACGGCAGCGACGACAAGAGCTACGGACGCGGTCGCGGCCGATTTGACGGCGAGTGTCACTATTGTCACAAGAGCGGACACATGTGGCGCGACTGCTACAAACTCCCTGATGGTTGGACCCCTGCTCAAGGCCAAGAGGGTAGAGGAGCAGGAGGAGGGAGAGGAAGAGGCCGTGGAGGCCGTGGCGGTCGCGGTGGCGGAGCTGCAAACATGAAGAGTGGAGACAACGACAAGGACCCGAGCAACGATCGGTACCCGGGTCTATTCTACTTCGTGTCGACGCAAGTACCGACTGGTCCAGAGAAGGATGAAGGCTTTGAGGAGCCAGCAGCTGTGGGGAAGGTGACTCTACACCCTCTGGACTATTGGGTGATCGATAGTGGCGCTACCTATAGCATGACACCTTGCCCGGACTTGCTCACCGAACTCGAACCGTCACCGGTGAAGCATGTCACATCAGCTTTGGGGCAGCGAGTGGAGGTGAAAGGCATGGGCAAGGCCATGTTTAAGGGTGCTGATGGGAAGATGGTGGGCCTCAAGAATGTGCTTTGGGTGCCCAGCCTTGCTGCCAACCTGATTTCCGTGCGGCGGTTGGCAAAGGCCGGCATGGACACGAACTCAAAGGGAGCCAAGACCTACACCGCAAGGCTTGGCGATCGGATTCTTTGGGACCTTCATGAGGACAGAGATGTCTACAACGAGATGTGGCAGATCCCTGTGGTTCCAATGCCTAAGGAGAGGCAAGTGGCAGCAAGCGTCAGCACCAAAGGTGGAGCGGTTGGTAGCGGCGATTGCGCGGACGGTCGCGCTAAGGAGAAGGAGTCCCAGAAGTGCAAACTTGGAGGGACCAGCAAGCTTGGTGAACCTATGGAGAGAGGTGCAGCAGCCAAGGAGCAGCAAAAGGGTGAGGAGAACCCCGAGGCAGCAGCGGAGGAGGACTACGGAGAGAGTATGTGGGGCGCTATTGCGAGCGCGGCATTCTCCAATCCAACTTCGGCTACGGGGGAGTGTGATTGGCTCACCTTGCATCGGCGCATGGGGCATGTGGCCCTGCCCATCTTGCAGCAGCTAGTAAAGAATGAGATGGTTGCTGGCATACGTGTGAAGGGGGAGCCCGATGAGGTACTTGGCTGCCCGATGTGCATGCAAGCCAAGTTCACCCGTTTCCCATTCTCTAGATTGGAGGCAACGGCTAAGGCACCACTTGATGAGGTGGTGATGGACGTGGTGGGCCCCCTGAAGCTTGGAGCTGCTGGAGCTGAGTACTTCCTCACTATTGTGGACGTCTACACCCGTATGACTTGGGTGTACGTGCTGGCCAAGAAGAGCGACGTGGCTGAAACGTTGAAGGCGGATTGGTTCCCGATGGTGGAGCGGCAACAAGACCGTCTAGTCAAGTCAATCCGCACCGATCGAGGGGGAGAGTTCCTGAGCAAGGAGTTTGGGTTGTGGCTGAAGAAGAATGGTATTCGGCACTCCCTCACCATGCCATACTCCCCTGCAATGAACGGCATTGCCGAGCGAGCGAATCGGACGATTACGGAGGCGGCACGCGGGTTGCTCATTGAAGCCGGGCTACCCGACTATTTCTGGCCTGATGCGGTGCGGAGCGTGTGTGTGGCCAAGAACCGAGCCTTGACTCATGTGGGAGCAGACAAATGGGTGCCCTATGTGGAGTGGCTAGGAAGGAAGCCAAAGGTGGATATGCTTCGGGTGTTCGGGTGCATGTGCATGGCGCTCGTGCCTAAGCATCTTCGGCACAACAAGCTTGGTGCCAAGGCGGTGTGGGCCGTGCACTTGGGCATGGCTCAAAACAGCAAGGGATGGCTTCTTTGGGACCCATTCACCAAGAAGTTCTTGGTGAGCAGGGACTGCAAGTTCATGGAGA
The DNA here is from genome assembly GCA_948144175.1 of Closterium sp. NIES-65. NCBI lineage: Eukaryota > Viridiplantae > Streptophyta > Zygnematophyceae > Desmidiales > Closteriaceae > Closterium > Closterium sp. NIES-65. The sequence continues at coordinate 576,000 of CANXME010000149.1, forward strand.
ACTTCATGTACAAAGATTGGAAGGCGGAGAATGAGGCGAAGATAGGCGTGCGGTTTGGGGAGGTGAAGAGTTCCGGTTTGGAGCATGTGGAGCTGCCTTTGGAGCTGAGCAGCGGCAGCACAACCACAAGGCAATCCTCCCTTGAGAATGGGGGAAAGGAGGCCAATGATGCAGAGGAAGAAGAGGAGGAGGTGCAGCAAGTGAGCGAGCGTGCACCGTCACTCCCTTCCCGTACTACGAGTGCTCCACGGATTCGAACCACACCGCAGCAACGCCAAGGCCTTCAAGTCCCTGCAGCTGAGGAGGAAGGAAGGGGCAAGAGGAGAGTTCAACCCCCTAATAGGCTGACCTATGATGCGCTGGGAAAGCAGGGCAAGACAGCCCTGGCCTGAGCGGCAATGATGGTCGGAGACGACGAGGAGAGTGACTACGAGGAGTGTGCCTTCGCGTTCTTCTCTCCGGTGGAGATGCCGGGAGAACCAGCAACTCTCAAGGAGGCTTTGGAGAGTAGTGATGCTGAGGAGTGGAAGAAGGCCATGGAGAGTGAGCTGAAGAGCATCGAGGAGAATGACACGTTTGAATTGGTGGAGCTACCGGAGGGGCGTACGGCGATAACGTCCAAGTGGCTCTTCAAAATCAAGTTGGATGCCGACGGCAAGATCGAGCGCTACAAGTCTAGGCTTGTAGCCAAGGGGTACCAGCAGAAGGAGAAGGTGGACTTCAAGGAGCTGTTTGCCCCTGTGGTGAAGCCGACGACGCTGCGAACCCTATTCGCGGGAGCCGCCATCAAAGGATGGGTAGTAAAACAAATGGACATCATAACGGCATTCCTTAACGGCATCCTTGAGGAGGAGATTTTTATGGCGCAGCCAGAGGGGTTTGATGATGGTAGTGGCAGAGTGTGGAAGCTGAAGAAGGCCCTCTATGGGCTGAAGCAGGCCCCTAGGCAATGGTATATGAAGTTGCGCGAAGTGTTGGAGGGGATCGGCTTCACTCCCTCAACGGCCGATCACTCCTTGTTCATGCTTGGCGAGGGGGAGCAGAGGAGCTTCATGGTGGTGTACGCGGACGACATCCTCATCTTCTCACCCTCTTCTGACCTTGTGAAGGAGGTGATGTTGAAGCTGCAAGAAAAGTTCAAGTGCAAGTCCCTTGGTGACGTGAACTTCTACCTTGGGCTCCACTTCGAACGAGACGTGGAGAAGCGGAGCCTGCGAGTGCACCAACGGAAGTACCTGGAGGCGTTGGCCGCCAACTTCGGCCAGAGTGAAGGTCATGTGGCTACTCCCTTTCCCTCTGGGTTCAAGTGTGTGAAGGGGCCAGAGGAGGAGAGCGTTGGAGAAGAGGAGAGGCGCCGTTTTCACTCGTTGGTGGGCAGCCTCATGTATGCGGCGGTAAACACCCGACCGGACGTCGCGTTTGATAGTGGGCAGCTGGCTAGGGTTGTGCAATGCCCTAATGAGGAGCAGGTAGCAGCTGGAATGAGTGTGGCCAAGTATCTTGGCCAAACACCGACCGTTGGGCTGCAATACTCGGCAGCGGCACAAAGGCGCCAAAAGGGCGCGGATGGTGTTGAACCCGGGCGTTTGTTCCTCACCGCCTACTCGGATGCTTCATATGCATCGGAACCAGAGGACATGACAAGTGTGGGAGGCTTCATATGCTGTGTTGGTGGAGGCCCAACTGCTTGGGAGAGCAAGAAGCAGGTTGACCAAGCTTTGAGCTCGGTGGAGTCCGAGTACATGGCACTCTTCCGTGCCGTACGGGAGATTGTGTGGCAGCGGCGTTTGTTGGCTGAATTGGGGGAGGAGCAGCAAGGACCTACCCCACTCTACTGTGACAGCCAGGGTGCCATTGCTCTTGCTAAGAACCCTGTGTTGCATGGACTCACAAAGCACATGAGGGTGAAGTGGCATTGGACAAGGAGCATGGTGACCGCGGGTGAAGTTGAGTTGCGGTACGTGAAGACCACGGGGCAGCCGGCAGACATGATGACCAAGAGGCTGGTGGAGCAGCAGCATTGGAAGTGTTGCAAGCTGGCTTGGATGGCTCTGAACTGAGAGAGCAAGATCCTAAGGCCAACAATCCGAGGGGGAGTTTGTTGGTGCAACCCTACGGTTTGCACTCGGCTTGTTGTCCGTGTGCGTGCATGCGTGTGTGCATGGAATGGATGAGTGCATGAAATAAATATAGATTTCATGCTTATAATAGTGTGTGAATGATGGGTCATGATGTCAAGTGTGTGTGTCAAGTCAATAGCGAATTATCGCTAGTCGCGTGTAACGTGGTCGTTTTGTGTGTCCCGCGTGGTTTCTATTTTGTCGTGCGCGGTTTCTATTTTGTCGCTTGTCGAACGTTCGGCATGTCGCAGGTGTGTGCAGCAGAAACATCAAGAACTCAAGGATGAGTTTGTGATGAAGAACCCGAGCCCTGGTGTCAACATTCAAGTAATCGCGAAACCCGCGGAAAAAGGGTGCACCTCAAGATATTGAAGATAGTTACATTACTTTGTGTAGTGTAACATTTCACTTGGTGTAAGCCCTAGTGAAGGGTGGTTTCGAGACCCTTCGTGGTTGGGGACAGTGTGGCACTGTTCCACATCACTCTTCCTCGGCTCTTGGGGTTTGTAGGAGCTGGGAGTCATTCCCAACTCGTAATTCTCCCTAACTCTTCCTATCTTGTGTTCTAAGACTATAGTGGCTGCCATAGTGCCGTTCGTTCAAACCAACGCTGTGTCGTCAATACTTGGTCCAATCGTGTGATCTAAATTGCCTAGTGTAGGCAACAATAAGATGCTCCAGATCCAAGTTGAATCAAGTCATTTGAAGCTGAAACCAGAACGCTATGAACGTTTGAAGCCGCTGTGCAGAAATCCGACTGTGCACTCTATCTTTCGTTTTAGGCACATTGGAGCCTACTGTGACTATAACAAGTGGTTTCGGAGCCCCTTGGAGCAGTTTCGACAATTGCTGGACCTGAGGAAAGGGGTGGCAGAGGTGCTGGTGGCAGAGTGGAAGCTAGCGTCGGTGTAGCAAGTCAAGCGCATCTCCCCCTTGCTCAAATCAGCTGCACCCCTCTGTAGCCTCTGTCTCACTGCACTGTACTCCAAGCCCACTGATGCTGTAGCGCTCACATAGCGGACCAACCTCTTGGCCGCTTCCAGCTGCTCATGACTTGGGCATGAGACCACACTCGCAAGCAGAACCGGACGAGCACGGGAGGCTACGTGTTCGTCGACGAAGGGGCTGCTGTCTCCTGGTTGAGCTCGCGCATCAAGTGCGCGACATTGTCATCGACCGAATCGGAGTACGTGGCGGTCACGGATGCTGGCAAGGAGGGGCGTCGACTTCGCTTCCTCCTTGCGGAATTCAAGCTGCTCAACGCTGGGAAGCCGGCCATCCTCCGCGTTGAGAATAAGTTGGCAATCACCATCGCTGAGGGCTTGGGGCTGACGGGCAACCTCAAGCACATGGAGCGACGCTACGCCTGGCTGCACCACATGGTGAGGCGTGGGAAATTTGTGCTCAAGTACATCCCGACCACCGAGCAGCCGGCGGACTTCCTGACGAAGGCGCTGCATTTTCTGGCTTTCAACCGGTGCTCTGTCGTCATCGGCCAAGTTCGTCTGGCTGACGTCGGCGATGGCGACGACGAGGTGCAGTAGTAGGTGCCGTGCCCTTCTGCACGGGTGGTGCGGTGACGGCATGCTGTGTGTGGGGTGCACGCCGAGGACGAGTTTTCTCCGTGGAGCACTGTCGCGTGGGCTGGAGGCCCAAGCGTGAGCGCGGCAGGGGATTGTTAACGGGAATGGAGTGTTGGCCCCGCCCTTGCTTGGGCAACGCCGACGACTTGGTCGGATGTACGGGAGTAGCAGCCGACCATTCACAGTGGGAGAGCTGCCCGACAGGCTTCGTCGAGCTGTAGGGGACCGGTGTGGTGTTGTTGTCAACCAGGGAGCTCAACACCTGCAAGTGACTGGTCTAGGAGACGGGTGGGACGTCGACCAGGGCCTGCAGCTCGACCGGGAGGTCTCCAGAGCTTTCCGTCGACCTGCAGCTCGACCAGGAGGTCTCCGGAGCATTTCGACAACCTGCAGCTCGACCGGGAGGTCTCTGGAGCATCTCGTCGACCTGCAACTCGACCGGGAGGTCTCCGGAGCATTCCGTCGACCTGCAGCTCGACCGAGAGGTCTCCGGAGCATCCCGTCAACCTGCAACTCGACCGGGAGGTCTCCGAAGCATCCCGTCGACCTGCAGCTCAACCGGAAGGTCTCCGAGCATCCCGTCGACCTACAGCTCGACCGAGAGGTCTCCGGGACATCCCGTCGACCTGCAGTTTGACTGGGAGGTCGACAGAGCAGTCTGTTGACCTCACAAGTGAGCAGCGGTCGACGAGGGGAGCTTGGCGACAACCGCTGACTATTCCGGTCAACGGAAGGGGTCCGTCGACCAGGGGGTAGCTCGACGGGAGTTGTGGTCGACCAGAGGCACTTGGTGGTCGACCAGAGGGACCTGGTGGTCGACCAGAAGCAGTGGTGGTCGACCGGAAGCACCTGGTGGTCGACCGGGTAACCTGCTCAACGAGTTCTGCGGAGGCACGCGAACGTCGTTGAGGATGCGATGGCGCAGGCAACTGCGGGCTGGTATCCCGGAGTCGATGTGGCTCGTCAGGCGCAGACAATAGCCGACGGACGTCCAACGAGGCAAGTCGGGCCAATCGTCTGCGCGCATCTGTGAGCGTGCGCACTGCTGTGTTCTACGGGGTAACGCTGGACAGCCGCTCTGCTGCAGCGTTGGCACCCCGTCGACCTGCCCTGTTGGCAGGTCGCCCTTCTGCAGTGCTCGCGCGGCTCCTCTACGGAACGCTGGCAGGCGGTCGACCGAGCTGTGCTGGCGGTCGACCAGGCTAGCAGCAGGGTTGCTAGGTGCCTGATGTAGTCATTATTGTCATTGCTTGTTGAATCATTCTGTAATTTCGACTTTGCCTAGTGGAAACTCTTGCTAATTTCTCTCGTGAATGTGCAAGCACTAAGGAACTAAGCAAAGCTACGATCACTCCTAGTAGTTCGTGCCAACCCCCGTAGTCTAGCTCACTACCGTTGTAGGGTGACTCTCTGCAAGCAGGCGGCTGACATTCTCACCAAGCGCCTAGCTGAACCTGAGCATTAGAAGGGCATGAAGCTTGCTAGAGGGTGCATGCATGAGCTGAGGCATGTGGGATGATGGTAGGCAGCCAGAGGGGGAGTTTGTTATGTGATGCTATCATTTGCATTCACGTCTGTCTGCCTCCCATCACATGTTCGTGCGTTGCATGCGTGGTGTGAGCGTGTGCAAGAACTTGTGTTCGGTGTTGTTTGGATTCTCTGAGTATGTGTGAATGTTATTTGGCTTGAGCAAATATCCGAAGTGACTTCTCTGCTTAAGAGCTATTCGACGAACCAAGAATTGTCGCGATCGGAGCAAGAACGAGGAAGTTATGTTCGTTCAAAGTTTTGATTGGGATGCGACGACTTTGGAAGCTTGTTGAGTGACTCAATATGGGTTACGGACTTTTTGGGGGTTGGGAAATTCGTCCCCATCACTGTAGATGCTGCCAAGTGGTTGGGAGAAACCAAATTGGGTTGGCAAGTGTGGCCAACTTGGGTGAGGTGGATTGTGGAGGTTGGGAAAGTGATAAATGTCAAAGTTGGGGTACCTATAGAGGGGGGAATTGTGTGGCATGGGGTTTCCTTGGTTGGGACTCCTTGGAGACCTTCCTTCTCGTCCTCCTCTCCCCTCCTACCTGGTTTCTAGTTACTCTAACTTTCTTGTGTGAATCTTGTGACATTCTTGTGATTGAGTTAAGATTTTATGACAACATACCCACCCTGTGCGCCGAAATTGATAAGTCGAGATATACTTCACCTCTTGATACGATTCAACTTAAGAATTGTAGCTACGCTCTAGAGCTACGACATATCTGAAATTGGTGAAGTTTTATGTGTGCGTTTTTTGTCGTCGGCATTTCTTGTGAGCGCAACTTTTCTGTCCATAATTCTAAGCCAACGATTTTGAGAAATTTAGGCACCTAATCTGTGAAGAAATTTAGGCGCATATGAGTTTAACACACCCCCAGAGGCAAAGTGGGGGAGAACAAGAGGTCACAAGACCAGTCAAGCAAAGCAAAGCAAGCTCAAGGTGGATCACAACGTCACCACACATTCCGAGCACAAGTTCAAGGCCACAAGGCCAGTTCACTTGCAAGATCATCTATAAAGGTGAACAAGCAAGTGCAGGTATAGAAAGATCACAGTACAAGCAAGGTCAAGAAGTGAGCAAGTGAGGCCAAGTAGGCACAAGACCTAGCATCGTACAAAAGGGCTGATGATCACAAGGCAGAAGTGCCTTGGTAAAGATATCAGCAGTGTTCGCCTCAGAGGCCACGTAAGCAAGGCGCAGCTGACCACACTGCTGCAGCTCACGAGCAAAGAAGTAGCGAAGAGCAATGTGCTTCGTTCTGTGCTCCAGTCAGTGCTCCTGACACAAGGCCAGCATGGCCTTGTTGTCTACGTACAGCACTGGAGGAGAACGAGGTGGCTCTCCTAGGTCAGTCAGCAGGTAGGTGAGCCAGCGTAGCTCCTGTGCAGCCATGGCCCCCGCATAGATCTCAGCCTCACAGCAGGAGCCGAGAACAGAAGACGAGCGGGTAGACCGCCACGAATTTGAGCCAGAACCAAGGCTAAAGGTGTAACCCTGTGACGACCGCTGCGTAGCGTGGTCGTCACCCCAAGAAGCGTCTGCGTGACCTGTGAGGACCACTGAACGTCGCCCTCCAAGCACTAGCCCCATGCCCGACGTACTGCACAAGTAGCGCAACACCCTCTTTGCTGCAGCCATGTGCTCTGGTCGGTGTCTCCCAGGAGCAACATAGCGTGCCAAGATGCTAAGAGGGTATGCAAGGTCAGGTCGTGTGCAGGTCATCAGGTACATGAGGCAGCCAACAAGCTCTGGGTACGGGCCACTCGGCTCTACGGACTCATCCGAAGGTAGAGCTGAGAGCGAGTGGCGAATAGACAGAGGAGTGGCCTGAGGCGAGGAGTACGTGAAGCCGAAGCGCTGAAGGACGTGCTGCACCATGTGTGACTGAGTCAGTGTAATGGTGCGCTGTGCTCTGTCCCGGGTGATCTGCAAGCCAAGGTAGCTGCGCAGTTCACCCAGGTCAAAGCACATGTGTCTCTTCTGCAGCTCGGACTTCACGTGGGCAAGTCCAGCAGTGTCAGCAGTGGCAAAGACCAAGTCGTCGACGTACACGAGGATGTAGAGCTGCGGCAAAGAGGTGTAGGTGCGTAGAAACAGTGACAGGTCGGCAGTAGAAGGAGCAAACCCAAGAGCCGCAAGTGTAGTCCTTAGTGTGTCGTGCCACTCACGGGGCGCCTGGCGGAGACCGTAGACTAGCCGCCGGAGGCTCCACTGGGTACCAGGAGGAAACGACCCAGTGAAGCCAGGTGGGCGGCGCAGCCAGATCTCCTCGTGCAGGCTGCCCTGTAGGAAAGCAGTGCTGAAGTCAAGAGAGTGAAGCTCGTAGTCGCGCTGAGGAGCTATGTGTAGCAGCACCCGAAGAGTGGTCATCTTCGGGATGGGAGAGAAGGTCTGGAAGTAGTCAACTCTCTGCCGCTGAATGAAGCCTCGAGCCACGTAACGCGCCTTGAAGACAGGCGGAGAACCCGGCGGCCGCTTCACCCTGAAAATCCACATGCCACTGACGATGTTCGTCCCAGGTGGGGGAACCTTGTCGACGTAGGTGCTTGTGGACTTCCAGGAAGCCATCTCTGCGTCCATGGCTGACTGCCACTGTGAGGAGTAGGGACCCTCGATCGCCTCAGCGTACGATCGAGGAATCGGGATGTCTGCTGCATCCGGGTCTCCCTCAGGGACAATCATCGTGGACACGAGATGAGGCAAAGTAGCAGCAAAACACTGGAACTCCTCCTACCTGTCCTCAAGGACATCCGTGCTAAGAGCACACTCACCCCCGACGGACGGAGGATAGACAGACTCAGACTCAGCAACAAGACTAGCAGCGTAGTCTAGACGACAGCGAGCAGCAAAGTCGACAAGCTCAGAAACTAAGGCAGACGCAGCAGTGGACTCAAAGGAAGGGTCAGTGACAACAGTAGCCAGGAGACGCTTGACAGTAGGACTAGCAGCACGAAGAGAGTCATACTCCAGGTCAGCAAGGACAGGAAGAGAGGAGACGGCAACGGGACACGCAGAGGAGCAGTGGAAGGACGCAGTGCCATCTGGTGTGTGCCTGGGACCGCAGGAGGACACGGACGCGCAGCAGGACTACTAGTGCAAGCAGTACGAACAGGCAACGCAGGACGAGACGCAGGCTCACGGCGCTCAGCAAGACCTCCAGTAGGACCAATGTAGGGAGAAGGAGCAGGTAGGGGGGAGGCGGGCTGTAACTGTGACCGCGACTGAACAGGTTGTGGACACTCTAAGGGAGGAGCAGCACCAGTAGAGGGTGGGAGACCAAGAACCTGCTCAAGGAGCGGAACGAAGTACGGCCGCGGCCGCGCAGCGCCTTCAGAACCAACAGGGACAGTACCAGTACCCCCAGCGGCAGCACCAGCGCTAGCAGCACCTCCAGCTCTAGCAGCGCCAACTCCAGCACCCTCAGACGCACCAGCGCCAGCAGCACCTCTAGCGCCAACACCCCCAGCAGCTCCAGCTCCAGCAGCTCCAGCTCCAGCAGCACCAACTCCAGCAGGACAGTCAGCAGCACCCCCAGGCCTAGCATCTCCGGTACCGCCAATGCAAGCACCTCCAAGACTAGTGGCTCCAGTAACTCCAGTGCCGACCCCAGGGTCAGCAGTAACAGCAGCACCTCTAGCTCCAGCAGCACGGTGCCCGGTGCCTCCGCGCCGGGCAAACCACTCGCGTAGCTCCTGTGGAGAGGGTACCTCCCTCCTCGACGAAGCACCCGAAGGGGCGCCAAACCCAGCACCGCCAGAGGCCAAACGAGCAGACCCAGCACCCCCACGCTCCGCACCCCCAGGCTCAGCACCCCTAGGCTCCGTACCCCCAGGCTCCGCACCCCCAGGCTCAGCACCCCCAGGCCCTGCACCCCCAGACTCAGCACCCCAAGGCTAAGCACCCCCAGACTAAGCACCCCCAGCAGTACGAGTGTCAACAGCTACCTCGACAGGCTCGACTGCGTCTACCTGGGACACACCTGACGGGGCAAGACCCTGAGGGGGGAGGGGGTCTACCGGGGGGGGACCTGGCGCAAGGAAGAGCGGCGGCGGGGGGAGGGGTGCAGTGCGGTAGGGGAAGAGACGGTAGTAAGGAACCGACACGTCAAACGTGACGTCCTGGGAGGACAGAACACGGCGCGAGGTGGGGTGGTAAAACTGCCAACCAGGTGCGTCAGGGGGGAAGCCAAGGAAGACGCAGGGAACCGCACGGGGGGACAGCTTGTCCGCACACAAGTCGCGGACAAATGCCCGAGATCCCCAGACACGAAACGCAGACGCATCGCCAACCTTCCGCGTCCACCGCAAGGTGGGGGAGGTCTCCGGCAAGGAGACCCGGGGCTGAAGGTTGATCTGATGCGCTGCGTACCGAACCGCAAACAGCCACAGAAAATGGGGAGCACCCGCATGGATCATGGACGTACGAGCGACGTCCATGACCATGCCAATGCGGCGCTCAGCAATCCCATTTTGCTGTGGAGAGGCCGGAAGCGTGAAGGTCTGGCGGATGCCCTGTGCACGACAGAAGGCTTCCAGAAGGGCAGAGGAAAACTCCCCGCCTCTGTCAGAGTGCAGACGCAGAACAAGAAACTCGAGCCGAAACTCTCTCTGAGCTGGAGACGAGCCGCGCGGATCTAGTCGATCAACACCTCAGTGATGTCACCCTTGCTGCGCAATGGGAACACCGTGGTGTAACGCGAGTAGTCGTCAACCACCAACAGGAAGTAACGCTCGTGACCCTGGCCACGGACGCGGGCGGGGCTCATGCGTCCATGTGAAGAGTCTGCAGTGGAGCCTCTGTCGGAGGAAACTCGGAGGAGTGAGGGGCAGCGCGCTGCCGCCCCTCGACGCAGGGAACGCAGGTAGGGGCAGGCCCCACAAGGAGGGGAGGGAGGGACCGGGGGAGACCATAGACAAGGACACGGGAGGCCATGCCTCGGAGACGAGGCAGGGAGGGGTGACCAAGGCGGTGGTGCCAGAGGAGAGTTTGGTGGGACAGGAGACAACACGAGCAGGGAGCAGACTCAGGACCAGACCTGGACGCTGCAGCAAACACCTGACTTGACGCAGCTACCTGACCAGACTCAGCAATCGGAGGAGACTCAGTAGTCAGTGTGTACAGGCTCGACCCCGGCTGACAGGTAAACGTGGCCAAGTGTCGGCCCATCCGAGCACACGTACAGTGAGTCACCCGCTGACTCGCAGGAGTGAACTGGTCAACCACCCCATCCTGTAGATCAGCACCACTCACCAAGTTCGTAGAGAACGAGGGGAGGTAGAGACCTGACATGGTGCCAGATGGGGCTGCCGGACACGGTAAGACAGTGGAGAAGTGGGCAAGGACAGGACACCCAGAGGGGTCTGCCAGAAGACCGCAACCGTCCGACTAAGCGGCGTAAGCGTGGTGCAGTCTCGAAAGAAGGAGCGGGAAGCACCAGAGTCAAGGGTGAAGTTGTGTAAGGCCTGAGCCGACGTGGTACCTGAGAGAGCAGACTCACCAGCACCTGGGGCAGCAGACGCACTAGCACCTAGAGCAGCAGCCTCACCAGCACCTAGAGCAGCAGCCTCAATGCCCGGGTCAGGCGCAACACACAGGTAACTGTCACCCTCATCACTAGTACACACAGCATACATGGCAGCAAGAATAGCATCATCATCAAGATAAAAGATAGCAACCCCCAACCTCTGCAGCTCTCCCCAGCGAGTGATCTCAGTGGCGTCAGGGAACTGGAGATGCCAGGCGTCCATCAGGCGGCCGAAGCAGCGCTGGGTGGGGTGCGGGCCCCCGCACTGCTCACCCGTACGGTCTCCAGAACGTAGGTACAGGGACCAGTACCCCCACCCCGCTGACGCGAAGCGTACCACTCACGAAGCTGCTGGGGGGGTGGGGTCTCACGAGTGCGCTGCTGCTGCTGGCGCTGACCACCACCGAAGCCGCCCCGCTGCGCAGAGCCACCCGGACTAGCTCCACCTCCTCCGCCGCCACCTCTGCCACCGCCGCCACCGCCTCCTCCTCCTCTCCCACCGCCACCGCCGCCGTCGCCTCCGCCGCCACCGCCGCCACCGAAGCCCCCACCCCCGCCACCACTCCCACCACCACCCCCACTCCCTCCGCCTCCTCCACCGCCACTTCCACCGCCCCCGCCAGCCCCTCTAGCGCCCTTGCTCCCCTTGCCCTTGCCGGTGCGGCGTCGCCCGCTAGGGGCAGACGCAGCGCCGACCGACTCGGTGCCAACGAAGTCGACGGCAGCAGCAGAGGCAACAGAGGGCAAAAGGGGGGAGGGGGAGCACCCCTCAAAGACAGGGGCACGAGGGTCACCTCGAGAGGCTCCTACAGCGACTATACTCTTCTCAGCTGCCAGGAGGCGCTCTTCGAGGAGGTCAACGGTGAGTGTGGTGGGGCAAACAGAGAGGAAGTGGTCCCTGACCGAGCGAAGGGAGTCAGGGAGCCGGGTGACTATGTAGTAGAGAGTGATGTACATGGGGGGGGGTTCTTGGCGCAAAACTCAGCAGGAAGCGCAGCGCGGTAGCGGGTATCACTAGTGCGAAGGTGCGTAACGAGGTCAGCGACAGTGGGAAAGGCGGCGAGGTCAGGAAACAGGTACGGCAGCATGAGGCGACTAAGGGCAGCAGTGGCAGGGGAAGAGTAGTGTGCAACTACAGCATCGTACAAGGTCTTAGCACTCTCGTACTGACTAAAGTGCGCGCGCTCAGTGGACTGCAAGTGACTACGCACAGCAAGACGGGCAGCAGCATCGCGTGTTGCCCACTGTGAGCGAACAGTGCTGTCAGCATCGGCAGCAGGGGCAGTAGAGGTGCCAGACGTGAGATCGAACAGGGAGAGACCGTCCTTCCTATCGCACTGTAGGAACAGCTGTAGATCATCGACCCAGACCTCAAAGTCAACAGCCCGACCCTCAGCATCAAAGACTAGAACACTAGGGGTAGCCATGACAGCAGTGGCAGCAGGCTAGGGGCAGTAGTAGCAAGCGTGGCTCGGTAGTGTCAGAATGTTATAATTGTCTAGCCTGCAGTGGGGTACTCTATAGCGAGTACAACCCAATTAGGGTTTCCTATATGTATGCCAACTGCTACTAGTGCAACCCTCCCTTCTTCATTCCTCATTTTCTCACATGCAGTGCTCTCACCAGGGCTGGTAGGTAGGGGGCGGCAAGCGGTGGGGCAGGGTCGAGGCGTGTCGGCAGGGACAGCTGCGAGTGCGGCGGCAGCTCGTGCTGTCGGCGGCGACGGCTGCTGTTGCTGGTGGCCACCGCTAGTGTCGGTGGCTTCTGCTGCTGCCGGCTGCTGCTGGTGGCGGCTGCTTCTGGCGGCGGCTGCTGGTGGTGGCGGAGGAGCCGAGGAGGGGCCGGGAAGGGTGGGGACGGGGCCACGAAGGGCAGCGACGGGGCCGAGAAGAGGCCGCGAGGGGCCGTGAAGGGCGGCGACGGGGCCGCTAGAGGTGGCAACGGGGCCGCGAAGGGCGGCGACGGGGCCGCTAGAGGCGACGACGGGGCCGCGAAGGGCGGCAACGGGGCCGCTAGGTTCGACGACGGGGCCGCGAAGGGCGGCGACCAAGGTCAGTGCAAGTGTGTCTCTTTTGCAATTCCTCCTTCATGGAGGCGAGTGTGAAAGTTTAGAAGAAAGAAGAGGATTGCACTAGCAAGAATGGGGATACAAATAGCAAACCCTAGAAGGGCTGTACTCGCTATAGAGCACCCCACTACAGGCTAGAGCATAAGATAACATTCTGACACACCCCCATAGCCAAAGTGGGGTGTAATCAGCAGAGGAAGCAAAGCAGTACAAGCTCAGGGTGGATCACAATGTCACCACACATTCTGAGCACAAGTTCAAGAAGCAATTGTTTAAACGGTACAATTATGAGCAAAGCTAGTGGTAGTCACAATGGGCAAGCAATGAGGAGGAGAGAGAGTGAGAGGAGAGGAGATAGGAGGCGACGGCTGAAGCTGCAGACACACGGGCAACAGGAGGCAGACTGGCACAGGGGCTACCGGACGAAGTCCCCGGAATACAGGAGTAACAGGCCCCGCGGCTAAAGTAGCGGCAGACGAGCAACGGACCCACGGGCGGCTGGCACAGCGGGCTACGACTGGGCTACCGGACGAAGTCCCCGGAATACAGGTGCTGCTGGCGACACGACGGCAACCTCCATACAGCTTCCCCAAACTATCCCACTCCCCCTGGCACACACCCGCTGCTACACCACTAGCTCCACTCCCACGCACCCCCCTTAAACCCTAAACCCCAGTCTCCCACACATCCACCCCCCTCAGCGACAGCTGCAGCAGTGGGAGACAAAGGAGGAGGAGGAGCAAAGGGAGGAATGCAGAAGTGCCACCCCCATACTCGCCACCCCCTACTCGCCACTCCCCAAACCCTAACACAGGCAGGGCGGGATGGCGGGTAGGGTGGTTACGGGGGAGGGGGGGGGGGGGGGGGGGGGGAAACCGACGCGCGGCCTCCCAGGGCGCCAAGACAGGCAGCAGAAGGGGCGGCGCTCGCCCCCCTCCCCCAGGTCGACAGGCGACGGGAAAAGGGGGCCGCACGCGGGGCCGAGGCCGGGGCGCAGGTAGGGCGATGGGGCCGGGGCGCAGGTAGGGCGTCGGGGCCGGGGCCGCAGGCGGGGCCGGGGCCGCAGGCGGGGCCGGGGCGCAGGTAGGGCGACGGGGCCGAGGCGCGTGCCCTCGGTGCGCCGTGACGGGTCCCCGTCGCCCGTCGCGGCGCCTCCAGAGGGCAACGCGGCGAACGACGGGGCAGAAGCCCGCCGCGCGCCTCGGGGCGCACAGCGGGCAGAGAACCGCCGCGCGCCTCGGGGCGCACGGCGGGCAGAAAACCGCCGCGCGCCTCGGGGCGCACGGCGGGCAGAAAACCGCCGCGCGCCTCGGGGCGCACGGCGGGAAGAAAAAATGCCGCACGCCAGGGGGTGTGCGGCTCAGAGAGTAGTGAAAGGTAGTTGCAGCGGAAGCGAGGAGGTGGTAACCCACCCACAGGATCGATCCAAGGGGATCGACCTGCTCTGATAGCATGTGAAAGTTTAGAAGAAAGAAGAGGATTGCACTAGCAAGAATGGGGATACAAATAGCAAACCCTAGAAGGGTTGTACTCGCTATAGAGCACTCCACTACAGGCTAGAGCATAAGATAACATTCTGACAGCCAACGCGCGTCGGTTGGGAGTGGCGAAGACCAAGTTGTCAACGTAGACCAGGACAAAGAACGGGGTCGAGCCACGGCGGACGAGCAGCGACGAGTCGGCAGACGACGGAAAGAAGTCAAGCGCTGCAAGGGTCGAGCGAAGTGTGTCGTGCCACTCACGTGGAGCGTGGCGCAGGCCAGACTAGTCGACGCAGCTGCCACTGGGTCCCAGGTGGGAAAGAGCTAGTAAAGCCACGCGGGCGACGCAGCCAGATCTGCTCGTGCAGGCTCCCCTAAAGGAACGCAGTCGAAAAGTCCAAGGAGTGCAACTGGTAGTCGCGCTGGGCTGCAATATGCAGCAACACCCGAAGAGTAGTCATCTTTGGGGTGGGAGCGAAGGTCAGGAAGAAGTCTACCCCCTCTAGCTAACTGAAGCCTCTTGCCACATAGGGCGCCTTGCATACTGGTGGTGATCCAGGCGGTCGCTTCACCTTGTAGAGCCATCGGCCACTAACGACGTTCGTCCCAGGTCATGCGACTTTGTCGACGTAGGTGCCTGTAGACCTATAAGACGCCATCTCTGCCTCTTCAGCTGCTATCCAGTACGAAGCCCAGGGTCTCGAAACCGCCTCGGCGTGAGTGCAAGGGATCGGGATGTCAAGGGCATCTGGATCCCCCTCAGGGGCAAGCAGCAAGGCGCAGAGATGAGGAATAGCGGCCGCCAGGAAACCAAGCTCGAACTGCCTGTCCTTGAGGACCTCCAGGTGAAAAACAGGAGCACCACTAGAGGACGGAGAATGAGCAGGGCCACTCACCAAGTGAGCGACGTAGTGAAGATGGGGGGAAGAGTCAAAGCCAGCAACAGTGGTAACAAGCGCTGAGACAGACGACAGAGGTGCAGTCAGAAGAGTGACCAACGCGGACAAAACATGGGAGACGACAGGACGGGAGGCACGGAGGTAGTCGGACAACGGGTTGTGAAGCACAGTGAGGGATGACTCAGGGGGCTGTGGAAGGACAGGAGGAGGTGGAACATGAGAGCGAAGAACAAGGTGGAACAGATCGTCTACACGGTGACGGGACCGACGTTGCTCTGGGGACACAGCACGGCTGAGAGGAGAACGACGAGTCCACTGGGATGAGGAAAGGGACTCTACAAGGGGAACAGGAGGGGACGGTAGGGGACCACGAACAAAGCGTGCAGGTGCTGTGTCAGGGAGGTCGCGTAATCGCAGTCGCTGCCGCTTTTCCTCCTCTGGCGTCTGCTGTGACGGTACTTGCCCCTCCTGCTGCTCCTGTGGCTCCTCATCTGCCCTCTCTTGCTGTGGCTGTGACTCCTCTACTCTCTCCTGCTGTGTCTGTAACTGCATTTGCTGTTGTGGGCGGGACTCCTGCTCTACCCTCTCCTCGTGCGGTCGTGACTCTTCCTCTACTCTCTCCTGCTGCGACTGCAACTGCACCCGCTGCTGCACTCGTGACTCCTCCTCTACTCTCTCCTGTGCGGCTGCAACAGCACCTGCTGCTGCTATGACTCTTTGTCTACTCTCTCCTGCTGCTGCGACTGAGACTACTCGTGCTGCTGCAGTCTCAAACCGCTCACACTCCTCCCTCTCCAACCGGAGGAGACGCTGCTCACAGATCAGGAAATGTACAGTGCGTGGTGTGGGCGCCACAGTGCCAGTGCCTCCAGCTCCAGCACCCCCAGAACTAGCATCTCCACCACCGACACCCCCGGGGCCTCCAGTACCTCCCGCAGGAAAACCCCCACGCTCCGCAGCAACCGGCCGCAGAGAAGAACGAGAAGGGAACTGCGGGACGGACGGGAAGCCAGGGGGTGACGTGAGGCGAGGCTGCCGAGTCATGGCTGCCGTATCCTCCATGGGAGTGGCCTCCACGCCCACACCCCCTGCAGCCCCAGAGCCGACACTACCAGCTCCAGCAGCCCCAGTACCCTCACCCTCCGCAACTGCACCTCCCGCACCCCCAGACACGACATGGGCTGGACGCTGCGAGGGGGACGACTGCGGAGTGACGTGCGACACACCTGACGGGGCAGGACGCGAAGGGGGGGGGGGGGCTACCGGGGCGACTCTGGGGGGCTCAAGGGTGAGGAACAGCGGGGGGGGGAAATTCCTCAGTACCTCGGTGGGGACGACTCCTGTAGTAACAGATTGACTCGTCGAATGTGACGTCCCGAGAAGCGAAGAACTCATAGGTGACCGGGTCATAAAACACCCAGCCGGAGGCGTCCAAAGGGAATCCAAGAAAGACGCAGGCATGAGTGTAAGGAGACAACTTGTTCGCGCCAGGGGCGCGAACGTGAGCCAGAGAACCCCAGACACGGAAGTCAGCTGCTACGCCTGGAGAACCTGTCCAAAGGGAGACCGGTGTCACCCGTGGCCGTGCGTCACTGGGCCACAGGTTCAGCTGGTGCGCGGCATAGCGGACTGCTTGAGGCCACAAGAACTTGGAGGCACCGGCATGGCACATGGAGGTCCGGGCAACCTCCATGACCGGGCCGATGCGTCGCTCGGCTACCCCATTCTGTTGTGGCGAAGCTAGTAGCGTGTAAGACTGGATGATCCCTCGACCCAGAGGGAACGACTCCAGGCGAGAGGAGGAAAACTCACCACCACGATTCGAGTGTAGGCGGAGCCCACTAAGGCCCTGGGCGCCACCCCTCGCTTGTAGCCAAAGCTCGAGGACGGTGGGCATATCGGCCTTCCATCGCAAGGGGAAAACTGTGGTGTAGCGGGAGTAGTCGTCCACCACAATCAGGAAGTAGCGCTCTTGCGCGGGCCAAGGACCGGGGAGGGGACCCAGACGTCTAAGTGCAGGGTGTGGAAGGGAGCCGTGGTGGGGGGGAACGAGGAGTGAGGGGCAGTGCGCTGCCGACCC
Source organism: Closterium sp. NIES-65 (assembly GCA_948144175.1). Lineage (NCBI taxonomy): Eukaryota > Viridiplantae > Streptophyta > Zygnematophyceae > Desmidiales > Closteriaceae > Closterium > Closterium sp. NIES-65. Next base: position 593,289 of record CANXME010000149.1, read on the forward strand.
TCGACGCAAGGAGTGCACAGCGGCGCAGGCGAGCGGGGAAGCGGTGGAAGCGACGCTGGGAGACCTGAGACCAAATGGTGACGTGCCATCCTACTGAGATGTGGGAACAACCGGTGACCTAGACGGTGGTGCTAGAGGATGGGCGGGTGGGTGAGAGACCGACAGTCGCACAACACAGCAGCTACCTGACCCGACCTTACCTTACCTGACCTGACCTGACCTGACCCAGTGCGGCGGGACCCAGTGTGTAGTGAGTAAAGACCAGAGCCCGGCTCCCTGGGGAGAGTAGCCAGAGGAGCCCTAGTGACACCATCTGTGCAGGAGGCAACGGAGTCGTCTAAAGGAAAAGTGGTGACTACTTTGAGATCGTGGAGGTGGCTGACACCCACCAAGTTCCTGGAGAACGAGGGGGTGTAGTAACCTATAAGGACCCCAGAGGTAGCCGCTGGACACGGGAGAGTGGTGGTGCTGTGGGCAACCACCGCTCCTACTGAGGGGTCAGCCAAGGCGAAAGTGACTAGGGTGCGTAGCGGCGTGAGGTTGGTATGGCCACGAAAGAAACAGCTGGACGCCCCTGAGTCGAGCGTGAACGAAAGGGACGCAGACTGGGTGGTCAGACCTGCGCAAGCTACTCTAGTTGGTACAGCACTAGCAACCTCTACAACACCTAAGCTAGACAAACAAGAGTAATAGCCAGAACGATCAGCACTAGAGTCATCAGCATATCACAAAAACATATTGTACAGCATTAGTTAACTATGTGGCTAACTCAGCGGCAGACATGCGATACAACTGCGTGCCAGCAAAGGGGATTAGTGAGGCCCAGTCTTGGGCAGGGCGGGTGGGGCCAAACTGGGCGCGGTAGCGGTCAGTAAGCTGCGCAAAGCACTGACCCGCAGGGTGGAGGCAGCCACAGATGCCGTCTCTGTGCTGTCCAGTTTGCACCCAGTACTGGCAAGGGGGGTGCTGGACCGGGCCACGCGACGTCTAGCTGGGTGGGCCAGTGCTGCTGATAGAGCTCCCTGGTCCAGGCGGCCCCCACTGCTGATGTTGGGTCTACTGGCGCTGGCCCCGGAACTGCTGCTGCCGCTGCTGCTGTGGCTGCTGCTGCTGGTGCTGCTGCTGCTGCTAGGGCTGCTGCTGCTGGGACGCCCCACTACCTCCTCCACTGCCTCCATCTCCTCCTCCGCCACCACTCCCACCCCCTCCGCCGCCGCCACCACCACTCCCGCCGCCCCCCCCCCACCACCGACCCCTCCACCACCTCCACCACCGCCCCCTCCACCACCTCCACCGCTGCCCCCTCTGCCACCCCCACCACTGCCACCACCTCCTCCCTTCTTATCGCTCTTCTTGCCCCCTTTGTTGCCAAAGGCAACAGCTGCAACCTCGGATGCAGTGGCAACAGAGGCCGAGTCCATAGAAGAGGCAAGGAACAAAGGGGCACACCCCTCGAAGATGGGAGGGAGGATGGCACTAGAGGCAGCAGTAAGGGAGCGGGCAAGGTCCTCAACAGTAGTGAGCCTCTTCTCAAAGAGTTCAATAGTGAGGATCATGGGGTTGACAGTGAGGAAGTGGTCACGGGCAGTGGCAAAGCGGCCAGGGAGGCGGGTGGAAAGGAGGTACAATGTCATCCACATCGCGGGGGGGTTGGTGGCAAGCAGGTCGGCGTCAGGGGCAGCAAAGCGGAGCTGAGCATCAAGTGAGCGCAAGTGCAGAATGAGGTCAGCAACACGCGGAAACGAGGGAAGGTCGGGGAAAAGGAAGGGCAGCACAAGACGGCCAAGGGACGCAGTGGTCGGGGTGGAGTACCATTTGACTACCGCGTTGAAAAGGCCCTTGGCCGTCACCTCCTGTTCGAAGTGATGCTGCTCAGATAGTGGCAGGAGGTTAGTGATGGCGAGCACGGTAGCATCGTCTCGCGCCACCCAGCGACTGGCCGCCAACTGCGCCTTCTCAAAGCGAGCCTCATACACCTCTAACGGGGAAGCACCTAGGAGGTCGGGATCCTTCGGGGCAACGAGCTTGCCAGTGGCGTGCTCCAGTAGGCGCACGACGTTCTCGATCCTAGACCCTAGGTACAGCTTAAGCTTGCGAAGCCATCCAGGGAAATCAATCGGACGGCCCTCCGGATCGAACGTGAGAACTCGCGAGGTAGACATAGTCGTAGGAACAACTAGCGCGTAAGGGTACTGGCTGGTGCGGTCTAAAATGGTTGAGTGCGGTTCTGTGTGGTTGGATGTGGTTGAGTGCAGTTGCATGCGGTTGAGTGCGGTTGCATGCGGTTGAATGCGGTTGAGTGCGGTTCTGTGCGGTTGGATGCGGTTGAGTGCGATTCCAGGGTGCAGGTGACAGGTAGGGCGGCAGTTTAGGCTTTCCAGGTGGGGCTGCGGGTGGGGCGACAGGTGGGGTGGTGGGTACCAGGTGGGGCGGCGGTTTTAGGTCATGGGGAGGGTGATAACTGGTGGGGCGGGGGTTTCAGGGCGTGGGGAGGGTGCTAACGGCTGGGGTGGCGGGTAAGGTGGCGGGCGACGGGTAAGGTTGCATTCTAACCGGTGGAAACGCGGGTTTTAGGGCATGGGGAGAGAGCGAACTAGCGGGATGGCGGTTTCAGGGCGTGAGGATGGTGCTAGCGCGTGGGACGGCGGGTAAGGTGGCGGGCTACACGTGGGGCGCCTTCTAAATGGTAAAGGTGCAACGTTTCAGCATATGTGGTGGCGGGTTCCAGGTGAGGCCGCGATTTCAGCACAACAAAGCAACGGGTGAGGCGACGGGCGCGGGTAGCGGGCTCCTCCTCTACTCGCGAACTGTCGCAACGTACATGCGGGTGGCTACACGTGCGTCTAGGGTGGCGCGCGTGGGTCTGACGCGCGCTAGCGGGCTGGCGGGCAAATCGTGCGGGGCACTAATGGGTGACGTGCGGGGCAGAAACGGGAGACGCGAGGGACAAAAAACGGGTGACACACGGGCTACAGGGCTACCGGGGCGCTTTGGGCCTTAGGGTGCTACGGGCTAGGTCGGGTCATGGGGCGGTGGGCCCATCGGATCGCTCAGCTCTATACCATGTCGAATGACTAACGAGCGTGAGAAATTGACTAAGTCAACAAGGTACAAGGAGATATATGCAAACCCTAGGAATTGTAAATGTAACACCTAGGCTAAACTAAACAACACATATAGAATATATGTTGACAGATACAAGTCATCAGGTGCATGAGGCAGCCCACAAGCTCTGCGTAAGGACCACTAGGCTCAAACGGCTCGTCAGGAAAGGGACCAGTGAGTCTGTGGTCAACGGCAAGAGGTGTGTGCTGTACTGTGGAGTGCTGAAGCTCGAACCGCTGAAGGACCTGCTGCACCATGTGTGACTGTGAGAGCGTAATGGTGCGAGCGGATCTATCCCTGGTGATCTGCAGGCCTAGGTAGTGGCGCAGCTCACCAAGGTCAGTGCACATGTATCTCTTCTACAGTTCGGACTTCTCGTCAGCCAAAGCAACCCTGTCAGCAGTGGTGAAGACCAGGTTGTTGACGTAGACTAGTACAAAGAACGGGGTAGAGCCACGACAAACAAACAGCGACGGGTCAGCAGAAGACGGCTGGAAACTGAGGTCAGATAGAGTAGAGCGAAGGTTGTCGTGCCATTCACGAGGTTCCTGACGGAGACCGTAGACTAGTCGCCTCAGCCTCCACTGGGTCCCAGGAAGGAAAGTGGCAGTGAAGGCAGAGGGACGACGCAACCAGACCTTCTCGTGTAGGCTACCCTGAAGGAAGGTAGTGGAGAAGTCCAGAGAGTGTAACTCGTAGTCTCTCTATGCTGCTACGTCTAGTAACACCTGAAGAGTGGTCATCTTCGGGGTAGGCGTGAAGGTCTGAAAGAAGTCAACTTCCTCGCGCTGACTGAAACCTTTAGCCACATAGTGCGCCTTGAAGTCCAGAGGAGATCCTGGTGGCCGCTTCACCCTGAAGATCCACATGCCGTCGACTACTTTCGCCCCAGGGGGGGAACCTCGTCGACGTAGGTGCCTGTGGATCTGTAGGAGGCCATTTTTGAGTCCATGGCATCTCTCCACTGAGAGGCCCAAGGCCCTGACACTGCATCAGCGTAAGTGCGAGGAGTCAGTATGTCAAGGGCATCGGGGTCTACCTCAGGGGCAAGCAGCATGGAAGCGGCTGCCAGGAACTCTAGCTCAAACTGTCTGTCCTCTAGGGCGTCACAGCCAAGGGCGGAATCACCCCCAACGGCCAAAAGATTGGTAGGAGGAGCAGCCACAAGACGAGTGGTGTAGTCCGAGTGGCGTAGTCAAGGTGGCGAGTAGCAGTGAACTCAGTGACAGATGCAGTAAGGGCGGAGACAGAGGATAGAGAGGCACGAGGGTCTGTAACAAGAGAGGTGAGAATACGAGAGAGAACAGGACGGTACGTGTTGTAGTAGTCAATTATAGAAGTAGTGAGGGAAGTAGTAAGGGCCGACTAAGGGGGGGAAGGAATCATAGACGGATACGGACAAGGGGAGCTAGAACGAAACGGGATAGTACGAAGGTCAGCGACAAGAACAGTGGACGAGGGACAAGCACAAGGAGAGCGAGAAGCCCAAGTGTGAGAAAGAGGAGTGGAAAATGGAGGCTGAGGACGGGGAAAAACAGCTGAAGGGGTCAAGAGGAGGAAACGTGGGACCATAGATACGAGGAAAGGGGAGAAGGGAGGAGAGGGAGAGGGGAGACCGAGGGTCCAAAGGCCAGAGGTAGGAGGCGTAGGCGGGAGCTGCTGCTGCTACTGCCCCTGCTGCTGCGGCTGCTGCTGCTCCTGCTGCGGCAGCTACTGCTCCTGCTGCACCTCCAGCTGAGGCTGCTGCTGCTCCTGCTGTAGTGGCTGCTGCTCGTGCGGCTACTGCTGCTACTCCACATGTTGTAGCTCCAGCTGCTGCTGCTCCAACTCTAGCCCCTCGCGCTCCAACTCCAGCTACTCCTCACATGCACAGCGAAGACGGGCCTGGTGTTGGGTCAGGTTGGGGTGGGGGGGGGGGGGGGAGTACTGTCCGGGGCAGTGGTAGCCCTAGGACCACTCTCCAAAGCACCAGTCGCACCACCCCCAGAGCCAGCACCACCAGCAGCAACGCGGCCAGTCCAAGACTCTCCAGGGCCCGTAGAGGGCGCACCCGCACCCCCAGTCGTAGCACCCCCAGAGACAACTCTACTAACACCAGCTCTCCGAATACTAGAACCTCCTGCAGACCCAGGCTCAGCTCCAACTCCAGCAACCCCAGCACCAGAACCTCGTGCAAGCACACTCTCAGCTCCAACTCCAACACCTCCAAAGGTAGCACCTCCAGGGACCGCGCTACGGACACCAGCACCCTCAGGGTCTGCAACAGCCTGTGTAGGAAGTGCTGATGGCTGTTGCGGTGACTGTGAGGAGGACTGCGGAGAAGGGGACGAGAACTGAGGGGCTACCGAAGGGGGGGTGGGGGGGTAGCGTGTGACAAACCTGACGGGGCTGGACCAGGGGTGGGGAGGCTGTACGTGAGGAGCCGGAGGGGGAGTGGGAGTCAAGAAGAGAGGGGGAGGAGGAACCGGGAGACCTCGACAGGGGTGCCGGGTGTAGTAGGGGACTGACTCGTCAAAACGGACGTCACGGGAGTCATAGAACCGGTGAAGGGGAGGGTGGTAAAACGTGAAATCAGTGGATCCTTGGTGAAACCAAGGAAGACACAAGGAATGGCGCGAGGCGAGATCTTGTCCGCGGAGGTGTCGCGAACAAGTGCCAAGCAGCCCCAGACACGAAAACGCGACGCAACACCAGGGGACCAAGTCCAAAGACTGACCGGTGAAGCCCCTGGCCGGGAGACACGTGGCCAGAGGTTCAGCTGGTGAGCGGCGTACCGAACCGTGTAGGGCCACAGAATATGGAGCGCACGGGCGTGAATCATGGAGGTGCATGCGATATCCATGACCAAGCCTATGCGGCGCTTAGCAACTCCATTCTGTTGTGGGAACTCTGGAAGCTTCCAGGACTGACAGATGCCCTGCTCGCGACAGAATCCGGCGAGAACGCCGAAGTGAAACTCACCCCCACGGTCAGAGTGAAGACAACTGACACGACGGCCACGAGTGCCCTCAGTGGTGAGTAACCACCAGATCAGCATAAAATTCACATCGGACTTCTTCGTCAGAGGATACACGGTGGTGTGGCGAGAGTAGTCGTCAACGACCACGAGAAAGAAACTCTCTCGCTTAGGGCCAGGGCGCGAGCCGGGGCCCCAGACGTCCAAGTGGAGAGTCTCAAAGGGCTCGGTGGCCGGACGAAGGGAGGAGTGAAGGCAGGGCTCTTGCTAGGATTTAGGCCCGTCTGAAAAGCTCAAAGTAAAAATTCGTTCCGTCTTACGTTCAGACGGGCATATTTTTTTGGTCTAGATTTTCAGATGAATTTTGGAGCTTAGTCTGATTTTTCATATTGTTTAATTTGCGTAGTCTGATTTGGCTAACACATTTGCCGAGCACAACCACATTTGTTTTTTAATGAATGCGCTGTTGGCGCGGCGCTGACAGCTTGCTAGCTGAGAGGCGTGTGCATGTTAGGGAATTGGAACGCACATGGCACCGTGAGGGATCAGTCTGGGTGCAGGGACGCGAAGGGAAGGGGGGGCTGGGCTGCGAGGCACTACGAAGAGCATGGGGAAGCGGGCTAGGCTTGGAGCGGGGACCTAGGGACCTCAGGTTGGGGGGAAGGGAGAGAGGGCCATCGAAGTGGGGGCTGAGCTGTTATAGCAAGGGATCGGGGGGGAAAGGGGGGGGGGAGGGGAGGGGAAGAAGGGAGTCGGTATCAGACGAAAAACAACTCGCGATATGAAATTCCATACTAAGTATAACACTTGCTCTGAAAAATCAGATGAAATAAAATCAGTCATCTTACGGATCAGATGAAATAAAAATCCCCGTCCTACAAATCAGATGAAAGCAAAAAACTAGGTATGAAAATCAGACCATAAGACCAATTTGGTCTGATAAATAGATCCCCGAGTGAAGGGCGGTGCGCAGCCGACCCTCGACGCATGTCAAAAACCAAATGATGTTTGATTATTGTGGGTTGGGGTACATAATCCTAACCCTAACTACTGTACCTCATATGACACTGTCAATTATATATGCTTAGGTTATTTATCTAGGCTGTTGTGGGGTAGCCACTTTGGGGTACAACCCCTTGTTCCTATTTTGTACCAAACTTTCGCGATAGTCTCATCATTCCTAGCTACCTATTCTAACATGGTATCCGAGCGAAGGTCTCGGGTTCGAATCCCAGTGTATGCACTTCGGGCATCCCAGTGTGGGGGGGTGTCAGAGGTCCAGTGGTGATTCAGGTGCTGCTGGGGGTGGTCCCGCTCGGGGTGCTACGCCTGGGGGTGCTGTGCATGGGGTTGTGGAGTGTGAGGGTGCTGAGCCAAGGGGTGTTGAGTTGGAGGGTGCGGAGCCTAGAGGTACTGAGCCTGGGGTTGAGGAGCCTAGGGGTGCTGAGTCTGGGAGTGCGGAGCCTGAGGTTGCAGAGCCTAGGAGTGCGGAGCCTGGGGGTGTTGTGCTGGTCCGTACCGAGCCAAGGAGTGTTGAGTCTGCGGCGCCTAGGGGTACTGCACCTGGGGGTGCTGAGCCTCGGGGCACTATGCCTCCTTCGCGCGCGCCTCTCTCGCCACAGCAGCTCCGTGAGTGGTACGCTACCCGCACCCGCTCTTGGCTTGGTACTACTGGTCCTGGAGGTGGTGCAGCTGGAGCTGGAGGTGCTCGTGCTTCCGACACTGCAGGCCCTGGAGGTGCTCGTACTGGAGGTACTCGAGCTGCCGGGGCCGGTGGTGCTGGAGACCCTAGAGCTGGAGGTGCTGGTTCTGGAGGTACTGCTACTGGAGGTGCTGGAGCTGGAGACTTGGAGCTGGAGGTGCCGGTTCTGGGGGTGCTATTGCTGGAGGTGTTGGAGCTGGAGACTCTGGAGCTGGAGGTGCCGGTTTTGGGGGTGCTGCTACTGGAGGTACTGGAGCTGGAGACCGTGGAGCTGGAGGTGCCGGTCCTGGGGGTGCTGCTGCTGGAGGTGCTGGAGCTGGAAACCCTGGAGCTGGAGGTACCGGTTCTGTGCGTGTTGCTGCTGGAGGTACTGGAGCTGGAGACCCTGGAGCTGGAGGTGCCGGTCTTGGGGGTGCTGCTGCTGGAGGTGTTGGAGCTGGAGACCCTGGAGTTGGAGGTACCGGTTCTGAGGGTGCCACTGCTGGAGGTGCTGGTGCTGGGGGTACCGCACCGACGCGACTGATCTTCTCTCCTTCGACGCCGTCGAGTTTGCCGCCGCCTGACACGGTACTTCTTCAGGTCCTTAGCCTTCCTTCTTCTACTGGCCTACCATTACAGCACGGCTCCCCACTGCCTGCTCCTACCCCCTACACTGAGCAGCCAGCCTCGCTTACGGAGCGTCGTGAGCCCGAGTCTCGCCCTGCCTCACCTGTTCGCACTGCTCGCACTAGTCGCACTGGTCGCACTAGTCGTCAGCGTCCTCCTCCTGTCCCTAGCACACACACTATGGGGCTTTGTCCTTCTTTTGCTCCATGGCGTGTCTCTCTGCCGTCGCCTCCTGCGTCCTCTCTCCCTGAGGGTGCGGACCCTGAGTCAGACTCTCTTCGTGCTGCCAGTCCTACTGTCACACGTCTCCTTGCGACTGTTGTCACTGACCCCTCCTTTAAGTCTACTGCTGCGTGTGCTCTTGTTGCTCAGCTTGTCGACTTTGCTGCTCGCTATCGTCTAGACTACTTTGCTAGTCTTGTTGCTGAGTCAGAGTCTGTCTGTCTTCCGTCCATCGGGGGTGAGTGTGCTCTTAGCACTGACGTCCTTCAGGACAGGCAGGAGGACTTTGAGTATCTTGCAGCCGCTGTACCTCATCTCGTGTCCTCCTTGATTACACCTGAGGGAGACCCGAATGCTCTAGACATGCTGACCCCGCGCTCCTACGCAGAGGCGATTAGGGGTCCTTACTCCTCTCAGTGGCAGACACCCATGGATGCAGAGATGGCATCCTGGAAGTCCACAGGCACTTACGTCGACGCGGTTCCCCCACCTGAGGCGAACATAGTCGATGGCATGTGGATTTTCAGGGTGAAGCTGTCAGAATGTTATCTTATGCTCTAGCCTGTAGTGGGGTGCTCTATAGCGAGTACAACCCTTCTAGGGTTTGCTATTTGTATCCTCATTCTTGCTAGTGCAGCCCTCTTCTTTCTTCTAAACTTAAACATGCTATCAGAGCAGGTCGATCCCCTTGGATCGATCCTGTGGGTGGGCTCACCACCTCGTTGCTTCCGATGCAACTACCACTGCTACTCTCTGTGCCACACACCCCGTGGTGTGCGGCAGGTTTTTCTTCCCGCCGTGCGCCCCGAGGCGCGCGGCGGTTTTCTGCCCGCCGTGCGCCCCGAGGCGCGCGGCGGTTTTCTGCCCGCCGTGCGCCCCGAGGCGCGCGGCGGTTTTCTGCCCGCCGTGCGCCCCGAGGCGCGCGACGGGTTTCTACCCCGTCACTCGGCGCGTCGCCCCCGGGAGGCACTGCGACGGGCGACGGGGACCCGCGCGTCGCACCCCGTCGCCCTACCTACGGCCCCGGCCCCGTCGCCCTACCTGCGCCCCGGCCCCGTCGCCATGCCTGCGACCCCGGCCTCGTCGCCCCACCTGCGACCCCGGTCCCGTCGCCATACCTGCGGCCCCGACCCTAGCCCCGTCGCCCTACCAGCGCCCCCGGCCCCATCGCCCCACCTGCGTACCGGCCCCGTCGCCCTACCTACGGCACGTGCACCCCCCCCCCCCCCTTTTCTCGTCGCCCGTCGAGGCGACCTGAGGGGTGGCGGGTGTGTGGTCTCCCCTGCTCCTCCTCCTCCTCCGTCTCCCTGTGCTGCAGCTGTCGCTGAGGGGGGTGGACGTGTTGGAGCCGGTGCAGTGGTACTATGGGGGGGTGAAGGGGGAGTGGAGCTAGCGGTGTAGCAGCGGGTGTGTGCCAGGGGGGAGTGGGATAGTTTGGGGAAGCTGAATGGAGGTTGCCGTCGTGTCGCCAGCAGTACCTGTATTCCGGGGACTTCGTCCGGTAGCCCAGTCGTAGCCAGCTGTGCCAGCCGCCCGTGGGTCCGTTGCTCGTCTGCCACTACTTTAGCCGCGGGGCCAGTTACTCCAGTATTCCGGAGCGTTGTTCTGGCAGCCGCTGTGCCAGTGTGCCTCCTGTTGCCTATGTGTCTGCAGCTTCATCCGTCGCCTCCTATCTCCTCTCCTCTCACTCTCTCTCCTCCTCCTCACTTGCCCGTTGTGACTACCAATAGCTTTGCTCATAATCTGAACTTTAAACTATTGCTTCTTGAACTTGTGCTCAGAATGTGTGGTGACATTGTGATCCACCCTGAGCTTGTACTGCTTTCCTTGCTCTGCTGATTACACCCCACTTTGGCTATGGGGGTGTGTCAGAATGTTATCTTATGCTCTAGCCTGTAGTGGGGTGCTCTATAGCAAGTACAACCCTTCTAGGGTTTGCTATTTGTATCCTCATTCTTGCTAGTGCAGCCCTCTTCTTTCTTCTAAACTTTAACAGAAGCGGCCGCCAGGTTCTCCGCCTGTCCTCAAGGCGCGTTACGTTGCTCGAGGCTTCAGTCAGCGACAGAGAGTTGACTACTTCAAGACCTTCTCCCCCACCCCAAAGATGACCACTCTTAGGGTGCTGCTGCACGTCGCTACTCAGCGTGACTACGAGCTCCACTCCCTTCACTTCAGCACGGTGTTCTTGCAGGGCAGCCTGCATGAGGAGATCTGACTGCGCCGTCCTCGTGGCTTCACTGGGTCGTTTCCTGAGGGTACCCAGTGGAGCCGGTGACAGCCAGTCTACGGTCTCCGCCAGGCGCCTCCCGAGTGGCACGACACACTGAGGACCACACTAGCGGCACTTGGGTTTGCTCCTTCCTCTGCTGACCCGTCGTTGTTCCTGCGCACCGACACTTTGCTGCTGCCGTTCTACATCCTCGTGTATGTCGACAACTTGGTCTTTGCCACTGCTGATACTGAGGCACTGACTCTAGTGAAGTCGGAGCAGCAGAAGAGATACACGTGCACAGACCTCGGTGAGCTGCACAGCTATCTTGGCTTGCAGATCACCCGGGACAGAGCACGGCGCACCATTACCTTGACCTAGTCACACATGGTGTAGCAGGTCCTTCGACTTCCAGTACTCCTCGCCACAGGCCACTCCTCTGCCTACCGGTCACTCGCTCTCAGCTCTGCCTTCGGATGAGTTCGTAGAGCCGAGTAGCTTGTATCCAGAGCTTTTGGGCTGCCTCATGTACTTGATGACCTGCACTTGACCTGACCTTGCTTACCCTCTTAGCATCCGGGCACGCTACGTTGCACCCGGGAGACACCGACCAGAGCACTGGAAGCCCGCTAAGAGGGTGATGCGCTACTTGTGCAGTACGTCGGGCATGGGGCTCGTGCATGGAGGACGGGGTCTAGTTGTTCTCACTGGTCACGCAGACGCTTCTTGGGTTGACGACTTGGCTACGAAGCGGTCGTCATAGTGGTACACCTTTAGCCTTGGCTCCGGTTCTGTTTCGTGGCAGTCTACTTGCTCGTCTTCTGTTCTCAGCTCCTGTTGTGACGCTGAGATCTACGCAGGGGCCATGGTTGCACAGGAGTTACGCTGGCTCACCTACTTGCTGACCGACTTGGGAGAGCCGCCTCGTTCTCCCCCAATTCTGTACGTCGACAACAAGGCCATGATTTCATTGTGTCAAGACCACAGACTGGAGCACAGAATGAAGCACATCGCTCTGTGTTACTTCCTGGCTCGAGAGCTGCAGCAGCGTAGACAACTCTGTCAGAACTGTATTGTAGGCTGTAGTGGGGCACTCCTTATGGGGTACAGTATTGTTAGGTTTTGCCTATACAAACATTGTACTGCCCTATTTCTAGTCATTCTCATTTCATACTTTGTGACATGGTTTCAGAGCAGGTTCCCTAGTGGGAACGTTTTTTTTAGGGCCCACCGTGTGAAGTGTTTTTTTTTACTGCCCTGGCCAAAGCGCGCGTCGCGCGTGCCTCGCCTGCGCCGTCGCGCACTCTTCCCTAGTCCCGCCCTTAGTGGCCCTGCCCTTCGCGGCCCTGCCCTTGCGGCCCGTCGCGCCCTTCCCCTACGGCCCGTTGATACCGCCGCCCTTAGCGGCCCGCCCTGCCGTGGCCGCCCTTAGCGGCCCGCCCTACAGTCGCTGCCCTTAGCGGCCCGCCCTACCGTCGCCACCCTTAGCGGCCCGCCCGCCCCATAGTTGCGGCCCTCCCCTACCCTACCGCGGCCCTGCTTTGTCGCGGCCCTACCCTGCAGCAGCCGAGACGCGGCCCTGCCCTGCAGCCGCCCGGTCGCGGCCCGGTCCTGCCATCTCGTCGCGGCCCCTGCCCTGCCTCGTCGCGGCCCATGCCCTGCCTTGTCGCGGCCCCTGCCCTGCCGAATCGTCGCAACCCACTGCACGGCCGGCGCGTCGCGGCCCCTGCCCTGCTGCCTCGTTGCGGCCCTGCCTGACGCGGCCCTGCCTGACGCGGCCCTGACCCTGCTGCCGTGTCGTGGCCCTGCCCTGCCGCCTCGTCGCGGCCCTACTTTTCGCGGCCCCTGCTCTGCCGGCGCGCCACGGCCCTGCCCCACCAGTCGCGGCCCTACCCCCCCTCCCGCTCCTGGTAAGCACACTGCCGCACCCGCGGCACCCAGCCGAGCCACGCCGCCCTGCCAAGCCGCGCCGCCCTGCCGAGCCGCGCCGCCCTGCCAAGTTGCGCTACTACTGCTGCTGCTGCTGCTGCTAATGCTACTGCTGATGTTCCTGCCGTCATGGCTACCCCTAATGTCCTTACCTTCGATGCTGAGGGTCGAGCAGTTGATTTTGAGGTCTGGGTCGATGATTTGCAGCTGTTTCTGCAGTGCGACTCTAGGGATGGAGTCTCACTGTTCGATCACACGTTCGGCGTCTCTGTTGCATTTGCTGCCGATGCTGGCAGTGTAGTTCACTCGTAGTGGACCACACGTGTTGTTGCTGCTCGTCTTGCTGTTTGTAGTCACCTGCCGTCTGCTGAGCGCGCACACTTTAGCCAGTACAAGACTGCTAAGACTCTGTACGACGCTGTTGTTGCACGCTACTCCTCCCCTGCCACTGCCGCCCTTAGCCGCCTCATGCTGCCGTACCTGTTCCCTGACCTAGCCGCTTTTGCCACAGTCGCTGACCTCATTACGCACCTCCGCACTAGTGACACCCGCTACCGCGCTGCGCTTACTCCCGAGTTCTGCGCCAAGAACCCCCCCCCCCCCCCCCCCCCCCCGCGATGTACATCACCCTCTACTACCTCGTCACCCGGCTCCCTGACTCCCTTCGCTCGGTCAGGGACCACTTCCTCTCCCTTTGCCCCACCACGCTCACCGTTGACCTCCTCGAGGAGTGCCTCCTTGCAGCTGAGAAAATTATAGTTGCTGTAGGAGCCTCTCATGGTGACCTTCGTGCCCCTTTCTTTGAGGGGTGCTCCCCCGTCCCCCTTTTGCCCTCTGTTGCCTCTACTGCTGCTGTCGACCTCGTTGGCACCGAGTCGGTCGACGCTGTGTCTGCTCCTAGTGGGAGGCGCCGCAGTAGCAGGAGCAGCGGGGGCAGGGGTGCTCGAGGAGACGGCGGGGGCGGCGGTGGTGGCGGTGGAGGCGACAGAGGGGGTGGGGGTGGAGGTGAGGGTAGTGGCGGGAGTGGGGGCTTCGGTGGCGGCGGTGGAGGTGGAGGCGGCGATGGAGGTGGAGGCGGCAGCGGCAGCGGCAGTGGTAGTGGCAGAGGTGGCAGCGGCAGCGGCAGTGGGGGTGGTGGCAGCGGTGGTGCTGGTCGGGGTGGCGCTGTGCAGCGGGGAGGCCTTGGTGGTGGCCAGTGCCAGCAGCAGTAGCGTTCTCGTGAGACCCTGTCGCCCCAGCAGCTTCGTGAGTGGTACGCTGGGCGTGGGAGGTCTGGGGGTGCTGGTCCTAGTGCTTACTTTCTCCGCACCGGCGAGCAGTGGGGAGACGTGCGGAGGTCCGTACGCCACACACCACTTTTTTGGCTGCCTGACTGACGCCTGGCGTGCACAGTTTCCTGACGCCACTGAGCTCCCTCGCTAAGGTGATCTGCTTAGGTCGGGGGTTGCTATCTTTGATCTTGATTATGATGCTATCCTTGCTGCTATGTATGCTGTGACTTTTTGTGCTGGGGGTGACTGTTACCTGTGTGTTCCGCTCAACTTGAGCATTGAGGCAGCTGCTCTAGATGCTAGTGAGTCTGCTGCTCTAGGAGCTGGTGAGTCCGCTCTCTCAGGTACCGCGCCGGCTCAGGCCTTGCACACGTTCACCCTTGACTCGGGTGTTTCCCGCTCCTTCTGTAACTGCACCACACTCTCGCCACTCAGTCGGCCAGTGGCAGTCTATCTGGCTGACCCCTCTGGGGGTCCGGTCCTTGCACACTCTTCCACGGTTCTGCCGTGTCCGGCGGTCCCGTCTGGCTCTCTGTCTGGCCTCCACCTCTCCTTGTTCTCCACGAACTTGGTGAGTGGAGCTGACCTTTAGGATGCGTGGGTTGACCTATTCACTCCTGGAGATCAGCGGGTAACCCACTGTTCGTGTACTCGGACGGGCCGGCACCTGGCCACGTTCACCCGTCAGCCTGGGCCGAGCCTGTACACCCTGACTACCCTGTCTCCTCCGGTTGCTGAGTCTGGTCAGGTAGCTGCGTCGTGTCAGGTGTTTGCTGCAGCGTCCCGGTCAGGTCCTAAGTCTGCCCCCTGCTCGTGTTGCCTCCTGTCTCACCAGACTCTCCTTTGGCACCATCGCCTTCGTCACCCCTCCCTGCCTCGTCTCCGAGGCATGGCCTCCCGTGTCCTTGTCACTGGTCTTCCCTGGTCTCTCCCTCCCCTTCCCCCGGGGCCTGCCCCTACTTGCGTTCCTTGCATCGAGGGGCGGCAGCGCGCCGCTCCTCACTCCTCCGAGTTCCCTCCGACGGAGGCTCCTCTGCAGACGCTTCACATGGACGTGTGGGGCCCAGCCCGCGTCCGTGGACAGGGTCACGAGCGCTACTTTTTGCTGGACGTTGACAACTACTCGCATTACACCATAGTCTTTCCCTTGCGCCGCAAGGGTGAGGTCACTGAGGTGCTGATCGACTGGATCCGCGCTGCCCGTCGCCAGCTGAGCGAGAGTTTTGGCTCGGACCTTCTTATTCTGCGTCCGCACTCCTCAACCTCCAGCCCCGGGTCTCCATGCCGGAGACCACACCTACTCTGCGGTGGACGGGGACGGTTGGCGATGTGTCTGCGTTCCGTGTCTGGGGATCTTGAGCTTTCGTCCTCGACTTGTCTGTGGACAAGCTGTCCTCCCGTGGTGTTTCGTGTGTCTTCCTTGGCTTCCCCCCTAACGCGCCTGGTTGGATTCCTTGCCACCCCACCTTGCGCCGTGTTATGTCCTCTCAAGACGTCACGTTTGACGAGTCGGTTCCTTACTACCGTCTCTTCCCCTACCGCACTGCCCCCCTCCCCCCCCCCGCCGCTCTTCCTTGCGCCACGTCCTCCCCCGGTAGACCCCCTTCCCCCCTCAGGGTCCTGCCCTCTCAGATGTGTCCAAGGTAGACGCAGTCGAGCCTGTCGAGGTAGCTGTTGACTCGGGTGCTGCTAGGGGTGCCGGATCTGTGGGTGCTGAGCCTGGGCGTGCAGAGCCTGGGGGTGTTGAGTCTGGGGGTGCTGAGCCTGAGGTTGCTTAGCCTGGGGGTGCTGAGTCTAGGGGTGCTGCGCCTGGGGTTACTGAGCCTAGGGTTGCTGAGTCTGGGGGTGCGGAGCCTGAGGGTGCTGAGCCTGCGCGTGTGGAGTCTGGAGGTGCTGAGCCTGGCGGTCCTTCGGGTGCTTCGTCCTGACGGGAGCCACTCTCTCCACAGCAGCTGAGTGAGTGGTTTGCTCGGCGCTGAAGCCGTGCTGCTGGAGCTGGTGGTGCTACGGGCGCTGGA